>OX419196.1:12511794-13137866 GCA_948465475.1 Thalpophila matura
TAATGCGGCCGCTACTTTATTCATAATTAATAAAGTCCAGATGATTTTTTATCAGGAACCAGCGACGAATACACAGGAAAAGTATTAGATAAACAAAGCTCTCCGGTGTCGCGTCACCGGCAGCGGGCGGGGGCATGCAGTCGATCGCTGCAGCGGCATCGATCGCGCACGCCCCGCGGCCGGCGGCGGGCCGCGCGCCCATTGGCCGGGCGCGCGCGTCACGTGACCGCCGCGCCGCCGCGCCATTGGCCGGCGCGCGGCGGCCACGTGAGCGGCCGCGGCGCGCGTGGCAGTCGCGGCGTGACAGCGGGCGCGCTTGTACCGCGCGCGGCCGGCCGCCGTCCCGACATGAGCCTCCTCGACACGCTGCTCGAGGCGGCGCGCTTCATCGAGCTGCAGGAGCGGCGCCTGCAGGCCGGTGAGTAGCAGACACGCGGCCCGCCGGCGGCCGGCCGGGCCCGCGCCCGGCGCTCTTGACCTTGGGCCGCACGCAGCGCCCGCCCCCGCGCCCCGGCCGCGCCGGCCTCGCCCCACGTAAACAAAGGAAGCCTGAAATTCACTCGGACGCCACGCACCGCACGTCCACCTCGTTTCCGATTACTGCCCGTTTCGTTTACGACACGCCGATGCAGCCGATATCAGTCTATGTTCGGCCGTTCGCTATATCGTACGAGCGGCACGCGCTCTAAATGTTTTTATCCGCGCACACAATAACAAGACAGAAAAAGCCACACGTACAAAACAATCTCTCATAACGTATTTTCCTATTCGGAGTGGGCGGTAGGCAAGCGGTGTGTGCAATGTATACGTGGAGCGGGTTAGTCAACATAACGCATGACGCATTGCTTCGGCCGAGGCGGGCAGGGGGCGCTCGAGAGTTCGGTCAGCTGATCGACGCGTGTGCGGCCGGCGGGGGAGGGGGGAGGCGGCGGCGCGGGGGGGGGGGTGGGGCGACGTGTGCACACGCATCGCAAGGCACGGCCAATGCGCTTCACTATATGCATTTTAAAGTAATTTTAACTCCACATCCTCTCAGAGTGTGTAGACACATGGTTTTCGAATGTTTACCTCAAGAAAAACTAGCACAAGGCACGGTTGCGTAACGGTGCGTGCGTTAGTATCTACTTCAGACACCTATTGTTCTTACTGCTCGATGAGCGCATTGTCTTATGTTCATTATCGAATATGGTGGTGAACGCCCCCGTTTACTGCTAAGTGAACTGCTCCAGCACTTGCCACGTTCTGGTCCAAATATCACAGCATCGATTTAAAACGTGAACCAGATGAAATTCTCCCTTTCCACCACAAAAAATTGCAGAAAACAACATACAAAAATTATCTATTAAACTAATACCACTTTGTAAACAAACAATTATCTTATCGTGCTAATTAACGTATTGCGAAATACGATAAAAAAAACAACACAATGCTATGCTAAATGTCAGAATCTTTTTTTTTATATTCTTTTAGCTTAGCGTAGGGCTGCCATACGTCCCGGTACACCGAGATAATAATATGTCCCGGTTTGAAGCGTTATGTCCTTAGTTACGGACATAACTGATGTCCCGGTGGCCCGTTCAGTAAGTCAGTTGTCCCGGTTTGGTAATTAGACATTCATAGTTGCATAAACGAAAGATAGCAAACCTTAAAATGTGCCAATCCCTCTGCGATCCCAGGCCACAATGCTCATGTGGAACGCGTTTTCGTTGACCTTTCTTTGACGAAAAAACGAAAAGGGTGAGAAGGGGTTACTTAAATTAAAAAAGTCAGACTTAAATAAAAATGAATGGCCAAAAAAATGCACTGAAAATGTAGAAAATATACCTAAGCCTAAGAAAATTAGGATGTGGTTTTTGCAATAGATCATCGTTGATTTTTCGCATTTTGTTTAGTTTTAATAAATATCTACCAACACTTAAAAGTTCCTAACCTATGTGTAAAAGAAAGTCTGATTTTGCATTTTCTTTTTCCTATTCCAAATGTCCCGGTCAGCGTTTCAGCATGGCAGCCCTAGCTTAGCGGCGTGTTACGTTGGAGGGCTTTCGCAATACTTTCTTTGTAATGCAAAGCAAAAAATCTTGAATGCACAACTACTCATCGCAAATGGGGTCACAAATCCTGTTGGATCATAAAAAGCTTCTATTGTACTAAGTTTTTTTTGGATATACTTATGTGATGTTAAAAAAATATAATTAAAAAAAACCGGACAAGTGCGAGTATGCCTCGCGCCCTAAGGGTTCCGAATTATGATCATAGATGGCGCTACTGCATACTTCCAATGGCGCCATCTATGAGCAGATGGCTCCACTTATGGTCCGGTGACTGACGGCGGACAACAAAGTGATCCTATAAGGGTTCCGTTTTTCCTTTTGAGGTACGGAACCCTAAAAAGAGGTTTTTAAAATTGTTTTTGGATATACAGAAGTGATTTAGTGTACGCAATAAGGTTTCAAATGTGTACGCAGTCCATCTTGTCTATTCAATTTGTTTGCGAACGTTCTAAAGAAAATGTCACGGTGAGATTCTCCCTCGAACGTTCGCAATCAAATTGGCAGTTCTCGCGGTGATATCACGCGGCGTGTCGGTACAGGGGGGTGATTCTCGCGGGTTCGATATTGATATCGCCTTCGATATATATTGCAACAACTGTCAAAATCCCTACCATTTTGACATTTGTTGCAATATATATCGAAGGCGATATCAATATCGAACCCGCGAGAATCACCCCCCTGTGTAAATCCCTACCATTTTGACATTTGTTGCAATATATTATGTATATCGAATTCGATATCAATATATCACCCGCGAGAATCACCCCCCAGGGGGGTGATTCTCGTGGGTTCGATATTGATATCGAATTCGATATATATTGCAACAACTGTCAAAATCCCTACCATTTTGACATTTGTTGCGATATATATCGAATTCGATATCAATATCGAACCCGCGAGAATTACCCCCCAGAATAGACAGCAGACTAAATTTCAAGAAAGTGAAGCTTTATTGACGGTTTAAATAAATGAAGAGGACTTTCTAAATCATCATTGTAACAGCAAACAAACGCATGAAACTCGAAATAGAACTAGAATAAAAGTAACTTCTACTCTTGATTAGTAACTTTTTTGGAAGAGGAAGATTTTGTTCAGTACCAATTCTCGTTCAGCACTTTTTAGTGTCCAAGGCATTAATTTAACACATAAATCTACAAAAATCATAAAACGGGAGTGACAGACAGGGGAGCCAACATAGCGTCGTCGTAGGGACTTCTTACGTGAAACGCTCTTTAATTCAAAACTTCCCAGCACTTTCATTTAGGTCATATACCTTGAAAGTCTGACAACTGGTCTAACATTCGAATACCAGTATGACCCAATAATTAGGTTGTGGAGATCAGATGGCAGTCCCTTAATTACCTATGTATAAAAATATCTGACGTTAGAATTTTAACAGCAAATAGAATAGCTAAGGAACATCAAAAAACATGCCCTCATCCTCAATGAAAGTAGAGAAAATTCCCATAACTTTTTTAGCAGTCCTATAAAAAGAAGTAGGCCTACATGAAGCCCCTGAAGAAACTGAAATGTTGACCAGATTTTTATATCAGTACGAAATTTCCCAAAATCTATTATTTTGGATGAACGTAAAGACAAAAACTTCCCAAGTTCTTAATATACTTTACATGTCCTCAATGAAAGTAGAGAAAATTTCCATTATTTTCTTTCTTTGCAGTCCTATAAAAAGATGTACTTAAAGCCCCTAAAGAAATTGGTTGTGGGCCGAGTTTTTATATCAAACAGTTTGGAAAATTCCAGAAATCTATTGTTCTGGATGAACGTAAACATAAAATCTTCCTAGGACCTTGGTCTTTCTATAAAAAGAATAAACAATTACTTATAAAGAAACGTATTATTCAGAAAGTAATAAACGTTAACCAAGCAGTGAGAATGAGGTTCAGTTGGAACACAAGGCCGGTAACACGTCTGCAAACCACGTTATCATGTTTGCCCGACACTTATCAGCGGCCGCTGGCCGATACCTATGTACCTACCTATACTGGAATGGCTTTAGTACCGTTCCCCGGCGACGTGACTACAGGCGAATCAGCAGGACCGGACTTAGGGCAGAGCGACAGGGGCTGTGGCCCCGGGGACAAAAAGGGGCCTCCACAATAAAGGAGGCTGGAGGCCCCCTTTTTTTTTTAGGTAAGAACAGTAAAATCTCTGTCAAAGAGAAAAAGTTCACATTCACATGGTAGTTTTTTGAAAAACATAGGCATATTCCTATGAAAATTAATGGATTATGCAAAACATGAACTAAGTATTTGTTTCATTCTGCTCGATAACAGCATTTTTTTATTGAAATTATTTGGTGTAGATCTACTATTGAAAAACGGTGAAATTTGTATTTCGTCTGATTAGTTTTTTCGTCTGATTCCTAAATTTTTGAGGGTCTCTCATTTTTGGTTGCCCCAGGGCCTTTAAATCCGACCCTGTGAATCACGATACCCTTTCTACTTACAATCAAAACTTTACACCTACATTATTCTAATGACGCTTGGGATCTGACTTCACAAATCGATCCTGTCGTTTTAATTTCAACACGCATTTACATTATCTTTCATGCTATTAATACTAAACTTATAAATTAGTTTTATACCAGTTGTACGTATGATTGCGACTTAGCGTTATGTTTGAGCACGCTCATCTTATAGGTTCCAGTGATTGCTATGGTCGATTCATTGCATCAGAGTTTTCGAACTGCCACTAGTAACATTTGTAATCTATTCTGTCATGTAATAGACACTTATCGCGTACCTTTGTGTTATGCAACATTTTGTTATTGGTACCTATTCTGTCTCTAATAGAAAGGTCCCTTGGTTTTGCAGTTGTCTGCATTCACTGGAAGAGAGTAAAAAATCTGTTCAATTCACTTTGACGAATAAAGTGAATTCGTATTCATAAGCAGGATGCATTAACTCAAAAAACAGCGTTCTAAATGCCTTTTATACTACCAATTTGTTATTATAGCTTCCCCAACCTTATTATTATCTTGCAGAACTGCAGAAGCTGCGTCTATATCCAACCGCTGTAGCCAAATCTTGCGTGTCTGCAATTAAGTCACGGTTGGTCGGCGATATTCTTGTTCATAATAATACTTTTACACCGCTTCTAATTAGTGGGCCCCTCGGTACTGGCGGAGTGGCGGTTAAGTAGGCGCGGCAAACAATCGTATCATCAAGGCTCGTGTAAGGTCGACGCCGCGACGGTACCGGGCGAGCAGAATGGTGAAAGGGATCGCGTGACCTCGCCATCTGCGACTGGTCTGTGAGGACGCGTACGTTCGTGGCGTAGTATATTGAACTTCGGAGGGAACGTCGCGCTGCCGCTGCGGCGCGATGCGACGCACCACGTTGCAGCCATTAGTCACACAAACGAGTGCCTGTTTCTACTTGCAGAAAGCCGATAAGATAATCTGAGTGCCTCTACTCGTGGAAATGTCTTACGTTTGAATACTTACCTATCGCATTATTCGCATAAATCAAAGACTTTTACTAAACCAATTGAATGAAAATTTTCAGAGATTCAATGCTCGCTTTTCTCTGTTCCTTGTTAAATATCCGTTAGAATTGTTAATATTTTGCCAGGAAACTGAATGGAGAGAGTGTATAACATTATCTAAATAGGTATTGCTTATGTATTAGAATTCGGCAACGGTAACTTCAGCCAGCTACCGTTACTTTTTAAAATTTCTAATGATTTGGAATACCTACGTATAGAGTGACATCATTGGAAATGTAACAACATTCTCGTGCGTTGCATATAGGAGTTGCGTTTAAATAATTTGCTACAGCTGAACAATATTTTAGCCTATAATTAAACCATCTTATTTATGAAATCACTCTTTGACAGAATATCGCGCAAAAACTAATCCGCCACTTGATTCATACGAATCATTTATCAATTCGTGTTTTGTCTCCGTTTATTTGCTAAAATATTTTCCTTTTCTATTTAAACATGTGTGTTCAACTGATATTGGTGCCGATTCTGTTGTTGACAAACTAAACTAATTTAATCTCATTAAGTATCTTTCGAACGAAAAACATGAGAAAGGGATAGAAGATATTTAATCCTATCAAATTAGTCCACTTGCCTAATTCAATGTGAATTTAGTCGTCATCGCAAAAGGTCACGATCACGATTATTTTCCCCTAAATGACAAGGGCGTAGACTAATTTGACAGTTCTAAATATTTTGTCATTTTTCAATGATATTTGTAAGAAAGAGATATAGTGTGATCAAAGTTAGTTTAGTGCGATGTTCAACAGAATCAACACCATTGTATGATTTAGCTTATCGGCAAAATCAATTGCATAAATCAGGGAGCTTTCGCACGACGCAGACGGCTCATATCTCGACATCCGGCGGGTGGATCCCCCCTTTCCCAGTGTTTCCACTCGGACTCGCATGTCGTTAGTGTCATTAATGCTATTGATTGTTCAAACACGAGTTCTTTCTTTTTCATGTTCAGAGCTAGAAGAATGTTTACCAGTGCTAATTGCATGATGCAAGTTATACAGACATGTCGTGTTTAATTTTGAAGACAGCTTGCGAATTGACACCGGCACACATGAGGTCAGTTTTTGTCGGCTGTCGATTGACGCGTGAGAATACCATTGTTAGCTTTTCCATTATTGAATTCATAGTTGCTTGCTACGTGGAGCGCTTGATTTAATAGGGACTCTAGCTACAGAAATAGAATCTAGGCACGGTGCTAGGTCGCATCGCAACAACCTGCTAAACCGGCAGGTGTGGTTGCAAAAGGTACAAGAAGAGCGAGGGAGGTATTTGTGCGGCGTGGTGTTCCCCGGGCGCGGCGCGCGGGGCCCCGGTGCGGTCGGGGGGGAGTGCGGCGGTGCCGGCCCGGGCTGCACGCTGCACCGCACCAAGGTCAGCCGCCGCACGCATGCGCGTCCCTTCCCCTACCTGCCACCTTATCGGAACTCGGAACCTGCACCCGTGCCACTTATGCGTTCCTGTGAGTTGCACTCCAAATAATGTCCGCACCGTCGCGCGAGGAGCTCTTTAACTTGGAGAAACTTTTATAGCCTAGCAAGACTGTCTAGAGTTCTTAGCCAGTAGGTGTACCTGCAACAAAATGCTTTTAGGCTTATTTCTTGGCCTCGTCTAATTTGAGGAGCAGCAAACTTCGTTTTTGTTTTGAATCTGATTCTGATCCAATCAAATAACTTGTTTGTTAGAGCCCATCAATCATTTCCGCAAGAGATTTAATAGTTTACGTCTGCAGTAAAATGGCTTGACTTGTTTTTTCCGCTTCCGCAAACCAATTAGGGTTCAGGGTCCCGCAAAACTTACGATATTATGTATTCCACTATTCTTGGTGTGATCGTCGATGCTAGACTGTAGCTATAATGTAAAATAAATAAACATGCATATAGCTCAGGCAGCTACGTCTACGTGTAACCGAGATAACACGTGCCACTCGCACCCGCTGCGACGTAACACAAACACAGCCAAAAACTGAACGTTCTGTCGTAAACTTGGAGAAATCCTATTATGAAGATTAGTAGGTACCTACTTCTGACGTAAGAGCTACGTTTAATTTGCACGTTAATGCCTACATAGTATTTGGTTCAAATACTGCCTTTAGTTTCATATTTATATTCCCTTCCTCTCCGTTAATTGCGAACAGTTGATGACATGTTCGATATAGCGACTGGTCCTTCGAGCCGGATGCTCATAACTGTCCTGACTTTACAGTAATTCTAGCTTCATCTGGGTCAAACTTGTAAGGTTGCAGTTTTCTGCTAAAGTATGTTTGTGTGTAAAGGGGAAGTCTGACAATGCTGGCTGCGTCGGCCACGTATCATTAGAAAGCTATTCGCCATTGTGGCTCGTGCATAAGGAGCGGCGCGTCGCAGCCCGCTACACGACAGCCAACTCCTACGTTAGTTCGCACAGTTGCGCCGCTCGATTCGGTTGCAATGTTCCATTCACCTTATTCGTCGGCGACAAGGTTCAGTGACTCCGACGCCGACCGACTAACTCCTCGGAACACGTCATCTGCGTGCTAATGCCGCCGCTGTTTCATCACCTACGGGCGATCGCCACAAAGTTGTTTAAATTCTGTAGATGTCCCGCGGCGCGGCCGTCGGAGCGACCTCTTTTCGCGGGCGACAAGCGAATGCGTCGCGCGCAGTCCATGCAGCGTTATGTAAAGTTGAGAGCGGTGCAGCGGTGAGCGTTGCGCTCGACCGCGTGCGCGCCCCCCGCGTTCCTCCCCCTCCTCGCGATTTTGTTCGCCGTCGGTTTCACTCGCCACGATCGGCGGCGCGGGGTTCCGGAGGTCGCGCACCTCCCGCCTCCTCCGCCCTCCTCGGAGACGGAGCCGGTCCGCGGTCCGCAGCGGCCACTCAGTCGTCGAGCGGATTGCGTCGGCGGCGGTCGGCTCCGTGCCTCGGCTGTCGCTGTCTAGTCTGATGACCCGCTATCGCGACATGCTGACGCTGACACAACTCGAGTGAATTGCACCGCCCGCGACGCCGCGTTTGCAATTTACCACCGGTCGCGCTTCCGTTTCGGGAGTCTAGTGATTTCACGGCTGCGTCTGCGACGGTCACGAACACGCTCATCGAGCTGACGACGTCGTGTCAAAAATAGCGTGCGTTATCATCGCGACCTCGAATGGCGAGACGAGATAGCGCGAGGTCGGCGGCACCTGCGCCGCGCCGCGCCCCACGTGCCGCCACCACGACCCGCTGCAGCCGCTGGCGGCAATTAGCGAGTGTACGCGCCGCGACTCCCTGGCCGCGCACTGCGCCCGGTGCCCTGCACCCTCGCGCTGTCTCATCTCGCACTAGCGCTCATGCAGCGCCGACACCTTTGGATTTTTTAAATTGACGTTCGGAGAAGGCTATTCTAAATTGTACTATCAACTACTGCCTGGATGGGTTTCCAGAATATCATCGAACCGACTTCAGACGTGGGTGCTCTTACCTGAGAAGTCTGATTCAGGCAAATATCCACCATGTAATCTGACTTCTTATACCTACATAATATCTTCTTAACGATGATGATTAGTATGTGTAGTTGACTGTAATGTTATTGTAATAATTTCTTACGTAACTTAGTAACAACATTACTGATATGAATATTACAATAGTATCTTTATCGCTACGTGGTATACGTTAGAGCACTTCGACATATTTTACGGATAATTTCAAAACTTCACAATTTACATTTTGGTCAATACTTGGCAATTGTCTAGAGGCTTGTTCAGTGATTGTCTTGTAAAAACTTGTGTCATTGAGATTTCGTCCATGTCTACTGTTATTGAATTACATTCATACGTTGCCCGTCCGGTGTCAAAATCTCGATGTGGATTTAACATTGTATTATATTGTTACGTCCAATAATTGTTTTTGTAAAATAAAAAAGACTGCAGTCTTGCAGATGTCATTCAATTCAGAATTGGGTCACCTTGCTTTTGAATATTCCTGTGTAGTATTTACGGTCTCTCATTGTTGTTTATTACACCTACTTTATTTCATAACATTCACAACCAATTAGCGAAATATTTGGAGTAACATTTTCCTTGAAAGGGCGTTTTCTTACGACACGATGGTGATACTTTTGTCGGCTCGCCTTTACGAGATGTTATTTATAAAACAAGAATTCTGCTTTGTTAAAGTTTTGATAGCCAGAATAAATGTCACGTTAAAAAACAATAAAGTTGTTGTATTGGATTAGATTAGACTCCCGGATTTACGACGGACAGCAATAATCGTGATAGCTAATGAGTTCTATAAACGCCAAGAGGGCAGCATTGAGGACGTCCCTAATCATTTAGTCTTTGTAAACAAAAATATTATATCGTTCCATAAAACATTGGAAATGAATCCAGATTTTTCTAATGTTGTCATTTTGACGCTGTACCGAGAAAGTTTTATTATCGATCAATCTGAATCTGTCAGTGCGTTCAGTGAAAATGAAGCTGCAAATAGCGTAAACAGCGGAAACGTTGCTCGGGAACTAACATTGTTACATTTACAAGTTAATGGAATCATTAAGAAAGTTTTGTAGCAATCTGATTACACGAGAGGAAGAAAATGTATAGTAGAACCAATAATATTAATGAAATAGCACATATTTGCTCAACATACAAACGAGCTTCAGGAGCAGATTTTCTTTGTTTATGCTACTAATACAAATACAACGCTTTCATATTTGTGGAGATTATTAAACGATCTGTTATGAGCTTATGAGCAAGTCTTGGAGTCGTTATGGGAACGGTATTAGTTAAAATATTCATTAGATTGATATTGCGCAAGCAATAAACGGTTAGTTGCGTAATTTATAAAAAATGTACGTTTGTCATCGTCTGTTCTACATGTCGGGTTGCAATCTTTGCTGACGAGTTGTTTATATGTCTTTGAAATGTTTCTTTGTAATCAGTAGAATTGAGGTAGGACGGCTCTACATTATAATCTTCACCGCTCTTTAATTTAAGAGCAGATATTTCAAGTTTGTTTTTCTTATATTCAGCCTCTGGATTATTTTGCCGCGGGCAATTATCTCAAACCCGGTTGTCGGTGAGACGAGTGTGACGTCATTTATTGCGTGGATTATTTACGAATTTTCCTCATATGCTTTTATGTCTTAGCATCTATAGAAAATACTACGGGTAACCTATATGTGAGAGTATTCTTAAGTTCAGTGATGACTTGAATTCCATATGTTAATAAACTTTATAACAAAACATCAATTACCTACTTGTCTTAAAGATAGAGTACAGTAGGTACAGTAGTAGCTTACGTTGTATACAAATTTAACAAAGTAAGATAATACTTAAAACTAACGACTATGAATAAATATACACATGTTAATAACAATGAATATTCACAAATCACAACGTTTGATCTATGGTATCTAATTCCAAAAAAAAACCTACCTAGGCTACCTATATTAAGAAAAGCCATCAGGAAGAGATCAAGTTCAATTCTGGAAAAATCTTTCATCCGTCTGCAAGCCAATCATCATCATCACATAGCAGTAGCACGGCTAGTAGCAATAATAGTTCACATACATAGATTAGGCATGTATAGCGAGCCATTGCGCCGGTAGGTAGATGGAGTCACATTATATAAACACGGACACGTGTCGTCGTTTGTATCGCTTATACCTATAACTCGCGCGTGTGTACGTTCGCTTACGTTTGTCTCTGTAGGACTGACGCTGTACTGGAAATTGTCTTGGAAATTATTACTGACCTACGTCTTGTTCATAATTATAATATCCTGGTTCACTTCTGACGTTTATGTTTGAAATTACTTCATCAATTAACTAGGACCTATCTTCTAGCTTTGAAGTAATGTCAAATGGGACGTTACTCTTACGAGTATCTGTACTTACATTCCATTTGATAACGATTCTGAAAACACGAATTTATATATCCCCACCAACTTCTCATGACCTAGAGATTCTAGACTTTTCTGAAATGGCGTTTGTTGTTGTAAACTTTGCGTTGTTATTGCTTTTTCACGATAACAGTAATGCTTTCTAGGCACGTGTACTCCTATCGTTGCGACCATACCGATAACGTCACCCACTTCGTTTTACGAATAGTCCAACACCTGTTCGCTTTTCTTTATTTTGTCATGCTCTAATGATTTTTCGTTTCTAAGCTTCCAGTCAGTCGAGGCCTGCGTCATCTAGCCAAAAAAATCAATTCAATTCGCTTTATTAAAAAGCTGAAGCTGAAAAAATTTTGTAAACAATTTTCATATCTTATATTTTTGGTTTGTAATCTTATTAGATATGGTTTTATTGCATAATATTAGTTGGAAAATCGGTTAACACGCATAGTAAAATCTTTGCTGTAGGTAGTCTTGATTTGAAAAAAAATAAAAGCATCGATTTCAATACACATTTTACGAACTCAATTTTGTTACCTACATCCGTATAAAAACCAACTTTTCATTTGTATAGCAGTCGTCCGCACCGACACATTTCCGCACGTTCTTTTGTTTGCCGATGGAAAATCCACTATGTCTGCCAATTCGGTCGGCCACGGTACCAGGGCTGCATGATGTGGGAGGAGGTACAACTAGCTGTCAATGTCTGTCGGTGTCAGGCGCGGCGCGGGGCGCGGGCGCGGAGAGTGCACGTGCCCGCGAGTCGTGCCATGCGTTCGACGCCCTCCCCGCACTTGTTGAGCGCCGTGTCGCAGACGCGTCGCCGTCGCCGGCACCACCTAGATCGCACTCACAACACCCATTCTAACTATACAGAATACCTAATAGTACTATGTAGGTACTAGCACCTTGCCTTGCTCATGCATGCGCCATCTCATTCTTGCGAACATCCTTTGCGAAGGAATTGAGACTATTGATTTCACCTGGTATTTCCTAAAATGCAAGGTTGCCCTAATTTTGAGTGATACGATTTTATTCTACTTTATTTTCTTTGTCATTATCTAGTAGGTATATTTGTGTTGTTTGGATCGTCCATACGCCTCAGTGAGAAATAGCATATTTGAACGTTTAGCCATCTAATTAAACTGGACCGAATAAATAAACACTAAGAGGGAACTTCTCATAATTGAACCAAAATACTAGGATTTTTTTGGAAAACTTATTCAATTCAATTCCTTTCAAAGTCATCACAACGGAGAGTTTTCTATTGAATTTTTTTCTCCTTAAGTTTATTTGTTTTTTATTCAACGAACTGGTTGCGCAAACATTTCCCCTGCCTCAGAACTCCCCAAAGAAGCCTCACGTCTTGAGTCAACTTAACTTTCTGTACAATACCCACGGGTTTCTTAATCGTTTAACAAACTTTAAACAATATGCTCTGAACGTCAATTGACTTAAACACAATCCATTCAACTTTGCAAACGTATCGTAAAAGATTTTCTTTGGTTTCATCAGAAAACTTCTGCAGAATTTAAGCAATGAATAAGTGAAAAAATTTAAACTTAAGTAATCAAAAGACTGTACAATAAATGAACTTAAAAATGAATAGAACGCAAGTGAGTCTATGACAATGAGGACCGGTAGTCGTAGTTAGTTAATGTAGTGGCCCATTGTAGAATGGGTATACTTATGGAAACCACCGAAGTGAAACTGGGCACTGCCGGTTACCGGAGACGTCGCGTGCAGCCAGAACTGTTCGGCGTGATGGGAGCCCCCGGCGAGTACTACGTCGACGCGCTCCACACCATCGCGATCAACAGCCGGGAGACAGAATTCGGCAGCATCGTCGAGCCGATACCAATAACGCTCAAAGCTTACAAACAGCTCCAAGAACACGGGCACCCCATAAACGGCTATGGGTTCCCGCAGCAACAAATGATCACATCTTTGGTTGCTGCTTCTCAAATCCCCGAAGTCGAAAGGCCTTCCACGAGCCAGAACTTCATACCGAGCCCCGTCAAAGAAGAAGTAAAGAATGCTCAAAAGATCACGCGACCACCCCCCAAGAAGAAATGGATTAAAGAGTATTTAGGTGAGTTTATGTAAATAGCAACCCTATTAACTTTCTGATGAACTTGATTACAATTTGTCGTGGGCATATTTTTGATAATATTTATGAAATTCTCTGTATGAAAAGCATTCAAACTTGATTGGGTGAATGAACTTACATTTGAATACCTTGTTTAGTCTTCTGAGTCGCCGAACACAAATATTAAACTTGTAGATGTCGACAGCTCAAATATTTGAGATGATCTTTCTATGAATTTAAAGGTTAGTCCTGAAACTCTTCAGACGAGTCAAAGTAAAGACAATTCAATTATTGTAATGCGACATTTGAAAGTGATTGAATAGGTCGAACTGTCCACACGAGTGCATTATTTCACCTTGCCGTATGACCTCGTTTTGTTTTTGCTCAACAGAGTCCAAGAGCACGACTATACACATATTTATGAAACTTTATTAAGCGTGGTAAATAATTATTTTGTTCGTTGCTCACTCTTTCTCTTGCCCTGGTCGGTGCAATACGTTATTGTCTTCCATTTTAATAATAATTCATTTACTCCTTTTTAACCCCCGACTTTGAAGACGAGGGGTGTTATAAGTTTGGTGCCTATGTCTCTCTGTGTGCATGTGTCTGTTTATGCCTTCGAAGCTCCCAAACAGATGGACCGATTACAATGCGATTTTTAAAATGAATATTGGTTGAATTAGGATGCTTCTTAGCTTTACCTAATTGATGAAAATCTGTTCAGCTGTTTAAAAATTATGAATTCTTTTCCTAATTGGTGTGAGAATTTCATGGACATAGGTGTGATGGAATATTTATTAAACCATAACTTTTATATTAACAATAATTGTAATACCTACCTAGTATAAACAGCTACAAAATAAGACTTATCATTCCGTAAAAGTTTGTTAGTATGTAGTATCAATTCTAACTAGTTTGCTTACTTAGACGTCCCCCGGCGCATGTAATCGTCAACAATCATTTGAAACTAATTATTTTTTACTGGGATAGTATATGTGTCGCGTTTTTTTTTTCATTAATTACATCTGTCTAACAATCCATCCACATTTTCTTTGGTCTCCCTCCCCCTCTGCTCATTCATTCATTACCTATAATTAGCTAACAAATATTTTATTCGTTGATTTTGAGTCACCTTTTGAATGTACTTCAAGTACTATTTTCATTTCTCTAAAAGTATCTTCATGTCTATTTTGATCAGTTATTATTGTTAGATTCAGTTCTGCGTAGTAAGCCTTCCTATTGTTACTATTAACATAATTTACATCTCTTTTGATGCCCCTTTCATTTGAATAAGGTACTATAGCAGGTTATTAGCAAGCTGTGTAAAATACAATGTATGCTTTACTAGAGGTTACTCGAGATACTCTAGGTATTGACGAGAAAACATTGTTGACGTTGAAAACGGGTCACACTAATAAGTTGCTCGTAGTAAGCTGACATAACTTAGCAACTATCACTACTACTACAATGTTTTGACTTAAAGCTGCTTAGAGCTGAAATTGCAGTGAGGGAAAACTGCGAACAATGATTGTGTATGTGTACACTCAATTGTTGGCTACATTGCTAAGTTCTTTATTTCTTTTATTGTTCACAAAATTTTCAACTTTGTTTCAAATAAGCGTTTGTGTTACACATGTGGCCTTATTCGCAATTTTTCAATTTGCGTATAGTTTGTAGTGATGGCGAACGAACAATAATTGTGTAGCATTTTTGGTTTGTTTAGGATTAAAATATTATCTTATGGTAAACTTTTCAAATATTATTGTCAAGAATGGAGTGTGTGACAAGAATGGAGAATTGTTATTGTTGCTCAAACTAATTGTCTGATTTATAAATAAGAACCATGGAAATGATAATAGAGGCACATCAATTGATTAAAATTAAGATTTGGGAAGCAATAGTAACGATTTAAAAATTTGTTAAAAAGGATCTAACTAACTGCAAAGGAGTGAATGCGAACGGTATTGTATCAGGACAGCATAACGTACGAGGAAGAGAAGCAACAAACCAAAACAGCGAGGTATTGCGTGCGTAGGTACTAGAAGTCAGCGTGTTACCGTCAAGGCGTTCTTCTTGCCAAGGCCGTAAATATTATAGCGTATGTGATGTTGTGTCCGTATATCTTGTATAGGCATGCGTGTTCCGAACTCGCTTTCCTTTGTGACCTTACATCTATAACATGTATTCCTCGAGTCTGTTATGTTGCCTGTTTTATTATTGTGGCAAAAGTCTGAATCCTAACATGACCATGAATCTTTTGAGTCACAGCAGGTGAATCTTGAGGTCATATCACGAAATGTAGTGCTGTAACTAAAAAATCCGAATCCAAACAATTTCCGTAGGTTGTACTCAGGAAAGAAGTAGTAGAAGTTGAAGAAAAATTTGCGAGATTAACACTAAGCTGATTCCAAGCACCTGATACTGTAATTATTGTGTAAATTGTAAGAGTTGCAAATTTTACTCCATTCAATGAGAATGACTGATGCTCTACAAAACTTATGTAAATAATGTTTAAGTATTTTGAGTGGCGCATTGCTGCACCTCGCTATATTTTTCAACGGTCGAATAACTTTAATCTATCAACAGATAACACAATTGAGTTGTTTCGTTTTTTATGTCATTTTACAAATTATTGAAACTGCAAGCGTCCTAGTTTTTGGTTGATGTGGATGAGAATGATCTTTCTTAGAATTGTTATTAGCATATTGAGTAGATAACTATAATAGGCTAATGATATAGAGGGAAATAATAGCAATATTTTTACGTAATAACTGGCGGATGTCGCACACAATGAAAGTACCTAGTAATCCAACAAAGATGGCCGGCGTGTGTCAGCGTGACGTCCGACACGGCGCACGGTTGCGTAACAGACATAACTACATAGTTTTATAAGATTAACTAGGTACTTTAACAGGTATCTATATTATGCAGTGGTTCGCGATCGCGACACCACACTGTACACCGCGCTTTATGTCAAGGCTTCCACTTCACGCCTACTAAACTAGAGCTTCCAGTATCTTCCAAAGTAAATAAATAAACGTTACATTTGTTGTTCTCGTTAATTTTTTGTTTTAAGGCTTCTTGTTGTTTCGCATTTATGATAATGAAGCCATGTTTCATTATTGTTATTCCGTCGCTAACCTCATCGTAACCATAACCATATTTGTTTTCATAAACATTATCTTATCGTGGTTTCTTTTGTTTCACTCTTTCAATACGGTTAACGTTCGTACGTCACTCGCGTAATGAGGATCATTTCATTAGATTGTGTGCTCTTTGTATTTTGTAATAACGCCTATATTGTGGTCATCTGTGTTCGCTGTACGCAAACTTTATCGTCTACGAGATACACGCTTGACGCTACCTATCTTGGTTCTAGAACTAACCTTATTACGGGGTGACCTCTACTATTAATGGTTTATCGATTCAAACTCTGCATTTCGCTGTTATTCAGGTGATTATTGCGTAGTTGATATGAATGAGATGATTACATACAGATACGAGTATTGTTTCTTTTTAAACACGTATTAGTAGTTAAGCGTCCTCATAGACTATCACGGATTCGACATTATCGTCTAACTTCTGGGTTCCTAACCTGGGGGTAACTACCCCCTCGGGGGTAAAACAGCTTTTTTGCGGGGGTAATAGGACTGGTAATGGATAATAAGTTTTTGTACAATTTATTGTGATCAGTGAAGACTACGCATTTTCATGTGATAACATTTTAAAGGCGTGGACTGGGGGGGTAAAATGAGTTTCTTTAATATGTCATAGGGGTGACGAAATTGAAAAGGTTAGGAACCACTGGTTTGACTGGTAATGCCCAGTTGAGTTTGCCAAGGCAAATATAATTGTTATCGAGTGCGCTCCACGTGTAGTGCGTTTGTCGCGTAGTGAAGCGTTGTAAAAATGTAGAGCGAACCGCCACGTATTTGCGAGGTTATTGACATTGAGATAACATTTATCACACCCTAAAATTGTAACATTTGGCACAGTTTACGAGAAGCCTTTAATGATTGCTTTCGTTTTTGTCTAAGCCTTTGCTCCTTTAATTCTGGTCCTTTAGTCCGTATCAAATTTTGATATCAAGATAATTTTTATACAGGTACGGCCAAGTCCATCATAAACTTATTTCTCGGTAAAACCATAAGATTTCAAATGAGTCAGCGCCCTAGAAACGAGTTGAGCATTGCATGTTAATCACTCGCCAGAGTGGCAGAATTACAAAAGAGTTAATTTTGTTGTCCCAGTCCGGTACTTGGAGGCAAGGTGTGTATGTACTATGTATTGGGTAGATTGTATATCCTACGTTACTCTCCCCCCCCCCAACCCCTCCTACTTGAGAGCGCGTTGCAGCGGCGATGCGTTCGGGTGATTCGGGTGAGTTCGTGCCGCGTGACGGCTTGTCACGTGCCGATGCCGAGCACACCTCTTCCCCCGCTAGCGAGCCTTCCCCCCGGTCCCCCGCGCGGGCCCACCGCCCCGCTTATCATTTCCAGACCCGGAGGCTCCCTCAGCCCCCACTGCACTCCCACCTAACTGAACTAGTGGCCCTCTCACTATTCTATATTCAATTTATTACACGTAACGCTTTTGTTCAGTAGCAAACCTTATCTATATTTACTTCATAGATATACCACATATGCGTGAATACGTCTAAATAGGTAAACACCCGTTTATATCGTGAAAACTACCTACGGGTTAGATATAATATTTTCTCTGAAGTGCCTGGTCTTACTTACATCTTGAAATCCGGCTTAGACTGGATTTATTGTAAATTTTTGTTTCTTGCTTCATTCTGGAATCTTTTAAAAAATCCTTACTTTTAGGATGATTTTATTTTCATTATGATTGTTATCTTATTGTTTTAAAGCAAATTATTTTATTGTTCACTTTAATAGCTCAAAATTAATTTCCACTGGGACCTTGATCAAATTTCGGTCAAGTTCATAATGACACAAAAACATCATTGACATCTTAACTCAAATCTCAAGTAAAACGTTGAATATTGCTACCTATTCAAAAATTGTTTACAAAGTGACCCAAGAAAATCTCGATTTAAACAAGGATAAAAACTTTTAAAACAAAGAAAAATTATTTGTATGACTGCGAAATCCTCCGATCTGACCCAAGAAACCATCAGGCATTATTTCAAAGTTACTCAAAACAGTTTCAAAAGCAGTAAGAATGAAGTCCAAGCTGCAAGTTTTTCCGTTGTTTAAGTTCGGTCCTGGCTGTTTACAGCCAGAACCCTGATCGACATCAGCAATAACTGATGAAATATGTCCCAACTTCAGGTTTAAGAAGGTACTTAGTAAGTCAAAAAAGGTAAAAAAGGCTCTAAAAGGATAGTAAAGCAAAACTTCGCAATCTACTAAATTGACAATGGACGGTCTATGGTCTCGTGAAGAAATTGTGGTAGAAAGACGATCGGTATTGTCATTAGCACCAAAGGCGTTAGCCGAAGTGACTGTCGAAAAACTACTACCAAATTACCTAAAAACAAAGATTTAAAGCTGATTGATTTACGCGATCGAAAAACCACAATGATGCTTTTAAATCAGTAGATAACCAAAATTGCCAAACCAATTACGATGTTGATGATAGAGCATCCCGATACACTTGCAATATCAGACTTGGGGCCTAGTAGCTCTACAGAAATTGGCCATCGTTTCGCAAGTCACATTCTGCATACAACCAACGCCTATTTGGTGCTGGTATTTTAAATACCGGTCTCAGATCAGCAACAGATGCACATAACATTGATACCGGTTCACTAGTGTCTGGAATCACAGTTTCACTTGCACGTGTGGGTGTCTCGCGTCGTGGGAGATGGTCGGTGTTTGCGTGTTCGTTGCTTGTTGGCGCGCGCCCGCCATGCGCAATTCTACCAGGCGAGCATAATTCAGCAGGAGATCTTTTGTTTCTTTTAGCGCAGTAGGAGCCTGTAGGAGTACCTGTAGAATAATCTTCACAAAAATGATTTCGATACAAGATTTTTTTAGGACTTTTATTTGTTTTTGTTTTAGCATTTTCATATTTTGTAATTTGACCACCTACAAAGTAACTTCAACTCTTGATTTAATGGCTTTTGTGGGAAAGTCCACCTACAAAGTAAGCAGTATGATTAAAATGGTCTTTAGTGTCAATGTCAACCAAGCCTTCTAAATTGCATAAGGTTAACGAACTTTTTTATTTAGAACGAATACCTTACCTATAAGACAGAAGTCGATCAAGTCGAAATAGAATATAAAAGTTTTCAATAGCATATTTTTGCGTTTAGATATCACTATCGGTCTATCGCTCTAACTACCAGACCTATACATTTTATTGTTTGTTACTTACGTCATTGACCTTCCTTTCCTGTTCAGTTTTCAAAGGTTCTCAAGGGCAAATCTCAGCATTTAGATAACAACCCCCTGTGAGGCTGCTTAGAAGGCCAATGACGCACGTTACTTCTGCCCCTCCCCGGCCACTACCTACGCGCTCTATAACCCTGGTACTGCCTGCAATTGACAGCCAATAAGCTTACATCTTTTTTTTTATTCGGTCACAGCACTCACAGCCTCACTTCAGGCAGCTCGTCAATTTAAGTGTTTGTTTATCCATGAATAAAATACTTTTATAATTCTTCTATCAAAGGTAAATCTCAAAGTTTGATTGCTCTACGGTTGTTAAATTCAATCAATACAATCATATTTCCTTACTGAATGTAATCTATTTGACGTGAATGAATAAATACATTCTCACCATAAAAAATATTGTTTTCAACTTTTTGCTTTCTGATTCTAATTTCTAATGCAATGAAATCAGCTTACATTAGAATATTGAATAATTTAATGCTATTTTTCTCGAAAAGTATTGAAATTTTCAAGTTCAATATCCGTGTAAGAGATTCTATTAAATATTTATAGTGCAATCCCGTATTTATTGGTAGTTTGTCCATATTATCCAAATCTTTGGTCATTGCCTTTTTAACTTTGAGAATTTATTTAGTCCTACAAAAAGCTGGGAGCTTGTTATAGCATTCATCAGCAATTCATTATAAAGATTCTTTAATCGTGTAGGTAAATATCGATGGGAATCCCATCAGTGAAAATTTTACAAAATATGATGTCATTTCTGTACATTATTATTAGTCCCCAAAATAAACATAAATTGAAACTTATACTAAGGCGGTAGTCTAAAATAAAAGGGTCAGATTATGCGTAAGCGATGGTCAAGAAAGTGGACATTACACTTTTAAATGTCTTGATAATAATCGTGACGCAGTTTCTGAAGATAATGAGCAGACAGACTAGAAGGAACTTTCCATAGTTAGAGAAATAGTACGAAGATATAGGTACCTAGCAGTGGCGAAGGGTCAGTTTTTGTGAGAGGTAAGCCGGAGGTACAAATGCTTACCTGGACACGAAAAGCTAATTAATAAAAGTAGGCAATACTGCCTGTGCTATTTTGCAAAGGAAGCCGGTAGGAATCGTATTGTAGGGACCCTTCGAAAATGTATGTAGGTACATACTATTTCCTATTTCTCGATATTTGAGTAAATGTGGCTAGTGCTTAATAATCAGTCGTGCGATCATATTCTTTCTTAATGAATTTAAAATTATTCTTTTTTTAGGGTTCCGTACCAAAATGGTAAAAAAGGAACCCTTATGGTGCGACTTCGTCTGTCTGTCTGTCTGTCTGTATGTCACACCTGCTTATTTCAGCAACTGCTTATGCTATCGACTTGAAATTTGGACAATTATAAAGTTGTTTGAACAGTTATAAAGAATGCTTGTTCAACTTTATTGCAAATAAAAAAAGTCCAAAAATATTTTTATTTTCATTGCAAAAGGGGCCGGAGTGGGGGTCCGAAATTTTAAAGTGGGGTTACTAGGTCAAGTGACATATCATATGAAAGGGCTTGATCTGCACATTTCAAAATATATTTTTATTTTATTTTATGTCTCACAGTTTTCGACATATGATGAAAAATGTCCAAAAAAATACCATCCCCCCCCCCTTATCTCCGAAGTTTGCCGGGCGAAAAATCTGAAATAATTAGAGTTGATAGGAATTGACCCAAATATGGCACCAAAAATACAACGATGTTCCTAACTAGGACAGTTTTTTCAAAATCATCAAAATTCCTTCACAAACAAACTTAGTTATGCGGTCCGGATTTTTTCACTTTATATGTCCAAAAATGATACGGAACCCTCGGTGCGCGAGTACGACTCGCACTTGGCCGGTTTTTTAAATGTTTTAAGAGTATTTAACTATTTATACGGGGTGGCAGGTTAGACAGTGGAAATATTTTAAGAGGTCATTGTACTCATCATTATGAACAACTTTTACTATGGGACCAACACTGAAATCGCGAAAAAAAAATCAGCTGTTCCATACATTTATGTTCACTTAGCTCGACAAAATGTATGGATCAGCTGATTTTTTTTTCGCGATTTCAGGGTTGGTCCCATAGTAAAAGTTGTTCATAATGATGAGTACAATGACCCCTTTAAATATTTCCACTGTCTAACCTGCCACCCTGTATATTTACAAAAACAAACAAAATACAGAAGAAAACGTACAGAAGCAGTTTGGAATCAAAGTTCTGCTATTATAAATAAGAAGGGCACATACATCTTGAAACATATAACTTATGCCCTTTCCACCTACAACCTATGACGGCAGAATTCTCCTCCACTTTACCTACTGTCATTCGTGTCTAAAGCCCTCTGGTCATGTTGCACCGTTTGAGGATCTAAGAAGAGGAGTCGCAGAAATGATGAAAGACATGGATGTTATATGCATTATAAATGATGTTAAAACCAACGCACAAAACACCTTTTCACTAGTGCATATTGTTTCTATTTTGTTGAGGAAATGTTGTCGCTTTACGTTTTCTTAGGTTAGCAACGATTTTCTTTCTAGAACTGTTTTTGAAATAAGAGTAACATCTTGCCCATAGTTTTCAAATATAATTAGATATTCTGTGAATTTTAGATCAAGTTACAGAGGTCACATTAAAATTTTTACTCTTTTTCGCTTTATCAGCATTCCATTTGCTACGGCATTCGACTTCAATACATTTTACTTGTGATTTGAAAGTTAACTATTTAAAGTTCAAGACTATCATAGCATAGTGTTAACCACCTCTTATTTATGTTATAGTATTAGCAGTTGTAAATTGGAGTCTCATTGATCAAGTTTACTCTCTAAAGGCAGCTCTTTAAAGTCGAGATGTTTGACAAAGTCACGAGTGCAAAATCCTAGGTCACGTCTAGGACACGCTCAAACAATTGTAATTCATATTGAACACGATTGAATAAATCGGTCAATAACCACCCACCTTTTATGTTTTCCTATTATGTCGCTCGTGGCTCGTGTAGTTTACCTGATTTTAGAAATTTTCTCCTTGTGATGAATTGGCTACCTAATTAATTCCTATTTTGGAAAATTCAGAACATTTTTATGCATTTAAAAATCATTACCGTTCATAATCATTTTCTTCGTTTTCTTTTGTGTCTATCGTTCTTAGTATGTAGTTTTATTATGAGCTATTTATGGTTATGATTATGACCCAATCTTTCAAAAAAACAGTAACCATCGCAAGTGATGTTTTTATTACACGTGTGCTGATTTCTATAAATATCTTTACTGTAATAAGTTGACAAAGATCACGCAATCTACGGAGGTAGGTAAGTAAGACTGAAGTAATTATGTATATTCTATTGTACTCGTACATTGTAACTATAAATGACTGCTGTAGTACAGCCAATGTTAAAGACATTCTATTATCCATTAATGGAATACTAATTTCATTAATATATTTCTTGTATAATATGAATGTATTGATGGACGGCGATTGGCGGAGCGTTTCCAACATTGGAAGAAGCAATAATATTTATAATGACTAATTTAAAGAATCTAAGAAGTGACGGTTACTCAGGTTGCAATTAGTCATACAATCGACGTTTTATAACGCGTGGAACTGATGACAAGAAATATTATACGAAACAGTACTGCGTAGTTCCTGCAAGATCATTATTGTTCGAGTTGTGCAACTGAAGTAGGTAGGTAGGTATACAAGCGTAAAGCCGCGCCGGCAGAAGCAAAAAGCTAGGTCTTATAAAATATAAATAGTGTGTGTAGATCTTCATTCAGACGATGTAGCATTACGTAAAATATATTTGCTAGTAGGTAGGTACCTATCTTTTATTACTTATTTAATCTTTACCTAAACGAAAACAACTTTGTTGGGTATCTCTCTCGGACGAGATAAAATAAACGGTCGTAATACCTATCTGTTAATAATAGTGATTCGTCGAACTGTTCGATAATAAATGTTTTATCTGTAAAAAATACGTTTTTTACGTACGTGAACAAGATCTATAAAACCGTATATTTGGCTCGACGCTCAACAAAACAAGCCCGGCCGACACAATCTAGTAGTAGCAGACACCAATAATTTCACGGGCTGGTTACGATGCGACTTGTTTTTTCTAGCACTCTCTGAGCAGCTGATTTTCGGCGTGGCAACTGATAACGCCAAACAAACCGAAAGCACGCGCGCAACCACATGTGTGCTGACGTAATTTTATAGTCTGACCACGCCCCCGCTTCCGTCTCTTTCCTTACACTCGGATAAATCGTTTGTCTCACTCGTCATTGCAGCGTGACTGATTTTCTTTACTTTTACTCAACTATGAACTTTATTGCATGTGCGTAAAGTTCACGATCGCGTACCGTTACTATATGAAAGTAAAGTGGTATGATGCTGTCTCATTCAATCTGATATGGCTGTTTCATTCGCACAGCTGTATTGAACGCTCGCCGAGTATGTTCGCCTGGTAGTTTGCCGCCACGGACTGCAGCCGTCGACGAGTGGTTGACACGGGTTTGACAAGGTGTTGACCGAGCTAGGATGGCCTGCTTATTTTCTAATAGGACCTTAGCGGACTGATGATCAGACTTTCGTAATAATTATTGGGTCCAAGGTAGTTAGTTGCGTATTTAGCTCCTTCTGACGTGTAACCTTTTTTACAGAGGAGGAGCCGAAGACGCCGGTGTCGGTGCGAGTGGTGACAGGGCTGCCGGTGACGCCGCGCAGCAACGGCGTTGTCCGGCCGACGTCGCCGGTGCCGGTGGCTCCCCCCTGCCCGCCCGCACCCGCGCCTGCCATCGTTGCGCTCGAGCCGGTCCCTGCGGTGACCGCACCCCCTCCCGCGCCCCTCCTCGACTTCGCACAAGAACATTCCAGGCCGCGGACGACGAGTATCAGTCATGGGTATGTTCTCCTGGTAACATCGGTGTCAGAAACAGCTGGAGATTCGCACGACAGTTGTTGTTTTGTTGTCGCATGAACTTCGCGATGTTTTTATTTATTTTCAACTGCGTTTCAATATCATTTTGTTTCTGTTAATATTAATCTTTTAGATCTAAAATAGGTACTTTTAAAGTAAGCATAATTACAACGTCTTTAACTTTATCGCTTATTTTTAACTAGCATCCCGCCCCGGCTTCGGAAATTTAAGCGGAACTGGGCAGAAATCTGGATCTGAATCTGAATTTTTATACTAGACATCATCACTGTTCCATCAATCTTGGCTTCAGTTACTAAGAATCTACAAAAACATATTAATTCAGTAATGCAAAATTATCGAATTCATGGGCTTAAGTTGATAAAAATTAAATTACATACAGCAATGACACAAAAAGCGATGGAGGAAAACTGTTTAATTCAATTTGTTACAATATACACGACATCAAGCGGTCCAGTTACCAGGTTTATTAAAAAATGAGGACATCCAGTAATGCAGGTCTAGGTCTATCTCGTACGTATTTACATTCGCGTATTTACAATGCACTGGTGAATTAATAAAGTAAATCTAGAACGTTTACGTCATAGATCTATACTAATATTATAAAGCTGAAAAGTTTGTTTGAACGTGCTAATCTTTGAAACTACCAGTCGGATTCGAAAACTTATTTTTGTATGTGATAGCCAGATTCATGAGGAGTAGTATAGGCTATTTAACATCTCGCTACGACCCTTAGGAGCCGAGCAACGGGGGTGTAACCGAGGGGAACAGCTAGTATACAATAAAATGTGAACTGTAAAGGACGTCGGCAGTTTTGGGCTTGATATGGTACAGTAATAAAAGCTTAACCAAAAATAACAATATATTTTAAATGTTCTTTGCCTAATTTATCTTAGAGATTAAGAATTGGAATGAAAAATCGAAATAAACAAGAAATAAAATGATTATGCCGTTGACATCTTGAAAAAACCAATAGTAAAACAAAAACGGGTGCATGCTGGCTGGCGTGTGCCTTCATAGAATATCATGTCGACAGCAACTAAAACCTTTGAATTGAGAACTCATTAGTCGGGCTGTACTTCATTGGATCATTCACACCATACTTAACCTCACTGTCACAAATACGAAGATTTCTCTTTAATCCAATTACATACAAAAACAAATAAAAAATGAATTGAAATACTCTTGAAATACTCGATCACTCCAAACTAATTTCATATCTGTACCGACATACACAATCTGAAGCCCAGCCCATTCTATGGGCGTCCGCCGTGTCCTTTCATCCTTGCCTATCATTCTTACAATGTTATGATTTTCTGTTTATGAGCGCGTATGGTGCTTTTATTTTGCAGTCGATTGCTGTCAAGGTTTGGTTATTAACAACCATGAATTGAATACTTAATCTTTTAGCTAAGGTTTTGTATTCATCGGGGAACAAGTCCTTGTCTGTGTATCAGTCTGTATGCATCATTCATTGGAAGGTACGAGACTGTGTTTTCAAATTAAGGTTGTGGATCACTAATGAGTCATATACATCTATTTTTGTCTCTTTAATTAAGGAAAATGTTGTTGGCGAGCATTGCTGAGTGCATCGCTAGCAAGATGCACAATAATGTACAATGTTTTATTGTTCTCATAGAAATCATATTGGTAATAGTTTTGTGAATAAAATTTTTGTTCGTAAATTCCACGAGAACTTCTCGATGATTACAACGCCAACGGTCTAACGTGTTTGACGATGACCGTTGAGCAAAAACATTGTTGGCCTTGATTCTAATAAAAATGTCATAGGTTGGTATAACATCACATCACACACCAGACATCGCATCCGTCGAATTAATGCTACTTTTCAATAAGATTCAAATATGTAATTGATACAATTTTAAGCGGCATTACCACTATTTATCTGTCATCTTGCAAAAACAGACGTTTTTACATTAAATAATTATGTGACGCGCACAGCCAATGCAATTATACATATAATAATCAATACCTACATATTATGAAATAATGGAATAATCCAGACATAGTTATGTCTTGTTAATCATAATAATACGCAATTATCAACAAAGCAACACGCGTTAACGTTCGTCTAGTTTCCTTATTAGCTGTGTTAGTTAAATTATACCTACAACTAAACGATCGATGATGCTTCTAAGATAATATTATAATGATTGTACGTAATTTTATTACACTTAGTTGATATAATTTTGAATGTAATGGAAACTCGTAAGTAGTAAACATTGGCTTACACTAATGTAGAAGCTAGTTTCGATTTCAAAGAAAATGTTTCACGAGTCACTACGAATGGGGGCATTGAAAATGAGGAAATCAAAAATGAATATCACAGATATAACACATGATTAGTAGATTACGCAATAATGGTTACGTGAAATACAAACAAAATTATGTTATGAATGCATTACGTAGAGGTACACAATGCAGGTGACGATGTCTCGAGATTCGAAATCAAAGGCGGTGGACTTGATTTAATATTTCAATGTCATACATTACTATTTGTTTTGTGATAGGACAAAATAAATAACTTAAACTAATAAAGCAGATGAAGTTTCTCGTTATGTTGTCCAATGAAAAAAAATTACAATTCTCCCTATAGTAAAACAATGATGGAATCGTTCCTATAAATGAATTTATTAATTCATTGTCAACAGGCCACCCCCCATCCCTTCCCCTCCTTCGGTGAGCAGTAACGGCAGTGGCAGCGGTTGCAGCAATGGTAGCGGCAGTGGGGGCAGCAGTGGCAGTGCCCCCCGCGCCGGCACGCGAGAGGTTCACAACAAATTGGAGAAGAACCGGCGGGCACACCTCAAGGAGTGTTTCGAACTGCTCAAGAGACAGCTCCCCGCCACGCCTGATGACAAGAAAACCTCCAATCTTTCTATACTAGGCTCCGCTATTAGGTATATTCAGGTTAGTATCAACCTCATCACTCTTTGCAGCTCTGTTTTCCTGGTAGCTAACGCCTTTGAAACTAATGTCGATAGCCTTAGCGCTTCCCTAATTTGTTTTATTAACATCGTGAAATCGTCGACAACATTATTGCTTACAAAATAATATTTTAGTAAAACTAATTACTGCGTCGCTAAAATTTCTTCAGGAATCGTAGTATTTTATTAACTAGATACAAATAAATAACGCGTTCTTCGTATCGTCGTCGTTTATATAAAATTATGAACTAAAGATCCAGTATTTTTCAAGTGCTTGACGTGTTTGACTATCAATTTTGCACAACAAACAGCTAAATTATCTTAATTGAGAGGTCGCCAAATGTTTCTCAGTCAGTCAGATTAGATTATATTGACTTTGTAACAATAAAAATGGCGAAATTTACGAAATTACAATCGCTTCTTGGAAAAGAGATCTCATAAATGAATAAGTTTTTCTCACATTCGTCATAATCACCAGCGCTGTATTGAGGTAGAGTGACCTCAATATGAAACGAAAGCATTATTTTATTATATCTGAAGTAATCGGGATGATACTGGTTCAGTCTAGTTACTGTACTCTTGCATTATACATGCATGCAACATTTTATGCGTCCATGTATGCATCTACGTAAGGTATGCATCCCCTTGAATCATAATCGTTTTTCATACATACAAAATAGATCGTGCTTGACGACGAACGTCCAAGCACACGTTTTGACGCCATTATGTTGTATTTCTTGATATTCATGGGTTAGTGTACTTTTCGACTAACGTTTAAATATAGGAAATGTATAAGCAATTACTTCTGAAGTTATTATTGGATTAATTTAATGAAGTTAGTATATCTTCTATTACAATACGGAACACAAACCTACTGAGAAATATAATTAGTTATTTCGAATATATTTTGTGAAGCCAAAATGGTAGTTTGCTACATTTCGAAGCCTGTGTTTTTGAAATATTGTTTTCCTTCGCTTATTGTTTGTGCTGAGTGTTTCTGGAAACACGTCAATAGCCGGTTATGTGAGCGGCTAGATTTCGTAATTCAATTAGAAACTACGGCTTCGCTCCTCTTTGCAAATTGTTTCCAACTTTCGTGAAACCATTTTTAAATTCAAATACAAAGAGCTCGGAAATTTTGAGATTTAATTAGGATTCTCTATTATTTTGTTTCTTTTCAATCGAGTCTTTAGAGACTGCTTATTTTCCTCAATTCCTTCTAAAAGATAATATTTTTTCTAAAGTAACAAAATATTTATTATCTTGTCTTGTTATTGGTTTGTTATCTATCAAACAAGATTACTTTAGTATCAAAAGTATAAACAACAAGAAATAAGCAAATCAATTTAATGACGTTTTCGCTGATATAAAACAGCGCAGTTGTTGCTGCATTAAAGCTCGCTGTTGTTGAGTTATGATATCCTGGTATTTTGTCTGCAGGTTCTTCGACGTAAGGAACGCGATTGTGAGCACGAAATGGAACGGCTGGCTCGTGAGAAAATCGCAGCACAACAGAGGCTCTCCGCCTTGAAAAGAGAGATCTCGGTTCGAACAACTGTTCGTCCTCGGAGTATTGGTGCGTTAACCTCCTATCGTGATATGCGCGCCTGGTACATTTGGTCGCGATTATTTAATATTTTGGCTTCGGTGCATTTTTTATAATTATTGATTGACAAGTTAAAAAGATTTTAAAGGTTTATAATTTTAATTAAGTTAAACCTTTTTGTTAAAGCAATTAGAATTAGAATTAAAATAAAATAAACAAACACGTCGTAAAGCTTATCTCAGTTATATAAAATATAACTTAC
The DNA here is from genome assembly GCA_948465475.1 of Thalpophila matura. Classification (NCBI taxonomy): domain Eukaryota; kingdom Metazoa; phylum Arthropoda; class Insecta; order Lepidoptera; family Noctuidae; genus Thalpophila; species Thalpophila matura. The sequence goes on from OX419196.1 coordinate 12,541,380, forward strand.
TTTATTTTTACAAGTACCTACATACCTATTTGTTTTTGTTTTTTTGCATAAATGTTTTACATAATTTATTTATATCTTTTTTTATTAGATGCCGTTACGGAAGATAAAGTGATAGAAGACCCTGTGAATGGGCAAGTTTTAGGAATCCCTATAAGTGTAAGTTTTTTTTTAAGAAATAGTTAATAACTTTGAATGTACTTACCTATTTGCTATGTTTTCTAAAATGTTGACATACAATTCCAAATCATGCAAGGTCAAATAAATAAATTGTCCTAATTTCAGATATCAACGTCACCACCACGTTCCGTAGCACGAATGGAGACGTCTCCTCCCCGCACTCTAAACCTAAGCACGAAGTTGCGTACGCTGCCTATACAAATCACTCCCACCACCTCGCAGGTATGGTCGCCTAGTACAATGTTAGAAATTAGAGCTGACCTAATCTTGGATTAGGATTTGTGTTTCATCGAATTAATAATCCGAAAAATAATTAATAGTTATTAATAATTATGACTATGTACTTTAGAAGTCAATGTAATTTATTGTTTTTGTTAATGATTCAGGTTGTGCGGACATCGTACGGCACGAGGCCCAGTACGCTAACGCTCACTACGCTTGCGCCAGCAGAACCTTCCAATCAAGTAAGTATTTTTTTATTGTATTGTTTGTTAAATTATTTTTAATAATATAAAAGTTGTTTTGGTTTTAATAGTTATTTGTTATACAAGAGTGCAAAGTTGCTTTTTAACCGCGTGCTCAATTTTGATGACCGAGCAAGCGAAGGATTCTAAAATTGAATCACGAGCGCAGCGACTGATTCAAAAATTAGAATCCTGAGCGTTAGCGAGGGAATCAAAAGAGGACGAGGTGAAAAGTCTTTGCACTCGAGTGCAACACGTAACTTTTCATCCCACCTCAGCGAGGAAAAAAAGGTTGTTGTATTATAAATTCGGCACCATGGAGGTAGAAGTAAATAAGTTTAATGATGTTTTGAATTCACAAACTTAGTGCACACGATGTTCTAAATTCAATTTACTTTATCCTCTAGAGAATAAAAACGGCTTTTGCACTCAGATATCGAAGAGAATTTACTTTAACCTCTAGTGGATAAAAACGGCTTTTGCACTCAGATATCGATGCGCAAAAACACACTTTTCGAGATGGTGGGATGAAAAATACATATACAATAGCTAAGAAAAAAATGTGCACATGTTTGAGGGGACTAAGCAATAGAAAAAAACATTATCCAACTGAATTTCTATGCAGTTTTGCAATAAAATTGTTTTGCATAATTTTTACAAGACATTTTAGTGAACTCAAATAAAATGGGCCCAAAGTGTGAGCCTTGGGGAACGCCGGATGTTACGATGATGTTGTGTTCAACAGAACAGTGATAGCTTGACTAAGATCTTGCAACCGTCGCTCTAGACTTGATTGGATCATTACATATACAGACGCACTTTGTGTTGAAGCTTGAGCCATGCCAGCCTTATAGTGTATGTTGTCAAATGCTTTTGAATAAATAATACGCAAAAAAATCACAGTATTTTTTTAGATGACGTGAGTTAGTTTTAATTCCATAATATGTATATATTATGAACCTGGAATGACATTCAATTCTGTTAGAATATCAAAAGTGCCCAATAAACAAAATGCGCATTTATGTCTCTTATTCCGAAAAGAAAATGTGTGTTAATTATAGACACAAATTTCACACGTTTCAAATGTCAAATGAATGAGTCAGGTATTACTGAATACACACTACACAGGTACCAATATAAACAATGAAGTCTAGTCTATTTTCAGTGATACAATGTAAAACAAACGAAATATACATCAGCATTGTTTTTATGTAATTATGTAACACGGAGCGTGGATTTTCCTTCTTGTTAAAAATAAAATAAACCGTACAAGTGCGAGTAGGACCCACGCGCTGAGGGTTTTGTACAACATGTAAGTTTGTAATCACAAAAAAATATTTTTTATGTGCTCCAACTACAAATGAACGATTTTCGGAATTTTCTTTACTTGTGCTGTGAGACCTTGCTACTTGCCAAAGGACACGGCAGACGCCCGCCAGAACGCTGGGCTTCAGATTGTGTATGTCGGTACAGATATGAAATTAATTACGTACAAAAACAAATAAAAAATGAATTTAAATACTCTTGAAATACTCGATCACACGAGTATTTCAAGAGTATTTAAATTCATTTTTTATTTGTTTGTGTACGTAATTGGGTTAAAGAGAAATCTTCGTATTTGTGACAGTGAGGTTAAGTATGGTGTGAATGATCCAATGAAGTACAACCCCACTAATGAGTTCTCAATTCAAAGGTTTTAGTTGCTGTCGACATGATATTCTATGGAGGCACACGCCAGCCAGCATGCACCCGTTTTTGTTTTATTGGTTTTTTCAAAATGTCAACGGCATAATCATTTTATTTCTTATTTATTTCGATTTTTAATTCCAATTCTTAATCTCTAAGATAAATTAGGCAAAAAACAATTAAAATATACTTTTATTTTTGGTTTAGCTTTTATTACTGTACCATATCAAGCCCAAAACTGCCAATGTCCTTTAGCCAACGGGAAATACCCTATACCTATAGATAGGTTTTGATTTATTTGTGAGTCTCAAAATATGCAACCAGCCGTGATTTTTTGATGGCGTTGATTTAAAAGCTTGAATTTTTTACATCTACAAGAGACCATAGATCGAAGTGTTTGATATTAATTTCAACTTGATACCCCCATGCGTTTCTGAGAAAAAGGGCCTTGATAGACAGAGAGACAGATAGACAGACAGATATAATATACAGACAGACAGACGAATAGCGAAGTGATCCTACAAGGATTCCCTTTTTTTTCTTTTGAAGTAGGTACAGGTACAGAACCTTAAAAACATTAAGGTCAGGGTTTAAAAACAGTATGATTTAACTTCACCTTGGTGCTATCTACACGATCTTATGAAAGTTCGCTAAGCTGTTAGCATCAGTTAAATCGTCGACAGCAGTAATCGTTTAAGCGCCTGACGCAATAATTTTGTGAGTGAGATATTTAAGATAGGATATGACCGAAATGTGGGTGCAATACTTAATGGTTTTGGTGACGCATTTGATCCTATATTGACTAACTATAGAACATTATTACTTCCTAATGCATATTTCTTGATAATAATTAAAATAAGTATGACTATTGAAGGGCCCGTTTTAGGTACTTAGGTACTAGAAAAGTAGGTAGGTATTCAATTCTATTATTACTAGCTGTTCCCTGCGGTTTCACCCCCGTTGCTCGGCTGCTAAGGGTCGTAGCGTGATGTTAAATAGCCTATACTATTCTTCATGAATCTGGCTATCATATACAAAAATATTTTTTTCAATCCGACTGCCAGTTCCTGATATTAGCGTGTTAAAACAAACAATCAAACTCTTTAGATTTATTATATTAGTACAGGTTTTTGCATTGTTACAGAATGGGCAGACGGTGGAAAATGGCGTGACGAATGCGCTCAGCACCTTAGTGCATCCAGCTCAAATACATCTACCCATATCGCAGGTGAGCCAGACAAGTGTTATTTCCTTAAACCCATCCACCCTAATATCATAAATACGAATGTAACTCTGTTTGTTACCTCATCACGACTAAGGCCATGTTGTTTCAACTTACAGTTACGTATCTGTAACCGTCAAATATGGCGGCTTGTACGACAATTTCATACTGACTTAACGATTACGTACTGACTTACGAATACAGATGGTTTGAAGCAACCCGCCCTAAACCACTGAATCGACCGAATGAAATTTGACAAAGAGGTAGTCTAGGACCTGCCGGCCTAGCATGATACGATAGAAACAGGTTTTGTCTACAGAAGAATAGACAGAGTGGTAGATTGTAGAAACATTTCTACGGTTTTATGCAATGAAGAGAAGAAATGTCTCTATTCTTCAGTAGACAAAATTCTGATAACCCAAGAACGGGTCGCCGCGTGCTCGGGCAGAAGAGATAACGGTTTGATAGAAAGAACTTTGTCTATTGAAAAAATACAATGCTGTGAAGTGTGATGTCGTTCACAGTGGGGAAAGATAATGGAGACAATTGCTTCAAGGAGAAGGGTATAGGCGTATCAATCTTTATTGAGTACTAGCTTCCGCCCGCGGCTTCGCCCGCGTTTTTGGAATAAAAAATAGCCTTTATGTTATTCTGATGTCTAAGCTATATTACTGTAAGCATAATCAGCATAATCGGCCTATAATGTTTCCACTGCTGGGACACAGGCCTCCTCTGTGAGAGGGAGTGGGCCGTAGTCCACCACGCGGGCCCAGTGCGGGTTGGTGGACGTCACATGTCTTCGAATTTTTGGTTCTAGGACATGCCGGTTTCCTCACGATGTTTTTCCTTCACCGTTGAAGCAAGTGATAATTAATTTCTAATACGCACATGACTTCGAAAAGTCAGCGGTGCGTGCCTCGGGATCGAACTCGAACCATTCGCCGTGGAAGGCACATGGTTAATCCACTAGGCTATCACTGCACTCACTACACACACACTACACTATTACTGTAAAGTTTCATCAAAATCCGTTCAGTAGTTTTTGCGTGAAAGAGTAACAAACATCCATACATACATACATCCATCCTCATAAACTTTCACATTTATAATATTAGTAGGATAGGATAGGATATAGGGTCAAGGTTTCAGCGAGTCTCTTATCAATACCTACGCTCGCTCCAAGAGTAACGCTTTCTGCACCTACCTTATGAAAGCGACTTTATAAATTGCACTAGCTATTCCCCGCGGTTTCACCCCCCTTGTTCGGCTCCTAAGGGTTGTAGTGTGATGTTAAATACCCAATACTATTCCTCATGAATTTGGCTATCATGTACAATAAGATTTTTTCGAATCCGACTGGTAGTTCCAGAGATTAGCGCGTTCAAACTAACAAACTTCAGATTTGTAATATTAGTATAGAATAAATGTATTATATGCAATCTACTGATGTGGCGACATGTCAAAACAACGAAGATTCTGTGGTGTATCTATATTAAATATTAACATATTATAAACATAAACCTTTCGGAATAAATTCTCGAAATGGTGGGGAAAACCGCAATTAAATCCATTGTGTAGTTCAGAAGGACTAAGCGGACAAACAGACAGATATGAAAAGCGAATTTGTTTTATACTATTTGTAGATTTACTAGTTTTTCGAATCAACAAAATCTAGAACTGATAAAAAAATCCTATACCATCTTTAATGATTTCCGTCCGTTAAACAAATTTGATTATAACGGTGCTTAAATACGGTAAATTATATTTGACTACGGTATTTTAATTTTAAAATATTGGTCGTATAAATATTGAGAAATTGACAGTTCATTGGTAAGATAAAAATTAGTGCACCACCAAAATTAAAAGGGCAATTCTCTTATTTAAAATGTTCAAAATATAGGTCCGGTCTCAGTGTCATCAAACCATCCAACAAATAACGACAAACGTGATTTATAATCGCAATGAATACGAAAATTGACTAAAGGTTGATCAAAACCGATACTCCGCTAACATTCGCTTAAATAAGTATGACAGAACTGATTAACAGAATACCTACCTACCAATTTTCTGTATCTGCTCCTGTGAAAATCTGTCCAATTTGTCGGTATACGACGGTAAATGTTTGTCTATTATCTTGTGCACGTACATTTAGTGCCACAAGAGGGCACATGATCAAAACCCTCATTTTCAATCATATCCCACCTGAACAGAACTGAGGCCCTAGACAAGTTGCTTTTCTGTTAGCGTTCACGCCAAACGCTACGGACAAAATGTATGGAATTGACATTTGTGAGTCACGTGATTTTTCCGCAGGTAATGTCATTGCCATACATTTTGGACGTAGCGTTTGGCGTGAACGCTAACAGAAAAGCAACTTGTCTAGGGCCTCTGGTCACCATAGCCGTAATCGGCTAGGGAGTCATCAACATCATCATCATCATCTTGTGTTATTTAAACGTTTTGTTTCGTTTTTATAGGTGGTTGGTAGCAGCGGGTTAGTGGTGGGTTCCGCGGCACTGCAGCTGCTGTCGACCAGCGGCGGGCTGCGGGTCTTGCAGGCGCCTGTGCACACCAACGGTAAGTTATGCTACCCTGGTACATTGAAGCGCGCTTTACTGTATTACGTGACGAGGAAATAATAACATATAAGGAAAAAATATTGACTTTTCCCCTTACATATAAAAACTTGTTGCTTCGACAACGATAGTTGTATATTTGATCAGTGGTTACCACTGATTAAATATAGAACAAGATGATGATCGTTGTAATTTTTATGCCAATAAATAGTGATAGCAATTGATTTAGGAGCAATTTAAATTAACTAACGTTTAATCATCGTTTATACGTACCTAAGGGGGTTTGTGTTTAATTACCTAAATCGGTTAGTTTCGCTATGTTAACTATAACTTTTTAGTAGGCATTTTATGAGTCGAGCATAGCGAAACTAGAGCATAGCGGGACTAACCGAACTAAATAAATACGGGAATAACTTCGCATAAAAATCAAAACAATGGCTATTAAAAATTTTCTGTTTGATGACTTACAATGACGAAATAATTCCAAAAGCGCCATCGGTTCATGGTTGATATACCAAAAACCCGAACAAAGCGAATTTCATTGTGAAAACCGCCAAACAGTGGAATGCGCTGCCCGAGGGGGTGTTCCCCGACAGTTACAATCTGGGTGTCATCAAGTGGCGAGTGAATCGGTTTCTTCTAGACAAGCGTGCTCCATCGTAGACCGTATCATCGCTTAACATCAGGCGAGATGGCGATCAAACGCAAGCCTATTATTAAATAAAAAGAATGATTGTAAAGTTGTAAAGTATTCTATGTATACTAACTAGGTGGGGTGGGTACACGAAACAGGTGTCCCTTACCTGACAAGATCCTTATCAATGAATAGTAGATACTCCATTACTAAGTAGACGATAATACACTTTTACTAAAATAAATGTGGTGTTCCACAGGGGAACATTTTCGTTCCTTTTTGGTTTCTATGACAAATAAAAAACTAAATTTACTGTAAAGAAGTTATTCTTTATTTTTTACTTAAAGACAGATCTTTATGGTAACAAGCCAAATACATAAGTTTTAGAAACACGACCAGTCTGGACCGCCTTTAAATTGTAACTAATCTGATCTGAAGGTGAGGGAACGAGACCCTTATCAATGGATAGTAAATACTCCATTACTTAGTAGGCTATAATACTCTTTGACCAAAATAAATGTGGAGTTCCACAGGGGAACATTTTCGGTCCTTTTTGGTTTCTATGACAAATATAAAACTAAATTTACTTACAGACAGATCTTTATGGTAACAAGCCCAATACATAAGTTTCAGAAACACGACCAGCCGTGACCGCGTTTAATCTGAAACAAATATGTCTTGTTCGCAGGTGTAACCACCGCCGTTGAAAATAGGATATCTAAAGAAAACGGAATTGTGTCTCCGACGCCAGTTTCCACGACTGCAGGTATATTTCATTTTAATTATGTAATTTATGTATTAAAGTTACATTAAGAGCTGAAAGTGTTTGTTTTGAATCACTAGAAGAATTTTAAATCTAGATGTTTTTAAATCATGTTATATTTTGTCAAAAAATAATCAATGGTGCTGATTATGTTGAACATCGCACTAAACTAATTTTAACACTATATTTCTATTTTACAAATATCATTGAAAAAGAACAGAACATATTTAGAACTGTCAAATTAGTCTACGCCCTTGTCATTTACGGGAAAATAGTCGTGACCTTTTGCGTTTACGACTAAATTGACATTCAAACTATTCAATTTAAGTTAACTAATTTGACAGGAAATATCTTCTATCCCTTTTTCATGTTTTTTATTAGCAAGAGACATAGTAAGACTAAATTAGTTCGTAAACAACAAAATGGGCACCAATATTATCCAAAATGTTGCTTAGATCAAATAGACCCCTCGATTTGCATAAAAACGTCAGTTTGCCGGTTTTCTTCTATATGACTCATACGGTCATGTGATTGGTTGCAGATGGCAGCATGCTCGTGAGCGGACTGACCCCCCTAGTAGTGTCGCAACCTGCCACGCATTTGTTACAAACGCACACAATCACACATAAGGTAAACATCTATTGTATTATTTAAAGATGATGTCATCGTGGCCTTTCTTACCGAGTTGTTTATGTTAAACTGTGACCTCTATAACAACTTACTGTAGTTAATTAACGGTGATTGTTAATGGTGATATTAAGGATTATACCTAAAACGCCATTTTCTAATCAGTAGGTGTCCAAAGAAAAATATTAAGATTTTTGGTGAAACAAGTAAAATACATGTTTTTTGTTTTTGTATCAATCAGTACACTCGGTGCTTCCACTAACCTAAAAAGCGCGAAAGTCGCGAACTCATATTTTAATCCTCCATCATTTAAATTATCGACCTTGATCAAAAATCTATTTTTGATTACTAAGAAGGAAAATCCTGCCCAATCAATTAATTAGCTCTGGCCACTACTGGACAAATAGGCCTCCCTAATGTTGCCGGCACAAATAAAAAAATAATAACCTTTTCCGATATTTAATATAAGTTATATCAGGTCCACATTTTAGAACAAACATAAATCTTGCGTAAATTTTGATGTAAAATCCTCCGATTTCTTTAAAATTTCTACTAAATTCGAGATTCATACCTCGTTTTAAAATAATTATAGGCCTTTTTACCCGACTGCCCCAGAAGGAGGATAATGTTTTTCGAGTGTATGTATGTGTATACACATGTCTATTTCTCGGCATGCTCTGTAGCCAAAATGGCTTGATGGATTTTCATATGTAATATAATTTATTTCATATAATATTTAAATATTACCTACGCAATCGGGTTTTATGTTTTTTTCTAATATTTTTGTTTTTATATGTATAGACTATAGAGTGTTTGATAAATAACTGCAAACCTGAAGTGGTTACTGCAAACTCGATGACCTTATCATACGTAATCCCCTTATCTACAATGAATTGTCTCATAACATTTCTAACCATTGGTGGGGCTTGAACAGTGGTGGTTGATATCCAAAAACCATAGACATATCACACGGGACGCAACATGATCGAAAAATGTATGAAATTCAGATTCTAATCGACTAAGTTGTAGGTAAGGCACGCGGGAGGCATACGGTATACGGAGTGAATTTTTCAAGTGGGCATAATAGCATAAGCATAATCGGCCTATAATGTTCCCACTGCTGGGACACAGGCCTCCTCTCTGTGAGAGAGGGAGTGGGCCGTAGTCCACCACGCGGGCCCAGTGCGGGTTGGTGGACGTCACATGTCTTCGAATTTTTAGTTCTAGGACATGCCGGTTTCCTCACGATGTTTTCCTTCACCGTTAAAGCAAGTGATAATTAATTTCTAATTCGCACATGACTTCGAAAAGTCAGCGGTGCGTGCCTCGGGATCGAACTCGAACCATTCGCCGTGGGCCATTCAAGTGGGCGTGGATGGTCAAATCCGAAACTATAAGCAATAGCGAAAACCACTTGAAAGGTTTCTCAGGGCGTCAGGGCCGGTTTTGATAAAAAATGAATCTAAATTATTATATTTTAGAAAAAAAAAAAACAAATTTCCTAGCCAGGAATTGACAGGAAACGAACCAATTGATTTTGAAAAATAACACATCCTGTATTAAATATATATATATATATATATATATTATTGTATATCATCTGATAGTGACTCTAAAAAGGATCAAATTCTGGGAAGTAAATGACATACGGCAAATTAAAGAAAAGTCAAATTCGATTTGAAAAATCATTTTTTCTAGTCAGGGATGAAACCCGTTGATTTTAGAAGAAAAACACATTTTATTATTTTGTATTATTGCACTATCCGACAGTGTTGCTGATAAGGATCAAATTCTGAGAAGTAATGACACAAGGTTTTAATATAATTTAATTTATTTGGACCAATAAGAACATTAGGTTAATTGAAGAGTGTTGATTTTTACCCGACTTCGGCAAAGCCAAAGGAAGGGTTATGTTTTTTTTTTTTAATTAACTGATTCGTATTTTCAAGTAGAAACTAAAACGCATCGTTTTTGGTTTTATCTAAATCTATTTTTCGCTATTTCATTATGTATTTCGAATTTAGCCATCCACGCTTATGACGCATACTTGAAAAATTCACCCTGTAGTATATCGATAAGAGGGTTAAGGACAAACGACCGTGTTTGGCGTCCCGTGGAATATGTGTATGCCAACAAGCCGGTTCTATGTTCTTTCCACCAATACAATACGCGCAATCTAAGTTGACCGCGAGGCTCTAGACAAGTTGCTTTTCTGTTAGCGTTCACGCCAAACGATAAGCACAAAATGTATGGCAATGAAATTACCTGCGGAAAAGTCACGTGACTCACAAATGTAATTTCCATATATTTTATCCGTAGCGTTTGACGCTAACGCTAACTGAAAAGTAACTTGTCTAGGGCCTGATCGGCTAGCTTCGGTTTTTAGAGCGTCGCAGTCGTATCCGTCACTCATACCTATGTGACGTTTTGTCGCTGACTTGTTTATTACATACCGGTCGGTTAGTGCTTCGTGCGACAGAGATGACGCTCTATAAAGTCGGAGTTAGCCGATTCTCTTTCTAAAGCTCGACGGGCCGGTTAACTAAAATTGCGCAGAGCAAAAATTGTATGCAGGGTTGCCACCCGTACACTATTTCACGTAGGCGTACTTTATAATCTATGACTGTAATAAAGTACCTACATTAGAATAGTCTTTTTACCTGACACCATGCTCATTTATGATTCTCATCCTACTTTGGACTAAAGATGCAATGGATGCATTCAAGAAAAACAATAATTTACTAAAAGGAAGCAAAACAAAAAAAAAGTACATTTCTTTCTACATCGTGCTGTATTTTTGCTATCCCAAAACATAAATGTATAATACGCGGCCGTTAGGCTGCGTTTCCACCAGAGATGTGCGAGGATGCGTAGCGAGGGATGTGTTTGTTAAGAACCAATAGAATCACTTCATTTATCTGAGGCTAGGTAAATGAACCGAAGCGATTCTATTGGTTCTTAATAAACACATCCTTCACATACATGTGTAGTGGGAACGCAGCCTAAGAGCCATATCTCATTAGGACGCCAGCAGCGATGGATGCCAGACGAGAGGACGGAGGACGCAGGATGCCAGACGAGATTAGTATGAAAATAAAATAAAGATGGTGGCGTCCGGGCTGGCGGCGACGCCAGCCGGGACGCCAAGCTCACTCGCCGTGACACGCATACATTTTTTCGATGTTCATTTTGTTTTCATACTAATCTCGTCTGATATCCGCTTTGGCGGTCCGTTTGGCGTCGCTGCTGGCGCCCTAATGGGATATGGCTCTAAAGGCTGCGTATTGTACGTTAATTTTTCTAAAAGAGGTGGCAATCCTATTTCTATATCTGAACATAGCGTATTGTTAATAAGGAGAAGCCGTGTGTCGCATCGCGGGCGGCGCGCGCGGGCCCGTACGCGCGGCCGCGCCCGCTGCACGCGGCCTCGCCGCGCCACATTGATAACTCGTATATTAATTTCCTAGAGGTAAATTGACATTTTAATACTGTTTATGGTTAGGCACAAGCGTAAATTAATGTCTTGTTCGCTTTGGAAACTTTAACACCCTTACCACAAAAAAGATAGACACGCATTAAACGCGAATGCTACCACAAATTAAATACACACTTGTTTTAGACAAGTTAGTGCAACTACGTATTATTTTTGGTAGCATTCGCGTTTAACGCGTGTCTATCTTTTTTGTGGTACGGCCCTTAGTTTTTAGAGTTTATTTGTTTAGGCTCGTTTCTTTGCCTGAATACTGAGTAACATCAATCTTTGGGAAACCTTTCAGAAATGAAAGACTACTGTTAAATTTGATGATATGATTGGTCAGAAAGCTTGAGATGACAGCTTGATCAAGATATCAGAAAACGAGAGTTAGGACGTCTTCTACTTACGTCATGTGAAACGCAAACCAATCAAACGCTAAAATAACTTCGCTATCTGCGCCAACTGTGTTGCATTTGCATCTAGCCGTGTCGATAGCTGAATTTACGGATGTGTTCCTGGCCTTATACAAACTCATATCGTTACTCCCTTGTCTGCGATTCCAAAGAAATAGGCAGAGTTCTATCGTACACACTCAACGATGATGTTCAAGGCAGGCGCGGATACATGATTTCGTTTACAGGGGGGCAATTTTTGGGTGATTTTATCTTTCTGCCAGAAATATCGTCCTAAACAAGTAATTTTATAAAATTTGTGTTAGTTATCCATGGTTCAGGAGGGCAATTGCACTCATTGCTTCCCCCCCTTTCGTATCCACGCCTGGCTTCAAGCCTGTCAAGTAGTGTTTCATTTTAATAAAAGTTAGAACCACAGCTTTATAGGTTTGCAGTTGTTTAACAAAGACCTGATTCTGCTAAGTACCTCTACAAAATCCGACTTTCCTGGCAATTTTCCGCAAGAAAAGTTGCATTATTGTAATTGTTTTCGCAGATGGTGGAGACGCAAATGGTGAAAGGCACAGTGGCGCCGCTGACGGTGAGCGCGCAGTACCTGAGCGCCACGACCATCGTGAAGCCCGTGGTGGTGGTGTCCGCGGCGGGGGGCGCGGCCCGCCCGCGGCCGTCCTCGTGAGGGTCGGCCCCCCGCCCGCGCCCCCGCCCGCGCCCCCGCCGCGCGCCCGCCGCGCCGCCTCGCCGCTATGCCCGCCTGGTACTGTGACACGACACCACTGTGCTGGAAACACGTTAAGATGTGAGAGATTGTGCTGTATAGCGTACTAGCGAAATCTGAACTATGCTCTCATAGAAAAAAACATCAGTTTCTAAAAACACACATGGTGTGTAATTTGAGAAACCCCTTCGCTAGACGCTATCGATGACCAGGATTGCCATACACTGCCAAATGAACGAGCAATAATTCAGTTATACGTATGCCATAGCACCCCAGGTTGAATACCGAGTTTGGAACGCGAGGGTAGTGTCGTGTCAGTAAGTCTACCTCACCTGGATATGACAATAAACCATTCCTAGGAACATGACGGGTGGACGGGTGGGATGTCGGTATTGACGTCCTTATCACACTACGAGTTGTAATAATATGTGCGAAAGAGATGAGTAGCCGCCGATTGTGTGTCAGGAACGCGGAACGTGCGTCTTATGTTAAGACCGCGCGAATGTATAAAATGTATTTATGCAATGCCTACAATAGTGGTCGTTTATTTCAATGACGGTGATAGCAAAGTGACAAATAGTGATGGACTACAGTGGATGTATCAACAACACGATCCGCGTCATATTTTTCTACTATTAAAAGTTTTCGCATTGTGATCGAATTGAACAATAACTTGGATGGATGTAAAAATTATTTATTAACTTTTATTTATTGTTTAAAGTCAATATAAGAAGCAAGTTTGTGTAGAATCGAGATGTGAGATGGAGCGGATGCCTTCGAGAGTGGCAGCATGGTTTATATCACTTAGCTTAGCGAATGCGTCCATGTGTTATTAATCATGTCTTATGTATACATATTAGAGTATAACTGTACATTGTGTGTGTGAGCGCTGGTCAGTGCACAGCCACGCTTATCACCATCGTGTCGATAACCCCAGTCTGTACGATAGCGAGTCCTATAGAATCAAAACCGGCAATCTGGCATTCCACTAAATTGTGGCAATAGGGATGATAACTACTTTTTTATTGTGAATCTGTAAACTATTTGAAAAAAGACAATTAACACCAAAAAACCAATAAAACATCTACAAAATTGGCAAAGTTATAAGCGTTTTAAAATGATTTGCTAGATACGGACGGCACCTACTAGTGACGTAACACCACCTACGTCCGCTTCGCGCGACAAAGACGGAGCGATACTCCCTCCAAAAACTTTAAAAACGTCTATGTTTTCCATTTTGTGATAAATTATTATATTTGCTTTTACTTTTTTGTTGTGCCTATTCCTTCTTTGAAATAAAATAATTTATTTGTACTTTTTTAATAGTAGGCTACTACCGTATTAACAATATGTATAATTTTACCTAAACGACTAAGTAACTACGACCAAATCGTACGCAGATTGCCGCATTTGAAACTATGTAGTATGGTTTTTTTAGGACCTGATTTTCTAATGAACATTGCCGTTTTTGACTTTGACTATTTTTTTTATGAAATATATAATATAACAATGTTGCTGTATCTATATCTCGATTTGCATAAAAACAGCAGATTGCCGGTTTTGATTCTATACGACTGTACGATAGTAAGTAAATCTGGTTCAATCTCAGATCATAGAAACAAGGAGATATGCCGTCATAGCAAATTAGTACGGGAACAACTGATGCCACTTTTAGTACATTTTTCGACACAATTACGCGCATAATTAAGCGCTCCTCGTGAATAAAAAGATCTCCCACTCATTGAACTTTCCGCACACCCTCAATCTAACACTGTTAATCGTCACTCAACACTAGCTCTTTAGAGCTAGTGTTGAGTGACGATTAACACCGAACACGATCGATGGTATAAATACAGTGTTATAGTTTACTAAAACACTGTATTTATACCATCGATCGTGTTCGGTTCGTCGCCAGCGCGTACGTTTTTAATATGAGCAATTTGCTCAAGATCTGGCATCAAGCTCGATAGCGCCTTGGCACATCTCCTTGTTTCTATGATCTGAGGGTTCAATATACTTACTATAAAAGATTCCCTCTTCGTGAAGTAGGTATGTTAGGCTAAAGTGTACTTGTTATGTATAGAACTAACAGGAATAAAGTTTATTTTTTCTATATCTGTGATGTGTGCAGTTAGGTACCGTAGTTATGGGAACTCTGTACAAAGACCTCTTTAGGTGTGTCAATTTCTAACAGTTGTGTATAATGTCATAGGACATATTGGAATTAATTAGCTGATAAATAAATATGTGGCTTATATTTGTCGCGTAATGCAATATGTACTTTAACACCTTGTGATAAAAGTGGGCATTGCACCCGGAGACCTGGAGTTCAGAGCAAGTTGTAGAACACTTAGTTTATCGTGCTGTCCTGCTCAAACGTTTTTATTTACAGTACCGTGTGGTGAAATAGCAGTATTTGTTAGTTCATTTTAGTGACCGAGGGAGCTCCTGCTTGTGATGTGCTCCTGGTAGCTGGACGAGGGTCTCCTAGGTGCGCGGGCCTCGGGGCCGTCCTCACTGTGTGCCTACTAACTGATGTAAGGGAGAAATTGTTATTGTAAATTTTCGAGTCGCAAAGTGAACTTATAAGTCTGTTCTACTCAATGTTATGTACAAAATACAACCCTTTGTTACTACAGACCGACGCCCTACGTACAACCCCTAACTACAAAATGACAAATATTACAGGAGAGCGCTTCAAAGACTCAAGCGCGCGTACTTATTGTTCTACAATATTTTTGTGTGTGGTTTTAATGTTCAATTGGCCAACTTAGAATTATTTTTATTAAACTAAACGATAGTTTCTGGTTTCCTGAAAGCCACGAAAACAAATAACACAAATCGTAACGTATCTACCTCTTAGGGCAGTGGTTCCTAACCTTTTCAATCTTGCTACCCCTATGACCTATTAGAGAAACTCATTTTACCCCTCATTTTACACTCCCGCCTGCCTTTAAAATGTTATCAGTCTATCATATACATTGATACACTAAAATGATCACAATAAATTGCACAAAAAGTTCATGAATTAATGATCAGTGTGAAAATTGGTATTGTTTTGCATTCGCATGTACCTATTAAAAACATGCGAATGCAAAACAAGTTTAATTTTTAATCATTATAAAATTATATTGCCAATCTTATTACCCCCGCAGAAGAGCTGTTTTACCCCCGAGGGGGTAATTACCCCCAGGTTAGGAACCCAGGACTTAGGGGATTATACGTGGGGACCGTCGAGATAATGTTGACAGCTTGATCGATTCGCGATCTTAATATTGGAACCATTGAAGCTTCGACTTCTCATGGCAATGTTATATTGGAAAACAGTAATCGCAATATTTAGTTCATTTATCCAGATTTGGTAAATTGACATAAGTTTTATTATTAAGACGTATTGAGATCGCGAATAGCATACAATTGTTGCAGTTGTTGATGTTTACTTTTACACAATGGACAATAGTGGAGTGGCGGTAGAAGGTTCACGGAACCTTGAGCTGTGCCAACATTGGTGCTGATTCTGTTGAACATCGCACTAAACTAATTTTAATCACACTATATCTCTTTCTTACACATATCATTGGAAAAGGACAGAAAATATTTAGAGCTGTCAAATTAGTCTACGCCCTTGTCGTTTACAGGAAAATAGTCGTTACCTTTTGCGATTACGACTAAATTGACATTAAAACTATTCAAGTGGACTAATTTGACAGGATTAAATATCTGCTATCCCTCTCATGTTTTTTTATTAGAAAGAGACATAATAAGACTAAATTAGTTTAATTGGTAACAGAATCGACACCATTAGCTGTTATTGTTGAACTGTAGTTGCAGTTTATTTATTTATTGTCGCTAGGACAGCATGTGTTAAATGATTGACGAAGGCGTAATGAGGGCCAGAGAGTATTCTGCTGTTAGGCGTCGTACACACTGCTCCGCGCCACGCGATGGGGTGCAGGCCAATGATATATTAAATAAACTATAGATATGTTACCCGCGATTTAAAATGGCAACAAAAAAGTAAGGTAATTGCCCACCATTCATTTAATCATGCAACAACCAGTTCCGTGGCTGAACGTCATGTCTTGCAAAATTTTGCGAAAAAAAAAACCCTACTAAACAAGAGGTATGCTAAGCAAGGCATTCGTTTTCTTTCCCTTTTTTTACACATATGCACTGATATGTTTTTGCGCTATTTTTTAGTACAGTGATGTTGGTGTATGACGCGTCTATATATAATATATATAATATGTCATTGGTGCAGTCGCGGTTTTTACTGTTGTGAGCATACGCCGCAGTAAATTGATAATACATCGAGTTTAAGAAAGAGATAATCAGGTAGCTTCGGCGTCGTATCCGTCACTCATTGCTTTAACGTATACTTTGTCTGACATCTCTCTCTAAAACTCGATATGTGCGCATAATGTAGCTCCGTACCCCGGTCATGAGTTTTTTTGACGTATAGTATCGTTAACGTAAGCATATTTTGAATCTAAATTACAGCTGTCCTGGTACATTTTGAGGATATTTTATACAATTTGCACATTTTAAAAAATAGAGAGAAATTAATTGAGTATTTAATTTATATAAACATTGTGTAACAAACGTTTATTTCCAATTCAAAATATGTTTACGTTAACGAAACTATACGTCAAAAAAACTCATGATAGGGGTACAGTTTGCATACAAAACATGTCCCGCAGTCCCGCATGGATTTTTGTCGCAGGCGTGTAGCTAAAAGAATAAATATTCTTTATTCGGCCGCTTGACCGCACTTCGCCACGGGACGCGGGGCAGTGTATATGACGCCTTAGTCTGTGCAGTTTTAAATTTGTAATCCATTTATAATTTATGAATGCCTAGTAACGATATGTAGCGTTCATGTTGATAAAGCATTTAATACTTCTATTTTTTTCTGTCTTCGTTACAATTTTATTGAAAACGTAAATTATAAGAAACTGTTTTGTAAAATACATACATGTTATCACGAATCGAGCTTTAAAAAACCAATTACTTATAGTGCAATATCAAAATTTGCTAATTGAGATATTTTGGCATACCCAAATATTTTTAATTTTTTGACTGTACCTACTTGTCGATCTTTATGATACTTAACAAAAACTGGGCCAATTCTTTTAATATGTAGTTATAAAAATTTAAAGATCTTCCTTCACTAAATTAACGGTACCTGTAAGAATTACTAAAAAACACTTCCTTTATTGATTGAAATTTGGAATTCAAGAACACTTCATAACGCTACTTGTCCTTCTCTTTTACATAATAATGGAAAGAGACGGTAAAAGAATTGTAAAGTGTTGATGGTTAAAGGAAATAAAATATTTCAAAACATTTCGGAAATTGTTATGATTGGCTGTGATGCTTTACCCTGAAAATAAGTTTTGGACAGTTTTCGCTAGTCTTGACATGAAAATTATTCATATAGATCATATTTTTAAGCTCTTTAATTACTATATCTCGTGATTTGTTCTTTGTATATCTCGAAGGCATGTCTCGCGTATGCCTTCCAAGCGCCATCTATGTCGCTCAAACTGTAAACCAGGGCCCGCTCCTAAGTAGATTCTATTTTTAAAATATAAAAAAAACAGTATTTTTTTCTAATGCTTTTTGATATGCGAGAAGTTTTGTCACTTTGCCTAAGAATAGGTGGAATAAAAATGTATAAATAATATAAATAAAGAGAGAAAATTATTTTAATTGTAATAATATTGTGAAGCGATAATGCTCATGTAAATAATGAAGTACTGTATAAAACTAATATGTTAGAAATACACAGGAAATTACATATAAAATGCTTTGTTTTATTGTTTCCTTCGTTTTACGACGCCTTTAACCCACTCCAAGACTGGCTTTATTTACCATCCAATACACGACTTAATGCCTGGAATAAAGTCTGCTCTATGCTAGTTGTATGCATTCGGCGAAAAAATACATATAATAATATCTTGTAAGATTCTTGCTACTAACAGTAAGAATCTATATTGTTCAATTATTGAAATACAAACAATAATAAGATCTGCTACTGAATTATTACCTATGAAGCAAGATCAGTCCATTGTCTTCCTAATCGCAATACTCGACAGAAAATGTTCATGTTAGCTACAAGAATCTAAAAGATATGAAGGATATTAAATTAACAAATTTCAAAAACAGATCATAATAAATTGTTTTTTAAGTTTCTTTATTAGATATCACAGTAGAAATGTGTTTTAATAATTTACCTGTAAAATTAATATTATTTTGTAGTTCGTTATCAGATTAAATTTTTCCAAAATGCATCTTTTTATTCAACACTCTTAAAAATGGTTCTGTGCCAGCGAGAGAGGAGACAAAATTCCGAGAGCGCCATTAAGGAGATTTTGCCATTCCTTTTGGCTCTGTACTATCATAAATCTTACATACCTACCTACTTACATAGTAGTAGTAGGTATTAAGTGTTTATGATATCTACAAGATTCACGTAATACGGGACCCCTATTTCTTTATATTGTCTCCACGAGTACTGTGTCTATAAATTAGTCTATTTTATAGCACTAAACATTAAAGTAACAATTAAAAGTTGCTTCACCCGCCTCTATTTTAATGCCTGATCAAACATTCATTTACAGTATTCTATGTATATTTAACAAAATTGGCTTATGAATAAGACTCCATAACATTTTTCAAAGGTTTATAAGACCGGAATCACTGAACAAAAATCAAAGCGTTAAACTTATTTCAAACTCTTGCATTTACATATGCAAAAAAATACAAGCAACATTATGTAGGTACATTACACCATTGTATAAAATGCCCTATTCTATACACTACACTAAAACAAGGTACAAATAGATAAAACAAAAAACCAGATTGCTTGATATTTAAATATAAAAGAGATTTCAAAAATCAACTGACGCGAGCTCTGCCGACCCGCGATTGAAGCGAGCCTGACGCGGTAGTTCAGTTGGCAGCAGAGCACTTGCCACGGTTCGGCAGAGGTTCGCGGGTTCAAATCCCGCTCCTGTCCGCGTTAGTTGATTTTTGAAATCTCAACAATAGAGGAGCAGAACATGGTTTTGACATGTTTTAAATTCACATATAGGTACATTTCTAACAATCCTCATATGATCCATTAATTTGTTTAGGCTACAGAGGGTGCCAAAGAAAAAAAGAAAGAAAGGAAATCAATACCCTCCTTCTGGAGCAATCGGGTAATTAAAGATTAGAGCCACCCGGCAGCCGCCCAGCACCGCCTCGCCTCGAGCTGTTAGTATTCTT
This sequence comes from Thalpophila matura, assembly GCA_948465475.1. Classification (NCBI taxonomy): domain Eukaryota; kingdom Metazoa; phylum Arthropoda; class Insecta; order Lepidoptera; family Noctuidae; genus Thalpophila; species Thalpophila matura. Next base: position 12,561,404 of record OX419196.1, read on the forward strand.
TCTATGGAGTACCTACAAAGGGTATACGCTCACTACATCAACTCCGGAGCGCCTCGCCCGCGGGCTGACCACGCGCCGACGGTGAGTGGACCACTCGGTGACCACCCGTTGCTCGCACACTGACACACTGATGTTTGTTTGGTGGTGACACAACGTTATGCGATCGTATCTTCCGCCCCACCCTGCAGCCATTTCCTCTTTGTTCTCCACAATCTCCGCCCCCGCAGTTCCACGAACATAAGCCGACCTCGACCAAGGACAATAATCTTATGAATCATATACCATATTAGGTATAACGAGTTAACTAATGTGTCTATTAAATCCGACGTTTCCGCAATCGTTTCCGATTTCTTGGCACCCTGCGGTTTGGGCATGTCACCTGTTTATCGTATTGTTTTTTGTACATTGTTTGTTTTATATATTGTTTTGGGGTTCCGTACCTCAAAAGGATAAAAGAAACCGTTAGGAACATTTCGTTGTATGTCTGTCAAGGCGCTTTTTTTCAGGACCACGTGGAGGTATCAATTTCAATACTTGAGTCTATGGACCCTTGAAGCTGTACCTACATAAACAAGCTTCTACTAAGGGCCAAGTTCGTATTACGTATTATACACTAGCGTTGCCTAGTCAGTTGCCTAGCATTGCCTAGTGGAACTCACGATATATCGATAGTTTACATCTAAAATAAAAAAGGCCATACATAGTATCGACACTGTATTATCTATAGACTACTTTATCGGGGTTATTCCCAACGGACCACGTGGTCGGTTGGCAAGTTGCATCGACCACGTGGTCCGTCGGGAATAACCCTTTTATCGGCCTCATTGGGCACTGGGCTGTATTAAATCTTCACTGCTGAATATGGCGAAATTGCTGTAACACTCACACTTGGAAGACGGATGGTGATCGCAGTTTGTTGACTGCCCATCCACACCGCGAGTATTCGAAACGAGCGTTTGTTAGCGAGCACTTGAAAGCGAGCGTTTACGGGGTTGTGTGCCATTACGAGCAAATTATTCATTTCTTTTATTTATACATCGATGGCGGCAATCACGGCCCGCCTGATGATAAGCGATTAACGTCCTACTAATATTATAAACGTGAAAGTTTGTGAGGATGTAAAGATGTATGGATGTAAAGATGTATGGATGTAAAGATGTATGGATGTAAAGATGTATGGATGTAAAGATGTATGGATGTTTGTTACTCTTTCACGCAAAAACTACTCAACGGATTTTGATGAAACTTTATAGCAATATAGCTTATACATCAGAATAACATATAGGCTACTTTTTCTCCCAAAAACGCGGGCGAAGCCGCGGACGGAAGCTAGTAGTAGTCTTTAAAACTCTTTTAACACGCAGTTCGCTGTTCCGACAGCTTAGAGTGAAGCATGGACTCTCCCGCAGTCAACACAGCGCATCCTCAGATGCCGTGGCGACCTTACTCACCACAAGAATACAACAGTAGGTACCCAAGAGTAGCGATAATTGGCTGTAGTATTTTGCAGATTAGAGAGACTTGATATAGACTATAGAGATAGAGATAGGTTTGCGAACTAATTAGACATAGTGATTCGAGAGGGCGATGCTCGTTGGAGTGTCCTCAGCATAGAAACTTCGTGCTCGGGTGTGAGCTTTATTGTGCTTGATAAGAGGCTTTTTGTTTATCGAAGAGATCGAGTAAAATATGAAAGAGAGAGAGTTTCAGTCAGTGAGTTAAATAAAAATTTCGACACCGGCGACAGCGGTCGACCGCAGAGGCAGCAGCTGTCGCCGACTGCAAGCGACACTAATGGTTCCTATACATTTTCTATCAGGTTGTATGAAGGTATAGACCGAAAGCGGCGACACTGTCGTCTATCGCCTCCAGTACATGTGTTCTGTACCCCTGCAACCTGCCGCTGCGCTCAGTTGCTGTTGCCGGTGTCCGAATTGTACCTATACGCTTTTGATACAACCAGAATTTTACCAAAAATAAAGAACGCAGTTCATCTAATGTTTATTTATGATATCACGCCTAAACACTAATAAGGAAAAACATATTACTTATGTCACACCATGTAAGGTAAAATATGTTAAGATATGTATTGTTTAACAACGATGATGCGAAGTGACTCAAAAGTCGTGATATGATAAGTCGTGTTTATGGAAACGGTAATGTTTCCTGAAACATTGTGTGGAGGTTGTTCCTATCTGAAAGAAATCCTTCCGTTTACTTACTAGGTACCTACTTGGAGATAAACGCAGCCTTGTGTGTCAACGAACTGATTGGGCATCTTATGTGACACATTTGCTATTGTGACGCAACCGGAGACCTCTAGGTCAATAGCAGAGTTATGTCAAGGCAGATTCCGTATTTTGATCGGAATTACACGTAATTGGTTAGTTTCGCGTAAATTCGTAATTCAGGCTCGTTTGAACAACTGAGTCATGAATTGGAGATGTTTAAAACTTTCCGTGTAAGTTGCTGGTCGAGACCTTGCAGTCAGTGCCATGGGTTTTTGTTTATTTAATTGCTTTCGTTTGATCACCATCTCGCCTGATGTTAAGCGATGGTGCGGTCTACGATGGAGCACGCTTGCCTAGAAGAAACCGATTCACTCGTGACTTGAAGACACCCAGATTTTAACTGTCGGGGAACACTAGGTAGGTACTCGGGCAGCGCATTCCACTGTTTAACGGTTTTCAAATTATAGTGGAATCAAAGCGCTTCGTGCGGTTTTTTATTGTATCCTATCAACCATGAACCGTTGGAGCTTTTTCGTGCTTCTGGCCGTCCGATAGAAAAAAAGGCAGGAGGGAATTAGATCATGCAGATTTGAAGCACACTCTCCGAAATGTATCCGATATAAAACCAACAGACTAGCAACTTTGCGCCGATGCTCAAGACTTTGAAGCTTGGTCTGAACAAGGGAGTCGTTGCTGATGAGTTTCTTTGCACGCGTTTTAATGGACTCCAATGCCTCAAGCTGGTACTTGGCTGAGCCATCGCAAAGGAGCGAGCAGTACGCCATGGCCGAACGAGCCTGAAATACCGCCGCACCTTTGAGAGGACACCCAGCTTTTTTATTAGATTGTGGCTTTGTCCCGTTTAGTATGAACGTCCATAATAGTTCGTCTGTTGATCGATCTGATTCAGGTCGAAATCAATTGTGTCTGTCAATTGTAAAAGTCAAAGGGCAAACAAAAATCATCAAAAGGTCAAAAATAGTTGTAGTGCAAAAATAATAGGTAAGTTGGTACCTGGACGAGGGATCCACAAAACGTGGATACTGGCAGAATAGGAAGGAGGAGGCACCCAGTAGTGGGTGATTCTGGGATGGGATGAAACGCTAACATAATATTAGTGACATTGTCCACTTTTTCGCCTGCCCTAAAAACATACTACCTATAGGTAGTAGTATTTTAGAAGCATATACCAAAGGATGTCATATGGCTGACATGGTGATGATTATTATTTAATAGTGTCTTACAAAGACATGAACGAAGAGAGACGAGTTGCTGAACAGTTTGTTGCGCCACTTCTTCTTAGCAACAATAAGAAGTGCTGAAAGGTAGTCGATTTAGGGGCTCTCTTTTGACGTTCAAATAGTGCTGAATCGCAACTTAATTTGAATTTAAAATGAATTTTACTAATAAGCAGTGGCTGATGATTATGAAGTTTTATAGTATACCGCTGGGTGTTCCCCGACAGTTACAATTTGGGTATCTTAAAGTCACGAGTGAATCGGTTTCTTCTAGGCAAGTGTGCTCCATCATAGATCGCATCATCGCTTAACATCAGGCGATATGGCGGTCAAACGCAAGCCTATATTATTTAATAAAAATAAAAAAAACTGATCGTTTGGAAAAGTAGGATTCAACACGTCTATTTCTGTCACTAAGCAGGTGCTTGCATTGCTGTGTCGCTGTACAAATAGCTGCCTCCTAAAATTATGTATTCAAGTTCGACAAAAAATACCTGTTGTTTATTTTTTTGTTGGACATTATATTATAGACCTTAATTTATGTACCTTTACCTTACTATATAATAAATAAATAAGTAATAATACCTTGCACCTGCTGAGCTTGAAACCTACTCACCCACCCCCTTAATTATAAAAACTTGTCACTTTTAAGCACTGATTATAATACAACTATCCTTGTCATTTCTATGTCAATGAATAGAGATGTAAATTTCGGATTAAATTCTCTACCTAAGTGGTGGTGAAAACCGCATTAAAATTCATTGTGTTGTTAAGAAAAACTAATCTGAAAAACATGAAAAGCGTCTTTGTTTTATATTATTTATAGTTATGCAATACGCATAGGTATGCACCCATTCTTTAATATGAACAGGAGATATGCCATCATAGCAAATTAGTACGGGAACCACTGTCGCCACTTTTAGTACAGTTTGCGGCACAATTTACAAGCGCTCCTTGTCAATACAAAGATCTCCCACACATTAAAAATTCCTCTAACACTAATAATCGTCACTCATCACATCACTGACACTAAACTAAAACATTGTAATTATATCATCGACCGCGTTCGGTCCGTCGCCAGCGTGTACGTTTTAATTGTGGTCAATGTGATCAAATTAAAGCGTCAAGCTCAATAGCACCTTGGCACACCTCCCTTGTTTCTATGATCTAAGGTAATATGAACCATCCTGTCCATCCTTGATGCCTTATCGTAACTTTATTATGAAAATGCATGAATAGTGTCCGTTTTGTTTGCCAAGTTTTCAGTTTTTCATACTGTTTGTTCAGTGAAACGGAAACGGATGTTTCAGATAAAAAATATTGCATGCATCGACAGAATTTCACTTTAAGTGCATCAATAAAAGATAAAACTGGTTACATTAATCTTTATTTATTGCATACGCTTTATTGAGCATACGCCGCAGTAAATTGATAATACATCGAGTTTAAGAAAGAGATAATCAGGTAGCTTCGGCGTCGTATCCGTCACTCATTGCTTTAACGTATACTTTGTCTGACATCTCTCTCTAAAACTCGATATGTGCGCATAATGTAGCTCCGTACCCCGGTCATGAGTTTTTTTGACGTATAGTATCGTTAACGTAAGCATATTTTGAATCTAAATTACAGCTGTCCTGGTACATTTTGAGGATATTTTATACAATTTGCACATTTTAAAAAATAGAGAGAAATTAATTGAGTATTTAATTTATATAAACATTGTGTAACAAACGTTTATTTCCAATTCAAAATATGTTTACGTTAACGAAACTATACGTCAAAAAAACTCATGATAGGGGTACAGTTTGCATACAAAACATGTCCCGCAGTCCCGCATGGATTTTTGTCGCAGGCGTGTAGCTAAAAGAATAAATATTCTTTATTCGGCCGCTTGACCGCACTTCGCCACGGGACGCGGGGCAGTGTATATGACGCCTTAGTCTGTGCAGTTTTAAATTTGTAATCCATTTATAATTTATGAATGCCTAGTAACGATATGTAGCGTTCATGTTGATAAAGCATTTAATACTTCTATTTTTTTCTGTCTTCGTTACAATTTTATTGAAAACGTAAATTATAAGAAACTGTTTTGTAAAATACATACATGTTATCACGAATCGAGCTTTAAAAAACCAATTACTTATAGTGCAATATCAAAATTTGCTAATTGAGATATTTTGGCATACCCAAATATTTTTAATTTTTTGACTGTACCTACTTGTCGATCTTTATGATACTTAACAAAAACTGGGCCAATTCTTTTAATATGTAGTTATAAAAATTTAAAGATCTTCCTTCACTAAATTAACGGTACCTGTAAGAATTACTAAAAAACACTTCCTTTATTGATTGAAATTTGGAATTCAAGAACACTTCATAACGCTACTTGTCCTTCTCTTTTACATAATAATGGAAAGAGACGGTAAAAGAATTGTAAAGTGTTGATGGTTAAAGGAAATAAAATATTTCAAAACATTTCGGAAATTGTTATGATTGGCTGTGATGCTTTACCCTGAAAATAAGTTTTGGACAGTTTTCGCTAGTCTTGACATGAAAATTATTCATATAGATCATATTTTTAAGCTCTTTAATTACTATATCTCGTGATTTGTTCTTTGTATATCTCGAAGGCATGTCTCGCGTATGCCTTCCAAGCGCCATCTATGTCGCTCAAACTGTAAACCAGGGCCCGCTCCTAAGTAGATTCTATTTTTAAAATATAAAAAAAACAGTATTTTTTTCTAATGCTTTTTGATATGCGAGAAGTTTTGTCACTTTGCCTAAGAATAGGTGGAATAAAAATGTATAAATAATATAAATAAAGAGAGAAAATTATTTTAATTGTAATAATATTGTGAAGCGATAATGCTCATGTAAATAATGAAGTACTGTATAAAACTAATATGTTAGAAATACACAGGAAATTACATATAAAATGCTTTGTTTTATTGTTTCCTTCGTTTTACGACGCCTTTAACCCACTCCAAGACTGGCTTTATTTACCATCCAATACACGACTTAATGCCTGGAATAAAGTCTGCTCTATGCTAGTTGTATGCATTCGGCGAAAAAATACATATAATAATATCTTGTAAGATTCTTGCTACTAACAGTAAGAATCTATATTGTTCAATTATTGAAATACAAACAATAATAAGATCTGCTACTGAATTATTACCTATGAAGCAAGATCAGTCCATTGTCTTCCTAATCGCAATACTCGACAGAAAATGTTCATGTTAGCTACAAGAATCTAAAAGATATGAAGGATATTAAATTAACAAATTTCAAAAACAGATCATAATAAATTGTTTTTTAAGTTTCTTTATTAGATATCACAGTAGAAATGTGTTTTAATAATTTACCTGTAAAATTAATATTATTTTGTAGTTCGTTATCAGATTAAATTTTTCCAAAATGCATCTTTTTATTCAACACTCTTAAAAATGGTTCTGTGCCAGCGAGAGAGGAGACAAAATTCCGAGAGCGCCATTAAGGAGATTTTGCCATTCCTTTTGGCTCTGTACTATCATAAATCTTACATACCTACCTACTTACATAGTAGTAGTAGGTATTAAGTGTTTATGATATCTACAAGATTCACGTAATACGGGACCCCTATTTCTTTATATTGTCTCCACGAGTACTGTGTCTATAAATTAGTCTATTTTATAGCACTAAACATTAAAGTAACAATTAAAAGTTGCTTCACCCGCCTCTATTTTAATGCCTGATCAAACATTCATTTACAGTATTCTATGTATATTTAACAAAATTGGCTTATGAATAAGACTCCATAACATTTTTCAAAGGTTTATAAGACCGGAATCACTGAACAAAAATCAAAGCGTTAAACTTATTTCAAACTCTTGCATTTACATATGCAAAAAAATACAAGCAACATTATGTAGGTACATTACACCATTGTATAAAATGCCCTATTCTATACACTACACTAAAACAAGGTACAAATAGATAAAACAAAAAACCAGATTGCTTGATATTTAAATATAAAAGAGATTTCAAAAATCAACTGACGCGAGCTCTGCCGACCCGCGATTGAAGCGAGCCTGACGCGGTAGTTCAGTTGGCAGCAGAGCACTTGCCACGGTTCGGCAGAGGTTCGCGGGTTCAAATCCCGCTCCTGTCCGCGTTAGTTGATTTTTGAAATCTCAACAATAGAGGAGCAGAACATGGTTTTGACATGTTTTAAATTCACATATAGGTACATTTCTAACAATCCTCATATGATCCATTAATTTGTTTAGGCTACAGAGGGTGCCAAAGAAAAAAAGAAAGAAAGGAAATCAATACCCTCCTTCTGGAGCAATCGGGTAATTAAAGATTAGAGCCACCCGGCAGCCGCCCAGCACCGCCTCGCCTCGAGCTGTTAGTATTCTTTCTATGGAGTACCTACAAAGGGTATACGCTCACTACATCAACTCCGGAGCGCCTCGCCCGCGGGCTGACCACGCGCCGACGGTGAGTGGACCACTCGGTGACCACCCGTTGCTCGCACACTGACACACTGATGTTTGTTTGGTGGTGACACAACGTTATGCGATCGTATCTTCCGCCCCACCCTGCAGCCATTTCCTCTTTGTTCTCCACAATCTCCGCCCCCGCAGTTCCACGAACATAAGCCGACCTCGACCAAGGACAATAATCTTATGAATCATATACCATATTAGGTATAACGAGTTAACTAATGTGTCTATTAAATCCGACGTTTCCGCAATCGTTTCCGATTTCTTGGCACCCTGCGGTTTGGGCATGTCACCTGTTTATCGTATTGTTTTTTGTACATTGTTTGTTTTATATATTGTTTTGGGGTTCCGTACCTCAAAAGGATAAAAGAAACCGTTAGGAACATTTCGTTGTATGTCTGTCAAGGCGCTTTTTTTCAGGACCACGTGGAGGTATCAATTTCAATACTTGAGTCTATGGACCCTTGAAGCTGTACCTACATAAACAAGCTTCTACTAAGGGCCAAGTTCGTATTACGTATTATACACTAGCGTTGCCTAGTCAGTTGCCTAGCATTGCCTAGTGGAACTCACGATATATCGATAGTTTACATCTAAAATAAAAAAGGCCATACATAGTATCGACACTGTATTATCTATAGACTACTTTATCGGGGTTATTCCCAACGGACCACGTGGTCGGTTGGCAAGTTGCATCGACCACGTGGTCCGTCGGGAATAACCCTTTTATCGGCCTCATTGGGCACTGGGCTGTATTAAATCTTCACTGCTGAATATGGCGAAATTGCTGTAACACTCACACTTGGAAGACGGATGGTGATCGCAGTTTGTTGACTGCCCATCCACACCGCGAGTATTCGAAACGAGCGTTTGTTAGCGAGCACTTGAAAGCGAGCGTTTACGGGGTTGTGTGCCATTACGAGCAAATTATTCATTTCTTTTATTTATACATCGATGGCGGCAATCACGGCCCGCCTGATGATAAGCGATTAACGTCCTACTAATATTATAAACGTGAAAGTTTGTGAGGATGTAAAGATGTATGGATGTAAAGATGTATGGATGTAAAGATGTATGGATGTAAAGATGTATGGATGTAAAGATGTATGGATGTTTGTTACTCTTTCACGCAAAAACTACTCAACGGATTTTGATGAAACTTTATAGCAATATAGCTTATACATCAGAATAACATATAGGCTACTTTTTCTCCCAAAAACGCGGGCGAAGCCGCGGACGGAAGCTAGTAGTAGTCTTTAAAACTCTTTTAACACGCAGTTCGCTGTTCCGACAGCTTAGAGTGAAGCATGGACTCTCCCGCAGTCAACACAGCGCATCCTCAGATGCCGTGGCGACCTTACTCACCACAAGAATACAACAGTAGGTACCCAAGAGTAGCGATAATTGGCTGTAGTATTTTGCAGATTAGAGAGACTTGATATAGACTATAGAGATAGAGATAGGTTTGCGAACTAATTAGACATAGTGATTCGAGAGGGCGATGCTCGTTGGAGTGTCCTCAGCATAGAAACTTCGTGCTCGGGTGTGAGCTTTATTGTGCTTGATAAGAGGCTTTTTGTTTATCGAAGAGATCGAGTAAAATATGAAAGAGAGAGAGTTTCAGTCAGTGAGTTAAATAAAAATTTCGACACCGGCGACAGCGGTCGACCGCAGAGGCAGCAGCTGTCGCCGACTGCAAGCGACACTAATGGTTCCTATACATTTTCTATCAGGTTGTATGAAGGTATAGACCGAAAGCGGCGACACTGTCGTCTATCGCCTCCAGTACATGTGTTCTGTACCCCTGCAACCTGCCGCTGCGCTCAGTTGCTGTTGCCGGTGTCCGAATTGTACCTATACGCTTTTGATACAACCAGAATTTTACCAAAAATAAAGAACGCAGTTCATCTAATGTTTATTTATGATATCACGCCTAAACACTAATAAGGAAAAACATATTACTTATGTCACACCATGTAAGGTAAAATATGTTAAGATATGTATTGTTTAACAACGATGATGCGAAGTGACTCAAAAGTCGTGATATGATAAGTCGTGTTTATGGAAACGGTAATGTTTCCTGAAACATTGTGTGGAGGTTGTTCCTATCTGAAAGAAATCCTTCCGTTTACTTACTAGGTACCTACTTGGAGATAAACGCAGCCTTGTGTGTCAACGAACTGATTGGGCATCTTATGTGACACATTTGCTATTGTGACGCAACCGGAGACCTCTAGGTCAATAGCAGAGTTATGTCAAGGCAGATTCCGTATTTTGATCGGAATTACACGTAATTGGTTAGTTTCGCGTAAATTCGTAATTCAGGCTCGTTTGAACAACTGAGTCATGAATTGGAGATGTTTAAAACTTTCCGTGTAAGTTGCTGGTCGAGACCTTGCAGTCAGTGCCATGGGTTTTTGTTTATTTAATTGCTTTCGTTTGATCACCATCTCGCCTGATGTTAAGCGATGGTGCGGTCTACGATGGAGCACGCTTGCCTAGAAGAAACCGATTCACTCGTGACTTGAAGACACCCAGATTTTAACTGTCGGGGAACACTAGGTAGGTACTCGGGCAGCGCATTCCACTGTTTAACGGTTTTCAAATTATAGTGGAATCAAAGCGCTTCGTGCGGTTTTTTATTGTATCCTATCAACCATGAACCGTTGGAGCTTTTTCGTGCTTCTGGCCGTCCGATAGAAAAAAAGGCAGGAGGGAATTAGATCATGCAGATTTGAAGCACACTCTCCGAAATGTATCCGATATAAAACCAACAGACTAGCAACTTTGCGCCGATGCTCAAGACTTTGAAGCTTGGTCTGAACAAGGGAGTCGTTGCTGATGAGTTTCTTTGCACGCGTTTTAATGGACTCCAATGCCTCAAGCTGGTACTTGGCTGAGCCATCGCAAAGGAGCGAGCAGTACGCCATGGCCGAACGAGCCTGAAATACCGCCGCACCTTTGAGAGGACACCCAGCTTTTTTATTAGATTGTGGCTTTGTCCCGTTTAGTATGAACGTCCATAATAGTTCGTCTGTTGATCGATCTGATTCAGGTCGAAATCAATTGTGTCTGTCAATTGTAAAAGTCAAAGGGCAAACAAAAATCATCAAAAGGTCAAAAATAGTTGTAGTGCAAAAATAATAGGTAAGTTGGTACCTGGACGAGGGATCCACAAAACGTGGATACTGGCAGAATAGGAAGGAGGAGGCACCCAGTAGTGGGTGATTCTGGGATGGGATGAAACGCTAACATAATATTAGTGACATTGTCCACTTTTTCGCCTGCCCTAAAAACATACTACCTATAGGTAGTAGTATTTTAGAAGCATATACCAAAGGATGTCATATGGCTGACATGGTGATGATTATTATTTAATAGTGTCTTACAAAGACATGAACGAAGAGAGACGAGTTGCTGAACAGTTTGTTGCGCCACTTCTTCTTAGCAACAATAAGAAGTGCTGAAAGGTAGTCGATTTAGGGGCTCTCTTTTGACGTTCAAATAGTGCTGAATCGCAACTTAATTTGAATTTAAAATGAATTTTACTAATAAGCAGTGGCTGATGATTATGAAGTTTTATAGTATACCGCTGGGTGTTCCCCGACAGTTACAATTTGGGTATCTTAAAGTCACGAGTGAATCGGTTTCTTCTAGGCAAGTGTGCTCCATCATAGATCGCATCATCGCTTAACATCAGGCGATATGGCGGTCAAACGCAAGCCTATATTATTTAATAAAAATAAAAAAAACTGATCGTTTGGAAAAGTAGGATTCAACACGTCTATTTCTGTCACTAAGCAGGTGCTTGCATTGCTGTGTCGCTGTACAAATAGCTGCCTCCTAAAATTATGTATTCAAGTTCGACAAAAAATACCTGTTGTTTATTTTTTTGTTGGACATTATATTATAGACCTTAATTTATGTACCTTTACCTTACTATATAATAAATAAATAAGTAATAATACCTTGCACCTGCTGAGCTTGAAACCTACTCACCCACCCCCTTAATTATAAAAACTTGTCACTTTTAAGCACTGATTATAATACAACTATCCTTGTCATTTCTATGTCAATGAATAGAGATGTAAATTTCGGATTAAATTCTCTACCTAAGTGGTGGTGAAAACCGCATTAAAATTCATTGTGTTGTTAAGAAAAACTAATCTGAAAAACATGAAAAGCGTCTTTGTTTTATATTATTTATAGTTATGCAATACGCATAGGTATGCACCCATTCTTTAATATGAACAGGAGATATGCCATCATAGCAAATTAGTACGGGAACCACTGTCGCCACTTTTAGTACAGTTTGCGGCACAATTTACAAGCGCTCCTTGTCAATACAAAGATCTCCCACACATTAAAAATTCCTCTAACACTAATAATCGTCACTCATCACATCACTGACACTAAACTAAAACATTGTAATTATATCATCGACCGCGTTCGGTCCGTCGCCAGCGTGTACGTTTTAATTGTGGTCAATGTGATCAAATTAAAGCGTCAAGCTCAATAGCACCTTGGCACACCTCCCTTGTTTCTATGATCTAAGGTAATATGAACCATCCTGTCCATCCTTGATGCCTTATCGTAACTTTATTATGAAAATGCATGAATAGTGTCCGTTTTGTTTGCCAAGTTTTCAGTTTTTCATACTGTTTGTTCAGTGAAACGGAAACGGATGTTTCAGATAAAAAATATTGCATGCATCGACAGAATTTCACTTTAAGTGCATCAATAAAAGATAAAACTGGTTACATTAATCTTTATTTATTAGTCAGAAGTCGTATAATAAATATGCCGTTTTTAGAATAGACGAATACATTAATCTACATAAATAAAACAGGTAAATAACTAAGCTGTAAGAGATAACAACACAATAATTTATTACGAAAAAATATTAAAATATCAGGAAATAGTTACTTATATATAAATTTCATAACAAAAACGACCAAAATAAAGGAAATGTAAATCAAAATCTATTCAAGGCTCCTCTTATCGATTAGTTTACATATTTTCGTTCGCATCCTTTATCAGGAAGTAAGGAGTAACGAACCTTGTCGACATTCGTTTGTTTGGTGTTTACCCTATGACGGGTCCGCGCGACACCTTTATAAAAACGCGCGCAACACGAATTCACTTCACATACCTACTGCTGTTTTCTGATCGCCTAGTCCTTTTCCTTAAAATAAATTTTAATAAAATAATATTAAAATAGTTTATTGCATTTAAAATGAATACTTTTATATATTTTTTTGTAGTTTTAATATGTAGAAATAACGCCTTGCCTGCAGGCGAGGGTTATTATAATTTATTAAATTATTTATATGACGACATAGGAGAAAATAGTATAGATGGGAGTCAGACTATAGATGTGTCGAGTTTGGGACCAGAAGCTTATGGACTGCCGAAAAATGAGAGCGGTGAGTGATTAATTAATCCGTAAAGTAATAATTTTAACGGTAATTAGAGGAAATATTTCTTGAGTGTTTCTTGAGTCACCTTATATGTGCGTAATAAAAAGAGATTTTTTGAAATTCTGCCCCTAAAAGGGTGAAAAGTGGTAGGTAGGTACATTATTTTAACGGTGATTGCAGGAAATATTTCTTGAGTACCTAGATATGCAATAAGGAGATTTTTTGAAATTCAATCCCTGAAGGAGTAAAAAGTGGTGCCAAAGTTTGTACGAAGAAAATAATGACACGCGGACGAAGTTTCGGGCACAGCTAGTGCACAGAACAGTATTCAAACGATAAATTGTAATAACTTGTTGAAAAAAGTTACCATGGAGTTTTCTTGCCCGTTTTTCTCCATAAGAATCTACATAGGAATCAACTTACTAACAGACTGACCACTGGTCGACGATTCAAAAGTGCATTATAAATGGTCTCATTGAATTAAATTAATGCTTTGACGTTAAACATTTCCTTGTTAAGCTATAAGCTTGTTGCTTGATAAGCAAAACATTTCAATGTGCTGTCTCATTGACCAAGGACTGCCCTTATAATATATTATAAGGGCAGTAGTACACTCCTAATTGTACTAGGCATCGAGCACATTTTTAGAGATAGCTAGCTAAAAAATAAAATAAATTTGACATAAAACGACTTTTGCAGTACGTAGTAGGGGAATTTTACTTTTATCACAGATAATATAATACTATACGTACAGATGCCTCATCTCATACAAGGAAATGTGACCGATTTAGCGCGGGCTATCTTCGGGCTATACATTTTTCCGTGCTTAAAGGATTTTTCAAAATTTGAACAAATATTTTTCATGATGTATTTTTTCATGTTCTCAATTTTACACAAACTTCAATAACAAATCGATACATATAACGCCATCTATTATGAGTTGTTTCAACAAATGTTCCTTTGTTCCTGATGAGACCCCGTGCTTTTATTAAAGGACTGCCCTTATAATATATTATCATTGCTTGCCATAAAGAAAAATAGAATAGAATATAATATATTATAAGGGCAGTCCTTGGTCAATGAGACAGCACAGGATCCACGATAGGTAATTAATTATGACAATATGCCAGCTATAGGATAATTAAAATAAATACCTAGGGCCGTACCACAAAAAAGATAGACACGCGTTTAACGCGAATGCTACCAAAAATAATACGCACTTGTTTTAGCACTAACTTGTCTAAAACAAGTGTGTATTATTTTTGGTAGCATTCGCGTTTAATGCGTGTCTATCTTTTTTGTGGTAAGGGTGCTAATGTTCTTGACAATAATTCCATTTCATTTTGTGTAGGTATACCTAATATTTCAGAAAAAATACTACTTGGATCATTAAATAAATCATAATACAAATAACCTAAACAACAAGCTCAAAAATCATTTAATTTAATAACCTACTCATTATCTAATTTTATGTAATTAAATTTCGTTTATCAGCAATTTGCATTGCAAGTGTCATTACGATTCTTAACGGGTGTGTAAAAATAGCGTAAAGTCATACAATTTATAGCACGTCCTGTCTGACGTCGGCTCATAGATAATTGGGTCTTTTTTTTTACTCTTTAATTAAAGAGCTGATTCGCTAAGGTGAATATGGCGCTCTGTATACAACAAAACAAGTCAAATAAACATAACACTCATTACACATATCATGGAGTTAGAAAATTATCAACCCTTAAACCATATTTAACCATATGTAAAATCATTTTTGCGTCGGACAAGCCAGATAAGAATTACATGATCCAATGGAATTACTATGTAATTGGGTCGATAGTCAAATTGAACTCATAGATTACAAACATTATTCTCTAATTACAAATTCTATTATAATCTTGATGATAATATCTTAGATTTAACTTAAGGCAACTGCAAACGTTTAAAGCTTATTAAAGCTAGCTTTTATATATTGAAACTAGCTTATATTTCATTTGGTTACAAGACAGTCTAAAAACATAATTAAGTAATTAGTTTTTCACGAAATTTAATTTTCAGAGGTTGCTGAAAAAAAGACATAATTATACTTATTTTCTAAATAACTCTCTTACATAAAAAAACTCGTCACTTTTAACTATTGATTAAATATACAATATTATCCTTATCATTTTATATGACAATGAGTAGAGATGACAATTTACATATGAGCTATTTAATCATCGTGTTTAAGTGAGGGTGTAAATTATTACTATCTTATCCGGCGTCAACATTAATTTGTTTCTAAATAACACGACATGTGACAGCTTTTTTGCAGATTTTCCTTTCAGTAACGTTTTAAAGAAATTAACCTCACACAATGTTATTAAAAAAAAGTTAAAAATAAGTGTGAGGAAATAATGAATAATTAATAAATGCAGATCGATTCAGGTCGAGATGCATCGCCTGTCATGTTCACACGATAAACATGACAGCAGGCGTGTCAAGCTCATTCGATAATAAAGTATCAAAAAGTAACCACTTTGACAGCGCGTTTCCTCCTTCACGATATTCTAATCGTGTTTTTAAGTTAATACAACGTTACTCAACTTTTTACCCGATTGCCCCAAAAGGAGGGTAATGTTTTTCGAGAGTATGAAGGTATGTCTGTTTCGTTAGCACGCTCTGTAGTGGAAACGGCTAGATGGATTCATCTTCATTATAGGAGTGAATAGCCCAGGGTTTAAATATTAAGCAGTAGGGTATTTTGTTTTTTCTAAAAAAAAATATTTTTTGATAACTTTATAATTATCTTCTTAAAATGCTTTTGCCCGTTCCAGTTTTAAAGAAAACTGAATGTTCATTGCTGGTTTTATTAGATCATTATACGATTCGGGAAGTGGAAATGCGATGGGTATAGATTCTATAATCATCGGGAATTGTCGCAACTCCATAAAGAAGCTTCTTTCAAATCCAACTGTAAATTGTATCTTGGTCGATTTCATTTATTTATAAGTATTGGGAGGAAAATATTAATATGTAAAAAATAGAATCCTAGTAAAACCATACTGTACAAATCCAAGACTACTGGATGTTTTGCTGTTCTTATTACTTTTAAATTTCAGGTGATGCATTGGCGAGTTGGTCGGAGTCATCTCTGATGAACCCTGAGGAGGTTGGCGACTACGCGGAGGGGGACATCCTGATGCCCCCGCAGCAAGGGAGGAACGGCGTCAGGGAGGAGGTCCTGCGCTGGCCGCAGGGACATGTCCCCTATGTCATTGAGGGATATTTTAGTAGGCATACTGATAATATTTGTAGCGAAGAATATACAGGTCGTAAAATTAAACGAAGGACGAATTGAAGGGATTCAGTACTCGATATTAGTTCGATTAATTACGGGATCAAATTTGATATCACATAAAACACCGGACAAGTGCGACTACGACTCGCACCCTGTGGGTTCCAAAATATGCAATAGCGCCATCTATGAGCAAGATGCCGCTATTACATACCTACTTCTAGTAGCGCCATCTATGAGCAGATGCCTACACCCGTTAAGGGTCTTGACAGACGGACAACAAAGTAATTCTGTTTTTCCTTTTGAGGTACGGGACGCTAAAAATCAATTGTTCCATACAACAATATCCATATCACTCGACAAAATGTACGGGACAGAATGAGGTCTAAAAAAATAAGTGGACAAACTTGTACAGAATATATGTGTACCTAACACATGAATATGAACCATTTTTACTGTGGGACCAACTCAAAAAAAAAAAGAATACAGCTGTTCCAAACAAAAGTACAATTTTAACACGATCAAAGTGTCTTAATGGTTTTAAGACATCAATCAATAGCATATTCAACCTTTCTAACTGCTAATAATAACTCATTGAAATCACCAATCCATCTATCAAGTCTGGTGTTAAGGTGATTAAGTAGTTGACTGCTCATTGTAACGCCAAATTTTAGAAGTGGAAGTTTATTTGCCGGTTGCACTCAATTGACACAATGTCTCATAATCAAAACATTAATTTATGGCTTCAACCTTTACCCAAGAGTATGCTAATCCAGTAAATTCTTATTCTTGTGTTGTATAAAGAAGATGGTGTCTCTCCTCAGACTCAGAACAGCGTGAAACCATAATGAAGGCGATAGCGGACTACCACAGGCTGACGTGCCTGCGCTTCGTGCCGCACAACGGACAGAAGGACTACGTCACCATCACCAGCAAGAACACGGGCTGCTGGTCCAGTGTTGGCAGGATTGGTGAGTCTCTTCAACACTTACTATTTAACGCTGAATGTAAGTAAGAGAAAAAGACAAAAACCGTTGGTAACATCCAAATAAACATGTGAGAATGGAGGAACGAGGTGGAATGTTCCTCCATTGAAAAGGGAGGATCCACCGACCAGACCGGGACGTATTGTCTGGTGGGCTAGTGCCCGACGATTTTATATCAAGCATTTGCATATAGATGCAATGACCATAAAATATGTAAGATTGTAATCTATTCTAAGACTTAACTATATTTTCAGCGTATACAGTAAAAAGGACTACTGTACACGTAGTGTATCGTTAATCATCATACGATTATGTTCTTCTTTTTAAGGTTCTGACAGCAGGATCTCAAATAGAAGAACACCATTTTACGACGAGCACCATAATTGGGAATTCTAACAATACCTAGATCAAAATTTCAATCAGCTTTCTCATAAAATGTGTATGTATTTGTAGGTGGTCGTCAAGAAGTGAACCTGCAGTCTCCAGGCTGTGTGTCCAAGAAGGGCACGGTCCTGCACGAGCTGCTGCACGCCGTCGGGTTCATGCACGAGCAGAGCC
Source organism: Thalpophila matura (assembly GCA_948465475.1). Lineage (NCBI taxonomy): Eukaryota > Metazoa > Arthropoda > Insecta > Lepidoptera > Noctuidae > Thalpophila > Thalpophila matura. Next base: position 12,579,592 of record OX419196.1, read on the forward strand.
GGCCTGAGCGCGACGACTTCGTCTACATACGCTACAATAACATCAGACCAGGTACGAAATATACTGGCCTGCAAAAATAAGTACTACACTTTCTACTACTACTTCGTACTAAGTGTGATACTTATTTTTGCAGGCCAGTTGTACCTAGTTCATATTTCTAGACAGCAATGGTGGTGGCAACGGCCCCGACTAAGCTGGGCCGCACACCAGACTTACACTTGTATTTTGTATTACGATAATTTTGGCGCCACATTTGAAACGTAACACATTTAACGCCCCCCTATATCTGCGCGCAAGCACGCACACCAAGGACACATTTGTAGCGGGCGCAGCTTGTGCAGTAGCGAGTATCACATGCGCGTTGCCAACCCTTTAAAATGAGGATTCGCTGTACCGACAGCTTAGGGGACAAGCAGGTCCTCCGCTGTCAACACCGCGCATCCTCAGGAGCATTAAAAGTATTCTGTAAGGTGTCAGTTCTTCCCCAATCATGATGCTTCAGGTTTGAGTGAGATATTAATATTATCTCGCTGTTCCCTACTTCTCTTGATCTCGAACTACTTAATGATGTCTGAATTTTGTGTAGGTACTGAGACCAACTTCAAAAAGGCAAGTGCCAAGAGCACGAACGACTTCAGCATTCCTTACGACTACAACAGCGTCATGCACTACTCAGAGTATGCCTTCTCTAAGAACCAGCAGAAGACCATTGAACCTAAGGTATGAACTGAAAAAATATTGTAGAACTTATACAAAACCAAACTTTTATGAACTTGTAACACAAAAATGTGACCACATAACTTTATGCAGTAGGTATGTAACCTAATCCCAAACCAGTTGGTATATCAAGATCTTGTCAAACTTTGGTTATTCTTAAGTTAAGTCAGTCAGTTAAGTGTTAATATGTTTATATGGTTATTCCTCAAATAGCTGTAGACGAGTAAAACATGTTTTCAATGTGATGTTTTAAAAAAATTTGCTCGGCATGTGCTTCGCTCGTGCTCGGTTCGTCTAGCGTAGACGCCCTTTATGTTATCACTTATCACAGTTGAGTCGTTTTAATTAAGGAACAATTGGCCCGCCATTTCTTGAAATCTTCATATGACATTTCCAGATGGGAGGAGTGAAACTGGGGCAGAGGGAAGGACTGAGCCGTGGTGATGTCAAGAAAGTCAACCTCATGTACAATTGCAAAAAAGAGTGAGTACATTTAGTGCAAAGATAATAATAATATAATATCTAGGTACTTATAAAAAACTTTGGTCGGGATATTGTAAATTATCGAGAACATCAACGCTTTGAATAAGCTTCAGGTGTTTGGTTTACTGTAACGGATGGATATGTTTGATCGTCCTGTAAATTGCTTAGTATCCAAACGAAAGGCCACGTAACCACCACACAGAAAGTGACTGGAGGATCAAGTGTGGGTAGTTAGCCGATGTCCAGTTAGTAGGTAGTGCAGTGATAGCCTAGTGGTATTATAACCATGTCCCTCCCACGGCGAATGGTTCGAGTTCGATCTCGAGGCACGCACCGCTGACTTTTCGAAGTCATGTGCGTATTGTAAATTTATTATTACTTGCTAAAACATCGTGAGGAAACCGGCATGTCCTGGAACCAAAAATTCGAAAAACATGTGACATCCACTAAACCCGCACTGGGCCCGCGTGGTGGACTACGGCCCACTCCCTCTCACAGAGGAGGCCTGTGTCCCAGTAGTGGGAACATTATAGGCTGATTATACATGCATTAAGCAGTTAGTAGTACTAGTAATAGGAGACTGTAATAGGCAATTGTCCAGAAGAAAAGTGGAGGCCTATTATACTATACCCAGCAATGGATGATTTTGTGCTAATATGATGGATAATACTTAGATCTTAATTTCCAGGGAGCCACAATCAGGCTGGTTGGGAGGCGTCTTCCAAAACCTGTTCGGAGCGAAGACGCGTTAATTTATAAGTTTAAGAGTTTGTTCTCACTTATGTGTATTTAAACCACAAAGATCTGATAGATGTAAGTTCTCTAGTCTTTACGTTTGTACGAATGAAAGCGTAATACATAATTATTATATAACTTTTGTCTTTTAATTATTGACTTATTTGGTACCTGTGGTGGTTACTTCTCGATTATTTTAAGAAGACAGACAGTAGCGTTCTCACAATATTGTTTGGCCCTTGTAAGCATTATCTAGCTAGCTCATGTGGCACACTGAATATTTTTAGCTATTGTGTTTTAATTATCACCAACATTTTAAAGGATATAATTATTTTGCAAAAAATAAGGTACAAAAAAGTTTTTAATGTATGTACACAGAGTAATCGGTGTACATACATTACAGTACAAAAACCGAATGCAGAACCTCCTCCTTTTTGGAAGTCGGTTAAAAATAATAAGCTGTTTCAACATTCAATAGTTTATTTTTAAAGGCAACTAATATCTACAATTCACTACAATCTAGGTTATGATAGATTTCACTATGTACCAGGTCCGCATAAGTAAGGAAGAGGTTATCAGTTCCTGCACTAAACTTTTTCATACCTCTCTATTTCCATCGACATCAAACATCTCAAAAACTGGTAAGATCTTTCGCAGAGGCACTTTTCCTCTGAAAAACAAACAATCTTTATTCGCTTATGAACTAACATGACATAACTAGACTTATGCCCACGACTCTGTCCGCATCTGGACGGAGGATAAACTGACCATTTTAAGTGACTCCTTTAGTGTAAGGTGGCCAGTACTACGAAGAGGTCAAGCTGTATCTCTGATTCATTCCACCGATATTAGATGAAATGTGGCTTAGATTTTAAGTTGGACCTCAAGCTACTAAAATATGAAAACCACATCAAAATTCGTTCAGTACTTTTTGCGTGAGGCGCGCACAAACAGACACAAAAATATCAATATGGTTACATCCCAGTACCTTATCCCTACTGTTTTTTCTGGAATATCTTGAATGTTCAAGTTTTATAATAATATAGATATAGGTACTAGGGTATAATAAACTTACGTCGGTCAGTAGCGCAGATAGCAGTCATGTCTCCAATGTCGTCCATAGGCTTTCCGTTGCGTTCTCCTGCAAATATGACGGCTGCACGCGCTGGGTTGAACTGGCCGTCTTCCGACATTATGCCCACGTTCTTGAAGACGCATCGGATGAAACACTAGGACAAAATAGAAAGAAAAAATTGAAACTATTTTACAGCTGTGTAATACTTCGTTATAGAGTCGTGCTATAGTTTTTAAATAAATTAATTTTGGTTATTAGTCATGTGGACTCTGAAAATGGGAGGTCATTCTTTAGGTTGAAAGTGGAACTACGGAAATATATCAAGAGCCTAGTGCTCATATCAGCATAATCCTACTTCCTACTAATATTATAAACGTGAAAGTTTGTGAGGATGTATAGATGTATGAATGTTTGTTACTCTTTCACGCAAAAACTACGTAACGGATTTTGATGAAACTTACAGTAATATAGCTTATACATCAGAATAACACATGGTTACTTCTTATCCCAAAAACGCGGGCGAAGCCGCGGGCGGAAGCTAGTTATATCATATTTTAGATTCGAAATTCGCTTACGTTTACGATACCATACGTCAAAATTTAAAATTATTCGTGCTAGTTCCACTGAAAGAAATAAAGAAAAAGAAAAATCGTTTATTCGCATGTCGATGCGTATAGCGATAAAAACTAAAATAAAGAAATAAAAAAATAGTAACAAAAAAAGGTGAAATTACAAAATAAATTAAAAAAATATATATATTTAAAACAAAAAAAAAAAAAAATTAAAACAGAACTTAAAAATAAAAACCGCAGTACAATGACATGCCAATAGGTTAGCACTCAGGATAATGTTACGATGTGGCAACATTGAAATTATATTTCCGACATGCCACACCGCAACGCTGTTTTCCAGTGCCGCCTAGGGTGACGCAATGGCATCTTCCGCCTGTCAAAAAGTTTTAAAATTTGAATGAGGAAGAAAACTGTCAATAAGTTCCACCTAGAGGGCGCTAAATATTTGTTACAAGTGAACTGTCAATCTCCATAGAGATTGTTTAAAATTTGTTATTTTCTCGTTCTATACCAAAATATGGGTCGTTGTGTAGCCTTTGGATGTAAAGAAATAGGTGTTTACAAATTCCCAAGTAATATTCGTTTAAAAAGAAAGTGGGAAAAAGCACTGAGAATAGTAAACTTTAAATCAACTGACTTTTCACATTTCACTTACATGCTATGTGGAAAAAAATTGTTAAAAAACAGACTACGAGACCATTTCTAACACAACAGGTTGGTTGGTATAAGGCAATATAAAATGTCATAATACTAATCATTTGTAAGATGTTTTTACTTCAAATAACCTCACTTTGTAACAAAATAGGCTAGCATCTTGTAATCATTAAAGCTAGCTTATCATAGCGAGATAAGTTCATTTTAGAACACATAAAACTTTAATAATGTCCTAAATACAGCTAAAACTCGATATTAATGATAAATATAATGTACCTTTCCACCAGCTCAGCTTTTTTTCCTCGTTGCGATGATCCCATTTTTTTCAATTCCCCAGGTAGAATACATAGTTAAGAACTTAAATTGATATAAAAACCTTCTCACATAATGCACAGTTTTAATTATAGCTTTTTTGACAGGTGTAACTACCTCACAGCGCCCTCTGCCTAAAAGTTTTTACTTTTCTTCCCCATTGCAGCGGAGTTGGTGTCGAACAGTGTCGAATGGTGTCTGTGATTACAGTGGAACTACTAAATCGGAGTGGTGACTTGGCACGTAAAAACTTCTGATACTTATGCGTGGTTTGTGTTCTAGAAGTTGTGTTTTATTGTGATACCTAAATAAATGGTAAAAACAGCTGCACAAACATTGCTGTGTAAGTTTCTAGCTTGGCTTACCTTAGGCGTTTTATCAGTTTCGTCTATAAAGCTGCCGCTCTCATTCAGTGATTGTATATAGGCTGCAATGGAAATAATTTCATTAGGTACGAACACACAAATGCGTTTCAATCTACTCTACTAACAATCGCATTATAATGATATGATATAACCTCTCGCGTCTTGCTTCACTATTGCGTAAATTATTCTTCTTTGGTTAGTTGATCTCTAATTAATTTACAATGCTAATGCTCACCCATTTCGATCCGGTAACTCTCATTACAAGCGTTCATGACGGCTATGACATCAACGTCATCGTTGCTGCTATCCTGGTCAGTCATTGTGGTCGTCGTCATAGATTCCTTCGTCATAGCATCATTTGTTCTCGTATTCGCTGATTTGGTCAGTGCGAATGTGATCACCGTCAAAACGATGGTGAAAAGAACTTTCGTCATTTTGATTTCGTGTCGTGTGCGGACATGACACTGGATATGGTCATTTCGCCTTATATGTGGTGTGAGTAATTGATTGATGCAGAGGTTGAGAACATTTGAACCTATTCCAAAAGTAAATAGAAGTACATTATTCTTTCTTAGGAACAAAATACGAGTACCTACCAACAAATCAGCTTATGGCTATTTAATATCTGAAAGGTTGGAAGATTTTTTTAAGCAGTTCTTATAGCCACTTCATGATAGCGGAGTGAACTGTATTTTCGTTTATCTTTTTTTTTTGATAATAATATCTTAATCAATATATCCTCAAAGAAAACAATTTATTGCACACATCAATGACAGCTACGAGGAAGTCTTGAATTAAAAACATTTGAAATTAAAATTAAATGTAAACAATATTAGAGATTAGGTATTAGATACCTACTAGATATATTCATTTTAAGATGTATACGACGTAAGCTCTACGTGACTTGTGCGTTAACAATCCCATTCTTATAATAATGTCTTAGGTTTTGAAGATTACTACACATTATAATAAAATAAGTTTAAACGTATTAAATCGTGTGTATTGTTGATTTTTCCTGACGTTTCGAACACTTTACACGTTTGTGATCGCGAGTCGTCCTGTGACCACGAATGCTGCAGTGATCCCATTTTTTATCTGTACGGAAAGGATACAGTTACACGTTTAAGTGAAAATCGTATTATCATAGAAAATCAATAGGTAGACCCTCAGATCATAGAAACAAGGGAGATGTGCCAAGGCACTATTGAGCTTGACGCTTTAATGTGGACACATTGACCATAGTTAAAACGTACACGCTGGCGACGCACCGAACATGATCGATGATATGAATATAGTGTTTTAGTTTAGTGCTAGTGATAAGTGACGAATAACAGTGTTAGATTGAGGGTGTACGGAAAATGTTTATATTTACAAGGAGCGCTTGTAATTTGTAATTGTGTCACAAACTGTTCGTTCTAAAAGTGGCGACAGTTGTTCCCGTACTAATTTGCTATGATGGCATATCTCCTTTTTTCTATGATTTGAGGGTACACCTAATAATGATAAAAAATGTTGTGGATCGCAAAAGTGGCCTCGGTACGTGGTGGACCGATGATGATGCTGATGACGTTGGTTCTAAAGTTACTAATAGTAATAGTGTCATAATGTAAGCACCTATCATGTCTAAATTATTAGGTTTCGCTTGAATGGTAAAAAAACATCATGAGTCGCCCACGCATTCCTAAAAATTTAAATAACATTAATTTTTAATCTGACACTACGCATCGATTAATTATGTAACTTTTCATTTTAAAATTTTATAAACCGTTATTTAACGGGTTGATTTTACTGACAGATCAAAAAACATATCGAGGGTTGAGAGTTAAAACCCGTTACGACAATTTTCGAGATTTACAAGATAAATCGATTTTACATTTTCATTTAAGTTACTTTTTATATTTATCGGGTATTATCACGAGATTTGAGTCAAACCTCGTCGAGAGTTAGTGATAAAACCCAATAAGTATTAAAGGGTAACTTCAATGAAAAATAGCCTAATTTTTTTTTGAAGTCGGTAATAATGTGAAATCGATTTCGTAAATCTCGAAAATCAACTTATCGGGTTTTACACTCACCCCTCGATATATTTTGTACCTCAGATCATAGAAACAAGGAGATGTGCCAAGGCGCTATCGAGCTTGATGCCTGATCTTGAGCAAATTGCTCATATTAAAAACGTACGCGCTGGCGACGAACCGAACACGATCGATGGTAATAAATACAGTGTTTTAGTTTAGTGCTAGTGTTGAGTGACGATTAACAGTGTTAGATTCAGGGTGTGCGGAATGTTCAATGCGTGGGAGATCTTTTTATTCACAAGGAGCGCTTAATTATGCCCGTAATTGTGTCGAAAAATGTACTAAAAGTGGCATCAGTTGTTCCCGTACTAATTTGCTATGATGGAATATCTCCTTGTTTCTATGATCTGAGTTTTGTACCTATATTTATTTGTAATGTTTCAAAACTATTCACGATCGCTGCGTCGATTTATGATTACCTACCTACACCTAAATGAGCGCAGTTAAATACGTAAATATGTCTATTTACGTATTTAGGATTATTATTCACTAACTTCCTTACAACGATTTCGCTTGTAATTTACCTATCCACACGTAAAACTCGCTTTTTTACATGTTTGTGGGATACTGTGCCAGAGGCGTGATATATAAAAAAAAAAAATCGTAGGTACAAATTGATACATTAATTTGTTTATCAGTGTAATACAGTTATACAAAAAAAAAGTTTATGAAGATTTTCATGCAAAGAAAAGCTGCACTTGGGCAGTAGCGAATCCAAGGGGGGAAAGGGGGGCCAGGGACTGAAGAGGCTAATTCTTAAATTCTGAGAAATTTCAGCTTAGATTAGTGATTACCACCCCTTCAGCGCCCTTTTTTTTTTTTGGAAATCCTCATGGATGTCCCCCGCCCTGGGGAGGGCGAGGGGGTCTGTCAGACTCTTACTGACTAAAACCACCCCGGTGTTCCTCCAACTACCTTACGCCGGGGGCACGGGAGTCGCTTGCGCATTCGTCCGCACCCCCGGCAGGTATTGGCCCGCCAAATGAAAGGCGGGCCCCGTCACCCTATGCGGCCGTCATGTATGGCCGCAATTCCTCTGGAGAGGCGCGCGCGGAACACGTCGCGCCACCGTCTCGGGCCTGTTTCCGTTCGGGTGACGGACGCCCCAAGTCCGCCGCCCGCAGGCCGCACCCTATGGTGGCCGGAGATCGTTGGCCGCCCTACGGCGCCCGGTGCGTCTGCTGCAGATGGGGAGAGAGGACACCGCCTCCCTCTCCCTTTCCGCCGCCTCCTTGGCGTCCATCACCTCCTCGCAGAAGGAGGCGACGGCGTTCCAAGCGCTCTCGCTGCCGACCATGGCCTCAACCACGGCCGGGAGCAAGAGGCCACCCGCAGCACCGACCGCCGCGACGAGGTCACGGCGCTGCACTGCCCAAGCTGGGCACTTCTCCAGTGTGTGCTGCGCCGTGTCGTCGGGGCAGTCACCACAATGGTGGCAACCGGGCGTCGGCTCCCGGCCTATACGGCACAGGTACTTTCCGACGCACCCGTGTCCAGAAAGCACCTGTGTAAGCCGGAAGCTAAGGGCGCCATGCCGTCTCCCGAGCCACTCCCTCATCACGGGCCTTACCGCCGCTATTGCGGCGTGCCCGACCCCTTCATCGCCCTAAAAATCATCAGTCCCGGTTATGACCGGAGCCCTCAGCCCGGTTCCGTTTCGGTTATGACCCCCTTGGGTTTTGTTTTTTAATTATTATTCTTATTTGCCATGACAGCAGCCATACTTACAAGGATTCTGTAAAAAATACAATTGGCTAGCTATTACGGTTCATAAGATAAAGTTGTGACAGACGTCTGTCTGTCACAACTCCGTCTCCGTCTCCGTTCGTCTGAACGGACAGACAGCGTAGGCTATTAGTATTAAGGTCCTGATGGCACCTTTCAGGTACCGAACCAAAAATGGAACATTAACAAACCAGCCTATAGACAACTTAAAATTAATTAGGTATAGGTATAGGACAATACGTAGGTAATAGAGAATAGTCCAATAGACGACGAGCATTGACTGACGAAACAATCGCGTGCAGCCTCGGACTCCCCCCCGACCCCCGTGTCTTTTTCATTCCGCCAAAGAGATCGAAAAATCAGTTAATGCGCAGGCGACGTTTGTGCTCATGACTGCTGCCGGGACCTATACCTTTTTTCAGTTTTTTTCCATCTATAGAATGTAGATTACTATAATTTTAGTAAACCACAGTGATAATGTGGCATCATTATCCTTAATTGCCACAGATTGGACGAGGTCACTAAATAACGTGTTCTCGGTGTAATCGTCGCAATTTGTAACGATTGCCATTGAAAATCTGTATGTTTATTGGACGCGAGAACTTGCATCCTGTATTTTTCATGCTCGGAACTATTTATTCAATTTACGAACACACGTTTCAGTGTTTGTGTTTAGCTGAAAACGTTTTTTTTCGACTTATTTAAAGTAAGTATGTAGCCATTTAAATATTTTTGCAAGCCAGCATTAAGGTGCTTTTGCACAGACGTGGCGAGGCGAGGTGAGGATTAAATTGGAAACAACTGCAATCTTGTCGGCCTATGTCCACCAAAAATTGTCAGTAATGGCAAGCGTCAGCCATCGGGCAAAATGTTAATATCAATTGCTAGATTGTGGAGGATGTATGCAGAAGAGACGCCCGTGGGAGCACAGCGCCGTCCCGCGATGGCCATCATGAGAATCGTGTTTTCGTTGCAGAACTGATAAATAATTAATCTATGAGCCCAGCGATACAGTTCAATATTTTATGAACAAATATTTCAATTCTCGTCTCGCACATCCACGCCAATTCATACCATTTTCACCGAAGATACGCTAGGACAGATTTAGGTACAACACAATTTTTAATTATCGTCTCGCCTCTTTGCTCCTCGCTTCACCACATTGGTGGAAAAGCACCTTTATTATATTGACTTCTACTCAAGCGTATGAAAGGTAAATAATATAATTATTCTCTTGTTATAATAAATAAACTTACTTTTTATATTTGTAATAATAATAAAGTTAAGGACTGCTATCACAACAATAAGAATATAAAACCCGTATATGTAATGGTATTAAATATTAATTAATCACAATTTTCTTTAATCATTTATTACCTATGATTTTGTTATTAATATTTCACGACTTCACCGAATACAATAATCATTTAGGTACCTACCAACTAATTGTTCAAGAGGAAACCAGCTTGTCTTAGCGCCCGAAAAACAACAGTTGTTTATTTGGCAGCTTGGAACACACACGTGTCAAGTCAGAAACCACTAAATCTTGCAAGTGTAAGCAGTTTTAGTTGAACAAATAATGTAATATTAATTTATGGCACTCATCCTGACCGATGTGTGGTTTTACACGTGCTTTTGAACGATGCCAGTGCCCTTAAAATTTTCTCTAGTAGATTTGGTCAGAGAAAATCATTGACACTATTTCATTTAATGACTCTAAAAAGGGGGAATGGCGAAAGTTATGGAGGGGACAAAGATTTAAATCGTTAGAGATACGCCCTACCGTGTCAAATATGACATTGAACGAAACATTTCCATGTTTCGTTCAATGTCAATTTCAGTAACATCAGTGGGATCACGAGTTATTTTGGCGTATGGTATAGTTAATGTAAGCATATTTTGAATTAAAAATATACGAATAAAAATGTAGTTAGCTAGGTATCAGATTAAATTTATCAAAAATGCATATTTTTGTTTAACATCTTTAAAAATAGGGCTCTGTACTAACGAGAGAGGTGACAATATGTGAGAGGTCTTAATAAATTAAGACCTTATATTATATGACCGTGTATACTCTTACAATAACGCGATGCACTGGAATAGATGCACCTACTCCTAATTAAGTAATTATGTGTTGTGTACCACTTTATCACCGATGAAACGGGGTTAACCCTAGTTTGCTGTAGCCTATTGTTTATTTTTTTTATCGATTTATTAGATATTAACAGTTCATCTCATAAACAAATCGTAAACTGTTGGATTCCGTAAATTTAATGGCCTTTGCAAAGTTTACAAAGTCCAGCTTCTCGAGGACTTTGTAAGCTTTCGCCTATTATGGGGGCCATTAAAAATTTATAGATACTTTTGGTTGCCTACAAATGTTAGTGAAATGTGTGTGAATAATATTAAAGCCAAAAATATATATTTTGGCTAAATTTAGAAGTATAAAGAACCTGTTAGGAAATACAGAAAGTTTGAAACATCCATACATTATAAAGAAATTAAGTGTGTACGTATGTAGCAGGAGGTAATCTTCGAAACTACTGATCCGATTCTGAAAATTCTTTCACTAATAGGAAGTTACATTAGATATGCTTGAGTATCAACTATAAGCTATTTTTTAATATTACTAATTTTAATATTATTATTATCATGTTCGTGAACAGGCGCCGTCTGTTGGGACTGGTCATCTCTGGACTGCTATGGCTAATATTTGGAGCTGTTTTTACTATTATTCTAGACTTATACATTGTTCTCTCATATTTGTGTTATTTCCGACAAAAACAATGTAACCATGATTATTTGTAATGATTTGATTTAAAAGAGTAACCATGGAGTTTCTTGCCCGTTCTTCTCCATAGGAATCTATGCTTTGGAACGGGCATCTAGCTTCATCATTATGACTAACTGACAGACTCCTTGACAATTCAAAAGTACCTGTAATTGGTCTAATTGAAATAAATGCTTTGGCTTTGACTTATTTCCTGTGGGTCACGCGGTAAAAAGCTAATAATAAAATACATATATTGACTCGGCTATCATTTTGCCGATTGTCGTAACGGCCAATGGCCTTATAGCCAAGAGCCTCGATCAACATCTCATGAGGCTCTCGTTAGGCGGCTGGGTCAAGGGCCTGATACAGAAGGCAGTTCTCCTCGATACGGCTCGCATTGTGAGGAGGTTCCTGTCTCTGGAGCCCTAACCATCGGTAGCTTGGATCCTGCTCCCCATACCGGTGAATCTCTATTTTTTATATTTTTAAATGTTTTGTTTTTTATATAATTTTATAGTGAAATATTTAAAAATATAACTAATGTGTATAAAAATGAATAAAGGAAATATATTATAACAATACCGATAACACATCAGTGCAAGTGCTACCGAGACATCATCAGCAGACGTTCACTCTTGGACATAGTCTTTACATATCATGAAAAGTTTTTCAACAAAAAATATACAACTCAGTAAGTAGAATAGAACTGTATATATATATTATGTAAATAACTTATTATAAATAAAAAAAATTTCACCCTTAAAAAAAAAAAAAAAAAACTCAGTAAGTTATTAATCATTAATTCGAACACCTGGATATATTTTAGAGATCCCACACAAGTAACACAGAAGTAATCCTTAAAATAAAGGCTTTCGGGTCAAATATCATATCGACGATAATAAGGGCTCTACCTCGCTGAGCCTGTTGAATTTCTAAACAGCCCTTTATCTTATCATTACAAAAACATGTCGCTGTTCAACTTTCTACAGTATTTTTTTGCAGTTACTCATACGAATGGTTGACAACTAGTCGTAGAGAAGTAAATAATGAAGGCTGAAGAATATCAAACAATATTTGTTGTGGTTTTATTAAACTTCAATATACTAGGAGTAAGAAGTGCCGTTGGCGGTAAGTTTTAGAAATATTTCTAAATTATTATTTTTTTGTCTGAATTTGTCTATGTTGCTATCCAGATGGTGTCAAAAACTTTAGTCTTTAATTTAAGATTGGTCAAAAGTTAAAAGATAGTACCAGTGAAATTAAAGCTTTTTGTCGCTTTGGTTAGCTGCCCTAATACTCGTATTTCAATAGTAGGTAACATGAAAACTGGGTATGATATTTTTTCAGAATCAAACGAGGAGTCACAACCAAACTATGAATACATACAAATATTTAAAAGCATACCAGCTCTGTTTGAATACTTATTAGATGCATTAGAAGAAAGACCCGAAATATTGGAGAAAAATGACGTCACCATGTTTAAGAGAAACCTTGATGGTGCAGAGACAGATGAATGTGATTCTGATAATGAAAAGAAAACTGACAAACGAGATGCAGATTGTGATAGTACTAAACCTCAAGATAAACATGGTGAGTCTAAGAAAGTAGACAAAAGAAACACAGATTCTAAAGATGTGTCAGAAACAACTGTAGCTTACGAATATGGTAACAGTAATGTTATCATGAAAGGTTTAGATGAAATAGAAATAGATAAACCAATCTCAAAAAGGTTTGCAAATAATGACAAGTATAAAAATGCCGATAACAAAAGAATCAAAAGAGAACTTCTAAAGAAAGAAAGTAACGATCGTTATAAAAGAAATACACTGTTTAAATTAGATGATGATACTAATGAAATGTTTCGAAATTATGGTGAAGTGTTCTTTGGATTTGAACATTTATTTGGTTTAGATCTGAAGCCTGAAGAAATTGAAGAACGCATACTTACAGCGGAAAAACTATTAGAAGAACACAATAATAAGAAAGATGAAAAATAATAATAAAGTTTGGAAACAAACAGTAACATTGTAGAAATTACATTAGCTATAAGGATTGTATCATTATTTAAAAGTTTCTTGGGTTTTTCAGATGTTGCTCTTTATTTTATAGGAAATATGTATAACTTTCGACTGAATCAATATGTGATAAGGAAAGGTAAATAAATTCAATAGATGTAGTTATGAGATGATGATGTTATGATTAGTTATGTGATTCTATAGAATTTATTTACCTTCCAAAGAAACGAAGTGTTATTATCACATATTGATTATGAAGGTATAGAAATATGACACATAATGATCTAAATTATTCGACGATCTATTAATTAATTCAAAAAGCAAAGTTTATTTAATTGTCGGTTTGATTTTAATTAATCTGAGTTTATCTCAAAACCATAGTTATTTTTGATTAACACGCAAAGGGAAGGCAAATCAAGGGTTTCTTAATAAAAAATAAATCATAATATAATAAAAAAAAAACATAATATTTGATTTAAATATTGTAATACATATCTACATTATCCATGTGTATGTAACTATACCATCGTGAGAACCACAGAACAGAGACAATAGGAGAACTCACACTTTAATATAAATCTTCTTTAGTCTACAACTGTACGATAACCACCAAGTATGTAGTGATGCTTCCTAGAATCTGTGAAAAAAGTTTTATTTCGTTAAGAAGGCTGAACGATGAAGAGAACGTAGTATTATATTATCTGTGACCATGTGCTGAGCAATGAATCGCAGTCAATTAAAGTTCATCTAAGCCTCGCCGCACACGAGCGAAGCTGAAGCGACAGCCGTTTGTGGTCGGTGATCGACACAAGTTGTATTGCTGACACAAGTGGCAGCGCTTGTGGATGATCTAAATCTCGTGTTATTATTTTTATATTTTTTGTTTTCTAGGAATGCTTTGCCCCATACAAAATTGTTGCTGTATCGCGGGCACGTTTACAATCACAAATCTCACCTAAACAAACACCCGGCACAGTTAAAATATTTGTGAGCAGCCAGTCAATCGCTCAATCACTGCGCTAGTCATTCTACTGCAATCATCTTTACACAAATTGATCAATAGCTTGCATTATTTTTCTGATATTAGTGTGTTTTTTATTCACTTTCAGACTTCTATATTGAATATATTATCTTTACCGTAACAATGAGCGTCCTGTTCAAAGGGAACATCTTCAGAGGCGAATAGCTCACTTCGTTCAGTATGAGGTGGCGGTAGAACATCTGCAGCTCTGATAAGAGCGCCTTCTGCTCTGAGGACGTGTACTGCATCATTTGGCTGATCAAGTGTCTTGTCTCCTCCATCTGGTACAATCAATATCGGGAGTTCCGTCACAGTAGCTTGTAATATAGTGAGAGATAATCAATTGTTTAGAGGAGTTGTAGCTAAATAACAGCCGCGTTAATGGATCGATCTTCCAGTATAAGCTATGCTTACCGCGGTTAATCCATGGATACCCATCCATATTTTTTATACATCGTTAGCACGTTTAACAATCGGTTTCGCTTGATAGTCGGGTAGTTTGTAACGCATTTTCATTTAGCATTGAGCTTAGAAAGCCCAATAATTCTAGATTCAAAATATTGTTCCGATTTGGTTCCGATCTAGTCTCAATGCCATAATACATAATTATGTCACAAATGTGAAATGGTATTCAGGTCATTTAGTATAAATGAATACCATTGGTGAATGGTGACATAAATAGCATTGAGACTAGATTGGAACTAAATCTGAACTATATTTTGAACATTTACGAGAATTGGGCTTGTCAAACTTTAGAGTACCGGTACTGCCCAGTTTAAGAAACTGTCGCCCAAAATTAGTCAATCTCGGTGTGTCGCCTCTTAAATTAAATCATCTCTTAAAAACCGAGACCATCGTATAAAGAGACGTAATTATCCCAAATATTCTTAAAAGTGTTTTTTACATTGTTGCAGTCTCAGATCATAGAAACAAGGTTGCAGTGAATACCTAGTACTAATACTTACCTCTTCATGTGTTCGATGGCACGGTTCAATAATTAGCAACAAGTTGGTGAAATGTAGCACCACCCAGTTCAGCTGCAGCAATGCTATGATCTGAGGTTGCAGTGAATACCTAGTACTAATACTTACCTCTTCATGTGTTCGATGGCACGGTTTAATAATTAGCAACAAGTTGGGGAAATGTAGCACCACCCAGTTCAGCTGCAGCAATGCTATGATCTGAGGTTGCAGTGAATACCTAGTACTAATACTTACCTCTTCATGTGTTCGATGGCACGGTTCAATAATTAGCAACAAGTTGGTGAAATGTAGCACCACCCAGTTCAGCTGTAGCAATGGGCTCGAACGGTCAGACCTGGACTTGTTGACTGCTGTAAACAGGCATAGAAATAAAAATGTACGCCTAACGGTTCTATCACGGCCTTATATTGCATTTTGCCTTGCATTGCGGCCTTATATTCCATTTTGAAATTTAAAAAACACGCATGTGCTATCTTAATGGACACCCTATAGTTATGATAGATATGAATATCATCACTAGCAATTATCTCGCTGATGATGTAAGGAATACGGATGCAGACTGTTGCTCAAAGTAGGTACTAGGAGCTCATAAATCCGAAGAGATAACAAAATCAACCTACAGATATCAGCGATGACATGGTACGGCGTGATGACCAGATGCAGGAGCAGGCACACCAGCAGCGCCACGAGCACTGTCCCGTGGCTGTCATTGATCAGGCTCACCACGTCACATATAGGCAATTAGGTATCTCGCTGATGATGTAAGGAACACGGATCCAAGATTGTTACTCAAAGTACTAGGAGCTCATAAATTCGAAGAGATAACAAAATCAACCTACAGATATCAGCGATGACATGGTACGGCGTGATGACCAGATGCAGGAGCAGGCACACCAGCAGCGCCACGAGCACTGTCCCGTGGCTGTCGTTGATCAGGCGCACCACGTCACATATAGAACAGTACAGCAATGCCAGGCGACGTACCATGATCGGGATCGCTTTAGGTGAAGTTTTTGGATGACCTGAAAATTGTGATTAAAATTGTGGTTAAACCACTAGGCTATCACTGCATTTTGTGTGACCATCACAAAATGCAGTGATAGCCTAGTGGTTTAACCATGTGCCTCTTACGGCGAATCGTTCGAGTTCGATCCCGAGGCACGCACCGCTGACTTTTCGAAGTCATGTGCGTTTTAGAAATTAATTATCAATTGCTTTAACGGTGAAGGAAACATCGTGAGGAATCCTGCATGCCTGAGAGTTCTCCATAAAGTTCTTGAAGGTGTGTGAAGTCTGCCAACCCGCGCTTAGCCAGCGTGGTGGACTAGGTCTATCCCCTCTCATTCTGAGAGGAGGCCGTGCCCATCAGTGGGACAGTTTAGAAACAGGACTCATATTATTATTATATTATATTACTTCACAAAATTCTAATATATGGAGTCATAGAAAACAACAGAAGAATGCGTCTGCAAAGACAGTTATACAAATAGCTAGTCTTGCAACACCGCAATAAAGTATAATTTAGCCGTACCTCTATACAGGGCCATTGTGTCGATGATATTGTTGATAGATTTCTTTGGAATACCCGCGTTCATGTCTATTTGGCACTCACCATTTTTTGAGTAGGGTGCTGCAAAAAATCGATGACATTTAAAAACTCGTATTAATGTTCAACACTTTATTTCATTAGGTACGTGTTGAAAGCGGCACTGCTGATATTGTAATTGCAGTAGAATTCAGTAAATAACTTGTAGATTACGCCCACTTTCAGGTATTATTACATTGATCCGTCATTTACGGACAAAGTTGGATTTCTTCTCTCATTCCAGTAATTGCAATGGCGCTTATTCAAGAGCGTAGCCAGAATTTTGTTCTTAGGGGCAGGTAAGAAAAACAACGCAGGGTGCACCTGCGATGTTTTTCTTACTTGCCCCTAAGATAGAAAAATTAGTAAGATACATCAAAGCTTCCTCTCTCCTACTGTACTTCTATGTTGCTGTGCCCGACAGGGTCCACGATGATCTCATAATCATAAGTCTACCAGCTCACATTGTGGAATGCAATAAATATATTGAATATTAATTCTCCTAAGGGAGCCGAATGCTCGTAGTTAAAACGATATTCAATTTGACGCGAAAGAATCAATTTTAATGAATGATTTAAAAGCTTTTTTCCTTCTAAAATCATTTACTCTTCAGTTCGAGAGCATTTCGAAAGAACGGCGAGCGCTTACTCAATCCTCGTTGGGGGGGACAGCTGCCCCCTTCCTATACCTGACTACGCCCTTGGCTGCAGGCTCCCTGGACCCTAGACTAACTTTGCAAGCATTTCTTCTGCTACCAGTGGCGTGCCTATAGGGCAAACCCGACGCATTTTTGTTGGTTTTAGAGGGTTTTATGTTCACTTTTCATGAATTTAAGTGAGTTAATGTCGATATTAAAGCAATACTACACTAAAAATCACTTGCATTCATGACAAATGAACATTATTAACGCCTCCCCCACATTGGGCGTGCGCGTTCCTCCGGCGTGTGAATGACGCGAGCGCCGCCGTGCGCGAACGCCGTCGTGCTTGAACGTTCGCGTCATTCACACGCCGGAGGAACGCGCACGCTCAATGTGGGGGAGGCCTAATAAAATCTAAAACGAAAAAAATGCGTCGGCATTGCCCTCTAGGCACGCCACTGTCTGCTACCTATATGTATAAACTATTCAACTTACACTCTTTCAATATTTCTTGGAGAAGATCCTTCAAACAGTTGTTAAGCGTTCGTAGGGAGGTGAGCACAGACATCGCTATTTCAGAGAACGTGATCATAATTATCTGCTGTACCGAGGTTGATATGTTGTAGAATATATACAGAGACGATATTAACACTGAAAGAGGAGGTTAACAGTCAGTTTTAGGTGTAAAAGGCGGTTGAATGGAGTGATCAATGGCATACAAAATGTTGCGTGATTCGCGCTAATAAAAAAAAAACCGGCCAAGTGCGAGTCGTACTCGCGCACCGAGGGTTCCCTATCATTTTTGGACGTATAAAGTGAAAAAAACCGGACCGCATAACTAAGTTTGTTTGTGAAGGAATTTTGATGATTTTGAAAAAACTATACTAGTTAGGAACATCGTTTTATTTTTGATGCCATATTTGGGTCATTTTACATTTTTCATTATATGTCGAAAACTGTGAGACATAAAATAAAATAAAAATATATTTTGAAATGTGCAGATCAAGCCCTTTCATATGATATATCACTTGACCTAGTAACCCCACTTTGAAATTTCGGACCCCCACTCCGGCCCCTTTTGCAATAAAAATAAAAATATTTTTGGACTTTTTTCATTTGCAGTAAAGTTGAACAAGCATTCTTTATAACTGTTCCAAATTTCAACTTTATAGCATAAGTAGTTACTGAAATAAGCAGGTGTGACAGACAGACAGACAGACGGGCAGACAGAAAGACAGACAGACAGACAGACGAAGTCGCACCATAAGGGTTCCTTTTTTACCATTTTGGTACGGAACCCTAACAAAGGTGAGATGGGGTAATGACTATCACTGGGGCAAGACAATTTGTTTGCGAACTTTCGAGGGAGATTGCCGCCGTGACATTCTCCCTCGAACGTTCGCCAACGAATTGGCAGTTCTCGCGGTGATATCACGCGGCGTGTCGGTACAGAATACACAATCTGTCAGTTCCATCATTACATACCTTTGCCATCTTCAGCGACGACTTGATATAAAAATATGCCGCAATCTAGGAAAATGGTTACGTTTGTAAATATTATAGAGCTTACAGCTATCAACAACTTAGTGCTCTCGTCTGATGGTTCTTCACGGTAGAAACTCAATTTCAAGTTGATCTGAAAACAATAGAGATTTTACTGGCTGGTCAGTTTTTCAGACTTTCGGGCTCCTGATTACCCGTAACGATTGTCAAAGATATTCTTAAGACAATGAGACCGACTGCTTAACGTGCTCTCTGAGGCACAGAGGGGTCTCGATGTATGAAGAACGGTCACACATCCAAGGGCTTTCTTTTTTTTATTTGGTAATAATAGGCTTGCGTTTGACCGCCATCTCGCCTGTTGTTAAGCGATGCTGCGATCTACGATGGAGCATGCTTGCCTAAAAGAAACCGATTCACACGTAACTGTCGGGGAACACCCACTCGGGCAGCGCATTCCACTGTTTGGCAGTTTTCACAGTGAAAGTGGAATCAAAGCGCTTCATTCGGGTTTTTGGTATCAACCATGAACCGATGGCGCTTTTTCGTGCTTCTGGCCGTCTGATAGAAGAAAGGGCAGGAGGGAATTAGATCATGCAGATCTGGAGCACACTCTCCAAAATGTATCCGATAAAAAATCGATAGACTAGCAACTTTGCGCCGATGCGCAAGACTTAGGAATTTGGTCTGGTCATTGCTGATGAGCTTCTTGGCACGCTTCTCATGGACTAAGCTGACCGCAGCAAGCGCAGCTTTACCTCGCAGATCGATCGATCAGCGCTATAGTAGCGCTGATCGATCGATCTATCAGCGCTATAGTAGCGCTGATCGATCGATCTGCGTAGCCACGAGCTCCTCAATCCCTTCTCTCTACGTAGATAATAATTTTACTTCGCCACATACCTCCTGCAGCTTCATCAAGTAGACCGTGAGGCACTTCATCCGCCCCATGCCAGTGAAGGCTGTGGTACATACCACGATACAGACGGTGCCCACGTCAGCCACCCACACGGTTCGGGTCGCGTTCGTGTGGGTCCGGTGTGACCGCTCGGGCTCTATGAGGATGTCCATTGTTATGGCTGATGTTGATAGGAGCGCTGGGAATGATTGTGACTGTAAGACTTTGAATAGAAGTATAATGGTCATATTATTGTAATCCACGCAGACGGAGATGCGGGCAAAGGTCTAGTACTTACATAAACTAAACGACAGTACTCGCCCGTACCAGTAGGCGACTTGTGACGTGCGGACACGCCAGCCGCCGCGCGTGCGCTTGAAGTTCAGCGGAGCCATCCCGGCTAGCTGCGACATACGCAGCATGAAGTACAGCGTGCCTGATACCACGCACTCCGGTTGAGGGGGGAAGATCATCCTGCATGTATGTTACATTAGATCATGACGAAGTCTGACCATTTTGGCAAAAACTAGGGAAAACCAGTAGCGTGTCTAAAGGACACAATTTTTGGTTTTAGAGGGTATTTATGTTCATTTTTTATGAATTTAAGTGAGTTAATGTCGTTATTAAAGCCATACGTACATTAAAACGTAATTACATTCATGAAAAATGAAAATTAAATACTCTGTAAAAAAAACAAGAGTTAAAAAAACTAAAACCCAACTACGGAAAAATACCAACTGAAAAGCATGAAATAAGAAAATATTCAACACATCGGTGCAGTGGTGTCTAGCCATCACAGGTATTAGCGGCATGCGAACACAGCTATAACCTGGACACCACTGTACCGATGTGTTGAATATTTTCTTATTTTATGCTTTCAGTTGGTTTTTTTCCGTAGTTGGGTTTTAGTTTTTTTAACTCTTGTTTTATTTCACTCTTTTTTGGTGGCTTGGGTCAATCACTGCATTTACTTTCAGACTGTAAGTGTCGCAGTCTTAATTAACGAGATGGCGCTAGTTAGTAGCAAGAAAGTCACAGATCGTACACTTTTAAATTTCCAGTGTTTGCTATATTGGATTTCTTGTAACACCAATACCTCACGACATTTTTTGGATCAAGACGAATCCAAGGACACACCATTTGTTAAAATCGGGTAAATTTTATTTTTTTTGGTCCTCTTTTTTACGTTTTGTCGGCCATCTTGATTAGTGTTTTTTTCAAAAAAACATAGCGTATGACACTTTTAATGTAAATACAAATCAACCGATACCTCATTTGTCAAAATCTGACCGGTAGTTTTTGAGCTACAATCGAACATCCATACATATACACATACATACATAGGCTGTTAAACTCATTACCCTTCCTTTTTCGTAGTCGGGTAATAAAAACAAAAGGCGTCGGGCTTACACTCTAGGCACGCCACTGGGGAAACCTAGACGAATTGAATACCTCCTCCTTTTTGAAGTCGGTTGAAAATGGCATATCTACTATTTAATTTCTAATGATTATGTTTTAACATAGCTTTTTATAAATCACAAGCTGTTGTGAACCTAGCAATGTTCTGTATTTCATTGGACACCACTTACCTAGACAAGTTTGTCAAGTCTTACTTCGAAGAATAAAGTAACCATTAACAGGCTTTGTCTTATAAAACAATGAAATAAATTGTAGACATATGGAATATTAATTCAAGCTAATCTTAAGTCCTATCAAAAGTCAAAACTGTTTGTCTTCCTTTAGCAAAGATCACGGATTCGAAAAAGATGGATAGGAAATCAAAATTAAAGTATTTTTTAATATTATTCGATGATATAAATATTCTTTTCTTCCAAAGACTATTCATATGAAAATATATTAGGCAGAAAACATTTATTTGTATTTTAAGTTATTTCTATTTTTTAACAGGCAGAACAAATTAATTTATTTGTTCAGCCTAGTTTATCTTTTTCCGAACTGTGACGCTGCAAATATAGATTTTTTTATATACCACTTTTTTCCTTTTTCATACGACGGTGATAGAAAGAATACAGGTGGCGCACAGCCCATCTGATGGTGAGTGGTTACCGCATCTATAAAATGCTTGTAACACCAATTATGTATGTATCACATGCGCGTTGCTGACCCTTTAATATGAGGATTCGCTGTGCTGACAACTTTAGGGGACAAGCAGGTCTCGCGCTATCAGTGCGTGCATCCACAGGAGCTCCACATCGATTATTTGAAAGTGTATAAAGTTGAAAAATGTTAAACTTCCATAAATAAAAATCTAAATGTATATTGAAGTCGGCGGGGCCTCTTCTTCAGGTTTTTACCTCTCAGCCTTTGAACAGGAAGAACGTGCGCAGTGTGTGCAGCGAACGTGCAGCTTGCTTTGCGCCTCGACAAATTAAAATTTCCTTTCATTCCTATATTTATGCTAGGCCCCGCCGACTTCAATATACATTTAGATTTTTATTTATGGAAGTTTACATCGATCACTAATAAAAAACTAGATACACAATCTCATGCAAAAGTTCTCTTAAAAATGTCGCCAATATGTATTGTGTGTGTGTGTTATTTAAAATAAATATACATTAATGTAATTTCAACCTTAACTGCAATGTTTAAAGTCGAATTCACAAAGCTGTTACAAAAAGCAATAAAATTTTACGACCGGTACCCACTGCTCAATAAACATCAAAACAACTTCAACCTTATACGCATGCATTAAAGTCAGAATTTTACTAAGTGCCAAAAGAAGTAATAAAATTTTACGACCACACACATAACCCAAACAATTTAAGTGGGCATGCGATAGTATGATTAATACGTTTAGTAAGAGTCTTTACAATTGAGCTGCTTTATATCGCCTGCTATTTATTACGACTTAATTTAAAATAATGTTTTTACGATGATTTCTTGACAAAATATCAGTATTTACAATACAGTGTTAACAATTATATAATGATAATAATAATACTTACCAAAATATGAAATTCCATCCTTTTTAAGCATCCTAGACGTGTGATTTTTACAATTTTTAAACGAGCACTGAGGCATGTTTACCGTCGGAGCGTTCGAATGCTACTAGACGAAAAGACCACCCAAATGTTCAAGTGGGCGGTCATTCGGTGAGGACATTTTTTGACGCTGATTGTGTATCTAGTTTTTTATTAGTGATCGATGGAAGTTTAACATTTTTATTTCATAGTTTTTAGTGTAGTTTTTAGAAGTCGGTTTTTTTAAACCTGTTTTTATTTTTATCTTTTTAGTGTAGTGTAACCATTTTTGTTGTTAATTTTTGTTTTGTTTAAATTTAATTTATTACAATAAAGTACCATAAAATCATGGACAGAGCGACTTTGATCATTTATGTACTTCTACCGAGATCGATTACTTCCACGAATTTAAATAGGTTTCTTCCTTCTATCAAATGCGACTTAAGCATAAAAAAATTGTGTGTACTATACACCTCTGTCTAACCTTGCGGAAAATATCGGCGTGATGTTATGTACCTATGCATAATATCGAGATCGATTGCGTTCAGGAATTCATGTACCTACACAATATCACTTTTTCATCATCGTCATGATGTCATCGAGATACACCAAAAATACCATTTATTACACCTGGTTAAAAATCTACTCAACCAAAGTTAGTAAAATTTATAATATGGGACCACCGCGCGAGGTTCTTCTACCACATGAAAAAATAATCAAGTAAATTGGCTCAGAGATCACGGAGTAATCGGTGTACATAAAAGAAAAAAAAAAAAAAAAAAAACAACCGAATGCAGAACCTCCTCCTTTTTGGAAGTCGGTTAAAAAGTACCTTATAATGTTGATTTTAAAATTCAGTTTTTATTGCAAAAGGAGAAATAATCTCCGATAGAGAGTGTAACATAATAACAATTCTGGATTATAAATTTACTTCCCACTGTCCACACATAACATGTTCTTGAAACGGGAGAATATTAATTGCTATTTTATGTTAACATGGTGACAGTTTAAGTACCTATTTATTTAATTCTGTTATCTCTACAAAAAAAGTGTGTTATCGTAAATAACACGCGTTACTGTCCAAATAAGCCTTTTGATCATATCTTTGAATTTAAACCATTAAGCGAGGGGCTCGTGGCTAAATGACAGCCGCGCTGATCGATCGATCTGCGAGGTTAAGCTGCGCTTGCCGCGGTCAGTCCTTGGATGGGTGACCGTTCTTTACACATCGAGACCCCTCCGTGCCTCGGAGAGCACGTTAAGCAGTCGGTCCCGGTTGTCATAGGAATATCTTTGACAATCGTTACGGGTAGTCAGAAGCCCTAAAAGTCTGACAGCTGGTCTAACATTCGAATACCGGTATTACCTATTAATTGGGTTGTGGAGGTCAGATGGCAGTCGCTCCTCGTAAAATATTGATATTCAGCCGAAACTAGTTAGACTGGAAGCCGACCCCAATATAATTTGGGAAAAGGCTAGGCAGATGATGATGAAGCGCAGGCCACGCCAGCTAGCGGGCGGGCGGGCTAGGCAGGCGAGGCATTTCACACGCTGACGATAAGTTCGCGGTGTGAACCGAAGTATGAAGAGAGGTGAAACGATGCCTCGCCCGGCTCGCTAGCTCGCTCGCTAGCTGGCGGTGTGGCCTGCGCTTTAGGTGATGTCTGTTCTTCAATTATTATTTTAAGGTAAGCTCTGATTGAAGCAAAAGATATCATATCGAGGTCATGCTCACTAAAAATATCTTGCTGATGGTGGCGCATGCGTTGGGTCATTCGGTTCCCTTCAAAATGGTTGAGCTAAATGGCGCTGATTCATGCGTCATGTTCGTGAACGGGTGCCGTCTGTTGGGACTGGTCATCTCTGGACTGCTATGGCTAATATTTGGAGCTGTTTTTACTATTATTCTAGACTTATACATTGTTCTCTCATATTTGTGTTATTTCCGACAAAAACAATGTAACCATGATTATTTGTAATGATTTGATTTAAAAGAGTAACCATGGAGTTTCTTGCCCGTTCTTCTCCATAGGAATCTACGCTTTGGAACGGGCATCTAGCTTCATCATTATGACTAACTGACAGACTCCTTGACAATTCAAAAGTACCTGTAATTGGTCTAATTGAAATAAATGCTTTGACTTGACTTTGACTTTGACTATAACTTCCTAGTAGTTTCTGGTTCCCTAGTAGTTTATTAGACACTAGTGGTTCGATACATTTTCTGAGATTATATCGATACCTTTAGGCTCAAAGGGCGTAACCATCATTTTGGCAAAAGTGAGATTTAATCGATAATATTGATACCTTTAAGCTCTAATCTCTTTTTTGTCAAATTGGTGGTTACGTCCTTTGGGCCTAAAGGTATCGATAGGATTGGTAAGTTCTGCCTGCAACAGCGGGTAGGTCGCTATCACCAGTGTCGTAACCTCAGATCATAGAAACAAGGGAGATGTGCCAAGGCGCTATCGAGCTTGATGCCTGATTTTGAGCCAATTGCTCATATTAAAAACGTATGCGCTGGCGACGAATCGAATACGATCGATGGTATAAAAACAGTGTTTTAGTTTAGTGCTAGTGTTGAGTGACGATTACCAGAGTTAGATTGAGGGTGTGCGGAATGTTTAATGCATGGGCGATCTTTTTATTCATAAAGAGCACTTAATTATGCGCGTAATTGTGTCGAAAAATGTACTAAAAGTGGCATCAGTTGTTCCGGTACTAATTTGCTATGATGGCATATCTCCTTGTTTCTATGATCTGAGGTCGTAACTATGATGTATGCTGTGAGCCTAGTATTTTTAAATGCCATTAATGATTAAACCTCTGCTACACATGCTTATTCATAGTACGAATCATATCGCTATGCTTTCATGGTAGTTATAGGTACCGGCAAACATCATGATCACACATCACGCATGTACATTTTTGGCCCAATAGACAATTTATACAGTTGACAATACATAATAGAGAATACGAGACGATGAGCATCGACTGACGAACCAATCGCGTGCAGCTTCGGCGCCCTCCGTCTTCTTCATTCCGCCAAAGCACAGATAATATAATACTAGCCAAAGAGACCGAAAAACCAGCTACGGCGCAGGTGATATTTGTGATCATAATTGGTGCCACTAGTTATACGCATTATATTCTTTTAAAATATGCTAGATAATAATAGAAATATTCAACGGTTATCTGTTCAGCCAACGTTTACTAGATGATGTTTTGCGTCATCAGAACATCAACATCAGACAAAAAAAAATTGAATCGAAAACGTAGAGCACGTTTATAAAATTCTTGATGAAAATGTTCTCTTGGATTATGTTGCCCCAATCAGACGGATGTGTTGCCTAAAATAACAGGATACTGATAAATTGGTCTACTATTGCTAGAGGCAATGTTATTTTTGTTACGAAACAATTGCCTCTCAATTCTTGGAGAAGGTGGAATGAGGATCCACTAAAATTATTTTCAGAAGGAAACTTAGCGTAATGCGGGCGCCAGATAATTGTGTCAAAGATGTGAACAAACCTGCACTTCGCCATACATTACCGGTTTTAAAAACTTTGATTGCTTTGATGCACGCTAAAAACCGACAATGGATGGCAAAGTGCAGATGTTTGTTCAAATCTTTGACTTATGTCGGGCGCCTGCTTAATAGCATAATCCACTACGCAGGCCCAGTGCGGCTTGGTGCACGTCACATTTCTTCGAATTTTTGGTTCTAGGACATGCCGGTTTCCTTAAGATTTTAGAGGAATGGTGATGAAACAAATTGCAAAATGTGTGCGCCTGCTGAGGTCCAGACCCGCTACCATTAGGCCACCACTACTCAAGACAATTAGGAGCAAATAGCTTCCACGAATTCGTCGCATTCACAAAGGAAATTACATTAATCAAATAAGAATTGTTGTATTTTTTATACAACTTTGTGTCTGATCTCTACTTTATTTTAGCTTTTAGCAAGGATACAAAAAAAGATGCCAAATAGAGTCAGAAATGATTTGAGAAGAATAGCGGGTCAATGAAACAACATGTATTTTTTTAATTAATTACCTAATCCCGACCACCACTTACGTACAATAGTACATTATGGTACAAGTGTGTAATGTTGGTGATTACCGCTGAGGTGCCATTGACACCCGAGCCTCCAGGCGAGGGTCTTACGGGAGCCGAAGACGGTAATCATCAATACACACGTGTATCATAACACACTTGTGAATAAAATAATACTGGCGCGTGCCGGAGGAGCAGCGCGCACGCCTAGTCCATAACTCACTAGTGAGTAATAGCAATGAAAAAGTCACAGTTTGATTACAGGTGTCATTACGTGCCTAATTGCGGTGAAATAAGAGCCATTTTATGAGCAAGTGTGTTGAAAAATATAAAATATCATTGTTTATTCATTTATTATAATCGTTCCTTTATCTTATATTGTTCATCCTAAGCTTGGTAATTTCATAGGTCTCATCATAGCTTGGAAAGTACCCATGAACATCTGAGTGTCACCACCTCCTGCTGGTATAGGAATGGGACTCTCACTTTCGGCTTGTCTTTTAGTTTTCTCAGAATCTGAATCTGAATCAGAGTCTGAATTATTATCCAGTTCTAAAGAATCACTGTTACCGTAGTTTAGAAGATTTTCTTCACTTAAACCGATTGAAGAGTATTCGTTTGACTCTCTTTTGTGCATATTGTTGTTGTCATCAGAATTTGATTTCACTTCTTCTGATATTTTATTTTTTATTTGAAGCTCTGTTGGTTTGTTTACGTCGTTTGAAGAACGTTTTCTTAAATATGTTGATATTAAGTTATTTGCACTGCCTGGTGTAACTTTAGCTGCATTTTTATTGTTATGTTCTTCTTCATCATTAATCTTCTTTGTTAAATCATTTTTAGACGTTGGATATTGATAGGACGGATTCTTGTCGATATTATAATTTGTTAATTTAGTATTATATTTTTCCTCATCTTGTATTTGAAATTGAGTGTTTTCACGTTCCCAATTAAGAATAAGCTTTAGATTATCAGTTGTCACAATTAAGTTTTGTATTAAAATATCTTTAAAAACTTCGTAATCTTTTGTTTGTCGCTGATATGTTTGAAAAATTTTCATCGGAAATGTTTCTACTTTTAAAACTAGAGTGACGAAGAGTAAATAATATAGACCCATTGTTACTTCGATGTTCTAGAAAATAATAGTTCGTTCAAAGGATGTTATGATCATGAATATTTATCAGCTGTGATAACTATCTTAAACGACTTGTAATCTATTTAGGACGATAGTGTTAAACGGTGTAATATGATAATATCGACTCGCATAATTATAGAAGCGATAGCTGGAAACTATACCGTGTAAACAGGCACTCGAATCAAGTTGAGGATGAGGTGGATTTGATTGTATCTTGAGTAAATATAGATTTAATCAATTTTCAAGATTGATGATGATGGTGACTTTTTTTGTAGAGTTATGATTAATTAGAAATTGGGACTGAGAAACTAAAACCGACATCATAGTGATTGCAAATGATTTTTACAAAAAAAATCGATATCTAGATCAATCTATCACGCCTTTCAATGCCAGGTGCATTAAAATAGCTTCCATGAGTGGCAATATTTAAATATCGGCGCACCCTCTGATTCTGAAGTCAGCAATGTACCGAAAATTATATGACTCTTTAATATTTTTACTTTTTTATTATTTTTTTTATTTTAGTAGATCAAGCAAATCGCAAATTATTTGCACCAAAAAGTTGATCGTCTTTATTGAAAGCGTGTTCTCATGATACGATTTCAATTCGCAAACTAATTACAAGTTGATCGACTTAAATCGCCCCCTGAGAACACCGCTACACTGCTTCGTTTTGCTCTGCAGCCGCGATTACGGTTAAAGTCCAAATACCTAACTATGTAGACTTATGCGCTGTTTATAAAATTGTATAATCCTACAGAGTTATAATTTATGTCAGAGCACGACATTTATAATACTGTGAAAATATTATTAAAATTATGGTAAAGACAAAGACAGTTTAAAAGCGCTTAAACAAAATAGTAAAGCACTTACTTAAGTAGGTATAACATTTACAAATTAATTAATTGTTGGCACAAACTACAGGATGGCACGTGCCAAGACTTCTACACTTACTTGAATTTTCATTAACAAAAACTACAAGGCGGCACGTCGTAAAGACTTCTCCTACACTTACATGATTTTCATTTACAAAAATATTCCAATACAATTAGACCACTTTTACATTACAGTTTTTGTAGGGCGATTAACGAAACCGACTTAAGCATGAACCGCAATGTATAAAGTTTAAGAGGAATCACTGCGTTACGCAGCAAACGGGCTCTCAAACTATGATTCGATTTAGTTCTCGCACCGCCCGTCCGACATCTCCACGCGTTTCTGGGACCCTGGTACTTATTCGCTTACGACACTTTACACGGTTGTTACAAGTTTGTTTTGTTATGGTGTTTGTTTTCATGTAAATGGGTGAAAAAGTTCATTGAACTCAGTTGTTTGTCATCGATGGGTATGTATTTATTTTGATTTTATTTTTCTTATTACAGGGTGAAAAATAATGAATGTTTGATGAAAAATTGAAAATCATACCAACGATAATAAGAAGGCAATTCTCGTAATTTATTTAGCACTATGACTCACAGCAGACTGAACTGACATTAGATTTTGATTTGACCAAAAATGGTATTCTGCTATGTAGGTAATCAGTTTTATAAGCACGAGAATATATATTTTTTGTTATTTATATGCCAGTTCAGAAAATTGGCAGAATGCGGCTTTGGTTTTGATCAACTTTTGGTTATTATTCGATTTTATTGCGATATAAGTTCACGTTCATCGTTGTTAGTTAAGAAATTAATGACACTGATCCTAGATCGGAATATTTTTGTATTTTAAACATTTAAATTATGAGAATTGCCCTTTATAATAAAGCCTAATTTACCTTTTTATCGTTTTGAAAATATATGCCGACGTTTCCACAACAGAACAAAAGACATTTTCCGTCTGTTTATTTTGAAAAATAAAAAAAAATAGCAAGAGCTGTTGTATTGAATCAAATCGCGAAGGCGGACAAAATGTTTATGTTAGTAGATGTCGATTACTGTGTGCCTTAATGGATATTAAATGCTTTCTGATACCGCCACTGATAAATTTTAACTGCCAATATATTATTAGATTACATTTCGTGTTGTTTACATGTGTTGGTCTTTTGATCTATAATTTGTTTACTCCCTGGAGAAATTGTAAAAAGTGTTGTTCAGATTTTTTGAAAGACTATTTTGGTACCTAAGTTACGCACGCCGTTGTCAGTCCGAGCAAAAATAATGAAATATTTGTCTGAAATCAAAATAGAATTTAAAACGTTAAAAAGAGACAAGTATTTTTATGAAAGAGCTTTCCGACGATATATCTACAACTCGTTGCTATTGGTCGTTGGACCAAGCTTCATTGAATACATTTTTGCCCATCATTCTTTTATAAGGAAATTAGGAAACCTAGGAAAAAGTGATAAAGAAGAGATAAAGATTCTTTATGGCTCGATTAGAGCAGTAGGTACCTAATTGCATTCCCTCGCGAAACAATTTATTGTTGCATTTCTTACGGATAATTGTTCTGTTTAAAGATTTATAAAATGCACCTACCTTTCTAGAACAAGGGAATACGAAGTCAGTTTCTTGGCCGTATATTATCTTGGTATAAGAATGCCGTCTAAGTTATCACACTAAACGATACCACTTATACACTAGGTCGCGAGACATTTTTTTCGTTTTAATAGTTACCTATTTAACAACATCATGTAGATGAGTAGAGAATATCACCTGCCGAATACTGGTAGGTCAAAGACCCATGGCCGGGGAAGATAGCCAAACGTTGCTATTCTGTTTATATCATTATTTTAACAGAAATATTATTTTTTAATGTTATATACAGGGTAAAATTAAAACCAGTGCGGATATTTTAGGAGGTGAAAGTACTCATGAATATTATCAACTTTTATTATGGGACCGACACTGAAATATGAAAAAAAAACAGCTGTTCCATAGATTTTGAGATTTTTTTCATATTTCAGTGTCGGTCCCATAATAAAAGTTGATCACATTCATAAGTACATACGGATTCATATGGACATAGGTATAATTATAAAGAGAAAAATCAAAGAGAAAAAACAAACACACAATTTAGGATTATTTAAGCAGTGTAACAAAGTGGATAAGAAACTTAATTAATAAGTAAACAGAAAGTAATGTGAGGGTGACCGTGTGCTAGAGTGAAGTGGGGCTGTGTATGTAAGTGAGAGTGAAGTTGATATGTGGGTGTCCGGGTGTATTGTATGAGCTATGGTGTGAGTATTGTTTCAGATTCGTCATACGAAAGACTTAATAGCCAAGTTTTGAGAACATTTTTATGTATATCGATTTGTTATTGAAGTTTGTGTATAATTCAGAACATGAAAAAAATACCATGAAAACTATTTGTTCTAATTTAAAAAAATCCTCTAAGCATAAAAAAATATAGCCCGAAGATAGCCCGAGTAACGGCCTTGTTATATTATCTGTGCAAAAAGAGTGCTTTTAACTTGTTTCGAAACCAAATGATGACATGCAAGCATGCACATGATTACGGTATTATTTATTACAGCATTGTATAATACTGTTTGCTTTTACATAATGGCGACAGCATGGTTATTTTAATTGCTTTGGGCACGTCAACAAATAAAGTAGGTTATTTAAAACCGGTCAAGCGCGTGTCGGTCCACCCACATTATAGGGTTCTGTATCAAAGAGTATTTCAGTTGTCCGACCGAAAATATAAGTGAATTATGGAATACTAAGTTTTTGCGGTTGGTTAACTCAAAACCGAATATATTAACAACATATCTCATTCAAACCAATTTTTGTTAGAAGTGTTTTTTAAATTCTACCCCCATACATTTTTTTAGCTCATAGTTGAAAAGTTAGAAGGGGAGAGACACTTTTTAAGCCTTTACAAGCGTATTTGTCACCAAATATTCACTTATACAACTTATACAACTTTTACTATGGGACCAACCGTGAAATCGCGAAAAAAAAATCAGCTGTTCCATACATTTTGTTGAGTTTTGTGAACATAAATGTATGGAACAGCTGATTTTTTTTTCGCGATTTCAGGGTTGGTCCCATAGTAAAAGTTGTTCATAATGATGAGTACAATGACCTCTTAAAATATTTCCACTGTCTAACCTGCCACCCTGTATAAAAGAGTCGCTTATAAACCTTCATGTTATTTTCAAAGATATTCCTATTTAATGGTACCATACTTAAGAGGCGCGCGAAAAAATTTTTCTACCCCAGTTGCATGTATGAAAAGCCCGCCTAATTTATTTTTTCGTAATTTTACTACACATCTTTATGGCGGATCACACAAGACATTTTCTCACCTGCGAAGTTTTTCAGCCTATAGTCTCTAAGTAAAATGGCTGTGACATACGAACAGACGGACAGACGGCTGTCAGGTCAACGAAATTATAAAGGTTCCTTTTTTACCTTTTGAATACGGAACCCTAAAAATAATGATACCAAGCTAGCTTTGTTTTAGTGTATGAATTTTATTGTGCAAAGACTTTCCAACACTCCAACGGTTATCATAGAACTAGTACTTTGCCCGCGACTCCGTGCAACTGTATGTTTATAGAAAGTGTAAAAAACAAATGATTTAGTGTTAAATAAACAGTGATTAGTGCACGAAAACATTCACAATGTTGTGGATACAAACGCGTCACTACTTTGGTACGTATTACAAACTTTAAGCTTCTGTTTACCTATATGAAGCCCTAGTACTGTTTGTTTAGCTATGAAAATCGACATTTGGTTTTCATTTATGAATCTTTAACCAAACATATAAGTACCTAACTTTGACCCTTTGTAAATGCTATTCAGTCGACTGCATCAGAAGGAGGGTAATGTTTTTTTCATAAAGTTGTACTAACTACTACTAATCGCAATAGGTAGAAATTATACCAAACATTAATTTTGAAATAGGTTTCGGTATTATATCGTTCGCCGCACAAAACTTTAAAATCAAAGAAATCGTAAGTACTTAAAATAAAATTATACGTTAATATAGGTAGGTACAAATCCAAGAAGAGGATGGAAATCTACCTTTCAAACGCCGCCAAAAACTCAAAAGTTCTTTATTCTTAAAGGGCCGATTTATCAATCGTCAGACTGCCTAAGGAATAATTTTAATTTGTTGACATTTTTTCTATTCAAAATCTGTCAAACCTCAACTTTATTCTTTGGATAAAAGATAACTGATGATGGAAAAATCAACCCAAGGTCATATTAAAATGAATTCTTTGGCATTGGAAATAATTCCTAATTTTCCTTAAAATATAATATCTACAAAGAAGGCTTTATCTTATTCCAATCTCTCATACAATCATACAAAGAGCTTTAGGTGATAGTAAAAGTTGTTTATAATTATGAGAGGAGCTTTAGGTGGCAGTAAAAGTTGTTCATAATTATGAGAGTTTTATTAAATTCATAATATAAGATTAAATCATTACGCCTCCTCCATATTCGGCGTGCGCGTTCCTCCAGCATGTGAACGATGCGAACGCCGCGTGCGTGAACGTTCGCGTCATTCACACGCCCGCCGGAGGAACGCGCACGCCCAATGTGGGGGAGGCCTTAGACATCTCGTCAAAAATAGAATTTATAAAGGAGGTGACGATTGATTAATAAACATTTTAAGAATCAACTGTGATTTATTCAAGGATATTTGTTTTTAAAGAGCTTTGATAAAAATACATTTATTTATTTTTTACAACTTATTCGGCATAATGACATTTCCACTGCTGAGGCTCAGGTAATCCATTGAGGCCAATGCGAGCTAGTTTTTTCACATAATTAACAAGTAGGTAGATATTATCTATACCAACATAATAAAGATGAAGAGTATTTTTAAACGCACAAATCTCTGGAACTGCGAGTCGGATTTGAAAAAATCTTTTTGTACCTATACGATAGACAGATGATAGAGGATTAGTATAGATAAGCTATTTAATATCACTTACGATCCTTAGGAGTCGAGCAAAAAGAAAAAACGTCAGCAAGAACGCTAACCGAAAATGAAATACCGAATAGCGCGGGCGGGTAAAAAATTGGATTTCTTTTAAATTAAATGGCGAGTGAAATCGTGGGGCACAGCAGAACTTATTATAACTGAAAGAGAATTTATTGTGAAATAACGGATAAAGGAAATGAGACCTACACGCCTTTTATTTGAAAAATACAATGGAAATAAGATTATAATCAGAATCGCGCTTGTCACACCCTTTGAATAGGTTTTTCGTTAGCCGACTTTTTATGAGACTATAGTATTTAGGAGCTTTTGAAACACATACCATAAAAATATTGAGGTTTTCTTGAATGAGGGTAGTTTTGTTAGTTTCAATAAAATACCATAATTTCAGACCTACATAATTATTGCGATGTCAAATGTTACAACTTTTTAACGGTATTGGAAGTTTTCATTTAGCACCAATTCTCGTTCACTACTTTTTTGTGTCCTAGCCTACTTTAACATATCGATAAAAAAAAATAGAACGTTGAGACCTAGACAGAGTGACAGGGGAGAGCCGTTTACCTTTATGTGAAACTCACTATCAGACGATTTGACACCCACCCTTTGTAATACTCTCATGACCTTTGAATTTTTATAATGTTAAATGATTTGTGAAAAAGCAATCTGTAGTTTATTGACCGATGATAGATATGAATGAAAATTTTCCCTCATAAAATTAACACATCATAACAAACATATTTGTACAATAAAGAAATGTCATAAAATTTCGTCAATAGGCCCTGACGTCATTAGACACGCCTTCATTTCACTCTTGAACTTGTAATAAAGACCCTAAATCAGGGAAGTAGGATTACAAATTGAGGGACAACAAAGACGCGTAAATTCGAACGTAGTACAACTCCGATTATCAGTTTTATCGTCTATCTAATAAGCGGTGCCCTTTGACTTTTTGAACTGCGTATAAAAAGAGCATTTTCGATGCTCTAAATAAAGCCTCTGGTTTTATGTTCGAGAACTATTTCATTTATCGGAATAAAAATGTTTATTTCCAAGACTTTTTTGTCAAAAGCAACGGAGCAGGTAGACAGCTAAACTTTTTCAGTTTTGAGATTCAAGTAGGTACTTAAGTACTTACTCGTAATTATCATCTGATTTCTGCATCCAGACTTGTTAAAGATTATAGATAATCTTCTCTTATTCAGGTAGGGCTGCTATCACCTAAATTGCCGACACTGGACAAGGATTTCAAAAACCCCGGACATTTGGTCGAAATCGGGATTTTTCCCCGGATGTCTTTGAAAATATAATAAAGACGATAGTCATACATTGCTAAGTCACAAATCATAGAAATATAAAAAATACAAACAATAGAACACATGAAACTGCCAACGCAACGAGCGTCCGGTTTCAGCCGGACGCTTTTAGAGATCTAATCTTTAATCGTACTCGCGGACGAATGTATCCGGATCAAAACGCAAACTGAGCTCATGAATGACTCATCTCATGAGTTATGCCAAATGCCAATGCGCATAGAATCGTTAACAGCTACTGTCAAACGGTGAATATGTATCTAAAAATATGTTGGTTATTTTATTATACGTCGTATAGTCACGGACTTGTCCGTAGAAATGTCACGCATGTGGTCCCAGCGTAAGCCACAAACTAGGGCAGTGGCTGAGTGTCGGCCTTACAGCGTTTCCACACTATCCGATCCGATATGGATATCGGACGCCGAAACGATATCGGGGCAAGTAAAATGAAATATGTATCTGCCTTTCATATTGTTCGCTCCGATATCGGATATCAGATCCACATTTTTCTTGCGTTTGATAATTCGCGGCCGTTGTCGCCACCGCGCTAGCTCTCCACTGTAGACGAGGGTTAACACTTGACCGCAGTCTTCTGAAAAATAGCATAAAACGTGGCCATGCCTGCTTGAGCTAACTAGCATGCTTACTACGACCCATAATATCGTCGGCACCAAATGCCGGCTCATTCAAATCACACTCGAGTTACTAATTACCTATGTGAGTATGTGGGTGTGTCACTAATACGAGAATAAATAAATTATAGACAGCAGTGACAAATGGTAATGTTTGTTTTGGTAATAAATTGCTTTGTTAATTTATTCAATGGGTACGACCCTAAATACAGCACTGATTGACCTGTACATTGACATTTTAAATGAACTTTATTTACAAATAATGTTTGTATACAATGCAATTAAAATTCAAATTCTATTGTTTGCGGCCTCATAAGGTCGCTCGTGCATCGGAAAAAGAAAAAGAGTTGTGCAAGAGGACTTGGACATTATTACAAACTTGCAAAAAATATATAACTCAAAATAGCTTGGAATAAGTACAAATACATGGACATCAAAAAACATAGAGTAAAAATCACTGTTGGTCTTTTAGCCCATAGCAAGTATAAGGTCAGCTATCCATCTATGAGCGTCGCTGGAGCGACTAAGGTCCAAGTTCACAACCTAAGATAACAGTCCGATAAATTGAAAACGACCGTTTAACATGACTTTTTATGTTCACCAAAGCTAATCGACCGATTAAACACAGTAATCAACCGTTTTATCTAACCAAGGTGGGAGAGGTCGTTTAACATCCCGATTAGTACTCAGAGTATTTAGACGTTTGACAAATTACGAATTCACTGGACAGGAGAAGGGCTGACTTACACAGTTATAGCTGGCAGTACCGATATAATAAGAACTGTAGTAAACTTGCACTTACTCTGTCAGCAGCAATTCCCGGTTTAATATAATTCAATTTAACGGCTTTGACGGTTTTAACCTCATTGAAATGAATAAACCGAACCAATTTCTCACAAACAAAATACTTTAATGAGTTACTTTCATAAGTGATTGTGACCGAATACCATCACCGGCAAATATAATGATATTATTAGTAAAAAAAAAGTAACATTACAAGAGTACACTATTCACATCGAATACCTTTACAAGATACACAGACATGACACATATCTATTTACTTTTACGACTTATCGAAAAAAATGTCTGCAGTAAAAATAAGAATTCGTAAATCTTTGTTATGATATCAAATAGACGTCAGTTAACGCCATGTTTGTAGACTGGCATTTGTTTAGACTGTGCTTGACGTCGTCGAACGTTTTATTTTTCTTATTAATACCTGCTAGCTTCCACATTTGCTAGGTCAGAATAAAAATGACGTTAAAATGAGTGTTTGTCTTTTTGGGAGTGGTTTAAACTCCAGTAGCTTATAGTAGTTGATCTACTTGTGATTCAGTTCATCTGGAAAAGCGTCATCAATCCTGTATTAGCCACCAAGCAGTATTGTTTTCCAGATTACAAGGGATGGGTGCCGGTAGGAACGCTTTCCAGCCTATTTTGTACGGACACGCTGCGTGATATCACCGTGAGAACTGCCGTTCGAGGGAGAATCTCACCGTGACATTCTCCCTCGAACGTTGTGACGGAGTCTTCCTTCATTCATCATTTAGTGCTAGCAATCTTCCATTACTGGCCACTTCATCCACTCCATTCTTCCAGATTTGAACTTCAAATTTCAAAATTAGAACATCTCATATTTTTATGCATTTATTTCATTGTTTCGTGATTCTTCGTCTGGTCTCCAACGACATCACTTACGGACCGCTGAACCGCTGTTCTGATAGTTATTACCTACAAATTATAATCTATTACAAGTGTGCAATTCAATAAGTAAAACGTCTTTTATAAAGTACTGTTATTATACCGTTCTAACTGCAGTGAATAGTTGTAAAGTGCTACTACGTTGCAAATATACCTCTCAAACCATCCAAGTCGTTTCCTTTCCTATTTATCAAGATTTGTGTCTGTGGAGACTCCCTCCGATAGCTAGCCGAGGCTGAGAGGACAGACGGAGGGAGGCACTCCGCGACAACGTTCGCAAACAAAGTGGCAATTCTCGAGGTGGTATCACGCGGGGCGTCGGTACATCATCGATAGGCAGTTTTGTGTCTTGCATGTGTCATACTCATGCAGTCAGGGAGTGTTTTGGGATTTTTGTTTTGTTTGTTTATCTGTATACTAGCGTCCGCCCGCGGCTTCGCTCGCGTTTTCCGGGATAAAAGGTAGCCTATGTGTTATTCCAGACTATAATCTATCTGTGTGCCAAATTTCATCCAAATCCGTCCAGCCGTTTCAGCGTGAAGAAGTAACAAACAAACAAACACACACACACACACACGCACACAAACTTTCGCATTTATAATATTAGTAGGATGTGTTTACGCACGTGTCACGCAAAAATTTGGTTTTAACAGTTTGATAGTTTGGGGTTCAACTAAAAATATAAGCTACATTTCATAGATACAGCTTGACCTCTTCGTAGTAATAGCCACCACAAAGGAAAAGAGGTCAATTAAAATGGTCAATAAAGCGAAGGAAAAACAAAAAAAAAAACCGCCCAAGTGCGAGTGATACTCGCGCAGCGAGGGTTCCGTGTCATATTTGGACGTATAAAGTGAAAAAATCCGGACCGCATAACTAAGTTTGTTTGTGAAGGAATTTTGATGATTTTGAAAAAAACTGATAGTTAGGAACATCGTTTTATTTTTGGTGCAATATTTGGGTAAATTCCTATCAACTCTAATTATTTCAGATTTTTCGCCCCACAAACTTCGGAGATAAGGGGGGGGAATGGTATTTTTTTGGACATTTTTCATCATTATGTCGAAAACTGTGAGACATAAAATTAAATAAAAATATATTTTGAAATATGCAGATCAAGCCCTTTCATAAATGATATGTTACATGACCTAGTAACCCCACATTGAAATTTTGGAACCCCACTATATTTTTATTTTCACTGCAAAAGGGGCCGGCCCCTTTTGCAATGAAAATAAAAATATTTTTTTACTTTTTTCATTTGCAATAAAGTTGGACAAGCATTCTTTATAACTGTTCCAAATTTCAAGTCGATAGCATTAGTAGTTGCTGAAATAAGCAAGTGTGACAGACAGACAGACAGACAGACAGACAGATGAAGTCGCACCATAAGGGTTCCTTTTTTACCATTTTGGTACGGAACCCTAAAAACAGTACCATTCACCAAAACGAATTGAATTGAAGTAATCTATCTTATCTTAATCACGTAGTAAATGCACAAACAAATTACTCTTACTACTATAGTAGGTATTTCTACAAAACAAAACAAATTACTAGTTCCGTACTTTATCATTTAGATTGACCTCGTGACCTTGAACACCTACTCAGGTGTTTGTATAGAAGTCAAAAGTGCTTGGATCATTTCAAGAGTGATAAAGAGATTTTAAACAAATTATTTGTTGGAACAACATTATAATAATTATATGATTTCAACAACATGAGACATACGGCTGTTTTGTTCGCTTCCTTAGGAATTTGAAATTGCGACTTTTTTGTTTTCATTATATCCTGGTATTTACTTGCAGTTTGTTTAGTGTCACAGGCAAAACAGTAGAGAACAGATAACATTTTTTACCCGACTGCATGAACCTCATAATGTTTTTGTCTATATTTAATTTCTAACACGCACATGACTTCGGAAATTCAGCGGTGTGTGCTTCGGGATCGAATTTCAACCTTCGCCGTGGGAGGTACATGGTTTAACCATTAGCTGTCACTGTTTCGTGATAAGCTTTTTTTTTCTCAGACTAGAGCTTGATTGCAAATTACTATTTGCCATAACCATTAAGTATCATTTCTAGGATTTTGTTTCGTAGCATCCACTTAATATAATTTCGTAGCCGCCTACGCCGTAGCAAAGGGCCTATACGTAGCTACTACGGCAAATTACAACATCATAATTAATTAATTCTTCTTCCTGCGATCTAAAAATATGATTGTTTAAGTATGTGTCGACAGAATTTTTGTCTGTGAATCGTCTCCTAAGTGAATAGTTTAATGTTGTTTTGATTCCATTTTCCCTTAGATGAAAGTTTGTAACACAATTATAATGTAGTTACTTTGAAAATATCGTTATTTTATTAGTGTTGAAACCTCTAAGGAGATTGGTTGTTATTTAGAAAACATTTTCAGTATTATGTTTTTTATATTATTTTTTTAATTACCAAATACAATTTTTTAGTTTTGTTAGAAATAAATAACGACTTCTCGCGGCTCGTTCATTGTGATATTTTTCATGATAATATTCATAATATATTATTTTGAAATTGGACATTAGACCCGAAGTCTTTTGATACAAATAAGCCAAGATCTGTAACTTAACAAAAATAATGAAAACGACGGGATTCAAAGCCGCGACCACTGCCGAGCCGAGTCATTGCTCTCACCACAGAGCTGCACGACCGTATTTAGTTCACTTTGTTGATGATGTAATAATGCATAGCAAAAAGTGGTATATAGGTTTGTTTAGTGGTAATGAATTCACGCTATTGCTGTAATTGCGTGTTTATGTGACTCAAAATAGAAAACAAAGAAAAAAAGTTAAAACCGTTTTCAAAAAGATCGGAATAATGTTGTGTGAAACAGTTTCATCAAATCAAAAATAAAACGCCATGATTTCCGAAATTGTTTTATAAAACACTAGCACTTTTCCCCCGACTTCGTCCGCGCGACATACACCTAGCGTCCTAAAGCAATTGTGACCGTCGAAAGTTATTGTTCTTTCCCTCGGGAGCAGTACTTTTTTTCGGATTAAAAAGTATCTTATGTCCTTTTCTGAACCCCTGACAACGTATATGCAAAATTTCATGATAATCGGTTCAGCGGTTTAGGCGTGAAAAGATAAAAAATAAACAAACAAACTTTCACATTCCTAAAACATTATTGTGATCTTATTGAAGGCGGCTTAACTTTTTTTTAAATTCTTTTTCAATTAGACCTCTTTATGGCGCAGGTAACATCTAACTATCTAACCTAGACACAGATTTCAACGTTATGCCTACAATACACCTACCAGTTGTAAAGCTATCGATACGATATCAATATTAAGTAATTATTTAGAGTGAGGCTCAATATAGTCTCATATTTCAAGGCCGTGTATTGCAAGAAAATTCGAGAATAATGTACTCATACCCAAATTGCTCTTAACTAATGGGTTTTCATACTTATAATTTATCAAGTATGGTTATTGAGTGCGATCATAGAAGCGATAGGTACTTTAGCTTTTACTATTTTCCTTTAGTGATTCATGGACGAAACTGGACACAATAGATAATTTGGCGTCCTTCAATAAAAATACACAGTGCAACACGTGTCTTCTACACGCGCGAAGCTCGCTCGGTAACTGGCCATTTACGAAAAAAAAAGAACGTTGTTCGATATTTAAAATTTATGATTAAAACAAAATAAATGGTACCTACATAGCTTTTTTTAGTTGTTTTGTTATTATTAAAATAATAATGCTAAGGCGATGATACGTTGAGAAGTCCGATATTTTTTTTCGTGTTTTAAAAAAAAAATATGTTAATAATTTATTAATGAGCTTGAACATTATGTTAGAAGACGATAATGTTGTTCAAACGCTTTTTTTGAACTTTAAACAATAATGTTTGTTATAAATTAAGTGAATTAATTACTTAAAGTAACATTATTAAGTGTGTGTGCTTTTAGAAAAATAAAAACGTGGTAAAATATGATACGATCTAGTTGGATAAGTCCAAATAATTACTATTTACGTGTATCTCCAGTGGGAAGTATGACATTTGGTATGTATGGTTTTAATTTATGTACTTACATTTTTCTCACATTTTCGATTAGACAATATTTTTAAAGAGTAAGTATATAAGCATTTTTTTATGTCGTGTGAACCTCTATCGAAGTTCAATCACATCACACTAATATTATAAATGCGATAGTTTGTGCGTGTGTGTGTATGTGTGGGTGTGTGTGTATGTTTGTTACTTCTTCACGCTGAAACGGCTGGATGGATTTGGATGAAATTTGGCACACAGATAGATTATAGTCTGGAATAACACATAGGCTACCTTTTATCCCGAAAAACGCGGGCGAAGCCGCGGGCGGAAGCTAGTAAAGCTATAAATATCTATACTATTATTATAAAAAGGTAAAGTTTGTGAGTTTGTAGGAATCTCCGGAATTACTGATCCGGTTGTAACCATTCAATTTGGTTTAGTTTTATAGCATGACAAACTCTATAATATATTATGCTGAACCCAAAATCACGTCACACATTTCCTTTTAACGGCGCCAAAACCAAAAAATCTGCTTGTTAGTTATATTACCTACCACCGTGCGAAGGAAGTAAGAACCCCGTTAAAATGAGGCTTTAAGAAATCGGGAATGAGTATCGTTCAAGAATACCATGCCTTAATGCTGAATTTTATTTGTGACCGGCCGTCTACCGGTTGATACCTATCATATGAAAAGTTTAATAATGTTTTCCGAATTTTATCAATAACGTCAAGTGTTTGTGTCGGTAGATCTGACACATGTTATTATGCTGTTATTAGATTGATTGATAAATAGCCTCCCGCGAACATACCTGTGTATATCAATCATGAGTCATTTCTATCGTAAAACACTTATATTAATATCACGTAGCTAATATTAACGTGTCAATTTATCGGATTGGCGCTGAGTTGCAGAAAAGGTCATTAAGTTTTAAAGGAGACTAACGATAGAAATTGTATGGTTAATGCCTGCATTCAAATTTAATTATTTTTCTGTAACCGACCGTGGGTCTAAAGATCGGGCGTCAACTTGGGTCCTTCTTCGTAGGCACCTTTGCGTATAGTCACTTTCGGTGCTCTTTTGGTGCCCAAGAGTAACTAGAGTTGAGTCATTTTCAAATTTTGTGGGTGTTACCAAACAGTTTTTTTCCATTATCAAACTATTGTAGTAAAACTGTTGTAACAAAACCTTTCGAAGTATTCGATACCATTTCGATTAACTACGGGACCCAACTTTAAAATGATGAAAAAAAAATCAACTGTTCCATAGAAAAATATCCATTTATTTCGACAAAATTTATGGAGAAGCAGATTTTTTTCGCGATTTCAAGATTGGTCCTGTCGAACCTCATACAATATTGCCATCGTTTAACCTTAAACCCAGTACCACAATCAAATAAACAAGAACTCTATCAGCATTTTATAAAATAATGTAAAACAGTCTCATCCAAAAAAAATACCTACGAGCATTGAAATAAGATTTAGTTTATATTGCGACTACTTTGAGTGTGCCAAGAGATAATTAAAAAGTTGTTGGTACTATCGACAGTAAAGTGATAGATAGGACAGTTTAATGAGCTGCATGTACCTACTTGAACAGGTCGAGCTTTTCCTAGTTTGTTTTTAAACGAGCAAAACGTCTCTAGCCGTTCTCATAGTTCTCAACTTGAAGGAATACCTTGCACAAACAAAATTCTACAAAACTATTGAATCCCATAATATTATGCTACCTTTTTCTAACGTTATTTTGTGATATCACAGTTTATTTTTTGATAAAAGAGTTTTACTGAACCAGTGTGTTGTTGTGTTTTAGACTTGCAATAATTGAGCTTGATAATGAATTTTGCTAACCACTCTCATAATATTCCACCTCGCAAAAAAGGTAATAAAAAATTGGTGATGGTTTTTAAAATAATACTAGTTAAAATTTTACATAAGGGCGGCACCTCACCGGGACGCCATTGCGACGTCGCTTCGCCGCATCGCCGACTCTAGCAATCGAAAGTCGCCAAACAGAGCAGCCAAAGAGTAGCCAAGGCACGTATTTCGAGTGCCTAGTCAGTCAATCATTTACGTTGTTCATGTGCGATGAGCGCGCCTTGCCCTGCTGGGGCGTCGATAGTGGCTACGCTTCCAAATTGGCGACATGGCCAGTCCGTCGCCTCACTTGGCGACGCCAGTCCGTCGCCAAGTGAGTTAAACAATTCATAATTTCAATATGAATTGTTTGGCTACGTACTGCGACGTCACAATGGCGTCCT
This sequence comes from Thalpophila matura, assembly GCA_948465475.1. Classification (NCBI taxonomy): domain Eukaryota; kingdom Metazoa; phylum Arthropoda; class Insecta; order Lepidoptera; family Noctuidae; genus Thalpophila; species Thalpophila matura. The sequence goes on from OX419196.1 coordinate 12,623,725, forward strand.
AGTGAGGTACCAACTGCTTTTACTATATGTAAGCTCTAGTACAAAGCCCGAGTACCAGGAACCGACAATGCTGGCAGGGCAATAGCCACCCACGTTCCAGACATAGATGTTGTAAAATTTAATCAAAAGTGTATAATTTTGTCTGCTCACATCTAACTAAGATCATCAATCCGTGTGTGGTATTTATGGCAATTCTATTACCGTTCTATATGTGTTGTTCAAAGGCGTGGAGTCAGCGAAGGTGGAGGAAGTTACGGCCGCGCCAGTCCCGACCGAGTTGGGCGCACGACCCAACCGTCCCACACACTGCGTGGTCGGTGGAGCACATGCCTTCATACTAAGGGTGAGATCTCCTATAGTTTATGTAGTCCTAGTACGTGCTGCACCTATACCGACCAAGTCTATAGTCCTCGACTCGCACTAAATACTGGATGGTCAGTAGAGCAGGTCATGCCTTAGCGTACTTACGCGTTACGGTGCGATGTCCTACAGTTTATGTCGTTCTAGTACGTGCTGCAGCAGTACCGACCAAATCTAGTCCCCGACTTGCACTAAATGCTGGGTGGTCAGTGGAGCACGTCATTCCTTCATACTTACATTGAGATGTCCTACAGTTTATGTTGTCCTAGTAATGGTTGCACCAGTGCCGATCGAATCAAGGTGACAAGTTCGCAACTAAGAGCCACACGGGGATTATCTATGGAGCCAGACGCACACTGAGGGTCAAGTTCACCGGCAAGATAACGGTTCGATAAATTGAAAATGGCCGTTTAACATATCTTTTTCTATATAAAAGTTAAGTTAAACGGCCGTTTTCGACTTATTGGGCTGACTTGACCTGGAGTGGTCGGTGGACCTATGCGTTCATGCTTTCGATGAGATATTATCCTACAGTTTTTGTGGCTCTAGTACTTTAAATACAATGTCGGTGAAACATGATCTAGTCAAAAAAGTTTTTTTTATATCAATAAATAAACAAACAAGTAGGGTATTGGTCAGTTTCAGTTAATAGGTATAAAACTTTGTTGTTTTTATTTGTTATCTTTTTAGATTAATGATTTTATGGCGAAGTAAGAAGCAATAAGAATTTCTTCAACGTATTATTTTTCGTCTTTCAGTCGTAGCGGCGCCACGGGACGGGGCGCGGGTCCGCGGTTTTTAGCTATGTAAACTAGCTATTTATAGTTCAGTTTGTATAAAAAACACGCATGGTCAGCCACTAAAAAAGTGCTCCCGTGCCGCGTCACGTGGCGCGGGGTAGTGTATATGACACCATATTATTATTCCAATATTTCTACTACGCCCCGTTCACTTTATCAGACGCGTGTTGGTAGTACTGAAATTTTCAGTGTAAATTCCATTGCAACAAGTGCTACCAACCACGTCACGCGTCAAGTTAAAGTGAACGGACAGTACCTCGAAAGAAAAACCTGTCTTATATAGTACCTACACGACCACGAAGACTCAAGACTCGTAATAATAAACCCTCTGTATCACCTTCCAGATCTCAAGTTTTTTCGGGCTGGCCCCCCTGCGCTTCGAGTCTCGCAGCAATGGCTTCATGGTCAGCATATCGGGCGCCATGTGTGTGTACAGCTACATCCTAGTCACGGTGCTCGGTGAGTAGTGTTTGTGTTAGTTTAACATTGAAACAGCGATTGCATAGCACCCCTTAGTTTTTATTTTTACGTTCTGATTTGGGACACTTGCATGATGTCAAAGCCACGTTATGCTTCTCTTATGTTATGTTATTAAATATATAAGAGATTTTCAAAAATCGAACGACCCGAGCGGGATTTGAACCCGCGATCACTGCACCATGTTTCAAATTCACAAAAATGTACATTTATAATGTATCTAATAGATGGTGATATCGCATCGATGTCCTTTATCTGCAAAGTTAAGGTATTGAGTTGGAAGTCTACAAAGTTTCCGAAAGATGTCGCCAAACGCTCATAAGAGACGTATACAAAAGGGTTTTCAAGTTTGAATGATACGAGTGAGACCCGGTAGCTTAGTTGGATCAGATCAATGCCACGGTTCGGCAGAGGTCGCGGGTTCAAATCCCGCTCGGGTCGTCATCATCATCATAATCTGCCTAGCCTTTTCCCAAATTATATTGGGGTCGGCATCCAGTCTAACTAGTTTTGGCTGAATATCAATATTTTACGTGGAGCGACTGCCATCTGACCTCGCAGATCGATCGATCAGCGCGGTCGTCATTTAGCCACGAGGCCCTCCCCGCTCGGGTCGTTCGATTTTTGAAAATCTCTTATATTGAATAACATAGGTACAATTATTTTATATCCGTCTGTGCTCTTTCCAGTAATATGCACGCTGTTCGGGCTAGTCGCGGAGATCAAGGTAGGCGTGGAGCTGTCGGTGCGCATGTCCTCGCGCATGTCGCAGGTGGTGTCCACCTGCGACGTGCTGGTGGTGGTGGCCACCGCCGGCGCGGGAGTGTACGGCGCGCCGAGGCGGATGAGGAACATGCTCAAGTTCATGGAGAATATCGCTTCGGTGAGCTTGATGAATTGTGATGACGATTTTGTCGTTTACAAACTAAACTAATTATACTAAATTAATTAAATAAATTAAACTAATTATATTTACACCACAGACAGCCCCATATCGTGTTCAACTCACTTGGTGTCCGTCCTATAATTGCGGTTGCCTGGAAGAAATCGCAGATAGCGATAAGGCCGCCCTAATATACAATATGTTATTGATAAGAATGTTCTATATTCATGTAATAAATACTTTGTGTACAATAAAGTATATTTATAATAAATGAATAAACTAATTTAGTCTCACTATGTCCCTTTCTAACGAAAAACATGAGAAACGGATAGAACATCCGCCGCGCACACTTAGGGCCTAGTTCACCGACAAGATAATAGTCCGTTAAATTGAAAACGGCTGTTTAGAACTTAGCCCGTTATCTTGTTGGTGAACATAGCCCTTTAGTAGGTTAAACGTTTGGTTATGTAAAACTACAATGTTTTTCAGTGTGTTAGGGTCGTCGCACACGAGCCACCGGCCACAGCCACAAAACGCCGACACTGTAACATATTTCCTGTAGTTTTCATATCTTTTATATGGACTCGCCGTCGACACAGTTGACGCCGGTAGCCGCTGCACGTTACAAATCTTCGCTGCTCGCTTCTTGTGGCCAGCACCAACCACTAAACTCCAACACAAAACCCACACGCCACTCGCGCGATTCCACACCCCTTTTTCCCTTACCTCAGTTAACCTGCTCGAGTTTCGTGTTGAGTTCGAGTGTCGACCACCGGCCACAAGTAGCTGTCACGCGCTTCAGCTACCTTTGTGGCCGCTTCTAGCTTTTCGTGGCGGCGTTTGTGGCTGTCGCGTGTGGCCCGTGTGCGGCGACCCTAAGAAAGTACTATCTTGCAGTGGCGAACGGTGAGGGGAAGTCGGTACAATAAAATAGTAACAAAATTACAAATAATTCAGTTTTATTTATGTCATACTTATAGTAAAAATAAAAAAAAACAAATAGTAACAAAACAGTAACAAACTAAAATAGTGTTACTATTTTATTGTACCGGCTTCCCCTCACCCTTCGCCGCTAATATCTTGTAACTAACCTTTTTATTTTAATGTTCCCAGGTGGACCTCAGCATAGGCGGCCAGTACTCGCTGGTGACGGAGCGCAAGCTGTGCGGCATCATCCTGGCGATCCTCATCTTCTTCTCAGTGCTCATCGCCGACGACTTCACCTTCTACGCGCTGCAGGCCAAGAAGCTGGATAGAGAATGTAAGAATACTCCACTTATGAATAGCATGACTTTTGGAAATACAGACTTTTGGTCTGTCGACCGCGAAAGGCCTTTTTAGTCCTTGGATAACTTGTGTTGTGGTAACTTGGATAACTCCTGAAAGCGATATTAGGAGCCCCGAAAAACATTTTTTGTAGCATTTAAATGTATCAAATCTTTCAGATTTCTTTCAGAGTGGAGGTGGGGCAATTTTTATGTGATTTTACTTATCTGCCAAAGAAAATTCGTAATTGCCCTCCCTAATCATGAATTACTGAAATTTTCTCTCTCTGTATCCGCGCTTGTTTGAATCAGCATAAGGACTTGTTAGTTAATCCTCAATATATTGCAAGACTAGTACACGACTTAAAAATAGCTGATCCCACTGTGCCAATAGGAACTCACTTATTTCAGCTTCATATAAATGTTTCTGGCCTGTTCCAGGGGAGGTGGTGACGAACTACCTGGGCTTCTACCTGCTGTGGTTCGTGGTGCTGATCCTGGAGCTGCAGTTCGCGTTCACGGCGCTGTCGGTGCGCGCGCGCTTCGCCGCCGTCAACGACGCGCTCGCGCTCACCGCCCGCCAGGCCTGCATCCCTGGTACTTGTAACTTTATGTTGCTTGTTCTCTTCACTACATAGTATAAAACAAAGTCGCTTCCCGCTGTCTGTCTGTCTGTCCCTATGTATGCTTAGATCTTTAAAACGACGCAACGGATTTTGATGCGGTTTTTTTTTATAGATAGAGTGATTCAAGAGGAAGGTTTATATGTATAATACTTACATCCCGAAAAGCGCGGGCGAAGCCGCGGGTGGAAGTTAGTAGCAAATAGAGCTAAGCTAGAATAAAAAACCGGACAATTGCGAGTCGTATTCGCCCACCGAGGGTCCCGTAGCTTCCTTAGGCGTACAAAAACATGATATAACAATACCGCCATCTATGAGATTATAGTTGAACATCATCAACAGCAGTAGCAAGCTATATTCTCATAGACGGCGCTTAACATAATATTAAGCTTGTAGGGGTCCGGTGACAGACGGACAACAAAGTGATCTTACAAGGGTTCCGTTTTTCCTTTTGAGGTACGGAACCCTAAAAAAGGAAAACGTTAATCACTTTATTAGTTAATTAAAATTCCTTGAAACTCTAAAATAAGATAGTCATTGGGATCCGCTTTCCACTAATCCATGCTTTTATAACAATAACGACTTACTGACCAGACAACACTTAAGGGCTCTTTCAATACAGACATTTGCGGCCGTACCACAAAAAGATAAACATCTGTTCAACACACGTTCAACACGAATGCTACTACCAAAAATAATAGGCAATTGTTTTAGCACTAACTTGTCTAAGACAAGTGTGTATTATTTTTGGTAGCATTCGCGTTTAACGCGTGTCTATCTTTTTTGTGGTTAGGGTGTTGGTGTCGGCCGTGCGATAGTGCCCTAAACCTGTAGACTAGAATATTTCTTCCAAATTTCAAATCTCTGAAAGATGCACTAAAGAGGGACTACTGAATAATAATCGCAGTCTACTAAATAATATTTGACCGCACGGTTGTCGCAGTGGCTGAGAGATTGGCTGCTGCGCAACGTGTCGCGGGTTCGATTCCCGCATTGCAAATAGGTCTGGCTGTTTGTGTATGTGAAATTTGTGTTTGAAAACGCACCCACAATACAGGAGAAATCCTAGAGTGGGGCAACGTTTAAAAAAAAAAATCGTTAAAATCATCTAAGTAGGTATACAGGGTGGCGATTAGGTTATCACATTAAATGAAACCATGTATCCTAAATGGCGTTCTTAGTACATACACAATAAAAAAAATTGCCGGTTGCCGCTTTTACAGGTCAGTAAATGTACCAACTTGTATTAACAGTTGTACTATTACTGGTACATTTACTGACTTGTAAAAGCGGCAACCGGCAATTTTTTTTATTGTGTATGTACTAAGAACGCCATTTAGGATACATGGTTTCATTTAATGCGATAACCTAATCGCCACCCTGTATAGCCCTCGAAATTATATTTTAGGAAAATACGATTATTTCGTATTATATTCATTTCGTATATATTCCCAAATATAATTTCGAGGGCTATATTGATGATTTTGATGATAAGTTTAGTAACTATAATATTATCACTATTATCGCGAATAAAAGGATCAACATAGGTACAACGTAAAACACCGCTGCAATTTGCAAAAAACCCGATGTTTTGAATTTCACGTGCAACCTTGTCAAGGTTGCACGTGAAATTCAAAACATCGGGTTTTTCGGGACAATCAAAAATCATTCAAAACATCGGGATTCACCTTAAAACTTTCAGTGGAGAAAGCGACGAGCGCATCGCCTCTGAACATCTATGCGATCCGCGTGGCGCCGGCCGAGCGCGCCAACGTGAGCCTGCTGGTGGACGCGACTGGCACGGAACACGTCGTCATCGTCAAGAGGACAGGTACGATCACCACCGACATCCAAATAAAAACAACATAATAAGCATTGAAGTGTGTTTTTTTGGCAAACAGGAGAATTCTGGGGGTCTACTCTCTAAGCACGAAATCCGTAGTTTCGACCTTAGTTACGGGCGTTTCTTACTCCATATCACCTACGGACTTAAGATTAGTTCGGGGCTCGAACTAAGAATGAATGATAGCACGATTTGACAGTTATCCCTACTCCCGATGTGTTTTTATCCGTCCGAAAATTTTAATTTGACACATGTTTTGACGGAATCTTATGTCTATTGTACTTTCGGACGGGCCCGTATCTTCGTTGACGGACTTACAGAGTAGACCCCCTGTTGCCTATTCAAATTAAAAACTGAATCCTTTATTATTTACTAGATGTTCGCCCCCGTTGCTTGACTCCTAACGGTCGTAGCGTGATGTTAAATAACCTATACTATTCCTCATGAATCTGGCTATCATATACAAAAAAAAAATACGAATACGACTGGTATTTCCAGAGATTAGCGCGTTCGAACAAACAAACAAACTCTTCAGCTATATAATATTAGTATAGATTTTTAAAAAATCAAACCAATAATAAGAAAGTAGGGAAAAAAATGATTTATTGTTGGTACAACTACAAAAAATATAAATAATAGAAAATAAAAATACATATCTTTAAATACAGTTAAGTAATAGGTACTTAACTGTATTTAAAGATATGTATTTTTATTTTCTATTATTAATATTTTTTGTTAATTTCAAATTTATAAAGAAATGTTTTCTTTGAGCATAATTTTCTATCATCAGTATTTAAACTATTTTCCCTACAAGTTGATGTCCGCAACCAACTTACAATGAAGGAAAAATTACTTTAAAAAATTGTGAGTTTTACCATTTAAAACTCAAAAAGAACAAGTCAACGTGTTATAAAACAACTTTGTACTTAGCAGACACAAGTGATATACCGACAATAGTGTCTCTTATTTCAGCGAGCGGCGAGCCTCGCCTCATAGTGTCCCCGTGCGACGCCGTCAGACGTCTGGCGTCATTACACGGAACGCTCTGTGACGTCGTCAACAGCATCGACGACAGCTACGGGGTGCCTCTCATCGTCATACTCATCTCAACGCTGCTGCATCTGATCGTCACGCCCTACTTCCTCATTATGGAGATCAGTAAGTAGATTTCATCAGTTAATTTGATATGGTTTTGAGGATATAGGGAATTTGAATTTAAACCAAAAAAAAATAGCAAAGTTATTTAACTCTGGATTAAGAGCTCAATTTCAAGAAGTACTAGTACATTCATCAATTTTCACGCAGACGAAGTCGCGGGCAACGGTTATATAAAAGCGAAAGTTTTTGTGTGTTTTTGTTACTCCTTCACGCTGAAACGGCCGAATGGATTTGGATGAAATTTGACAAAAAGGTAGCAGGGACCTGGACAAGCATATAGGCTACTTTTCATTTATTTTGAAGCAGACGAAGTCGCGGATTATAACAGCTAAAAATCTAAACAGATTTTGAATACGATTAACAGAACTTGTCTTTAAATGTTACAGTTGTATCCACGAACCGCGTCCATTTCCTAGTGCTGCAATTCTTGTGGTGTATGACACACTTGTTGCGGATGATCGTGGTCGTTGAGCCCGGACATTATACTATAGCTGAGGTGAGTGTTGTAACTATATAGGTAGGTAATTATTATACAAGGTGTTTCAATCAGTCACAATACGAAAAGAGATCATTGAACTGATCATTATGAACAACTTTTACTATGGGAATTGGGACTAACCCTGAAATCCCAGGGTTGGTCCCACTGTCCCACAAATAGTTTCAAAACTATCTGTCGAATAAGTTAAACGGAACTTATCCAGAAGTGGTAGAACCGGCCGTCAGTTTCAGTACCAGGGCAAAAGGACCGAGGGGCTGGTGTGCCGGCTGATGACGTCAGCACCGTCCACGGGCGTGGAACCAGCCATCCGTTTCATAGAACTATAATTTTATGTACCAGGGTAAAAGGACCGAAGGGCTGGTGTACCGGCTGATGACGTCAGCACCGTCCACGGGTGTGGAACCGGCCGTCAGTTTCATAGAACTATATTTCTATGTACCAGGGCAAAAGGACCGAGGGGCTGGTGTGCCGGCTGATGACGTCAGCGCCGTCCACGGGCGTGCTGCCGACGCGACTGGAGATCTTCTCGCGCCAGCTGATGCTGCAGTCCGTCAGCTACGCGCCCATGGGCATGTGCACGCTGCACAGGCCGCTCATAGCTTCCGTAAGTTCATAATATCCTTGTCTTTTACTTATTTCATAGATGTTAAACATATCAGGGACCGGGTTTAAGCATTCGCGGGTAGAACTCCAGAGGCAGGAACCTTCAAACCAGAAAAAAAGGAAGTCTACAAAGTTTCTGATAGATGTCACCAAACGCTCATAATATCTAGGCGTATACAAAGGGAGTTCAAATTTTGAATGAGACGGGCGAGACCCGGTAGCTCAGTTGGGAGAGCACTAGCCACGGTACGGCAGAGGTCGCGGGTTCAAATCTCGCTCGAGTCATTCGATTTTTGAAAAACACTTATATATTTAATAATTTAAATCATGTTTTACTTAATTAAACCCAAAATTGTTGCAAGTTTAGTTTCATGCGAAAAAAATTACGTGATATTTTCCGAGATAACGTGAGATTGGGTGAGATTCAGCTCGATCTCCTCCCCTTCAAAACGCCTCACGTAATTAATGGACGCCCCCAAAGAATACCATTTATGACATTGGTGACACTGAAACTAGGTCGGAACTATATCGGGTGTAAAAAGACCCTTAACGAAAACTGAAACCACATATTCTACCCATTATTACGATGATTTTCTTGTACTGGACCATACCTGGGAACCGACTGGTTATGGAGATATTGAAGGTTAAAGTTACAATTTTTTTTTTCGTTTTTCACGAAAACGGCACCGGGCGGCAACGCAGCGGAGTTCGGGGGCCGGGGTACGCCTATACACCACCTCCCCCATTCCGTACAAATCATCACACCCATAGGCACAGTAGGTAGTGCGAAAATACAAAAAACAGCTGTTTTTAATACCTAAAAATAAAAGTCGTTTCCCAGCAATTTTTTTTTTTTGTTCAATGTTACTTAATTACACGTACAGAATGCGTAGGTGTCGGCTTGGTGATGTGTCTTTTTACACCCTGTATTTTGAACATTTCAGTTAGGATTTGCTCTTCAGATATTCAATTCTTTTACAGATAATAGGAGCAGTGACGACGTACCTGGTGATCCTCATACAATTCCAAAGATACGACAATTGACATAACAGATGACGACGATGGTAAAATAATGGCTCTAGTCACTTATGGGTTCCTAGTCTAATTTTACAAGATGTATTTTATAAAAACAAATCTACGAACAAGTTTATTGTAAATAATTAGTAGATAAATATTGTGTATGTTTTAAGTAATAATATTATTGTAAAATAAGTAATTGTTTTTTATTTGGTATCTTTATTTAAAAGGCTGTCTGAATACATTGCATTAGGGCCAAAATAGACTATAGCTACTTTTAGAATCGGCGGTCAGCGATTTAGTCACTTTTCGAAAGCTAAGGACGTCGGCAGTTTTGGCCTTGATATGGTACAGTAATAAAAGCTTAACCAAAAATAAAAATATATTTTATTTATTTATTTATTTATTATTTATGTACACACAACATACAAAGGATAACAAATGCATATGAATCATTAGGTACAAAGGTACTGCTTATTTCTAAAGAAATTTCTGCCAGCAGACCTGCGACAGGATATTTGACAGGTATAAACGAAGACACAGTGTGTAGAATAATAAGAATTATAGATAATAGTCTCTAATACAACATATATCAACAATATGTTAAAAATATACATACATTTATAAAATAAAATATTTAACTAAGATATATAAATATAATACCTAACTAAGCTAACATAAATAATATAAATATAAAAGAACAAAATAGAAATTTTATAAAGAAAGATAATGTTCTTTAACACGTCTCTTAAATATAGAAATTGATTGAGAATCACGTATGTTAGGCGGAAGCGAGTTCCACAATCTTACTGCATGAACAGAGAAAGAGAAGGAATAGAAATCAGTTTTATGCTGTTGAAATTTAAGAAGAGATTGAATGTGGGATCTACAATGAGCATCAGGAGTACGAGCATAAGAAAAACGCTCACGCAAGTAAGACGGATATGCTGGGTTATGCAGTACATTGTAAAGGAGACACAATATCCGAGTGTTCCTGCGAAGGCGGATCGGGAGCCACTTGAGTTCCTTGCGAAAGTGTGAAACGTGATCATACTTCTTGAGACCAAAAACAAATCGAATACAGATATTTTGCAACCGCTCAAGTTTATTTAACAGCTCCTCAGTGGCATCCAAGTAGCAAGCGTCAGCGTAGTCAATGATCGGCTGAATAAGTGTCTGAGCGAGGTGGATCTTTGTCTTCAAGGGCAAGAAGTTCTGGAGGCATTTGAGCGAGTGAAAGGAGAAATGCACCTTGCGACTTACTTCATCAACTTGACCACGCCAAGATAAGTTTGAGTCAATCAAAACACCTAAGTTCTTAGCGGTGTCAGTATACGCAATTACAGTATTATCAAGACTTAACGGCGAAAATGATAAAAAATCAATTGCGCTGCGAATATGTCTGCTCCCTATAATCATGGCTTGCGATTTCAACGGGTTGATTTGCAGGCCATAAGATTTAGCCCACTCACTAATATTAGCCAAGTCGCGATTCATTGCGCCGATAGCAGCATCAGCCTCAGTCAAAGAAAAATGTCGGTAAACTTGCAAATCATCAGCGTAAAGATGGAAGTTAGAGGAAATAACCTTGGTAACGGAATTAATGAAGATGGAAAATAGAAGAGGAGAAAGAACGCCACCCTGGGGGACACCCGCAGTGAGATCGCACCAATCAGAGAAATTCTCATCAAGGCGGACACACTGCGAACGGCCCCGAAGGTAAGAATCAAACCAGGCAACAGTAGAAGGAGAAAAATTATTAGATTGTAAGATTCCCAAAAGGATGTCGAAATCCACTGAATTGAAGGCACTACTAAAGTCAAGCAACACAAGTACTGTGAGAGATTTTCTCTCCATAGCCCAGCGTACATCATCAGTCACTTTGAGGAGAGCCGTAACAGTGCTGTGACCTGGTCGAAACCCAGACTGAAAGGGGGAAATAAGGCTATTGGATGTTAAAAAATGAGAAACTTGCTTGTGGACAATGTGTTCAAGAACTTTAGAGAGAAAGGGAAGAATAGAAATAGGCTGGTCTATAGTGAGAAAACGAGGACGGATTAGTCGTTTTAGGCAAAGGGATAACGTGAGCCTGTTTCCAGGCTGAGGGGAAGGAGCAAGAGAATAAAGAGAAATTGATAATATGAGATAGGATGGGGATCACAAAGGACAGAATGGGAAAAATCATCCGTGAACATACATTGTCATTACCAACCGCGGAAGATGAAATAGCTAAGACAGATTTTTTAACGTCCTCCTCAGAAACACAACTGAAATTGAACTGGGCACAGGGAGGTACCGGTAAACAGGAGAGTTCAAGCAATGTTGAAGTTTTAGTAAAAGAGTCGACAGAAACAGGTGGGAGAGAGAAATGATTGTTTAGAGCAGTAAGGTCGATATCCTTACATGCACTAATAGGAGATTTACCGATACCAACCGACCTAAGAAATCTCCAGAATCTCCATTTTATTTGTTCTTTGCCTAATTTATCTTAGAGATTAAGAATTGGAATCAAAAATCGAAATAAATAAGAAATAAAATGATAATGCCGTTGACATTTTGAAAAAACCAATAAAACAAAAACGGGTGCATGCTGGCTGGCGCGTGCTTCCACGGAATATCATGTCGACAGCAACTAAAACCTTTGAATTGAGAACTCATTAGTCGGGCTGTACTTCACTGGATCATTCACACCATACTTAACCTCACTGTCAGAAATACGAAGACTTCTCTTTAACCCAATTACGTACAAAAACAAATAAAAAATGAATTTAAATACTCTTGAAATACTCGATCACACCAAACTAATTTCATATCTGTACCGACTTACACAATCTGAAGCCCAGCGTTCTATGAGCGTCTGCCAGTGCCCTTTGTTCAAACCTTTATTCAAGCTAAAATATTTCCGAAAAAACAAATGCTGCTGGTAACTATAAATATTAGCCGGTAAAATTGACGCGGAAGATTTTATTAAAACATATGACGGTGTATCTATTGCACCTATCGATAATTTGCCAATATTACGACATAAATCAAGATAAATAAGACAAACGAGTACCTATTTCAATTTTCCAGAATTTTCATCATTTTGTTCTAAGCGAGTTCGCAATTTTCCAGCACTAAAGTTCCTACGTGTTAAACCTTCAAAACAGCATTTTAGTAAAATAGCAAGAGCAACCGCGACATAAACACTTTGTGGCCGTTTTGAAGATATGAAAACATGTTGCACATTACAAGCGGATAAGGCGAATATTAAAGTTTGGCTAAAACTAAAATGCATTACACTCGTGGTCGCTTTAAGTTCTTATATCCTAGTACATGTTCTAAGAGTGATTAAATATAAAATTTTCTTATTCTTTAAAAAACTAGTCATTAAGGTTGCGTACCTCACTCTTAAACTAGAAAACCAGATAACCGATCTATAGATTCTTTACCCCACGTATAGATTAGTAGTAGGATGTTAAAAATATATAGAGATATATTTTTAACATCGGTTATCGGTTCATTTTTAAGATCGGTTATTGTCAACGGCCCTTAGTGATTATTTGAGGTTACTTGCTAGTGTTCAACACCGACAATCATAGAGCAACACAGGCCACCGGCGAACCCGGTTCGCCGGTGGCCTGTGTTGCTCTATGCCGACAATGGACAATCTCCAAATTCTATTCTAAAATAACAGTCACTTCCCAACTTATAAAATACGAACCAAAACTAACCACCAAACGATTTCTCGATTTTTAGGGTTCCGTACCAAAATGGTAAAAAAGGAACCCTTATGGTGCGACTTCGTCTGTCTGTCTGTCTGTCACACCTGCTTATTTCAGCAACTACTTATGCTATCAACTTGAAATTTGGAACAGTTATAAAGAATGCTTGTTCAACTTTCTGCAAATGAAAAAAGTCTAAAAATATTTTTATTTTCATAAAGGGGCCGGAGTGGGGGTCCGAAATTTCAAAGTGGGGTTACTAGGTCAAGTGACATATCATATGAAAGGGCTTGTTCTGCACATTTTATTTTATTTTACGTCTCACAGTTTGCGACATATGATGAAAAATGTCCAAAAAATACCATTCCCCCCCCCCCCCCCCTTTATCTCCGAAGTTTGCGGGGCGAAAAATCTGAAATAATTAGAGTTGATAGGAATTGACCCAAATATGGCACCAAAAATAAAACGATGTTCCTAACTAGTACAGTTTTTTCAAAATCATCAAAATTCCTTTACAAACAAACTTAGTTATGCGGTCCGGAATTTTTCACTTTATACGTCCAAAACTGATACGGAACCCTCGGTGCGCGAATACGACTCGCACTTGGTTGTTTTTTTTTAATGTGTGATAATTCAATCTTTTCGCGCTCACCTACCCAAGTGCCCCCAACATTCGTTCGTGAACGAACGAACGAGCGACATAGCTTTCCATTTAAAGTTGAACATACATTAAAACTTACTCTGTAGTGCATCTCAACTTTACTGTAAGGGTTATGCTACATAGAAAGCGGGTTGGTAGAGCGGCGAGAAATGGTGGTCCATTCGGCTGGTATGATCTTTGTTCATTAGACTTTATTTAGGCCGGGACTACACCTGTAAGTTTTGCTCACGTAAGTCCCTAACGCAATTAACTTACGATTTTTTCACAGAAAACACTTTGTCGTAATTATGGGCTTACGTGAAGAAAACTTAGGCACAGGTATAAACCCAGCCTTACAGTCTCCTCAGGGATGTGCCATAACAGACGTTGCACAACCCGGTTCTGAAGCTGGTCTTTAAAAAGGTCGCTGCCGGGGTGGTTTTAGAGAAGCAAGGATTCAACACTTATTTAGGGTTCTGTTTTTTTTAAGGGTACTCGAGGAATATTTCCTCCAAATGAATTTCTAGGTCGACCGGTTTAGGCTGTGCGTTGTCTGTCAGTCAGTTACGGTATTGTTTTATAGGTATAGCAGGTAATATAAATAAATCCTAAACTTCACACCGCACTGCAAAACATCAAGGCACCGGGGGCGATTATTGTGTGCATCGAAACAAATATGAATCGAATAATATTGATTATGATTAAAAACTCTTGTGTGGGTAGGTAGATTGAAAATATTTTTTTCACTTCAGTAGCTCAAACGTAGGTTTTGCTGCCTGAAATCAGTGAGCAAAAATTTATACGAAAATAAGTATTTTACTGCAAATAAAACTGATATTTAACCTGTAAATATTTATTTCTAGTTTCAATAATGTAACGTAATATATTTTGAATAATAAAATATCATGGGTGCTATAATATTTTCGAACACGCCTTAAAATCTATTCCTGTTTATTATTTTATCTCCTAAAGTGTTCTCGCTGCTGAAGTGAAAAGTTATGTGTGTTACACGAGAGCAAAAGTTTTTTGCATCTCGTGCCTTTGAATCCCTCGCCACACTCAGGATTCAAAATCAGCACTCACAGCAAAAACGACTTTGCTCTCTTGTTGCACAAATAACTATTGTATAAATTAGCTGTCATGACACCTACCAGCTCAGTCGTCCTGCGACCACGAACGCTGCAAGGTGTTCGAAACGTCAGGAAAAATCAGTAATATACGCGATGTAATTCCGTTTAAACTTGTTTTAATATAATCAGAACTTAGTTTTGATAGCCACATACACAGTGCTACATCGAGACAGATACGCCATATTAACTTACGAGACGCATTTTGTCCGCTACCCGCTTCATATGTGACAAAAGCTTTATATTTCGCATAGTTTAAGCAACGGCTGCTAAATAGTAGCAGTATGCTTTTATTCTCACTATGAGCTAAGTATACTTTAGATGATAATTTTAAACTAAAGTGTATAGTGCTGTAGTTTATTTTTGGGTTGAAATTGGTTTTGGATTTGCATTATACGAGTATTTGCGCGTCAGAATGGAATGTTTAGAATTTTCGGCTATCTCTTCATCATTTGTAATTTTGTTTCTGATTTTTTTTAATGCCCTAAATAGACATCTTGCATCAGTTGACCTAGTTAGGAGGAGAAAAATGTAACATGATGACCCGGAGGTGTTAGGACCACTTTTTTGATCATCGGCAACGGCTAGAATGTAAGTTTTTCAATTTTGAAATACGTTTCTATTACTACTACTAATAAACAATCATGGAGAAAATATAAAGAAAACTTGGACATAAGGCCAAAGCAGAGCATCTACTTTTTTAAACGACTTCAAAAAAGGAGGTTCTGTATTCGTCCCGTATGTATGTATGTAAGTATGTATGTATGTATGTATGTTTGTATGTGCGCGATTTTCTCAAAAACTATTGATTCGATTTGGATGGGGTTTTCACTATTGTAATCTACATACTTTCAGGAAGGTTTTAGTATATAATACATTATGTAATCATTCCTATGTACAAAGTTATATGCATAAATGTACACACTCCGTAGAAGATTTACTGTTGAACGAATTCGTGAAAGTAATCTAACACGGGATAAAGAACTAAAAAGGGAAAAATAAAAAACTTTTTTAACAAAAAACAACCGACTTCAAAAATCCACTACAAAGAAAATAATAATTTTGGTTTCGGAAGTCGGTGGCAAAAAAAATCAAACAAAAACCAAAGCCACCGACTTCCGAAACCAAAATTATTATTTTCTTTGTAGTGGATTTTTGAAGTCGGTTATTTTTTTAATATCAGTGATCGATTCGATTCGGCAATCGATTTTATATAGATGGTTAGATCAAACTGAACGCCACTCTAATGTGTTAGCTCACATGCAAAATAATGTATAAACATAATGCATACAAATTGGTCTAATTCTACACTGCAATCATTCAAAATGTTGCTCTCACCTACCATCCAATTTTATCCAGAAACAAAAACACAGCTTTCATTGAAATACCAACAAGCGCAACGAGCGAACACATAAAAGTGTAGTTGTAACGGAAAGTTTCCACGTCAG
The DNA here is from genome assembly GCA_948465475.1 of Thalpophila matura. Classification (NCBI taxonomy): domain Eukaryota; kingdom Metazoa; phylum Arthropoda; class Insecta; order Lepidoptera; family Noctuidae; genus Thalpophila; species Thalpophila matura. Next base: position 12,640,172 of record OX419196.1, read on the forward strand.
CATGTTTGCGTCCACATTCAAGCGATGCAGCGCTGTGCTTTATGCCAATCGTATGTGAATGCCTTATTAAAAAACTTGTTGAAATATGTGTGTGTTATTTTTAGGTAGTAAAAATATGAAAGGAGAATTTTAATCCGAACATTATTTTAAATGCGAACGTAAGTTTGTTTGTTTGTTACCTTTTCACTCCTTAACGACTGAACCGATTATCATGAAATTTTGCATAGATATATGGTCCATTTCATTTTCAATAGAACTTGTAAACTTTGTAAACAAACTTTCTATACAAATTCATCAAATTTTTACAGTTGGCCATACTAACATTGTTTACGAAGTTAACAAATTCAATTGAAATGGACCCTACGTTATGAGGGGTACAGAAAAGGACAACATTTATCAGAGAAAAAGGACTGTTCCCGAGGGAAAGAACTATAACTTTCAACGGTCACAATTGCTTTAGCACGCTAGATGGCGCTACGTGTATGTCACGAGGACGAAGTCGCGGGCAAGTGCTAATTACAGCTAATTACTATAGTCTACTTTAGAAAATATATCACCCACATAATACGCTATTTAGGAACAATCGGTAATGGATATAAATTAGTAGGCGGCAAACAAAAGGAAGCCGGCTTTCAAACTTGCACTACAGCTCCTCGATGCAAGTTTAATACGTGTGACATACACTCGACTACAACTACCAACTCCTGAACTACTGGCCACTTGCCGACTTGTGCCCGAAGACTCAAACACCAGTTAATCGCAAATCAAAAAAAAAATTGCTGTTCCCTACAAAAATGCACTACAACACGATCAAAATGTATGGAACAGCAGATTTTTTTTTTCATATTTCAGTGTCGGTCCCTTAATAAAAGTTGATCATATTCATGAGTACTTTCACCTCCTAAAATATCCGCACTGGTTTTAATTTTACCCTGTATATTAGTTCATCTGTCGAAACGCCTGATTCAGGTCAGAAACAATAGAAAAATCAATTGTCTCATTAGTGACAGTCAAAGGGATAACAGTACTGTGTCTGTCACTCGGACAGACACTGGCGAGAGGGGCCCGTATCGTAGGAGCGAGACATAAAATAATCATGAAATAATTTTGAATGAGCGCGAAACACGGTCATTCACAGTATTACCGAATATTTAGCTGCGACCCCGCCTGGATCAAGAGATTAGAAAATTGGAGGAAATAGTCCTTGAGGGATGGAGGTGAGGGTTTTTTTTAATTCCATCTCCAGGGGTGTGAAAAGGGAACACCCCCGTTTTCTATGAAAAAAATAATAACATTGGTGCCGATTCTGTTGAACATCGCACTAAACTAATTTTAATCACACTATATCTCTTTCTCACAAATATCATTGAAAAAGGACAGAAAATATTTAGAACTGTCAAATTAGTCTACGCCCTTGTCATTTACGGGAAAATAGTCATAACCTTTTGCGATTACGACTAAATTGACATTAAAACTATTCAAGTGGACTAATTTGACAGGATTAAATATCTGCTTTCCTTCTCTCATGTTTTTTATTAGAAAGAGACATAATAAGACTAAATTAGTTTAGTTCGTAAACAACAGAATCGGCGCCATTGTATTGTTTTCCAACTTCGTCTTTTCCAATTCCGAGTCCCGGACACAAGTGGCGTGCCTAGAGGGTAAGCCCTACGCTTTTCTTTTTGGGTTTTGGAGGGTATTTATGATCAGTTTTCATGAATTTAAGTAAGTTAATGTCGTTATAAAGGAATACATAATTAAAAATCACGTACTTATATGCATTAAAAATTAACAAAAATTTTCTTCTTTTCCTTACCTTACTTTCGATGTTGTTCTCTTTGACCCAAAGGTTGACTGGTAGAGAATGCCTTATGGCATTAAGTCCGCCTTTTGTACCACCATTGTGCATTGAAGTATTAAATAAATAAATAAAAATACTTTCTAAAACGAAAAAAAAATGCGTCGTGCTTGCCTTTTAGGCACGCCACTGTCGGACACAGCTGGCTAATTAATATTTTTAAAGTTTTTCAACTATTTCATCCGTATGTGCTCTTAAGCAATGCATCTCCCATTCGGCGCATTACAGTAGCGGATGTAATGCACTCTTGAGTTCAAGTCGCGCTCCCGACTGCGCTCAAGATACGGATCAGTTGAACTACGCCGCATTAAACTCGCGGGTAAGTGTTTTACAATAGAACTTGGTAGATTACGCTCAGTACCTGCAAGTATTATAGTTTCGAGATAGTCGGGGAATTAAGGGGTGATTGGGGGAAACGCCTACTGAACTACGCCAAAATATGTTCGGGAGATAAATCATATTATTACTAAATTAAACACATAAATTGTTACCATTACATACTTTAGGACATTTTACAAAAAAACATTCATTTGTATTAAAGGCCCAGTTAGCCAGTCGGCAAAGGACACTGGTAGACGCCCATAGAACGCTGGGATTCAGATTGTGTATGTCGGTACAGATATTGTTTATTGTTTATTTTGCATACATGTACATATATATTATTCCATAGGTCTGAGGTCCATATGAAATTAGTTTGGTGTGATCGAGTATTTCAAGAGTATTTAAATTCATTTTTTACTTGTTTTTGTACGTAATTAGGTTAAAGAGAAATCTTCGTATTTGTGACGGTGAGGTTAAGTATGGTGTGAATGATCTAATGAAGTACAGCCCGACTAATGAGTTCTCAATTCAAAGGTTTTAGTTGCTGTCGACATGATACTCTATGGAGGCACGCGCCAGGGCGCATGCACCCGTTTTTGGTTTATTGTTTTTTTTTTAAATATCAACGCCATAATCATTTTATTTCTTATTTATTACCATTTTTTATTTCAATTTTTAACCCCAAGATAAATTAGGCAAAGAACAATTAAAATATATTTTTATTTTTGGTTAAGCTTTTATTACTGTACAAAACAAAAGTAAAATATTACTTTTGTTTTGTACAGTAATAAAAGCGTAAAAATTGTTCTTTGCCTAATTTATCTTAGAGATTAAGAATTGAAATAAAAACGCCTACTAGGCAGGAGTCCTGCCTAGTAGGCGTACAATATTACTTTTGTTATATTATAAGTTAACAGTAGAGACACATTACATTTATATTTTTACACTTATTAATATTTTCATTAAATTTATCTTCATTAAATATTATTCAGGACATAATGGAACTATAATTTATATTAACAACTCAATGTATTACCTATGCCCACAATAAGAAGATTTGATTTGATTTGACCTTAGTCCACTAGCATCCCATCACAATAGCCCAAGTATGTTTAGTTTGACAATAGTCCTGCACAAGCTGGGGTTTGTCCTTGGGTGCATTTCTATAGTGCATACAGGGATAATCGTCGACTATGTCACCATTATTTCAATTGGGTAATGTTCTCTTATTTTCTACTTATTTATTTATTTATTTATTTATTATAAAGGTACATATTAAGGTCTATAAAATAATATAATGTCCAACAAAACTATATATATAGTTATATATATACTACTCGCAGTTGTCTGGTTTTTAGGGTTTCGTACCCAAAGGGTAAAAACGAAACCCTATTACTGAGACTTCGCTGTCCGTCCGTCTGTCTGTCTGTTTGTCTGTCTGTCTGTGTGTCTCCAGGCTGTATCTCATGAACCGTGATAGCTTAGACAGTTGAAATTTTCACAGATGATGTATGTCTGTTGCCGCTATAACAAAATATACACAGAATATTTAATTATATATTCACTTTAAAAATAAATAATTAAATTAAAATAAAATAAATATTTAAGGGGGGCTCCCATACAACAGACATGATTTTTTTGCCGTTTTTATAGATAATGGTACGAAACCCTTCGTGCGCGAGTCCGACTCGCACTTGGCCGGTTTTTATTTATATAAATAGGGCCGATTTTGTGAAATATGTTATTTACTAGTTTTACTAGTCAACATACTCCTATCCTATCAACAAACTAAATTCCCTCTTCAACATTAGGAACTGCAAAAACATCTTAAAGAAACAACTACATACTTGATTTAGAATAGTGTTTATAAAATATAGGAATTAGTATTCATGTTTTGCTAAGCACCGCTTTTCAAAAAAATATGTTTTTTAAAATGTTTTAGGCGGTAGGTACCTATAATTTAATATTTCATTTTTGTAAAGTGAAGGTTATGTGGGTTATTCCCAACGGACCACGTGGTCGGTTGGCGAATTGCACCGACCACGTGGTCCGTTTATAATAAGACATACTTTACGATGCTGCCATAGTGCAAATGTGCACAAAAACCAATAAAATAAAAGCTTAAAAAATCTTATCGTCAAAAGAAATAGTGCGGACTTACACGAACCGCACAGGGGGCGCACCTTACAATAAAAAATCCACTACAAAGAAAATAATAATTTTGGTTTCGGAAGTCGGTGGCTTTGGTTTTTGTTTGCTTTTTTTTGCCACCGACTTCCGAAACCAAAATTATTATTTTCTTTGTAGTGGATTTTTGAAGTCGGTTATTTTTTGTTAAAAAAGTTTTTTATTTTTCCCTTTTTAGTTCTTTATCCCGTGTTAGATTACTTTCACGAATTCGTTCAACAGTAAATCTTCTACGGAGTGTGTACATTTATGCCTATAACTTTGTACATAGGAATGATTACATAATGTATTATATACTAAAACCTTCCTGAAAGTATGTAAATTACGTTAGTGAAAACCCCATCCAAATCGAATCAGTAGTTTTTGAGAAAATCGCGCACATACAAACATACATACATACATACACACTTACATACATACATACATACATACGGGACGAATACAGAACCTCCTTTTTTGAAGTCGGTTAAAAATCGGACCTAAAGCTTAATACACACATGCGGTGACCCCCTATATTAGCAGTGGGCGTTGTAAATCGGGTCGTTGCATGCGAAGTCGTCGTCTCACTCGTATTACACATACACGGCACATCGTAAAATCCTTATGCAAACTGGATACTGGTCTGGTAGTGTTGTGAGAAACTTTTGTTGCGGAATTGTAAAATTATCGTAGTTGTTGAGCTGTGTTTGAAGTTGTTAGTAGTGTGCTCCTGGGCACATTACTAACATAATTTATTTATTTCTGAGAGAATTATAATGATGACACAAAAGAATATTAATTTATAAAAAAAAAAACTTTATTTTCTTTATGAAAAAGAAAATAACTTTGGAAGTCAGTATCCTAATAAAGAACTTTATTATTCAAAGAACGACCCTTTTACATTTATTTATTTATTTATTTATTTAAACTTTATGCAGCTTACAAAGGTACAAAGGCGGACTTAATGCCGTAGGCATTCTCTACCAGTCAACCAAGGGTGGTGGAGAGATATCATGGCAGGTGCATTTATATTTAAGGCGAAAACATAATTATGTATTCTAATCAGAAGCTATACCTATGTGTAAATTATGAAATAAAATAGGTATACATACAACCTTATACTTATAAATATAAAAATTATGTACATATTTAAATATATAATATTAGAATATTTACACAAATATATAAAAATAAATAAATATATATTTTATATCTATAGAAAAGAGGTTATTGAGATGACTCTGCTATTTATTAAGATAGTACGTCCGCAACTTCCGCTTAAATGCATATCTACTGGTGGCCGTCCTGATATCGAGAGGCAGCGCGTTCCAGAGAAGAATAGATTGAATATGAAATGAAGAATGAACAAAATCAGAAGTATGAGAAGGACAGTGAAGGAGAAGGTTATTGGAAGATCGTAGATTTCTGACGTGTGTAGAACATAGGTATTGAAAGTGGGACATAAGGTAAGAAGGAGGGCTGGGCATAGCATAGCATAGCATAATCGCTAAATTAGAAGCATAATCGCTAAATTAGAACCATAATCGCTAAAATTAGAACCATAATCGCCACACATGGCTATCGATGACTTGTGCATTGAATGGTGTAAGAAGAAAAACATCCTAATTTCAATAGAGAGGACAGTTGGCAATTACCACCTGTTTGGAATCCTGTCCTTTAAATAATCAAGTCCCAAACTTCACACCGCGCTGCAAAACATCAAGACACTGTGAGCGATTATTGTGTGCATCGAAACGAATATGATTCGAATATCGATTAAAAAATAAATCTTGTGCGGGTAGATTGAAAATATTTTTTGTATAAATTAGCTGTCATGACGCCTACCAGCTCAGTCGTCCTGCCATCACGAACGCTGCAAAGTGTTCGAAACGTCAGGAAAAATCTGTAATGCGCCTGCCACACACTCGACGAGTGGCATGGGAAGTAGCGAGGAAAGGAGGCAGAGACAAAGTGTGGCAACATTACTCGTCATGCCACACTTCATGCTCCTCGTCCTCTCTCTCTCTCTCTTGTCTCGTCCGGCAGAGAGGGCAACATCGCGGCAAATCACGGCAGCGCGAGGAGCATAGCGATGAGCAGCGCAAGGAGCATAGTCTGGCAGGCGCATATTATACGCGATTTAATCCGTTTAAACATGTTTTATTATAATGTGTAATAATCGCGAAAACTTAAGACATTATTAGAAATTTTATTGTTATTATTTTTTAAAAATTGCTGCCCTGCTGAGTCATCTTGTTAGTGATACGGTGGCATGCGACCACAGCTATACCTTGGATATTCAAACGTTGATTTATTAAGTTTTTTGCAACACTGAATTCCTAGTCTAGAGAAGAACTTCAGGCTATCAGACATGAATACTTTCTTGTTTCATGCTTTTCAGTTCGATTTTTGTCGTAGTCGGGTTTTAGTTTGTCGCGGAGTGCCTCCCTCCCTCTGTCCTCTCAGGCCACGGCAAGCATGAGGGAGCCTCCACAGACACAAATCTTGATAGGAATAAAACAGCAGCAGGATGGTTGTAGGGGTATATTGCGACGTAGATCGTTTATTGCACTTTACAACACTGATACAAAACTGGTATAAAAATAACTGTTACCAAAGACGTTTGCTTATAGCATTGAGCACATTGTTATAGATAATACTAGGTACAGAACAGCGGTTCAGCGGTCCACGACCGATGTCTTCGGAGACCAGACAAAGAGTGACGAAACAATGAAATAAATGCATAAAAATATGAGATGTTCTAATTTTGAAATTTGAAGTTCAAATCTGGAAGAATGGAGTGGATGAAGTGGCCAGTAATGGAAGATTGCCAGCACTAAATGATGAAAGAAGGATGACTCCGTCACAAGTTTTTATTCACGAATTTTATTGGTTCGTTAGTTAATCAGTATGACGTATAGAATCACCTTTAACGTATGCAAATGACGAAATCAACAGCCTGTATTATCTTAACCCATTCGCTGCGGCCATGGTTTGCGAGTAATCTTGACTAGTTTATTCGCTAACAGCAGTGAAAAGGTTAACTTAGGTATGTTGATCTCTTTACGTCATCTCCGTTTTATTTTATAACGTTAAGCGGCGTACTTTGCTTCGCAGTAATCAGTGGTGTTAATTGCCTAGCAATAATTAAACGTGTGTACTAAGCCGGTACATCGCTAGGATTAGGAGATAGCGAGGATTACTACGGGTGATGTACAGCGTGTAAATTATTGTAGTAGTATAATAATATATTATTATGTTACTAGCACTTTGCCCACGACTTCGTCCGCGTGACCTACAGATTATGTTTTTTTGGATAAAAAGCAGCTTATAGTACTCAGGAATAATGTAGCTTCCTATTAGCGAAAGAATTTTCAGAATCGGATCAGTAATTGCGGAGATTATTTCATACGTACAAACTTACAAACCTAAAAACTCACATACATACATACCTACATGCACCCTGAAAACATAACACTTTTTTTTTGGTTAGTCATGTAAAAACAACAAAAAGTAAAGGGCCAGCTGCTACGAAAAAGCGTAGCAAACTGCTACGACTGTAGCCTTTGCTACGAATTTTTAGAACATTACAAAATTTGTCCATACTTGTCTCTAATTTGCAGTATTTTATGATAAAAAAATATTTTTATCTTACCAAAGCAAGTTAAAATAAGATCTTGGACACAATAGCTGCGTATAGGGTAGCGTTAACGACGTATTATTCTGTCAGATCACTGTCAAACGTCTACAGGGCTTTTAGGAAACCTTTTGTGTTAGCAACACTGATGTCCAGACGCCGTCTGATGGAGAAGTAAGTACATCGGTCTTAGCAAACACACTAACAGCGTCTTGTTGGCTGTTTCTAAGGTGATTCGCACACTGCCCCGCATCACGCAGCGTAGCGCGGGAGTGCGTGATCTTCCGTTGTTTGCAAGTATGTACCTGTATTTGTATAGAAATCACGCGTAGTGCAACACACTGAAAACGCATTCACGCGCGGGATTTTTGTTCCGTCGCCACGCACCCCGCAGCGTAGCGCGGGGCGGTGTGTGATTCGCCTAAGTCCTTATTATAAACACGCTTTTGTCCGCGACTCCGTCCGCGTGGACTACAATAAATGGACCATTTAAATGACCTGCATAGGGTGGTTAGTACTATGGCTGTATTTGTGGTTCGTCCTATCGGAATTAGATGAAAATATAGCTTAGATTAAGTGGGATCCCAAGCAATTAAACTATGAAAATCACATTAAAATACGTTCAGTACTGGTTGCGTGATGCTCGCACAGACAAACAGACAAACATTCTAAAAAATATTTTTTTTGGGCTTGGTTACGTTCAGATTGTTTTTTCTGAAATATCTTCAATGTACAGACACGGCTATTTTACAGTTTTTAATAGTAGATATCGTCTGATAATACATCGTGGAATAACGTCAAGTGGATCCTTTTATCTAGAAATAACAACAAACTGGATCATTAATCATTCTGCTAAACGCGGTGATGGCTTTTCACAAATGAGAAGATATTACCATTTTTTATGTATTATGATCAATTTATTCATTCATAATTTGTTAATTGTGTCCTTGTTCATTAAGTCCAGCACTGAGCACACTCTATAGTAGGGTTTTTCAAACTTATGGCCCCACGTACCCTCGTTAAGTTCCCACACAACTGTGAACGGTTCTTTTGGTTATCGGTGGTTACCATATTTTGTCTGGATAATCAACCTGTAATGGCTTCAATAAACCCAATCATTTTACATTCAAACTCTTAAGCTATAACCGTAGAAAATCCATTATACTACTCGTAAAACGTATCTCCATATTTTATTGCAGTACTTTCATGCTTCACTCACTCTTATCGATATTCCCGAGCCATATCGCCACGTGTCCCATCACTAGCACTGTAAAGTGTTTACGCTCATATTTGCAAAATGGCGGCGTTACGACTCGCTCCACACGCAGGAGAGGTAAGCACATAAGTAGCTGCCACCTGTATCGCTGTAATTTATTGGAATGTTTTTACAAGCCACTAACTATGTAGATTTTAGATGTTTGTTTTTGTTTACCTAAGTAGGTCGTGAGTTCAAGCAACACTAAAAAAAGAATTAACCACACTAGGTCCAAGTGATGTAGTCGACATTGTTTGTATGTGGGATATCATGTAAAATATTCAGACACCCGTCGCGGGCGGCCCTGAAGAAATAACTACCTATTAAATGTAGATCAACCAAAAACTTTCGGTGTTAGAGGGAAAATCTTTACAAATCCAGTTTTTTTAATATAAAAATAAAGCGCTTTAAATAAAATATATTTAAATAAAATAATACATAACTCAAAATACTTATCTATTAATTAAAACATTAAATTATTCATATGTAACTTGAAATTAAATTCTTAAAAAGTTGAACATTATTTTAAAAGGTACCTAATAAATATTCACTTTAACTTTTTATATTCATTATTTAAATATAAGAAATTCTAGTTCACTAATAAATTAGAATAACTTAAGCTTACTTAGTGCCTTTGACTTACAAAAAAGGGGTTACAAGAATTAACACAAACATTAAAATAACCAGAGTTCAGAAGAATAAAATATTCTCTAGAATAGTCTAGAACAGTGTTCCGCAAACTTTTTGTGTTCAAGGTACACCTAAAAAATCTAATTTAAGAGATAACCTTATTTTTACCAGGCACACCAACTAATGACCACGGTACACCAGTGTGCTTCGGCACACCCTTTGCGGAACACTGGTCTAGAAGACAATAAATAAACTTGGAATTGATGCTTATTAATAGCACAAAAGCATGCTAATTTCTACAGAATGCTGAAAAAGAGCACGTGCTAAAAAAGGATAGGTACTTATTGTTAGTCAAGTAAGGTTGCAATAAGCATTGCATAACAGACGCTTCATGATTTTTGTATAGCACAGTGTAGACTAGTTCTCCTAAACACAGTAGTTCAACGCTTTCGATATTCAAACGCTGAGCCAGACTGTGGCATATCAAGCCACATATTGCAGACACATGAATCTTTAGTTAGACGTCCAAAGTTTTGATAAAAAGAGCCTGAAGATAGTCTCGGGGTTTAACGAATAAGTGAGCGAGTAAAGTCGTTAGACTGCCTCCCGCGGGACATTGCTTGACTCGTGGCGGTGTGACCATTGTCTGTGTGCTTCCAGCTGGGTGGTGCAAGATATACTAGCAGCGATTTATGTAATCCTGGTACCTGGGTGGGCAAAGACGTACCGAGATTGGATTAAATAAAGGTAGTGCTTTCACGGTCTCAAGTCTAAGGCTCGTATTACAGAACGATGCTCGAGCACAGATCTCTGCTTGAGCATAGATTTAAAGCCATTTGATTGGTTGAAACTAGTTTCAATAGATGCTCAAGCAGAGATCAGTCTCGAGTATCGTTCTGTAATACGGGCCTAAGTGTGCGAGGGACCACCGGGGTCGTTTTGGGCTTGTACACAAAACGGTGATACGCCGCCGTCGCATTGGAAAAATCTACGTGCTCGCACGACGCATCGCAAGAACCTGAAAATCGATTCACGTACATCGCGCATTCTTGCGATGTTACGCTTTTATTAATAACAGCAATGTTACAGTCTTTTTACTATCCATGTCCAGGGGCGTAGCGATGTAAAACGGCGCCCAGGGCACGCATCCAAACAGCGCCCCTCTCCCTTTGCAAATTATTTTAAAAACAGATACCTACAGACCTACACATATTTTTTCCTAGGATATCCTACAAATGTTGACCTTGCTAATTTGCATTGTATTTTTGATAGGTAGTTGGTAAATTTCGTTTTTTTGCTCCCCTCCCTTGATGGCACCTAGGGCATGTGCCCTGCCTGCCCCACCCTAGCAGGCGCGGTCCCAGGGGAGGGGGGGTCACGGGGGACATGACCCCCCCCAAAATCGTACAAAAATGCGTCAAACACGGTATCTAATTCACAGTAAAGGACGTCGGCATTAATCGGTATGACCCCCCCTAAAAAAGCCTTCAGCTGCGGTATGACCCCCCCCCCAAAATCGTCGGCTGCGACCGCGCCTGCACCCTAGTTACGCCCCTGTCCATGTCACAGCTTACTACCTAGTTAAAAAATACATTCAATATACGATCGCCGAAGAAATGGTTACCCGAACCGTGCAAGGGAAACCGCTTGCCGCACGAAATCGCATCGCAGCCACGGAACATGTTCCGTGATCGCAGCAATTCGCGTCGCAGTTTTCTGCGTTGCGAAGTCGCATCGCACCTATTCGCAGTTTTGTGGACAAGCCGTAAGAGTCTGACAGACCCCTCCGCCTTCCCCAGGGCGGAGGAAATCCATGAGAATTTCCACCCCGAGAACAAAAAAAAGTAACTTTAGACTGTCACCTGCGGAAGTCGGGTAAGTATTTTGATTCACGGATTCGGGGCGTTTCAGTCATGAACTATAATGTGATTCTGTGGCCACTTTGAGACAATAACGATGGCTGCCAGAATCAAAAGTAGGTAATATTAAATAGTCGTGAGTTTTTTATAACTTGTACCACGCCTACATTTATCTACGTTGCATATATACATGTGTGTGTGCTTCGTGGGTAGTCTTTCGATTCTGGGGTATATTTACCAGGCAAACATAATTACGTAAGATATTCGGATTAAGTTGGACGTTTGTACTAGAGCGGGGTAGGGGAAAATGTACTGTTTGAAGGGGACAGACTTAATGTTGGGGTTAATTGTTTTTGCAATTAACTAAAGAATTTTTAGATGTATTTCTATTTAGATGTATTTTTTTTTTAACTTCGATCATATATATTCTATGATCGAAGGTATTAAATAATCATAGAATATATGTAATACTAGCAACCCGCCCCTGCTTTGCATGAGTGCAATTTATTGATGTGGTGACATGTCAAAACATGAAGATTTATGTGCTGTATCTAAGTTTCAGTGGCCTTCCGGAATATTTTTTTTTTAATGGTGTTGAAAACTGTATTAAAACCCTTGTTTAATTTAGAAGAACTAAGCGAACAAACAGACAGGACTAAAAATCGATGAGTTAACTGAGCAAACGTGTGGACTGCTCATTCCTTCTGTATACGAGAAGGGTTTTTTTCCCTGTAATGGCCCGATATTATTAATTTTAGGCATAAATTATAAACTCCCTCTGTTGACTCATTAGTTCTGGGTTCAATTCCTAGGTTTAGCAAACATTAAGGCCGAGATTAATAAACGTTACTTAGCACGTGTTTTAGCATTATTGAAATGTTATTTAGCATTATTCCTGTCACTGTACAAGTAAGTACAAGATAGAGACGGGAATATAGCTAAGCCAAAGGCATGGGCGTAACCAGCCATGAGCTCAGGGTGGGGCAGCAGTCTAAAATAATATATAATATTATTAACTAGCAAACTATACCCGCCCTCTTACCCCGGTTATTTTTTTTGTGTCGAATGTCGAGTGTGAACTTTCTTACAGATAAGTATTGTAGTTAGTAGGTAGTAGGTACCAACATAATTTATGTTTTTAGGTTGGTTAGGTACCTTACAGGTCAGAGCCAGCGTGGGGCAAGCGCCCCACTCTGCCCCACCGTGGCTACGTCCATGGCCAAAGGATATGCTAAGTAACATTTTTATTAATTTCGGCCTCAGTGTTTCTCCGTTCTTGCAAGAAAATTCTTGCTAGCCCAAATTCTGGATTTGCGGCAATATAGGTACTTGTCGTATTACATGGAACTTAAACATAAGTGACGAAATGTTGGTTTACTATACACTTCTGCCTAACCTTTTGCGGTACACAGGCGTGATATTTTCTATACACCAGCTGCCATTTTTAAACTAATAAATATGTCAGGCACGTGACAAGAGTATTGATGTATTATTGGCACTGCTTTGCTAATGCTACCAGGAGGTCAGACGTGAAAGGCGTATGTGATAGTTCGTTCTATTGTTGGCTAGGTGTGTCCCGCAGTTTTACCCTCGTTGCTCGGCTCCTAAGGATCGTAGCGTGATGTTATATAGCCTATAACCTTCATGCAACGTCATGGTTTATCTTACAGCTTTTCCACTGATAAAGAAATAAAGAAATAATTTATTTGGTTAAACAAGAGACACAGAAGTTAACATTTTGCTAAAAAAAACACGTGATAAAAAATAGTGTGCTAAATTAATCCAGTAGAAAAAAATCAATGACAAAACAAATGGTACGTGTCTCTGTCGCTCCAAATACCCATTGTAATTACGTACCTTTACAGATTTTCCACTAAGACTATTACAACATCACGTAATACACGAAATAAAATAGGTACTTACGTCTTAAATCCCAAGTAAAATCCCTAACAATCCTCCTTTTTTGCGTAAAACAAATAAAAATACCTAAATCGAAATTACAAACAAAGAATTACCGAGACGTAAAAACAAACTTTTAATACATTACACAAAAAGGTGTCTGCCTACCTCCCCCCCCCCATACACACCGTATGCTCCTAACGTTTCACCCAAAACTTGAGCCAAACGTTAAACGCTAAAGAAACGAACTTTATTAATCAAAGTTAACTAATACAGATTTAATGTTATTGCCGCCCTGGTAGGGTCAGCCAAACTCCTGGGGTTTAATCACTAGATTAAACTCAGTTTAATTGTGTGAGCGGCGTTGGGGTCCCCTAGAACAGCTGTTTAGGTGGTGTTCTTGGGTTTATAGGAACTAGTAATCTTGGTGGCTTCCTCAAATCATAGAAACAAGGAGCTATATGCCATCATAGCAAATTAGTACGGGAACAACTGATGCCACTTTTAGTACATTTTTCGACACAATTACGTGCATAATTAAGCGCTCCTTGTGAATAAAAAGATCTCCAACGCATTGAACATTCCGCACACCCTCTATCTAACACTGTTAATCGTCACTCAACACTAGCACTAAACTAAAGCACTGTATTTATACCATCGATCGTGTTCGGTTCGTCGCCAGCGCGTACGTTTTTAATATGAGCAATTTGCTCAAGATCAGGCATCAAGCTCGATAGCGCCTTGGCACATCTCCTTGTTTCTATGATTTGAGGTGGCTTCAGTAAACCCTGCAAAGTTTTCACACGCATTATGAAGAGCTCGTTTGCCAATTAAACACGTAAAAGACATGTTTTTAGCAAATTAAACTTACCTCGGATTTTTTTCCAAACTTCTCACGTAGAAGTTTCACGGTTTGTGCGCACTGTCAAAGTTATCATTGTGTTGTAAAGTGTGTTACACATAACAATTCCCTTCGACGCTATCTTGGCTCCCCTGAATGTCAATATGTCATAACGTTTTTAACGGTGTTGGCAGTTTTCTTTCAGCACCAGTTCTCGTTCACCACTTTTTAGTGTCCCAGGCATTATTTTAACACTTATCTAAAAAAACCGGCCAAGTGCGAGTCGTACTCGCGCACCGAGGGTTCCGTATCATTTTTGGACGCATAAAGTGAAAAAATCCGGACCGCATAACTAAGTTTGTTTGTGAAGGAATTTTGATGATTTTGAAAAAACTGTACTAGTTAGGAACATCGTTTTATTTTTGGTGCCATATTTGGGTCAATTCCTATCAACTCTAATTATTTCAGATTTTTTGCCCCGCAAACTTCGGAGATAAGGGCGGGGGGAATGGTATTTTTTTGGACATTTTTCATCATACGTCGAAAACTGTGAGACATAAAATAAAATGATAATATATTTTGAAATGTGCAGCCCTTTCATATGATATGTCACTTGACCTAGTAACCCCACTTTGAAATTTCGGACCCCACTTCGGCCCCTTTTGCAATGAAAATAAAAATATTTTTGGACTTTTTTCATTTGCAATAAAGTTGAACAAGCATTCTTTATAACTATTCCAAATTTCAAGTCGATAGCATAAGTAGTTGCTGAAATAAGCAGGTGTGACAGACAGACAGACAGACAGACAGACAGACGAAGTCGCACCATAAGGGTTCCTTTTTTACCATTTTGGTACGGAACCCTAAAAACATAGAACGTTTAAGACCTGAACAAAGTGACAGACAGGGGAGCCAGTTATACCGTCGAAATCTGTGAAACGATTTATCAAGATTCTATATATATAGGCTACATTCTAGAGCATTCGTCCTGTTTATGTCCAAATCTCTAAACTGGAATAATGATGGCAATAAGCGCGTCATAGTACTCAGATTAGTATGCGTTCGTGTGAAAAAAGTTCAGCTGGTTTAAATAAATAAAAACACCAACAAAAATGTTTAATTAGTCCCCAATGTTAAGAAAATTTATTTTCAAAGTGAGATGCTCGTTGACCTGGAAAAACAGAGACTTGTAGTCTGTAAAGGACTATATACATCGCGACTTTTTGCTATAAACAGTCGGGAGAAAAATCGCGCGACTACAACGCAGCTGTGCTTTTAAAATTAACTGTATTTTTTCGAGAAAAAGTGTTAGGATACTGTTTTCTTTAAGTGTTTTAATGGAATTATACGCCTGGTTTTTCTAGTTCTATTTCACTTATTTGTCAGATAGATGTAAATTCTGTTCCAATTTTTTATGCTAGGGATTAGTGCTTCACTATGCAGAGAATGTAAAACTGGAACTTGTTCAGGTTTAGCTTTTTAATTCATAGTGTCAGTGCTGTTTTTTAACCTCAACAACAGCAAAAGTCAACAATTAAATATGGCGCGAAATGATTTGCTAGTTATCTCGGTTGTTGAGACTTCCATTTATCGTAAATATCGTTACGGCAACCGATTTTTTTCGTTATTATTTAGCGATCGGTAGTTTGCGATGATATCGTTAGCAATGTTGAGATTGTAGGCCCTAGTGAAATAGCGACTGTATCAAAAACTCGAAATAAAAAGTCGCCGTGTAAATAGACCTTAAGTCGAGCGGTCAGACGGGCGGAAGTAATGGCTTTATTCTATAAAAACATTTCAGCGCCAGGACCCAACGTTTTTTACTCATTAAATATTTGACGCTCGATTTTTTATTATTTTTTAAGTAGCGTAATTTGAATCAACCCGCAAGTCAGCGTAATTTAAAGCCGCCGGATGGAAAGCGGTTACCATAGCCTATGAGCTAACAATAATGCTGTATAATTCAAACGGTACTATGCTATAGATAAGCATTTAAAAAAATCATGCGTCGTTGCAAATTTAAAATATCCTATGTGTGAAAGTGACTTTTCGAGAAAAACTAAGAAAACTTGCTCCTGACCTATTCCATTTTTGTGTAAAAAAAAGTAAGTAGTTTATACACATAGAAGATTATTTTTGTCGCATAGGTAAGAACCATAAATCATGCGTATTTTAATGCATTATTATGCTATGCACATGGAAGTCTTTGCTAAATATGGGTATTCAAAATTACTTTTCAGATTAATGTAAAACTCACTTACGACAAAAATGTCACATAGGAGATTTTAAATTTGCAACGACGATTGTGTGTATTGCCGTTAAAGCAGATTAAATAAAACGCTATGCAAGCTAGCAATGAAATAAAAATTGAATTTCGTTAACTGACAAACACAGTTTACAGACACACACGGTCAAATTTCGACCACAGGCATACCAGTTAAAATTAAATAGGATTTCTGAAACTAGGTCTGTTGTTGTCAAAGATACTGCATCAGCTTTACCCAGCGCCTAATTGACGAATATAGGTTTACCCTAAATTGGCATAACGGCTTTTGACAGGCGATTGGCAATCGCAGCATAACTACATTAGGTAACTGACAGGTTAAAGGTAAAGTCTGTCCATCAATATTACCCTGTTATTTTATAATTACAGGTGAATTCTATTCATTCATATTACCCTGTTATTGTATAATTACAGGTAAATTCTCTCCACCGATATTACTCTGTTATTGTCTAATTACAGGTGAACTCTATTCATCAATATAAACCTGTTATTGTTGGATTACACATGCTAATTACATGTTAACTCTGTCCTCCAATATTACCCTGTTGATACCCATCAATATTACCCTGTTATTGAGTAATTACAATTGAATGGTATCCATTAATATTACCCTGTTATTGGTGCCGATTCTGTTGTTTACGAATTAAACTAATTTAGTCTTATTATGTCTCTTTCTAATAAAAAACAAGAGAGGGATAGCAGATATTTAATCCTGTCAAATTAGTCCTCTTGAATAGTTTTAACGTCAATTTAGTCGTAATCGCAAAAGGTCATGACTATTTTCCCGTAAATGACAAGGGCGTAGACTAATTTGACAGTTCTAAATATTTTCTTTCCTTTTTCAATGATATTTGTAAGAAAGAGATATAGTGTGATTAAAATTAGTTTAGTGCGATGTTTAACAGAATCAGCACCATTGTCTCATTATAGGTTGTTTCTGTCCATCAATATTACCCTGCTATTGAATAATTACAGGTGAATTCTGTCCATCAAAATTACTGTATTATTGTATAATTATACAGGTAAATATTTTTGTCCATTAATATTATTCTGTTACTGTCTAATGACAGATGAATTCTATCAGTCAATAACTGCTAGTTAAATCCTAAACTTGGATAAAAGCATCTTCTTAAATAGAGAAGAAAACAGCATTGGTTACCATACGTTTGCTCACTACATTTTAGCGAAGTCTGATTAGGTCTAGATTTTGATTTTCTTCACTTTGATCGCTGATTGTATCTGCTTATTCTTCGTAACTGTTTGTCTATTCTGTACCGACTCGCTGCGTGATATCACCGCGTAACCACTAATTTGTTTGCGAACGTTCGACAGAGAATCTCACCGTGACATTCTCCCTGGAACGTTTACAAACAAAATGGCAGTTCTCTCTTATTCCCAGACATCGACGTGTTACTCGTGCGCCGCAGATAATACAATATAACATTTACAATCAGTGCAAAATGATAGACCCCAATGAATCAGCAACGGCCGTGTATGACACATAAGTCACAAAAGATACACACAAACAAAACTCCACCTTATGGCTCGCAATTTGAACAGAAATTTGAACACACCAGTACTAAATAACTAAAACGATCTGAATCAAGGCGAAGAAGGTCAAAACAGCGACGGAAATTAGACGAATGGGTCTTTATTGCCATCGTGCGAACAGTACGTACTCGTACATGCAGACGCGTTGCATCGGGGGGTTGAAACAACCCTCTGAGTTCCAAAAACCGTTCAGTCTACGCCAGTCCGTGGGGCCAAACGGACGCTTCGCGCGCGCTCACAAATATTCCGAACTTTCCATTCCATATTTGAAAATCTGTGTTTTTTTATTTTACTTTTTTATCCGGAGGACGAACGGCAGAGGCATTCAGGTAAGTGCAGTTTAATATTCATAATTCTCTAAGGAGTATGTGATGGAGCAATCGAATGATTCCTTTTTTCGTGTTTTACGACTGAACTTCGGTTGTTAATCCAGAGGTTTTCCGTCGGGAGGCTTATTAAAAAAGTTGAAGTTTAGGCGGTGTATTTAGAAAGTCATTGGAGAGTATTTAAAACGGTTGGGGCAGGAGAATTCTTAATTTTATGGTTTAGCCGTATTATACTTTTAAGGGACGTAATTGGCCGGTATTGTTTTACTTTTATTTGACTTCGGTTATTATTAATGGTTTTCTGTGTTTCTTGTAAAACAATTTGCAAGTTCTTTTGAACCAAAAATTGTTTGAGTTGTTACTAATGATTTTTTTTTTCAAAAACCTAACGATTAAGAACTACATCAAATGTACCTATTTATTAGTTACTGCAAAGAAAAATCTTCTCATTATGGGGAAAGATGATGAATTACCATGATTGATATCTGCATGTTTAAGAGTTTAGACTACTAAATCCTTCTTCGCAATGTTTTTCTTCATTGTTTATCAGTCATGCCTAAGATTAACTTCGAAAGCAACATCATCTGCATGCCAGATTTATATTTTCCGAACCCCCGGAATTTAAGGAACCGTATTTATAGCAAAAATGTTTTCTTCTATAATAATTCAGCAAAAAGTAATTCCCAAAAGTGATTTATCTTCTTAATACCAGCAATTTATAAGCCCCGACACGTTTCTCAGCTAATTTGTATTAGGAAGGTAAATAGCGTATCACCGCATATAAATTAAATAACGCGTAACAATCTTCGCACGCGGATAATTGGGTATTTCACCCTAATAACCAGGAAAATGACGTTCAGGCTGTTACCCGAAATATCGGTTGCAGATAAGCGTACAATTTAACGCCTCTTATTTTTATTTATTAAGACTTTTGCCCGCGACTTCGTCCGCGTGGAATGACCAGTTTAAATGACCTCCGTAGTGTAGGCTGGCTAGTACTACCAAGAGGTCAAGCTGTATCTCTTGTTTCTCCGATCAGAATTAGATAAAACGTGGCTTAGATTTTAAGTTGGACCCCAAGCTATCGGACTGAGAAAACCACATCAAAATCCGTTGAGTACTTTTTGCGTGATGCGCGCACAAACACAAAAATTAACATTTTTTTATACACGACGATTGCGGCATACGAAACAGCCCATGAATCGCTTGCAATACCAGGTATTACCTACACTAGGAAGCGGTGAAGGGCGGCCGTTTTTGGGGGCTGTCTAATGTACAGTACGTGGCAGTAAATAATGCACATCGAGCTTTAGAAAGAGATATTTGCTAGCTTCGACTTTATAGAGCGTCATCTCTGTCGCACGAAGCACTAACAGTCTGGTATCTAATAAACAAGTCGGCGACAAAACGTCACATAGGTATGAGAGACGGATACAACGCTCTACAAAGCCGAAGCTAGCCGATTATCTCTTTCTCAAACTCGATGTGCAATATTTATTGCCGGGTATATTGACGTTCAAAAAGTGCTAATTGGCTTTAGCCTCACATAGGTATGAGTGACGGATACGACGCTCTACAAAGCCGAAGCTAGCCGATTATCTCTTTCTCAAACTCGATGTGCAATATTTATTGCCGGGTACTGTATATTGACGTTCAAAAAGTTCTAATTGGCTTTAGCCCACTTTGAATAAATGACATTTGAATTTGAATTATCACATGCGCGTTGCCGACCCTTTAGAATGAGGATTCGCTGTGCTGACAGCTTAGGCAAGCAGATCTCCCTCTGTCAACACAGTGCATCCGAGCTCTGGCGACCTTACTCACCACAGGAATACACAGCCGCGGTCCCAGCCGACGATTTTGGGGGGGTCATACCGCAGCTGAAGACTTTAGGGGGGGTCATACCAATTAATGCCGACGTGATATACCGTGAATTACCGTGTTTGGCGCATTTTTGTACGATTTTGGGGGGGTCATGACCCCCGTGACCCCCCCCCCCTGGGACCTAGCAACACTACTGAAGAGTAGCGTTGTTTGGTTGTGGTATTCTGTAAGGTGGAGGTAGGTACTTACCCAGTTGGATTTCTCCAGATTTGAGCGAGATACCTATTCCACTGGGACCTCTTAATACATACCTACGTAATATCAAACTTGTTGTCCCAAGGGGGTAGACAGAGGTGAAACATACATAAGTTTATTTTATTATTTTACCACGTTTTTATTAACTCGCTTTTTGTCTGTCTGTCTATTCGGTACAAATTTTCCAATTCATTTATTTTTTAAATAATATAAGTGCTAATTTCTTTTTTCCATTTAATATGTCAACCAAGTTACACTGAAAAACCGAATAGTTGATTTTTAGGGTTCCGTACCAAAATGGTGAAAAAGGAACCCTTATGGTGCGACTTCGTCTGTCTGTCTGTCTGTCTGTCTGTCACACCTGTTTATTTCAGCAACTACTAATGCTATCGACTTGAAATTTGGAACAGTTATAAAGAATGCTTGTCCAACTATATTGAAAATGAAAAAAGTCAAAAAATATTTTTATTTTCATTGCAAAAGTGGGGTTACTAGGTCAAGTGACATATCATATGAAAAGGCTTGATCTGCACATTTCAAAATATATTTTCATTTTATTTTATGTCTCACAATTTTCGACTATGATGAAAAATGTCTGAAAAAATACCATTCCCCCCCCCTTATCTCCGAAGTTTGCGGAGCGATAAATCTGAAATAATTAGGGTTGATAGGAATTGACCCAAATATGGCACCAAAAATAAAACGATGTTTCTAACTAGTACAGTTTTTTCAAAATCATCAAAATTCCTTCACAAACAAACTTAGTTATGCGGTCCGGTTTTTTTCACTTTATACGTCCAAAACTGATACGGAACCCTCGGTGCGTGAGTACGACTCGCACTTGGCCGGTTTTTTTGATTGTTGATTCCCTTTTGGTTGAGTTGACATTAAATTGTGTTAAAAAACTGTTCCATGACGTTTGTTTTGACAAAAATAATTGAAAACACTTTTAATTTTGTTTATTTAACAAATCATGCCGGTAGGTGCTATATTAACCCAAAATATATGTTAAAAAAGGTTCAATCAACTTCAAAAAGTTTTTCAGTCCTATCAGCTGTCCATATCTATAATATGTCATTACCAATACTCTTATTCGCTTTAAGTGGCTTTTTACATCACCCACGATCACGAATGGAGTACCATAGAGGCAACCTATTCTATTCCGTAAACCATTCGGAACACGACCCGTTCACGTGTATTTAAATGATTGATTCTTGCTACGTTAACTAACAAAGGAATATATTATTCTATACGTTCTCCTCGGGGGAATTACTTACTATTAAGACCGCGAGCGTTGTCTGATACCTCAGATCATAGAAATAAGGAGCTATATGCCATCATAGCAAATTAGTACGGGAACAACTGATGCCACTTTTAGTAAATTTTTCAACACAATTACGCGCATAATTACCTTGTGAATAAAAAGATCTCCCACGCATTAAACATTCCGCACACCCTCAATCTAACACTGTTAATCGTCACTCAACACTAGCACTAAACAATGTAGGTATTTATACCATCGATCGTGTTCGGTTCGTCGCCAGCGCGTACGTTTTTAGTATGAGCAATTCGCTCAAAATCAGGCATCAAGCTCGATGGCGCCTTGGTACATCTCCCTTGTTTCTATGATCTGAGTCTGATACAGTTGAAACGTGATTGAGCCTTAAAACGTAGGTTTTATTA
The DNA here is from genome assembly GCA_948465475.1 of Thalpophila matura. Lineage (NCBI taxonomy): Eukaryota > Metazoa > Arthropoda > Insecta > Lepidoptera > Noctuidae > Thalpophila > Thalpophila matura. Next base: position 12,662,561 of record OX419196.1, read on the forward strand.
TATCTGACTAGTTTGTGCCTGTGGATTCGCTCGGGTAGGATTCGGAATTGATAAAGATGAAAAAAAAAAAAAAGTTATGTAAGGAATACCAAACAATTTTGATGCGGCAATAACTCAAAGTTTAAAGTGCGGATTGGCGACCGATAGATCGTGACTTCAAACCCAACCCGTTACAGACTTTTAGACCGGTCCGCGATTTAAGTCGCTGATCATTTCGGAATTTTAATATTTCAATATCGTAGAACCTAATAGAGATTTAAATTAAAAACCTTTTATAAATATGTATAGAAGTCAAACGGTAACTCTCGTTTAACACAATTAAGGCCATGTTGTTTCAACTTACAGTTACGTATCTGTAACCGTCAAATATGGCGGCTTGTACGACAATTTCATACTGACTTAACGATTACGTACTGACTTACGGATACAGATGGTTTGAAGCAACCCGCCCTAAATAGATTTACTTTCAGCTGCAGATTCAGCCTGCACAGCTATTAAACATTAAAATCTCATTGGAATAACAAAATATTTACAAACACTGATGAAAAGAAAAGCTAGAAAGCAATAAATACAATTCCAAACTTTTTTTTTTTTTGGGTTTCGTACCTCAAAAGGAAAAAACGGAACTCTTATATAGGATCACTTTGTTTTCCGTTCGTCAAGAACATTTTTTTAGGAACGTTCTACGGTTCCTTGGAGTTGTATAATATTCAAGAATCGAAAGATACAATCATTACTTATGTCACATTTTATTTTGATACTTGCAAACTTACTTAAGCATAATATTTCTAGTTGGCCTAGAATTACTTTGTAGTTAGGTATAATATCACTTAAAAAATATATATTTTTTTAAGTGATTACAAACATTTTGTACAGAACCTTCGGGGCCCGAGTTCTACTCGAACTTGTCCGGTTTTTATTTACTTAGACTACCGTTCTCATTTCATTCTTATTTGTACTGTAGTTGTTTTCTTATACAACTTAAGAGATATAGATATATACCTAAAGTAGCCGCCATAGGAATAAGCACGCTTCTCCGACGCTAAAAATAGGTCAACCCGTCTTCTCCTATGGGGTGAGCCGACCAAAGGATTTTGTCAGGTGGACTATCCACCTGAATAAATCCTTCAAAGTATCTAGATACTTTTAACAACATACGTACATGTATAGGCAAAAAGGAACCGTCCGTCCGGCCGTCTGTCAAAGTAGCATACTTCAGCAACTACTAAAAGCTATAGATTTGAAATTTGGAATAGCTTTAAATATTGCTTATCGCAAATTAAAAAAATATTAAAGTTTTCTATCGGATTCGGATCGGAATGAGTGTGATCATTTTCTTTTTAAAGTTCCAGAAATGTGAGAAATACAAAGGGTATTTCTCACATTTCTGGAACTTTTTCTAGATAGTTTATTTTGTTGACTTATGACACTATTTGAGCGTAGGTGCGATATATTGTCATAAAAGGACATCAGCTGGTCGCCTCGTAAATTGCGAGTCATCTCGTGGGTGGGCTAGCAATTTGTCAATATTCTAGCTCTAAGTATAGCTAGGCTCACCGTGATGTTATTGTAAATAGGGACCCGTTTAGTAAGGATTCATTTAACACTTTAACCGCCTGAGTTGGATTAATCAGACAAATATTATCGTGTCCATTATGCCTGTATTGACACAGACGTAATGGACATGATAATAATAAGAATGTCGTAATTAGTGTTGCCCAAATGCGGTCTTGCGTGAATCATTTTCGCAAGACCAAGACCACTTAACTGCAGCAAGACCGAGATCAAAACTAAAACTGAGTATGCAATACTAAGACCAAGACTACGACCAGGTGTGACGCGAGACCGAGACCAAAGACTGGGTTAGACTCGTCTTGGTCTTGCATTTGGGCAAACTAGTCGTAATTGTTTAACCCTTAAACGTCTCCAGTCATTGAAGTGAGAAATATGTACTCGTAACGTGACAGTTATAAATTAAACTAATTTCAAATTTTTCGCAGCAAAAAAAGTTGCCATTTTATTGTTACCTACAAAACAATTAGGACATACATACTCAATTGGCTGTACTTCAAAAATATCAAGTGTACAGACCTACTGGACGAAGTAGAACTTTTTTGGAATTTTGTCTGTTTGTCCGCGCATCAGGCAAAAAGTACTGAGTGGATTTTGATGTGCTTTTCACAGTTTGGTCGCTTGGTGTCTACCTTCAAATCTAAACCACATTTCATCTAATTCCGGTGAGATGAACCAGAGATACAGCTTGACTTCTTCGTAGTACTAGCCACTCTACACTAAGGGCGGTAAGATCAATCGTAGCTTAACCACGGAAGAGAGTTTAATCTTCCGTCTTTGATTGTTTTCTACTAAGTACAAAAACCCAAAGAAACAATCGAAGACGGGAGATTAAACTCTCGTCTGTGGTTTAAACTACCATTGATCTTACGGCCCTAAGGAAATGGTTAATTTATTGTAGTCCACGCGGACGGAGTCGCGGGCAAAAACTTCTAGTCCCACGTCAATTAAAATGGTCAATAAATTTATTGAGCCACGCGGACGGAGTTTTGGGCAAAAACTTGTATTCTCATAAAATCATAGACAGACAAGCTGAAGCTGAGTACATGTATGTTACCTATAAAAGGCTGTTATAGACAGATGTGTGAGCCAGCCTTTAGTCTTGTCTGAATTTCCTGTCACGCTTGCTTGATATCCCCAAAGGGAGGGCAGTTTGTAGATGACGGCGTAAATCCTTTGTGGCGAAGTGGCCAGTCAGGAAAAGGCAGTCTTTTAGAACTAGGTTTAACATGACATCACACTTGTATTACCTAAATTGTTAATCAGAGGTGGTACATCCACATTTCGGCAGTTAAGTTACATTCACATTTCGGAGTACCAATACAAACCATTCCTGGTTTAATGGTACAAACAGTATAAAAATGAAATGTGTTTGAACAATAAATAAAAATATAAAAAAAAGTTTAAGCTGCTGCTGAAGCCTGAAGGCCCCAAAATCTTAAGACAGTGGATTTTAGATTAGATTAGTGATTTAATTTTTAGCCAACCCTTTCCAGCCCCCTCAATAATATCTGGGACCCCGTAAGAGCCCATCAAAAATAATTTCTGGATCCGCCATAGCCCTACAGTGCCCTGTGGCTAGGGTAACCATTATTACCAGATCAAAAAAAAACAAAATCCGGAGAAAATTCCATACATTTGAAGAAATTCTAACCCTAAAGCGGTGAAAAGGGGTAGTAAAGTTTGTTTGAAGAAAATAACGACTTTCTGATGTTTTTCGACTTCCACGCGAACGGTATCGTGGGCTGCACACAGCTAGTCATTGATAATTGTCAAGAACTTTGAACCGAAACTTTCTTACTTAAGGAAAAAAACCTTACCCAATAGGTACCTACTATTTGATCTCATGTAATGGTCAAAAAGCCGCAATATCTCTCTCCTCTTAATAAAAAGCCGATATTTTGCATCATAAAGTAAAAAATCCGAATGTAAGTTAGTTAGAATGGGAGCCAGACGGATAAACCGGTTATCCAATAAGTCTAGATTGCAGGAGTGCTCCTTCCTCCCACTTTTACGTGACAAGCATAAAGACGTTTAACATCGAAAGGAGGAACATTCACCAGTCCTCATTTTTAAATACTTACTTGTAATGTTGTAAAAATCGTTGACTGGAATTTACAGATTTTTTTGGGCATGGTTACGTCCCAGTGTACCTTAACCCGACAATTTTTTCTGGAATATCTTCAATGTACAGACACGGCTTTTTTACAGCTTTTGATCATAGCGTGATGTGAAATAGCCTATAGGTACTATTCCGCATAAAATTGGCTATCATATGCAAAAATATTTTTTCGAATCCGTCTGGTAGTTCCAGAGATTAGTGCGTTGAAACAAACAAACAAACTCTTCAGGTTTATAATATTAGTATAGATAGACTACACATTTCGCATTCAGATCGCCTAAATAAAACGTGCTCATAATGAAATAATTATAAATTCAAATTTTATCTATCCTCTATATTATCCCCTAAGGTTAAACAAGGTAACCTGAATATTAATCGAGAAAGTTCGGTATATTAAATACCATCGATTTAAATTACCTAATTATGTAGTACGGTTTAGTACTCAGATCATAGAAACAAGGAGATATGCCATCATAGCAAATTAGTACGGGAACAACTGATGCCACTTTTAGTACATTTTTCGACACAATTACGCCCATAATTAAGCGCTCCTTGTGAATTAAAAGATCTCCCACGCGTTGAACATTCCACACACCCTCAATCTAACACTGTTAATCGTCACTCAACACTAGCACTAAACTAAAACACTGTATTTATACCATCGATCGTGTTCGGTTTGTTGCCAGCGCGTACGTTTTTATTATGAGCAATTTGCTCAAGATCAGGCATTAAGCTCGATAGCGCCTTGGCACACCTCCTTGTTTCTATGATCTGAGGTTTAGTACTAAGTAAGCAGGTAGATTTCTTCTTATCTTGTGTTTTTAGTAGAACCCAGAAGAGACAGATGCAGAAGTAGCTCACATTTTTGAAGAGACGTCCAAGATACTATATTCAAAATATTTATTCTGCAAATTGTAGCTGCGCTAAGCCGAATACTAATCGATGATAAATTAATCGAAATCCCGAGCACTCGAATGTACTCGAAAATGATCAAATATTCAAAACATTAGCACATTGATTGAAAAGCGAACGCTGCGTTATCGATATCTGTTGCTGTAGAAACCAATGCATTTAGAATCTCAGTGTAATTTGGAAGAACATCATCCATTCAAAAAATGTTTAGGGTTGCTTCGTTGCTGTCAAATAAACAAACTTATTTTTTGTTTCGGATGGGAGGGTGTCATCGAAGAAAATATTAATTCCTAGGACTAATCCGGGGTTAAGTGCAGAAGCGGCCATTTATTACCGACTTCAAAAAAGGAGGTTCTGTATTCGTCCCGTATTTATGTATGTATGTTTGTATGTGCACGATTTTCTCAAAAACTACTGATTCGATTTGGATGGGGTTTTCATTAACGTAATCTACATACTTTGAGGAAGGTTTTAGTATATAATACATTAGGTAATCATTCCTATGTACAAAGTTATATGCATAAATGTACTCACTACGTAGAAGATTTACTGTTGAACGAAGTCGTCAAAGTAATCTAACGCGAGATAAAGAACCAAAAAGGGAAAAATAAAAACTTTTTTTACAAAAAATAACCGACTTCAAAAAGCCACTACATAGAAAATGATAATTTTGTTTTCGGAAGTCGGTGGCAAAAAAAGCAAACAATAACCGAAGCCACCGACTTCCGAAAACAAAATTATTATTTTCTTTGTAGTGGCTTTTTGAAGTCGGTTATTTTTTGTTAAAAAAGTTTTTTTCTAGTTACTACCATTATCTATCACCAAAAAATTATGCAAGTTTTTTTTTCCACTGACTGTCATACAAGCAGTTAATTATTGGGAAGCCTATGATCAGCTTTTTAGGCTGCTGCGATAAATGCATACATATTACTACAATTGAGGAACAACCCTACAAATTCAATTGACTGAATACCAGCGCGTCTGTATTCAAAGTGTTTGTCACCACTGACCAATTAGATGCTATACAGCGTTTATTAGGAACCGCCAGACCAATTAGAAGACTTAAAGGAAGTCTGTTCACAATTTGCAGGGACTTCAAACAGTTTCTAAATTGTTATTCGGGTTCAGAACTTTATGTAGATCTATTGATCCTAGAAGTTTTTTTTATACGACGATGGTGGAAATCACACGTATCTACGGCTATGCAGATTATGTTCTGCTCCATACAATCATTATGTTCACATAAATTATTTTTAGGGTTCCGTACCTCAAAAGGAAAAACGGAACCCTTATAGGATCACTTTGTTGTCCGCTGTCAGTCACTGGACCATAAGTGGAGCCATCTGCTCATAGATGGCGCCATTGGAAGTATGCAGTAGCGCCATCTATGATCATATTTCGGAACTCTTAGGGCGCGAGGCATACTCGCACTTGTCCAGTTTTTTTTCATGATTTCAGGGTTGGTCCCATAGTAAAAGTTGTTCATAATGATGAGTTCCATGACCTCTTTTCGTATGTTGACTGACTAAACCTGACTAAAGTAACCGGCTGTGGCTACGCTTATCACATGAATATGAATATATTCCATCTATGTTAGTTATTCCCTCAGATCATAGAAACAAGGAGATATGCCATCATAGCAAATTAGTACGGGAACAACTGATGCTAGTTTTAGAACATTTTTCGACATAATTACGCGCATAATTAAGCGCTTCTATGTGAATAAAAAGATCTCCCACGCATTAAACATTCCGCACACCCTCAATCTAACACTGTTAATCGTCACTCAACACTAGCACTAAACTAAAACACTGTATTTATACCATCGATCGTGTTCGGTTCGTCGCCAGCGCGTACGTTTTTAGTACGAACAATTTGCTCAAAATCAGACATCAAGCTCGATAGCGCCTTGGCACATCTCCCTTGTTTCTATGATCTGAGGTTATTCCTCTTAGAATACAAATCTGAGTTCTTAAAAAAGAAAACAATAGCGAATTTTTCGTAGGCACATGTTGTAGACATGTTTATGATAATGAACGACTCGTGCCTACTATTTGGAAAGCTGGCTGTTCTTAGAATGTTTCGTTTGAAAAAAATGTCTTCAGCATGAGATAGATACTTTGCCTCTGTTAAACCATGTCATGTCTCGGTATAGTTCTGTGCTAGCAATAAAACAAACTAGTGTTTTTTTGGGTTTCTCATTGATGATATTAATACTTTTTAATGCTGAATTTTATGACAAAAATAACCTTCTTTTAGAAAATCAGACTATTTGAAAAAGATGATGATATCTGGATTTTTTTAATCAGAATCAAACTGTTTTTGTTAACGAATATGCAGGTACCATACAAACTTGGAAAATACATTAAGTAAAAGAACTACATACAAATAACATGGTATGAACCTTTGCATGTATCATGAATAATGATAACAAATGGATGAACCCAATACATAAGCTATGGAACCCATAAGGCCCCATGTACCAGGAAATCAGAAAACAATAGAAGGTATCAGCTGTTTATCTTCCGAAGATCGTAACAATAAGTGATAAGGGTCAGGGCAGACGGGTTGGCAAAACGTCGGTACTTAATGTCTGGGAACCGAACGATGTATGGATTCGCCCTGAGAGGGCGAGGAAGGCTTTTCTCACGTGAGTATGTATATGTAGGAATGTATTAACTAATCAATTTGGCTTCTTGTCATCGGTGTTTTTCAATTGAATCGGGACTTTTCACGCACGTGAAGACTTCTCGTGACCACGGTCAATGCCATTTAATCGACACGTCGAGGTTAGTCGACTACTACAACATAATTATTTTATATTTTTTTAACAACAAAATTTGGTCTAGGTATTTATTTAAATCGATGTTGCATATTTTGGCACTTTTTGGTGATTTTGTTTATATTTCGAGCATTTAAGATGCATATTTTGCCCAGTTTAAGTTGCATATAATCCGATATCTGATTATTATGATTAACCAAAACAAATTGATACCGATATTTTTAAAAACTAAGGCCATTTAATTTGACGTATAGGTAGGTTAAACTAGGTAGGTACCTTAAACTCGCCATGCCTGTAACTGTCTTCAATTATTTCTACCTACATAATAATATTTGTACTAAAATTACTACTTATATACAGGGTGGCAGGTTAAACAGTGGAAATATTTTAAGGGGTCATTGTACTCATCATTATGAACAACTTTTACTATGGGACCAAACCAGAAATCGCGAAAATAAAATCTGCTGTTCCATACATTTTGTCGAGATAAGTGAACATGAATGTATGGAACAGCTGATTTTTTTTTCGCGATTTCAGGGTTGGCCCCATAGTAAAAGTTGTTCATAATGATGAGTACAATGACCTCTTAAAATATTTCCACTGTCTAACCTGCCACCCTGTATATATAACTGAGCTGCCACACTTACGTAAAGCTTATATAATTTGTAAATCCGAACCTAGAATTATGTTGACATTTTAGTCCCTAGACTTATCCCTCGCCTTACGTAAGACGGGAATACCAAAAACATCTAGTGAGGTGACAATGACATTAATCCAGGTCTGGCTATGACATCCTGGCATTGTCTGAAGCCCTAGTACCTACGTACTCAGAATATCTAAAAGACAAATTACGAAAGCATAGAAAATTGGTTTAAGTAATTACTCGATGTAGTGTTTTTAAACTATAGACTTTGTGTTTAAATATTGTTATAAATACTTATTTTATAAGAGACTAGCTTCCGCCCGCGGCTTCGCCCGCGTTTTTGGGGAAAAAGTAGTCTATGTGTTATTCTGATGTTTAAGCTACATATATATTACTGTAAAGTTTCATCAAAACCCGTTCAGGAGTTTTTGCGTGAAAGAGTAACAAACATCCATACATACATAAGGTACCTACATACACCCATCCTCACAAACTTTCACATTTATAATATTAGTAAGATTTAAAAAAAATGGCTAAAAGAAAAAGTTTTAACATATTTAAATTTTGCAAGAATATAGGTAGGTACATTTACCTATAATGTGTAGGCACAGATAATATAATACTATACGTACAGATGCCTCATCTCATACAAAGAAATGTGACCGATTTAGCGCGGGCTATCATCGGGCTATACATTTTTCCGTGCTTAAAGGATTTTTCAAAATTTGAACAAATATTTTTCATGATGTATTTTTTCATGTTCTCAATTTTACGCAAACTTCAATAACAAATCGATGCATATAACGCCATCTATTATGAGTTATTTCAACAAATGTTCCTTTGTTCCTGATGAGACCCCATGGTGTAGGTAAGTTGGTGAAGGAATTTTGGTATGGTTGGTATTACTTAAACTAGCTCAATCAGATCCAGCAATTATTATTTAATTTCCTAAAATCCAACCTTGAATTACATATTATTTTAGTCGTACAAAGTAAAAGTGTTCTTTTTGTTCTAACTTCAAAGTCATACCTACAATGTGAATTGAACGGCCATTCAAATGTTCAACAATTGCCTCTCTACAAACGTTTTGCGAGATTTTTCGTGCATAAAGTTTCTTTGACAAAAGGCTTTGTTCTTATACACTCGTAGGTAGGTACTTATACATAGCTCATGATTCATGAAAGATCGACTATAGCAGGTGCAAATAGATATAATGATCCTCTGTCAGTTTAATTCTCTCGAAAAAATTGCATTCTCGGTGATTCAGAAAACGATTTTACTCAAAAAAATACCGGACAAGTGCGAGTATGCCTCGCGCCCTAAGGGTTCCGAAATATGGTCATAGATGGCGCTACTGCATACTTCTAATGGCGCCATCTATGAGCAGATGGCTCCACTTATGGTCCGGTGACTGACGGCGGACAACAAAGTGATCCTATAAGGGTTCCGTTTTTCCTTTTGAGGTACGGAACCCTACAAATAAATAAAACCAACTTCAAAAAATAATAAGTACTACTTAATCACCATAAAAATAATACATATATGCAAAATTCCTTAATTAGGTACTAACATACAAATTTTACCATACAAAAACCTTTAAAGTTAAAACACTTTGTAGTCGGTGCCAAGTATTGCCAAGCCAAGTAAACTGTAAGATGCAGTTTACTTGGCTTGGCAGTACTTGGTCTGTACATTTTTAATGTTTTCCATCAACTTTTGTACGTAATATTATACTTAAGTTATCCATAAACTACTTACTATCTGAATAAAAAAACACAAAATTGCGTCACATACCTATTAAACCAGAAACCCCAAAACGCAAACATTAAAGCAAATTGTGTAACAAAGTTCTATTTAATTAAAACAGTCAACATTAAACCCTCTCACTGCGCAACAATGATACATTTTATCCGAGTTGTGAAAAGCATCTTTTTCTTATAAAACCGACTGCATTATTCCTTTGCCTACAGCCGTTTTGTCGACAGGGACATCATTAGCTTGGCCGCTGGTAATGACTGCGATGTCCTGTACATTGTACCGTCGGTCGTTATCTCATTGCCGTCGGCGTGGGGCATTTTGTTCATCAGGTGGACGCGTGATCTCTTGTTCAAGTCTGATTTTTACTCTATTTCTAAGGATTTTTAAAGCAATGTGGGTTAACAAGGAATCCTTTGGTTGTAAATGTATTTCTAAAGATTAATTTTGGTGAAATACCTACATCAGTATATAAGTACGTAAATAAATACGTAGTCTAAAACAAAGTCGCCTTTCAATTCTGTCCGTTTGTCCGCTTTATACAAACTACACAACGGATTTTATAGCCGTTTTCCTCACCATTTAGAGGGTTAATATTCGCTCAGACATTTCTGAATTAGCATTATTCTAATTTGAATAAATTTTAATGATATTATTTTCCGAAATTATCCTAAAACATATTCGTTTTCTACATACCAACATTTAAAATTGGCATGTCTTTATTTGTATTTCTATAAAAGGTTCATGACTCTCTGTGCTACCAAATTAGTATTTCTATCGTGTCACACTTTCAAAAGCTAGCTGTCAGTGTAAAAAAAACCGGCCAAGTGCGAGTCGTACTCGCGCACCGAGGGTTCCGTATCATTTTTGGACGTATAAAGTGAAAAATCCGGACCGCATAACTAAGTTTGTTTGTGAAGGAATTTTGATGATTTTGAAAAAACTGTACTAGTTAGGAACATCGTTTTATTTTTGGTGCCATATTTGGGTCAATTCCTATCAACTCTAATTATTTCAGATTTTTCGCACCGCAAACTTCGGAGATAAGAGGGGGGGGAATGGAATTTTTTTGGACATTTTTCATCATATGTCAAAAACTGTGAGACATAAAATAAAATAAAAATATATTTTGAAATGTGCAGTCAAGCCCATTCATATTTATGATATGTCACTTGACCTAGTAACCCCACTTTAAAATTTCGGACCCCCACTCCGGCCTCTTTTGTAATGAAAATAAAAATATTTTTTGACTTTTTTCATTTGCAATAAAGTTGAACAAGCATTCTTTATAACTATTCCAAATTTTAAGTCGATAGCATAAGTAGTTGCTGAAATAAGCAGGACAGACAGACAGACAGACAGACAGAGAGACAGACAGACGAAGTCGCACCATAAGGGTTCCTTTTTTACCATTTTGGTACGGAACCCTAAAAAGATTCCGACGAATTGAGAACCTTCTTTTTTTGAAGTCGGTTAAAAATACAAACAAAAGATAGTCCTAAATGGCTGTCATTCTTGTCAATAGAAAAACGCTTCTCATACAAATATCAAAGAAAAATATTGGTTCGATTTATATAGATCGTGAAATATGGGGCGTTCGGATTTAGGGCCCGTATCGAAGATTCGTCTTGTACATTTACTAGAAAGATATCGGTTGCGACGGCTTAAGACATTTTAAGAGAGCCACTTATTTCTTCTATGATAAATGGTTATAGACTATTCCTTGGTCCTTTCCGCAATCTGCAAGGATGTGTACCATTGAATAATTAAAATATTCTTAATGATAGCTTAGGTTCGTTAGATTATGGATCGTATTAGAGTACCCAACCCAAAACTCATTACTAAGGCTGTGTCCCCAGTAGGCAAACTGTTAGCGGCTGATTGAGTTTGCTACTGTCAAACTGTTAGCGCAAAACTAGCAAACTGTGGACACTCCATTTCAAATATATGGAAGGGCGTACTAAATCGATACGCCGCAAACTCAGTCGGCCGCTAACAGTTTGCCTACTGGGGACACAGCCTTAGTTTCAACCAATAAATATGGCTTGAAACTAGTCTCAACTAATGATTGAGTCTTGACTTCTTGAGTTAGGTTCTGCAATACAACCTTAAACAAGCACTGTGCGAATATAATGAACAAATGTAGGTACCACATAGGTACTCGAAGATTGGACTGTTTGGGCATTAGACATTCTAGGTATTTGACATTTTGGGAATTGGACATTTTGGGAATTAGACATTTGGGAATTGGACATTCTAGGTATTTGACATTTTGGGAATTAAACATTTTGGGAATTAGACATTTGGGAATTGGACATTCTAGGTATTTGACATTTTGGGAATTGGACATTTTGGGAATTTGACGTTTTAAAACCGTTGGACATTTTGGGAATTGGACATTCTGAAACTGAACGTCAAGCCGTCAAACCAGACGACCGAAACCCGAGCGCTTTTTACGAAACTCAGCTCGTGAGTCGATGAAATTAAGTTGCATTTGGGTTTCATGCAATATTCCTTCTACAGATTTGTTCGATCGAAAGCAAGAATATGACTGTGTCAAACGTAAAATTCCTTCGCGCATTATTTTCGTCGGGCCACAATCTTATACATAAATAAACCTTGATAGAATATTGACTCTTGCGTCTCCCTCGGGATCTGCTAGCGGAAGATGTCTGGTATCCTCTGTCTCTTTCTAACAGTCTGCTCCAAGTCATAACTTGCAAGAGATGCAAGCATAAGTTATTATTTTCTTCACAGATCTTTAACGTTCGCATACAAAGTATTTTTAGGTAAACTTTGTTATCTACCTGCGCAACTTAGAAAGTCCTTAAATTGAAGAAATAATGGAACAAAAATACATTATTTAGAAAAAAAATATTACATCTACATTTTTGTCTTAATGTTTAGGGCCAATTTCACCAAGCTCTGCTAGTTGCTTAATGTCCCGTTAAGCATTTTGACCGTTATCATTTTGACTATTTTGCATAGTGGGATAATACGTGAAAATGCTTAAGCGCAGGCCACACCGCCAGCTAGCGAGCGAGCTAGCGAGCCGGGCGAGGCATCGTTTCACCTCTCTTCATACTTCGGGTCACACCGCGAACTTATCGTCAGCGTGTGAAATGCCTCGCCTGCCTAGCCCGCCCGCCCGCTAGCTGGCGGTGTGGCCTGCGCTTTAACGGGACATTTAGCAACTAACAGAGCTAGGTGAAATTCACCCTTACCTACTAATATTAAATTTTATATTATGCCTTCATTTTTATTATATAATGTTAACTCTGTCGTTATCGTAGGCACCGTATTGGATAGAAGCAAAATTGAAATGTATTTACGCAACTGTATTTTTAAACTAATTTTCCGCACAGTCGCCGACTTTGTAAGCTTTATTAATACTTTTCGATACAAAGTGAAATTTCAATACACAAATAAATTGATGGCTCACGTATTAATGTAAACACGTATTTATATCGCTCTTATAAAGGCATCCAACAATGCACCAATATGTTGTATTAAATGAAAACACGCCGACGGAGCTCACACTCAAAGTAAATTGCACCCAAGCGTTAAATGGTTCCGCGGCTTCGCGAGAAAATACTTTTTTACAAAACTCGGCGCCGTTTTTTTTTCAAAAGAATAATCTCCACGAGACGGATACAAATTCTTTTGAATGTTTATTCTTTTATAGGGGCACAAAGTTGTGACTCGTTTGTGTTAAACTAGTTTAGTTTACAACTTTGCTTGCTTGCGCTAGTTCGCAACTAGGATAAGAGGTATACATGATGATGATGATGTACACATGAAATATCGTGAAAACTCTGCGTTGTGGCTTCAGATCATAGAAACAAGGGAGATGTGTCAAGGCGCTATTGAGCTTGACGCTTTAATGTGTGGGAGATCTTTATATTTACAAGGAGCGCTTGTAATTGTGTCGCAAACTGTTCTAAAATTGGTGACAGTGGTTGCCGTACTAATTTGCTATGATGGCAAATCTCCTTTTTTCTATGATATGAGGTTGTGCCCTTTTTCGGTAAAGTAGATGGGTTTTGTGGGTCCCAAATAAATTATACGATACATTCACATTTGTTATTAGCATTAGTAGAAAGAGACCGGTAGTAGGGTCAGGAAAATACGATATTATGTCACATTGAGAGCCGAAAACCTTATTTTCCTTCGCCTACGTGTTAACTACAATCTACGTAAGGGATCCCCGAAAATAATATTTTCAAAGCAAACACAATGAGGGCCTTTGTATGTACGAGGAGGAAGTGGTCTTTGTACTAGGAGCACATACGTTCAGAGATGTTGTGCGAAAATACTTGTGTGGCCGTGCATGCCCCAATTCCATTAATAGAACGCTCCTATTCTATTATACACTCTTGGTACCTCGTGATGGATCTCTTATTTAATTACGTGACACCGAGGTACACTCCAAAGCTTTTACCAGTCGCGCAGTATTTCTTTAATTGACATGGCGCAGGTGTTTCTATAAAATTGTAATGTAATAAATGGATCTGCGTCTACGTTTGTGTACTAAGTTGTCTCGAGCGAACAATGGATGAATATGTATTCAGAGCGGTATGAAATTCATTGTTAGTCAATCCGTACTTTACTGGATCAATAATGTACCAAGTTGTGGGTAGTCTCGAGTAATTTCGCTGTTCTGGATGACTGAACCTTTCATCGATGGTAAATTCGAGAACAAGATTATATATTAATCTTTGTTTAAATTATAGGCTTATGTTTTCTTACTTGGGTGAATGCCATGACATAATCCGTATTTTCTGAACTAAATGAGGACAGTGTTTTTTTTTCGACTATCTTTTTCAAGAAAGCACCGAAACAAACTGAAAGTTGTTTAATTAAAACAACAGTAATGATAATCCGAAAGTTAAAGAAGTCGGTTAACAAACGGGAAGAAAGTCAAGAAAACGAGTCACGTGCTATGTACCGAATTAATCTTTAAGACGTAATCATTTTACAATAAAATTTTTGTGCTCTGTACCCATTTCAAGGTTTCATTTTGATAACAGTGCGTGCTTTTTAACCGACTTCAAAAAAGGAGGTTCTGTATTCGTCCCGTATGTATGTATATATGTATGTTTGTATGTGCGCGATTTTCTCAAAAACTACTGATTCGATTTGGATGGGGTTTTCACTAACGTAATCTACATACTTTCAGGAAGGTTTTAGTATATAATACATTATGTAATCATTCCTATGTACAAAGTTATAGGCATAAATTTACACACTCCGTAGAAGATTTACTGTTGAATGAATTCGTGAAAGTAATCTAACACGGGTTAAAGAACTAAAAAGGGAAAAATAGAAAACTTTTTTAACAAAAAAATAACCGACTTCAAAAATCCACTACAAAGAAAATAATAATTTTGGTTTCGGAAGTCGGTGGCAAAAAAAGCAAACAAAAACCAAAGCCACCGACTTCGGTGGATATTTAGTATGTTCTTTGTCTTGTTTTTTAGAGAACCAACTTTTATATTTAATAACAGTGCGTGCTTTTTAAATATAAAAGTTGGTTCTAAAAAACAAGACAAAGAACTTACTGAATATCCACCGCTAATTATTGTGAGTGCAATGTGAGTATTTACCGTATCTACCATACGTACCTATTCATATTGCTCCCGATACAAGGATTACATAAAATTTCCGTAAAGAAATAAACGATACAATAACCATCACACTTTAACACAATGGTTGTGTTGGGGCAAGAGACCACCATAAAAATATCTCTATTATCTTAATATTTTCCGCAGCGTTCGTTATCCTAGAGCAGTGTTTTTCAACCTGTGGGTGGCGAACCCCAGCCGGCCTAGCATGACCACGATAGAAACGGGTTTTGTCTACATAGAAATAGACAAAGTGACAGATTGTAGAAACATTTCTACCGTTCCATTCATAAAACGTAGAAATGTTTCTACAATCTGTCACTTTGTCTATTTCTATGTAGACAAAACCCGTTTCTATCGTGGTCATGCTAGGCCGGCAGGGGGGTCACAAAGACTTGCTCGGTGGTCGTGGTGGCAAGCCAGGTAAAACTAAAAGGCATGGATGGTGTCTGGTCTGGTCTGTCTGGTCTCGCACTGAAATAAAAATACAACGATTTCAGTGAGAAGACTGCCTGTTTATTTTTAACACGCGCCTCTTCCGCGGCAAAGAATAATTAATCAATGCCTGAAGAGCGCCCCCAACTACCTTCCACATAGCACTTGATTTATCAATCGGTAGGTAGTCTCAACAGAGAGAAAATTAAATAATAAATGTTGTTTTTCAAATCTCAAAAAAGAGATTATCTAGAGTCTAGAGAATCTATGGACAAATAGTGATGAGCCAAAAGCTATTCGGTATCGCGTGACGTCACTATATCGACTACGGACCACATTCGCGTATGATATATGTTGACAACAACCGATAGGTTATGGATAAATCAAAGGAAAGTTGTCTCGCAAACAATAAATATATTACACTCGTTTGAAATATGTCCGACAGATAAAAGTATTACATCAATATAGAAAAACAGGAGTTATGTAGACCGATTCATCAGTATTACGATTATTATGACACTAACTGTGCCCAGCCGTTTAATTTAAGGTACGAGTTGGTACGAACTGCTCTAAAAACGGTGTAGAAAAACATCGTGAGGAAACCGGCATGCATAAGCATAGCATAAGCATAATCGGCCTATAATGTTCCCACTGCTGGGACACAGGCCTCCTCTGTGAGAGGGAGTGGGCCGTAGTCCACCACGCGGGCCCAGTGCGGATTGGTGGACGTCACATGTCTTCGAATTTTTGGTCTAACCGGCATGTCCTAGAACCAAATATTCGAAGACATGTGACGTCCACCAACCCGCACTGGGCCCGCGTGGTGGACTATGGCCCACTCCCTCTCACAGAGGAGGCTTGTGTATGCTTAGGTAACTGATATATGTGTAAGAGATTTTTCAAAAATCGTATGTCTCGAGCGGGATTTGAACCCGCGACCTCTGCCGAACTGTGGCATTGCTCTAAACCAAGTGAGCTATCGCGACCCGCTCGGTTCACTCGATATGAAACTGATAGGTAAGTACCGTACATGATTTATGCGTATTCATTTTAAATTAAAGATTGATGAACGTAGAAAACCTTTTATAGGATTCAATTATTTCTTTCAGTGTTCGTTGTTCTACGTGAATACAAAAAAAGTTTCATTCATCTCTATCGCGATACCAGGAAAGTATAAATGGAAAGAGAAAATCCGATAATATCGAGCCGCGTATTGTCTACCGCTTATTGTCTTTGGGCCCGCATTCGAGCCTTTTGTTATTCTTCCCTACAGCTCGCTAGCTGTAATCAACATTTTTAAGGATTTTCGGCTAATAGTTTCATTAGGATCTTCTTTGTTATTTAGATAAACGGTATTTTATAAATACGACACAATTTTTTATTCTAATCGAATGGTAGGATTTCTTTCTGCCGCTGCGAGCCATTAGCGTAGCGTTTTTAAATAAAGTCTCTGTTAAAAGAATATCGCCCATTCGCCGAATAAAAATAGCTTTTATAAATCTACCTATATCTAAACAAAAGATTAGGTTTGTAATTTAAAAGACAAATTACAAACGTAATCTTTTATCTCACGTACTTAAACATTGGTTAAAGGTAGGCACGCTAAGTTTCTAAAGACAATACATTTTCTTTATTTGACGAAACAGAGCCTACTACTACTGTTTTCGTATCAAAAAAAAAAGAACTGAACTATACAATTACGGACAGACGGGAAAAATTAAACTCAAACACATACACACATACATGAACCCTGAAAACATAACATTCCTTTTTTTTGGGTACACTGGAAAAAGATGTAGTTATAGGTACGTAAAACTTTTGTCAACCTTTAACACAAAAAGTGACCACATAACTTTATGTACCACCTAATATGTAACCAAAACCAGTCGTTAAGTCAAGTTAACCTTTAAGTTAAGTCTTACGAGACTTAACTTACCTAAAGGTTAACTTTGGTTATTTCTCAAATAGCCAAAGTAGTGTAGATAAATTTCTAACTTTGCTATTTTCTTTCTTGTATTTTATATATATTAGTTTATATTTATAATAAATATTGATTCATTTTATTGTATGTATTTGTATTATTATGTATAAGTAATATTATGTATGTACACCTAGACTGCCCAATATCTTCTCCTATCTTTCAGTCCATCCAAAGGTTGTCTGGAAGAGATCAACTTGTGCGATAAGACCGCCCATTGTACATTTTAATTATTAAGCTTGTTCTGTATATGATACTTCTTGTGGTGTACAATAAAGAGTATATAAATAAATAAATAATAGTATATTATGCAATTAGTGAATAAAGGACGGATTTAAAGCGAGGGCCATAGATGAATCACGAGCTAGTGAAGGATTCTAACGATTGAATCACGACCGTAGGGAGTGATTCATGATGATTGAATCACGAGCGTAGCGAGTGATTCAAGTGTTAGAATCCTGAGCGACGCGAGCGATTCATGGCCCTCGATATAAATCCGTTTTATTCAAGAGTTGCATACTATACTTTATACCATGACTACGAGAAAAAGAAAGATTTAAGTGAAAATATACATATAATGAAGAAAAAGTAAAGTTAAATTGGCTTTGATGTAAACCAGCCGTGATTTTTTGGGTAGCAAGCTTTCCACCTTTCCACTATATCGGCCGCCCTCTCTTTCACAAACTCAGGTGTTAACACATCTTCATCACTAGAATGCATTTTTAATCGATTAGAACAACACTAAACAAACACAAAATTAAAGATTAAAGTAACACTAAACTTTATGTTCGTACAACTTACAGTATTCAAAATAGCGCCAATTTACTAAGGACAGCAAAGAACACAGAACAGTTTTTATTCTAATGCTAAACTCCTTGTCGAAAATGTCGACCAATCAAATTGAATTTAGAACACATCAATATAGGTCGAATACACAGATTACACTTACACTAGATACGGCAAGCCACGACCAAGCGTGCCCTGCATGTTCGACTGTTCGTACTAAAAAAAGTCTGTTAGCTCAATGACGCTTAGTGATTGAAACAATTCTGTTTACTCTGAGCACATCACTAAATGGCTGGGGTGAAGTTATCGTAGGTATAAAAAAGATGACACGTTCGGTTTTCATACAATCTAATAACGTGCCGCATCTAGCATAGGTTCTTTAAATCTATGGTCGAATACATTGGTGTGCTCCATTTTCAAACATCAAAACAGTGAGTAAAAGTGCTTTTTATTCACTGTTTTCAGTGAATAAAATAAGCTTTTTAGAGGGGGAATGGTATAAATATTTTTTTCAGTGCAGTCGTGTAAAAAGTTTAAGAATAGGTACCTAGAATTCTTCATTTGAATGGGGATCTCCAAAAAATAATATGAGTAATATAGAAGCTTTTATCCCGTTCAGACGCAAGCGGGATTCAAAGAATTAAATATGAACATTTATAAACCTCATTCAACACGAAATACGAACACGAAATAGCCCCGTAGTATATTCGCGAACCCGTTTATTTCGTGGGTATATTAAAAAAATCCTTTTAACATAAAAACATGTGCCGGTCGTTCACAGGTTTTATCTTTTTACACTATTGTCCCGAGCGAAAAACACCCGGCCCGCATAAAATATAGGCACCTTTATACGGTTCATACCGCCCCCGTTTACATGAAAAATAACTTTGAAAGTATCACCTAGTACAACGTGTCCGCTGTGAGATTTATACGGATGACAATTTTTTATTTTTTTATTTTTGCGAGTCCAATCGAGACTTCCATCTCGCGCGACCACTAAAAAACAATTGACGTTTCATTTTTTTCTGTTTTTTATTCACGTATTTTTTCGTTATTTCACGTAATCCCGGCCTCACAAATGACCTATTTCTTTGCTGTCTGCGTAAAGTCTGCGTAACACCAAAAGGCAGGTACATGTGTGGGAAAAAAAAATGCGCAAATAGAGCACACTTGTGCAATTTTTTTTCCCACACATGTACCTGCATATTTGTGCAAGATTTTGCGCAAAGAAATCGTTAATGATCGTGATATTTGTCGACTGTATTACAGTATTCCTATTAATATTTCAAGTTTCATCAGTTACATAATTCTTGTTCTTGTTTGACTTTACGTGACAAACAGATAATACTTTGGTACACACAATTTTCTTTTGGTTTGTTATTCTTTTACGCTGAAACGGCTGGACTGATTTGGATGAAAGTGGACTAAGAGGTAGCCTGGTACTTGGAGAAGCACTCAAGCTTTTCATCCATTTTCACGTAGGTAGTCACGGGCAACACAACAGCTATTAAAAGATAAGTGGTGATACATTGTTGCCTGGCATTCCATCAGAAACATTTTTGTGCCATTTCTAACAGCGAGTAATGCATGTAGGCACACTTAATAAATTTTGTTTAAATACATATTCCACCGTGGGAGAGCCATGCTTCGGCACGAATGGGCCGGCTCGATCGGAGTAATACCACGGCCTCACAGAAAGCCGGCGTGAAACGACGCTTGCGTCGTATTTCGCCGAGTGAGTGAGGGTACCGGAGGCCACCCCCCATGATGGCGCAGTTGATAAATCCATTGTTGTGGGGGGGGGGCAAAACTGCGCTCAACAATGCCCAAGGCAAGAGCAGTTTTTTAAAGGCCGGCAACGCACTTGTGAATCATCTGGTGTTGCGAGTGTCCATGGGCGGCGGTAATCACTTACCATCACGTGATCCGTCTGCTCGTTTGCCTCCTATAATATAAAAAAAAAATATATATATATATCTATATATAGGTATGTGAGCGACAATTGTGAGTACCGTAGGTATCTAATTTCAGTTTTCATCCCGTTTTTTCGTAGTTCGGACGCTTATTTCTTTTGTCCCTTTATTTAGGTATTCTTTTTCCTGAATACTGATGCGAGCCGTCAGTTGTTTACCCTTTGAACTTGTAATCTCCTCGCTCATTATGTTATCCTACGACATTCTATCCACATATCCGACCCACATTGCCCTTTCGTTTACTGACCTTTTCTTAAAACCACGCATGACGTCGCCACGTCCGTGTCGCGTATTTTTCTGAGTGTTCGAATTTCGAACGCGTTAATTCTTTTTTCTTTGTTTATTATCTCTTGTGTATCCATGTCTCCCTGGTACTTGACGTGAGCCTCCTTATTTAAACGATGATTATGCGTTATTATTAATTTAAGTAGCTGTTAACTATAGATTGGCATAGAAGTTACGGATAGTACCTACTAGGATAGATTTAATTGGTTCAGGTTCTTAATAAGCAAGGGTAGGTTTATAGGTTAACCATAACATGTGACTCGTGTTTCTTCCCGGTCAGACAGCGAATAACGTTAAAAACGCATATATTTTAAAACTTCTTTTGATCTTTGTAGCTCAATGTGTGTCCTCGCTCTCTTTGCATTATTATAACCGGTTTGTCATTTCCTTGTCGAGATTTTTCGTTTTAAAACTGCTATTCATTAAATACTTTTCAAATAATCTTTGAAGACACTTTCATCTCCGTCAAGTAAATGACCGTAAGCGCAGAAACTTGTTGTTACCTTTGCAAAATCTCGCAATTTAATCAAAAGAACATGTTTCATTTTGGGTCTGGTCACAGATAATATAATATTCTCTCGCTCGCGCAAGTTGACTTCGAGTTCGAGAAGTCGTTCGAGAAGTCGCTTGCGCAAGTCAACTTCCACAAATTTTATTGCTAGTGGACACTTCGCTTAGTAAAATGATTATTTATCCCTAGTTTTAGGGCGGCCATAACAGTTGTGTTTGACAATTTGACATGAGTTTAACAGTTTTGTTTCGTAACGTGACGTCTTGACATTTCTACCAACCGTTGTCAAAATGACCTTTCATATCATTCATTTTGTGAATTGTTGATCCACCATATTTGTTTTGTGATGCTCTCCTTGACAAAGATAAGAATTAATTACAATAAAGCGAAGTAATTTAAAAAAAAATAAACATTAGAAACCGGTTACTATAATATATAGCTATATTACATAAACGTAAATCGACCAGATCAGACTCCATACATATCTGAAACATCTCCTTTGCATTTGAAGTTCCACACGAGAACAATATCCTATAGAGAATTGCCTATCTCTGTACAGTTTCGGTTAACCGTTTGAGTGCTAAGTGGATTCATTGTGGCAGGTAAACGATGCCAATTACCTCATTGTCACGTCTTATTTACCTACAGACTAAGACAATAGTGGCGTGTCGTCGGAAATTCGGCTTCAGCACTATACGAGAGCTTCAGACAAACAGCGAGATAGGATTCATTAAAATGTTCAAATCATAGTTTCGTGGGCCGATCACAAGTTATTTTGACGTATGGTATTGCAAATGTTTACATTTTTTGAATTGAAAATATACGTTTGCTACAATATTTATATGAATTATATACCTTATTTATTTCTCTGTATTTTTATGTGCAAATTGTCTAAAATTTTATCAAAATGTTCTAGGACTGTTCTATTTTAGATTCAAAATATGCTTACATTTACGATATATACCATACGTCAAAATAACTCGTGATCGGCCCATAGACGTTCACTAACATCGTAGCGTGATTTCGATGCGTCTGTTAGTACCCTGTGCCAACATAAAAGTGCTGTCGGGCCAAAAAGTCGCTGCGTTTACAACCGCCCTTAATGCCATACGGAATATATGGTGCGTTTAAATCGCGCGAACGTAATTTACAAACATTGCTTACGGATGTCGGATTTACAGGGTTCTTAGAGGTACATATACTACATATTCAGTGACATTATTTTAACACCATAGCATACAGGAGGGTTGGACTTGATTCAACCTAAGATCTACCTACTGTTTACTGAGTAGACTGTGCGATCTACCAATTACATACCTAGCCTCAGTAGCCTCTTCATTCAACTTAACATAAAATCGAATTTTACCTTTATTTTTCTTTGTCTTGCCACGATTAACCGGTTGATCACCTCTGGCATATAGTATTATTAGTAATCTAGGAATATTTAGGGTTCTCACGTCAAAAATCAAAAACTATAAAGATTCCTAATTTTACTACGGAATTCAAAAATAAGGAAGGAGGTCGTAGAACCTAGTGCTAAATAAAACAATGAAATATCATGGCTCTCCATACATAACACCGCATTGCGCATCAACCACAGCCGACAAATTCAACGGTGTTCAGCAAAAAAGCGTATAAAATATAAAATACATACGCAAGGCAAAGTTTTCCCTTTTTGCCGCATTAAAATTCACGTACCTATTCATCGTGTGGTGAAGTCAAATCGAGCATAAAATTGTTGCTGACAATTTATTAGCTATTGGCACAAGATACGGTTCAATTCTTGTATTATATATAACGGTATAAAGGTTTTGTCTTTTTTTACTTAAAGTTATACGTCGTTCGATTTCTCTGAAAGGTGTTTATGTTGTAGGTTAGGATACACAAATACAATATTCGGTATCAATGTTAAAATGATTGAAAAAAATGTCCTAATATCGTGTGCAGATGTAGCGTTTTGCTAACGTGTAGTTACATATGCTTTTATTTAATAGTTAATAGGCTTGCGTTTGACCGCCTGATGTTAAGCGATGATGCGGTATAAGATGGAGCACGCTTGCCTAGAAGAAACCGATTCATTCGTGACTTGAAGACACCCAGATTCTAACTATCGAGGAACACCTACTTCGGCAGCGCGTTCCACTGTTAGCAGTTCTTAACTCCTTACAATGAAAATTGAATCAAAGCGCTCGGTTAGGGTTTTTGGTATGTTAACGGTAGAGTTTTCGGTTTTTGGTGCTTCTGGCAGTCGCGTCTGGTAGAAAAAAGCCAGTCAGGAAGAATATGTGCTTTTTAAACTATGTTGCGAAAACAGCAAAATAATTTGTAATTCAGTCAATCTTTTATCGTTCAAAATGCCACCTTACAACGAAATCTAAGATATTAGTGCGAAATGAAGCAGTTGTAGTCAGTCAAAATTAATTAAGTATGTGTTATACGCTAGGAAAATGATCTATGCAACAAAGGTGCCTTTAAATATAAACTTAGGACGTCTATTAAAACACACGCAAGCAAGAATATTAGTACCGCATGCTGCATAAAGGCGGAATGTTTTATCGCGTGCCAGAAATCTGCATAAAGCATGTATAATACGCGGCGCGCTTTACCTCACAAACGCGCGACTATACGCGCCCCATCTGAACAATCTCTTAGCTATTTTACTACACCACGTATTCGCACCTAGCCCAGATTACATTTACAAATTCAATTCAGTTTATAAGAAAAGAAAAACACCTATGTAAATATTTGAACGGCTTGTTTGCGAAAAATTCTTAGTCCGGAATGTTTGTAGGCAAAACCTTGAAGAAAAACCAGACAAATGCGAATAAGACTCGTGCTCTGAGGGTTCCGTACAAACTTACGAATTTATAACCTTAGGTCAGTACCCCGAATCGGCAGATCCTAGTACTAACTGGTCAAGCAGCTTGTGAAACGTAGATTTTATCGATAGCAAGACAATGGTTGAAGTATGTTCTCATAGATTACCAATAACATCAAAATATGTGACATAAATGGCCTTATCTTTTGATTGCATTGACTTAGACTTAGAGGCTTGAATTTTTTACACCTCTAAGCCTTGGTATTTGATATTAATTTCGTACTTGATACCTCAAACTGTTCCTAAGTAAAAGGGTCTTGACCAGACAACAAAGTGATCATAGGATCACTCTGTTGTTTGCTTTAGGGTTCTTTATTTTCCTTGTAAGGTGCCGAACCCTAAAAATACACCTTAAGCACAGAGCTAGGTATTTCAGGCATAGTCTATCAACCCCAAATCGTCTACATTTTCTTTCAATTTTCTCACAGACAAATAGAAACTAATATAAATTCAGATTCGAAACAACGCTTCTTTACGGATCCATTTCTTAATCCGAGACCCGAATAACTTTAGCAGGCGGCAGATTTAAGGATTAATAAAAAAAGCAAATATACTGCGTCTGTTTCAATTTTACTAAATTAAGCCTGAGCCGCGGCCTCAGTTAACGAGATTCAGGCATAGTGGCTGGGTTGCCAGCGTACTTGTTTAATTATTAAATCTCTTTTAATTAAATGTGGTTGGGAATCGTTTCGATTGCATCTTAATAGTTTAAATGAATGGAATTTATCCAGTGGGTTAGTGTTTCTTTTTGTACTTGGATTGTAATATGGATATTGGTTGAAAATAAAAGGTTTACTTAGGGCGGGTTGCTTCAAACCATCTGTATTCGTAAGTCAGTACGTAATCGTTAAGTCAGTATGAAATTGTCGTACAAGCCGCCATATTTGACGGTTACAGATACGTAACTGTAAGTTGAAACAACGCCTTAGTTTATTTTTACACGATTGCCCAAAAAAAGGAGTGTTATGTTTTTTACGGTTTATGTATGTGTGTTTGTATTTGAGTTTCTTTATTCCACAATAACTTCTAAACGTCTGAACCGATTTAGATCCCACTAATATTAACTAAGTTTGTGCGTGTGTGTGTATGTGGGTGTGTGTATGTTTGTTACTTCTTCACGCTAAAACGGCTGGATGGATTTGGATAAAATTTGGCAAAGAGGTAGCCTGGGACCTGGAAAAACACATAGGCTACTTTTCATCCATTTTCCGCAGACGAAGTCGCGGGCAACAACTATATAGTGTAGTAATATCCAAATGCAAGACCAAGACGAGACTAACCCAGTTTTTGGTCTTGGTCTCACACCAAGGTTGGTACACCTGGTTGTGGTCTTGGTCTTGGTACAGCATGCTCAGTCTTGGTTTTGGTCACGATCTTGGTGCATTAGGTGTGGTCTTGCGAAAATGATTGATGCAAGATCGATTTTGGGCAACACCATTTATGGCTGAGTTCACCGACAAGATAACAGTCCGATAAATTGAAAACGGTCGTTTAACGTATCTTTATGTATAAAAAAGTCACATTAAACGGCTGTTTTCAATATAGCGGACTATTATATTATCGGTGAACTGGCCCTTAGATGTATGTGGTGTAGCTATCGGAGGATCTATAGGAAAATGATCCGTAGAACTGTCCCCAAATTGCGATGAAAATTTCCATTCATCACTAACTAACACAACTTTTACTTTTTAGTTCACTTTTAGACATGGCAGGCGTGTTTATTTGTTTGTCTGTCTCATGTCAACAAAATTCTCCTGTGCGGGAATAACAACAAACTGCAATTATAAGTCCAATTACGCAAATTAAATATTGTATGAGTACAAGTTATCATCATGAAAATAATATTTATTTACGGAAAGAGTTGTTTACATAATTATGCATGAAAAATAATAGGTTGCATAATAAGTTTTTTGAAAGATAAGAAACCACTTACAAGATTAATTTACCTACCTACAGTCACGGGGTCTCATCAGGAACAAAGGAACATTTTTGTTGAAATAACTCATAATAGATGGCGTTATATGTATCGATTTGTTATTGAAGTTTGTGTAAAATTGAGAACATGAAAAAATACATCATGAACAATATTTGTTCAAATTTTGAAAAACCCTTTACTCACGGAGAAATGTATAGCCCGAAGATAGCCCGCGCTAAATCGGTCACATTTCTTTGTATGAGATGAGGCATCTGTACGTATAGTATTATATTATCTGTGCTACAGTAAACATTAGTCCACATTGCGAGGTAAAAGAAAATTAATGAAACTTATAAAATGTACAATAGCTGTTAGCAATTACAGCATTGCTTCTATTTGGACTATTTATTTCCATTGTGTGCTTCCACAGTAATAATGTTTTATTTTTCCAGTCTTCCCGTTATGCTTTTGTTTCTCTTTATTTAGAAAAAACGTAATACCGTATCATCTGTTTATCGTCTTGTATACTAGGAAAACATATCGCGTAAAAGATAAAAGATAGTCTTGGTAACGACTAAGCCCGGTGATATATTTGGACAGCTGGCTAGTGCTTAAGTAGGTACCTACCTACCTCAGATCATAGAAACAAGGAGATATGCCATCATAGCAAATTAGTACCGGAACAACTGATGCCACTTTTAGTACATTTTTCGACACAATTACGCGCATAATTAAGCGCTCCTTGTGAATAAAAAGATCTCCCACGCATTAAACATTCCGCACACCCTCAATCTAACACTGTTAATCGTCACTCAACACTAGCACTAAACTAAAATACTGTATTTATACCATCGATCGTGTTCGGTTCGTCGCCAGCGCGTACGTTTTTAATATGAGCAATTTGCTCAAGATCAGGCATCAAGCTCGATAGCGCCTTGGCACATCTTGTTTCTGTGATCTGAGGTACCTACCTATGTTTTTTTTTTGTAAGATTTTGGAAATCAATACATATTTGTGAATATGGCCTTAAGAATCTAGACCAAGGTTAGAGTAATTGTATTTTAAATAGAGCATTGATTGAAAAGCAGGAATATAAACGTATAAGCATGTGTAAATGACGAAATCTTTGATTAATTCAAGTAATAGGGGGCGAGCCTATTGCCATTTACCGGACAGTTAATCGAACGAATATAAGAGTGCAAATAACCCACACTCCCACAGTCTCACACTCAGGGTTTCAATATTCACCGCGTGGTCGCAGCAATAACAATGTCAAGTGCCGTCGGCCGGGGTCGGTCACCGCTGGCCCGACTCCAGTCGCCGAGACCCTCCGTCTTCCTTCGTTACACTACGTATTCCCATTAGTGACGCTGAGTTAGTTGCCGGACTTTATTGCGATGTCTTAAATACAGTCGGGCAACTTGCGTTTCACTGGAATTTGTCGGGTAATGACTGCTGTCACTAAAATGGATAGTAAAACTTGGGAGTGTACTAGGATTTCATAAAAGATTTATGGGTTTAGGTATACCTAGTAGGTAGATCATTTATAAGAGATTTTTTTGAATAATTTTCTTTTAAAATTAAATCTTCCACGACTTAATAAAGTTATGACGGCTAGCAAACAGTATTTTTTATAGTTTTGGCAGATTAAAACTAATCCACAAAATACCTACAGCCCAAGTTAATTAAGAAAGTTATAATAACAAACTTGTTTGTATTAAATTCTCCGTCGAAGTTTGGCTTAATTAAGAATTCTAACAGAATTTTAATAAAATCAATTGTAAGGTCACCACGACATTATGGTTTACTTACACGTAATAAAAGGTAATGAACATACTTATTACGGCTCAAATACACCAAATCCGTCATCGTACGAACTTTGCTCGTACGACGACGGCCGAACTCGGACGATTGAATCAAACACTTGTAAATCATAGAGAGCGCGTACACCAACACGTGCGCCATCGGCCGACAAAATCGGACAATATCGGTCGTGTTGGTGTACGCGCTCTCTACAATTACAAGTGTTTGATTCAATCGTCCGAGTTCGTCCGTCATCGTACGAGCAAAGTTCGTACGATGACGGATTTGGTGTATTTGAGCCGTTAGGCCGAGATTGATAGACGTTACTTAACACGTGCTTTGGCTTAATGTTCCCGACTTTCTTGCATTTTAAGTTTGACAGTTGTGCGACAGTGACGGGAACTTAACTAAAGCCTAAGCACGTGCTAAATAACGTTTATAAATCTTAGAGCAGTGGTGGCTCAGTGGTAGCAGTGAGTTATTTGTAAACGCACCCACGACACAGGTCTAACCCTAGGGGCAAATTCAAAAAAATACTGCCTATCTATTCTGTACCGATTCTCCCGATTCTCCCTCGAACTCGCAAACAAATTGGCAGTTCTCGCGGTGATATCACGCGGCGTGTCGGTACATAATGGACCTGCTGGGCTCGCATGATAGACTATGACACATTTCTTCTCACAGAGAGTACGCCTGTGTCCTAGCAGTGGAAAAATTATAGCGTGATTATGTAAACATACATAGGTAAATTGTAGTATATGTTTGTTGTAACTCTGAATTAATGTTAACAATAAATCCAATGGCCACGCTCAAAAACCTAGTTTAACACGCAATAGTCATTAATTCGACAAAACACATTAAATTGGACGCGCAGTTTAATTTTATTCGCAATAAAACAGTTTGGTGTCGTATGCAGCGACAGTACCGGGACAATTGGGAAGGAAACAGCGCTCAATGCTTGGCAGCGGTTCATTATGTCTGAGACATGAAAAAAAAAAGTATTTGCTTGGCAATTTTAACGTACCTATTTAGGGATTTTTTTGCCAGCTGTATTTATGGTCGAAGAATTTGGTGATAATTACTTCTTGTTTGGTATAACGTCCTAGTACTAATGCAGTCTTGTTCTAAGCATAGTCTAGATTCGGATAAATATAACGCGTCATAAATGCAAAAAAAAATCTTTTATGAAGAGCTTTTTTACCTACCTACCCTTAAGGGCCTGCCGCCTGTGCACACCACATTTTTTAAGCGCACCGTCGACGCGCGTTTCTAAAACGCGCGTCTACAGAGGTCTACAGGCTGCGTCTGACTTGCGTGCGTATCGCGTCTGTATCGCTACAAAGCCGCGTCGACGGCGCGTTTAAAAAACGTGGTGTGCATAGGCCCTTACATGCATAGCAACGAAGGAATTCGTTTACCATACGAGTATAAAAGTCGTCCCTTTTGCCCATGTTGGCCACACTTTAACAACCATTAAACGTTTATCTGTCGAGAAGCCTCCTTGAAGTCAAAATCAATTGTGTTTTTCAAATGCGACAGGAGATAAATTGATTGACTCTCGTCGAAGAACAACTGTAGCAAACGTACTAAGCTATTGTGCCAAAGCACTTTAAAAATAACTATTTCCCTAGGTCTTTAGTGTATCAAACTTTTCTTTTTTGTTTGAGAAAGACAGTAGACGAAGCAATGCGGTTTGTCTTATCGTTTTGCACCTTGCCTTGTTCCCGATTTTATTGTTTAACTTTTTCTGTTTCTCTTCCAATTATTTTTTGTAGTTTGCGCGCTTTGCAAAATTAGAATATTCTTGATAGAATTAGTTTGTGTTTTTGATGAAGAAGTAATGTTTTTAACAAATAAGGATCATAGAAAGGATAAGCACGACGTTAAATCTTAATTTGCTAAAACAATAACAGCATAAAAATCTAGAAAAGAGAAGATATAGGTAGGTATTATACCTTTTTAAATAGAAGAAAGAGAGAAAGAAGAAACTTATTTTAAATATTTTTTTATATAAGTATGTATCTACTAATCAAATGTCAAAGCTTATGTCGAAGCCATGTTAAGCACTTATTGTTATTAAATCTCTAATTTCATTTCTTTCGTTATCGTCTTCAAATCACAATATTTGCTACTTACGGACTGACTCAAGCCCACTCCATAAATCCCACCCCATATACCACCACCACATACGGGTAACCATGCGGCGGTACCAGGAGCACATAGCTCAACGAAGTTTATAATAAACAGAACTTCCCCGATGCTTCTTAGGAAGCGGATATTGCGCCCTCTAGCGAGCGGTATCCTGTTTGAAACCGGTATACCACTTCCAACCGGCACTTTGTACCCGGTTCACTACCGGGAGTTCAGAGATTACGAATTATGCGCTTTCTTTGTTTGCGGATGTTTTGTAGATCCAAACGGCATAAAATACTATAGAAAAATGGCACTAAGGCAGCGGCAATTAAAAAAAAAAATTGTTTAGGCCAAAAATCAAGAGTTTGGAAAATTACAGCCAATACATAAGTAATTAGATATAGATAGGTACCTACAATGCTATCCAAATAAGAATAGGAATGACCTTGCGCCATATTGTGATGTATAGTGAAAAAAAAGGTTATTAATTCGCAAATTAATTTTCTTTGCGAGCCTTATTTCTCAAGTGATATTATTTTGACAGTTCGAGGCTCATCATAGAAACAAGAGAGATGTCCCAAGGCGCTATCGAGCTTGATGCCTGATTTTGAGCAAATTGCTCATATTAAAAACGTACGCGCGGCGACGAACCGAACACGATCGATAGTATAAATACAGTGTTTTAGTTTAGTGCTAGTGTTGAGTGACGATTAACAGTGTTAGATTGAGGGTGTGCGGAATGTTTAATGCGTGGGAGATCTTTTTATTCACAAGGAGCGCTTAATTATGCGTGTAACTGTGTTGAAAAATGTACTAAAAGTGGCATCAGTTGTTCCGGTACTAATTTGCTATGATGGCATATCTCCTTGTTTCTATGATCTGAGGTTCGAGGTCATTAACGTTCTCAAAGTTAGCGTCTCTTGAATCGCATTGTATGTATGTATACTTACATAATAACATTTTTGAAGGTTAGGTTCCTCCAGCATCGAAAAAAAAAATCATGATGGCAATATGGATTTAAAATATGCAACAGATAAAATAATTGGAACAGATAACAGCTATCGAAGCGCTGTATACAAAATAATATTTTATTTCACTCGCACATCAAATAAAAAAGCTTTTAGAATATTAAACACCCATTTTGTGATGAAAGCGCGTATAACTGAGTTAGCAGCCTATTTGAACGAACGAACCGCCATTTTGGTTTAGTGGTTGTAATGTAATAATGGTTGATGTTTGATTGATCGAGAAAATTGAGTGGTCCGTACTATCATGAGTTTTTTTGACGTATAGTTTCGTTAACGTAAGCATATTTTGAATTTAAAATACAGCAGTCCTGAAACATTTTGATAAAATTTTATACAATTTGCACATTCTAAAAAATACAGAGAAATTTGGAACAGTTATAAAAAATGCTTGCCAAACTTTATTGAAAATGAAAAAAATCAAAAAATGTTTTTATTTTCATTGCAAAAGGGGCCGGAGTGGGGGTCCGAAATTTCAAAGTGGGGTTACTAGGTCAAGTGACATATCATATGAAAGGGCTTGATCTGTACATTTCAAAATATATTTTCATTTATTTACCTGTGTACACAAATAAACTTATTTGATTTGATTTGATTTGATTTTATTTTGTCTTACAGTTTTCGACTTATGATAAAAAATGACTGAAAAAATACCATTCCGATTATCTCCGAAGTTTACGGAGCAAAAAATCTGAAATAATTAGATTTGATGGAAATTGACCCAAATATTGCACCAAAAATAAAACAATCTTCCTAACTAGTGCAGTTTTTTCAAAATCATTAAAATTCCTTCACAAACAAACTTAGTTATGCGGTCCGGTTTTTTTCACTTTATACGTCTAAAACCGATACGGAACCCTCGTTGCGCGAGTACGACTCGCACTTGGCCGGTTTTTTTTTAATAAATAACACAAAACCAAAATAAATTACCTACCTACCTACGTACAATAATTTATCAATCGCGCCTTTATTTGTGAATCTGTCAGTATAGTAATCGATGGTCACCGCTGTAGTCATTTGTCTTGTCGCTGCCTCTTGAGCGATTATTCGAGGCTCCGGTGTGATACGCCGAACGTTAGTGATGATGCTGGTCTGATTTACTGTTTATCTGCCGATTTTAGACGGAATTGATCGATTGTATATTAGTTAATTGCGTTTACAATCTGTTGTGGGTGATAAAATCAAGGATTACAGTGATAACAGTGTATTTGTTGGTAGTAGCGTGTTAGACGCGCTCGACATAGCCTAATTGCAAGATTTGCAGGATAATTGCCTTGTTTTGGGAGAGTTCCCCCCAAGCGATTGAGCGCAAAGGAGATCCGCCAAAATGACCCCAGGCCCGGCGCCAAAATAATGTAACTCAGTTTTTAGAGTAAAAATAGCAATAATATTATATAGTTTCGGTTTTGCTAAATTCACATGCTAACATAGTTTTTTTGCCTGTTGAATTTTAAAAATTCTATTTATTAGAGAAGCGTTGTCCTTTTTGTTTCATTAACATTGTAATAAATAATTATAATTATGCATGTCATATAAAAATATTTATAAAAATATATCAATCATATTATATAAAAATATTTCATTTGCAGTTATATTTTTATTTAGAAAAAAAAATAGTATTAACTTCTCTTCTAACTAATAAATATAATAAAAGAATAATAATAAAAGAACAATAGAATAAATATATATAAATATATATATATATATATATATATATATATATATATATATATATATTTATATAATATATAAATAAATAAAACAATAAGAATAGATATAATAAAAGAACAAATAGATATAATAAATGATCGAGTTATAAGGTCACAGTCGCATACAAACAACGTACTGATTCGCTGCAGAATTAATTCACGTCATGTCAGATCAAAAACTTATTATACCTATTTGTTATTTAATACTGCGGTTTTTGGAATCGAGGCAGTGAAAGAACATTACTGTTCCTGTTATCACGGGAACAGAACACTGGGAAGTTGCGTCCATGTAATAAGCGTCATGTACTATTTGGGTTGGGCTAGACACAACGAACGTGATTTAGACCACCCAGCTCTAGGCTTAGATTTTGTATTAGTTGATTTAGAAAACTAAGTCCATCAAACATATATTTTGTTGAGAAAATGAAAATATATATATTATTATTTTATTACCATACTGTTTTATTTTACACATAGTTTCGAACATCTGATTTATTTTTTCATAGTTTACAGTACAGTACATACATGCCATAATGTCTAATTACAAGATTAATGAAATAAATATGACGACGATTCTCTAAAAAATATAATTTTCCAAAGAGCCCCTATTAAAATTCAACGGGCAAAAAAACTATGTTAGCATGTGAATTTAGCAAAACCGAAACTATATAATATTTTTGCTATTTTTACTCTAAAAATTGAGTTACATTATTTTGGCGCCGGGCCTGGGGTAATTTTGTATGGGATTTGGCGGATCTCCTTTGGAACGCATATGTCATGATGGACCTGAGAAGTGTTCATTATTGTTGCTTGTTTTGAAAAATGTTTTTCAACATAAAACGTGCATTTAGACGTGCGTTATAGAATGTGCAAATTGTATAAAATTTTATCCAAATGTTCTATGACTGGTTGTGTACTTTAGATTCAAATTAAGCTTATTACGATACCATACGTCAAAATAACTCGTGATAGGCGCACATGCGCATAAAGACGATAGGCCTAGCAGACCGTCTTTCAGAGGCGAAGGGTCAGTTTTTGCAAGAGGTAAGCCAGAGCTACAAATGCTTACCTGGTCACGAAAAACTAATTAATAAAGTTAGGCAATACCTACTGCCTGTGCTATTTTTCAAAGGAAAGCCGGTAGGAATCGTATTGTAGGGATCTTTCGCCACTGCCGTCTGGGCATTATTACCATTACCGTGGCACTTGGCGCGACATTGTATCGTGATCGTGAATCACGGGGTTTCCCCAGCGAGCCCATATTAGCCGCGACACATTACCTACCTTATATTCTTTGCGAGTGCACTTGAGAGCCATTATGTGCGGATACGAGAAATTGTTATTGTTCCTTACACAATTTGCTAGGGAAGTGGCCATTATATTTATTTAAGAATGGGATAAAATAATGTTTGTTTGTGGATTGCCCCGTTGGTTTTAAGGTCGGTTAAAGCAGCGTTTCCCATTTGCCGGGCGCGACCCGGTACCGGGCCATCAAAATAAAATACCGGGTCGCAACATTCCGGCCTTGTTTAAAAAATAAGCAGCAGCTCCATACTTCGCACTAAAAAGTGACTAAATAGGCGATACCAAAATATGTAGTACCTAATAAAACATTTTTACTATTAATAAATGTGTAGGTATTATTTTTAATGTGGTAGGTATTATTTTAGGTAATGGAACCAGCATGGGTTTTGAAGTATTAACGAAGTAACGAAGGGACAGTGTGAAAATTACCAGGCCATGGCAGAACAATGTTTGGGAAACACTGGGTTAAAGGATTCTAAGGGCGCGTTTATTGAGATGAAAATGTTAACGCCAGTCCAACGTTAGCCGTGCGGCTGCCGCGTATACCTGCCTAGTGCCAAGAGACCACG
Organism: Thalpophila matura; assembly: GCA_948465475.1. Lineage (NCBI taxonomy): Eukaryota > Metazoa > Arthropoda > Insecta > Lepidoptera > Noctuidae > Thalpophila > Thalpophila matura. The sequence continues at coordinate 12,697,276 of OX419196.1, forward strand.
TTGTTACAGCAAAATACGCTCTATTTATTTCGCAACTATGGACGTTTTAAATGAATTGAGCTAAGAACTGACTAAAGCGGGCGGGGTAGGGAGTAAAATTTCGTAGAAGTGTTTGTAAAGATTTTATTTTTATTTTTATTTATTTATTTATTTATTTAAATCTCCCTTACATCTATCTTTACAGGTTAGTACCTAATGCGATAGTGTAGTATTTACAGTTAAAACAACATACTTAGTTTACTAAGTTTGTAAAAAATAATAGGAACTTCAACTATAACTAACTAATTAATATACAATTATACCTATTACATAATGAGACACATTAACATACAATATTAAATAACAACACATTAACACAATAATAATTATACCAGTTACATACATTTATAAACTATACTAAAATCTACATTATGAGATAAGATCTAAATAGATCTTTACAAACACTTCTACAAACACAACACAAACACAAAGTGGGTGCAGAAATAAATATAATTTTATTAATTCATTGGTAACATAATTAATAAGCAACAAGCGGAGCCGCGGGGCAGCTAGTATCTAATAAAACGAAAGCATGACATGTGTAACTAATCATGTAGATACATCTAACTTAAATACGGTAGTGGTCTACTATTAAAAATGTACAAATAAATTATTTCATTTCAAAGAAGTAATAGGCACAGCAAAAAAGTAAAAGCAAGAATAATAATTTGAAATAAAAAAAAAAATATCACAAAATGGAAAACATAGACGCTTTTAAAGTTTTTGGAGGGAGTATCGCTCCGTCTTTGTCGCGCGAAGCGGACGTAGGTGGTGTTACGTCACTAGTAGGTAGTGCCGTCCGTGTCTAGCAAATCATTTTAAAACGCTTATAACTTTGCCAATTTTGTAGATGTTTCATCAGGTTTTTTGGTGTTAATTGACTTTTTTCAAATAGTTTACAGATTCACAATAAAAAAAATATAGTTAACATTCCTATTAGACCTCGAAACCAAGCAACTGAAGCTCCCAATACACCTACTATCAAGTATATTCTAATTAATGATCCTAATTCCTAATCTAATAATACGTAATTATATTATGTATGTGAGTATATTTGCAAACACCCCAAATCACCCTATTCGTAAGCATTAGAGCAAATAATACTATTTGGGCACAATTCAAATGAATTTGTAATTACATCAGCTTGTGTGCTATGATATCCTGGTAGCATTAATCGTGTAATTATTATTAATGCATGCAACGTGTGGAGTTTAATTTGTATTTTGTTAGCACAAACATCGGGATGAAATACGGTTTTGGTTTTTGGGCGGGCCCGCTTTTGTATTTTGCTTGTATATTATGTTATTATCATAAATTATCTTGAATTTTCCCTATATTTGTTATGCAGATTGACGATAATGATTACCATACTCTTGATGTAAAATCTATAGAATTTTTTCTTTTAATACAGATACTATGCGAACAAAATAAGAATAGGACTGACCTTGCGCGATATTGTTACATTTTGTATTGAAAATTGAGCTGTTTTGTATTAAAAAATCTATTACAGTAGATTTGGTAAATGAAAGACTGTGATAAATAAACTTAAATAAAGTGAAAAGAAAAATAATGTTATTGATTCGCAAATGAATGTTCTTTGTAAGACTTACTTTTCAAGTGATAGTTGGCAGTTCGAGGTCTTTCGTATCGCGATCGCATATTAAATATTTCAAATAAAATGTTAGTGCATGTAGCTAAAGCCTGCAATACATGTTGGCCGAGCGTTATCGAGTGAAGGCCAATACCAACATGTAGACGGTATATTTGCCTTGTCTTGCTATCGCTCGGTGTCACTTGCCTAGTTGGTCAAATATAGACAAGCGCCAACGTGTATAGACCTCATTTGACGTAGCTTGCCACAACTTGCAGTCGCTCGGGATCACTTGCCTCACTTTGGAGCGGTGTCGGTTTTTCTCCACAAATCAAAGGCGCTCGTGCACGCTCGGACAATAGTGTTCACATGTTTGTCCGCGCGCTATTATGCGGTTGACGTCAAACTTGCCGAACGTCTAGACAGTAGCGCTTGCCTTGTGTCAATTTGTCTGGGCTCGCGTTGGTCTAAGCTCGGCCAACATGTATTGCAGGCTTAAGATAAAAATGTTGAGAGGGATGTGTGGTGTTACGCAAACCAGAATAAGAAATGAGTATGTGAGAGGATGTCTGAAAGTAGCGCCGGTGACCGAAAAGTTGTGTGGAAATCGTTAAAGGCATGTAATGTGGAGTAATGAGGAAAATGTTGTGAGGAAAGTTCTGGGTATGGATGTGGAAGGCTATAAGAGTAGAGGAAGACAAAGGAAACGATGGATGGACTGTGTGAAAGATGATAATTATGGTCAGAAGGGGGAACAGTGAGATGACGGCTCATAGAGATGTATGGATGAAAAAGACATGCCTCGCCGACCACAAATAAATTAGGATAAGGGCAGGAGGATGATGATGACAGATAAATTCAAGTTATTAAATTTATAAGTGATTCTCAAAAATCATATGACCCGAGCGGGATTTCAAGTTTCAACCCGCGACCTCTGCCGTACCGTGGCATAGTGCTCTGCCAACTGAGCTACCAGGTCTCGCCCGACTCATTTGAAATTTGAGATCCCTTTGTAAACGCTACTTAGGAGCGTTTGGCGACATCTATCGAAAAACTATGCAGTCTTTCCAACTCAATACCAATAACTTTGCAGCTCAGCTTGCTAGCTCAGTTGGCAGAGCACTACGCCACGGTACGGCAGAGGTCGCGGGTTCAAATCCCGCTCGGGTCATATGATTTTTGAGAATCACTTATATATTTAATAACTTAATAGAAGCATAACATGGCTTTGACATGTTTCAAATTCACAAAAAATATACAGATAAATTCAAGTTCTGTTGGCCAATAAGGTACTACCAGGAACATCCAACCTAAAAATAAATGAACTTAAAATACTTTATTAGGTACTAACCGACTGTTGTATCTTTCAATGCTTTTTATGAAACTAGCTGTTCCCTGCGGTTTCACCTCCGTTGCTCGGCTCCTATGAGACGTAGCGTGATGTTAAATAACTTATACATATGTTCCTTATGAAGCTGGCTATCATATACATAAAATTTTTTCGAATCTGACTCCCAGAGACGAGTTCCGGAGAGCGCGTTCAAACAAACGAACTCTTCAGATTTTAGTTCCTTGCCAGGATTGGTAAGATCTTCTTCTACCTGGCGTTAATCCCGGCTATTGCCAGGGTCCGCCTTCCGACTGAACTTCCTCCACTTTCCCCGATCTTCTACATCCTTTTCAGTCAGGCCATTGGCTCGCATGTCGGACTTGACGACGTCCAGCCAGCGCTTGCGAGGGCGACCACGGGACCTAGCCCCAAGGACAGCCATATTCATGCATCTCCGACCAACGTACTCCATAGGGCGGCGCATGGTGTGGCCATACCATCGCAGACGACACTCTTGCAGTTTTTCCCCCACGTCACGGACACCAAGACTACCTCGGATGAATGAGTTGCGTATGCGATCGGATCGCGTTACGCCGCTCATCCACCTTAGCATCTTCATCTCCGTGACGCGAAGCTCCAGGATTGGTAAGATAATCTTTTGAAAACTCCTCCTACATACCATAATTTATTACATCAAACCCCTTATTTTATACTCCCAAAATTGTCATATTACCACTCTACGTGTGCTAGTATAAATATTATCTATACTTATAATAAGAATGTAAATTCCGCGTGTCTGTACATTGCATATATTTGCAAAAAAATAATAGGGGGGACTAAGAATGAGTAATGAAGTAAATTTCTATCATTTTTAGAATTAATGTCTGTCTGTTTGTCTGTCTGTTTGTCTGTCGGTTTGTCTGTCTGTTTGTCTGTGTGTTTGAACACGCATCAAATCAATACTACTGAATTGATTTTGAGGAATTAGAAAGAAATGTATAGGCAGTACCTTGAGGTAACATTTAGTCTTTGTTTCATTGAAATCGGTCCACTATATCAAAAGTTATCACAAAAAGTCTACCATCAGAACTAACTTTGATAACATGTGTATTAAGCCGGGTCCACACATGTATTTGTTCAATCCAATCACCGTACATCCGTATCGCCGATGCGTATCATATGTTAGTTAGGTAATTATTATTACTTTTAAATCATAAAACCACTGAATTCTATCATTATAATATATGATCATAAAACACAATCGTTTTGCAAATGACGTATGATTGTCTAAATTTTTGTTGTCATTGTTGCAGCAGAGAACTTTTTTTTTTTTTTTTTGTTTCGTTTCGTCCCTCTTTGGGACAGGCAAAGGGAGCTGAGCCCATACAGCCAAGTGCAGCAGAGACCGATCATTAATCTATGCATTGTTGTAAACAAGAAGTTAATAATAAAATATATAAGTTTTTGGTGTAAATTAATGTAACCTCCTTGATTCCAAATTAAGAAAATAGTAACATCTCAGAGCATATAGCCCTGGAAACGGTACCTATAGTATAGCGGTGAATCACCGGATAACATTTTCTATCACTTTTTGCAGGGGGCGAATTGAACACGTACACACTACGAAAATTTGACAATTACGCACAGATACAGGCTTACAGATTGTACTTAAATAAAGCCATGTTGGTGCATAATTTATACTTACACTAGCTGTTCCTCGCGGTTTCATTCAACCCTGTTGCTTGGCTCCTAAGGGTTGTAGCGTGATATGGAATAGCCTATACTATCCTTACTAATATTATAAATGTGAAAGTAACTCTGTCTGTCTGTCTGTATGTCTGTCTGTGTGTTACGCAATCACGCCTAAAATACTGAACCGATTCAAATGAAATTCGGTACAGAGATAGTCTGGAGCCTGAGAAAGGACATAGGCTACTTTTTAATGCGAAAAAAGGGCTGTAAAGGGTTGAAATAGGGCATGAAAGTTTGTCTGGAAATTACGTAATTTTTAAAGCTAGAAGCTTGCAACTTATTTTTGAGATTTGGGGTGTAGGATAGGTGTAGGGTAGGCGTTGGGTAGGCGTTGGGTAGGCGTTGGGTAGGCGTAGGGTAGGCGTAGGGTAGGCGTAGGGTAGGCGTAGGGTAGGCGTAAGGTAGGCGTAGGGTAGGCGTAGGGTAGGCGTAGGGTAGGCGTAGGGTAGGCGTAGGGTAGGCGTAGGGTAGGCATAGGGTAGGCGTAGGGTAGGCGTAGGGTAGGCGTAGGGTAGGTGTAAAGTAGATGTAGGGTAGGTGTAGGGTAGGCATAGGGTAGGCGTAGGGTAGCTTAGCTGGCGTAGGGTAACTTTACCCACGTGCGAAGCCCGGGCGGGTCAGCTAGTTCCAAATAACATTGCTTACACCAGTTTGCGACGAATCTGATCAAAGCACGTCATTTAAACGTGGCCGGAGGCGGGCCCCTAATGTGTTTATTTGAGAGCCAAGTCTGTTTTAGTGAGAAGACATAACATAAGCAAGTTAGGTTTAGATAGGAAGGTTGATAATAGCAGAATAGCAGTAACGCGTAAGAATATATTATTCTTGTCTTATTATAATATATGTATTTTAGAGATTGGTTTCCTAAAAACCGATCTCAGTACCCCTATCATGAGTTTTTTTGACGTATAGTTTCGTTAACGTAAGTATATTTTGAATTTAAAATACAGCAGTCCTGGAACATTTTGATTAAATTTTATACAATTTGCACATTTTAAAAAATACAGAGAAATTAATGAAGTATTTAATTTACATAAATATTGTGTAACAAACGTGTATTTTCAATTTAAAATATGCTTACGTTAACGATACTACACGTCAAAAAAACTCATGATCGGGGTACTGAATGGCGTCTTGAAGCAGAATCTTACAAAAACGTCTAGCACGAAACGTCATGACGACTGTTAGATTCGTATATTGCTACCTTTTAGAAATATCGATACTTTTAGGTAACGAACGGTCTAAATTCAACCCACAAACGTTTAAATTGAAAACCGCAGCGGACGCAGACAAAATATAATCCCGTGAAGCACACTATTCATGAGATTAACCATTTATCTGACCCCGGGGCCGCGTCAGTCGTTGTCCGTTACAAATTATGTATTATTATAATTGCTATGCGATTTTCAACCGTATTATGTGTTCACAAGAGCGGTTAGGTTTCGCTTTGAAATTTGGAAAACATTAGATTGCGAATCCCGTCTTAATCCAATCCTTATTTAGTATTTAAAGGTTCCATGATGCCTTAGTTAGCATTAATTGACGTAGGGATGGCCGTGGACATGGACGAGCGAGAATGTTGGGCTATGAATGTCTTATGAATGGGAGATAGCGTATATATTCATTGATGTGGGCCCCTTTTTGAAAGTTTAAGCTATCTCTTGATATTATGTGATGAGGGTGTTTAATTACATTTTATGTACCTAATAAAAGCTCTCTAGCCCGCGACTCTGTCCGCGCTAGTGTTGCCGCTCGATAGTCGACTACCGATAGCTGACCGATAGCAAGAATATCGATAGTATCGACACTGTCGATAGCTCGGATCGTGACAATACTATTGATGGAGGTAATACTATCGATTGTATCGATACTATTGATGGTCAAAAACAATCGATAGATAGTATGGGTAGTATTGATAGGTACCGTACTGATCAATACTATGCCGATTTTTTTATTGCGTTGACTTAGAAGCTTGATTTTTTTACAGTAAAAAGGGATCGTAGGCAGTCCTGGATTTGTCAATAGGCCGTGTAGGCCGCGGCGTAGGGGCGGCAGCGTCCTAGGGGCGGCAGATTTCAGAAGACGCTCACTCAATTTCAGAGGACTACTCAGACTACTCAGTCTCTCAACGTTTTTGAGGAGTCAATCTCTGTCTAATGTTTACCCAAACTGTTTTTCATTTAACTTTAGGGCCTTCCTTACTGCAAATGCAAAATTATTATTTTAGAAAGGTACATGGGGCGGCGGAAATTTAGTGCCTACACTCATAAAAAATATTATTTGATGCCTATAGTAACTTGCTTGCTTTAAACTTGCTACCTTTACGCGTTCCTGAGGAAAAGGGACTTGATAGACTGACAGACGGACAACGTAGGTCAATTTCGTAGATTCTACGTTTGCCCATCATTTTATTATGCCAGAATAAATAAATGAACTTGCGAATATTATTTAATTTCAGCAAAGTATTGCGTATATAAAATGAGTTTCTATCTAATAAATGTGCGGAAGTGTAGGGTAGGGTGGGGTTTAAAGGTCCGCGGGTAAAAAGGTCCACCATATCTATTTCTGTAACTAACAGTCCCTTAGACAATCGAATGATTGGAGTAAGAAGGGGTTGCGGGAGGGGCGCATATGCTGCCCCGCGCAGTGATCTATCGAGCGCCGATGGGACAGTACGCGCACGCGGTGCGAAAAATTCACGTAAGTAATATTTTGCATATAGTTTATTTATGGTTTCATAGGTTGTATTTGTAACAGTACGAAGTTAAACTTATCTTAATAATTACTTTGTGATGTCTAGTTTACACTGAGCGCTATAGTTTCTTTGATGCACCATTATTTATTTCTTATAACCTAAAAGTCATTTCAACCTACCATTGGGGTTAAAAGGTAAAAAGCGATTGCTCTGGACCTTTGTGCCCCACAGTGGACCTTTTAACCCCATATAGTAGATGAATTGATTTTATTCATTACTTTCAGAATGCGCAATTACAAAAGAAAAACTGAGCGAGGTACAAAATCGGTGGAGTTGATGAAGCGTGCGGCAGAGTTAGTTTTAAAGGAAAAAAAATCGGTGAGACAAGTTTGTCGTGACTATGAAATCAGCAAGAAGAATATTATATTGTTTTTGGATTCTGGTTTTATTAGATTTGCTAGATATTGATTTAGTTTTTGAGATATCTCATTTTATAAAGATCTTTTAGGTTTGGAACCAAAAAAACTTGAACTTATAGACTCTGTTATTAAGACTGACATGCTGTGCCATAGGTTTAAGCTTAGTAATTAAATGTGATTGTACTAGATATTTGTTATTTCGTAAATAACTATAAAGATACTTTAATTTTGCAACAATTCGTTTTATTTCCTTACTTTAATTAACCATTTAAACGTATTGGTCCTTTTTTCCCCACCACTGGTACTTTTTACCCCACCTGCGGGGCATAAAGGACCTTTCGGACTGGAGTTCTATATCGACATTTTCTGATGTATGGACTTACTCTGGTAATGTTTTACTGTTATTAACTTGTAGAGGAAGAATTACGCTAGACAATGGTATTTAAGTTTATTTCAAAAACTTAATACGTAAATAGTTATGGGGCAATATACGTAAAATGGACCTTATAGCCCCGCCCTACCCTACCTACATTTTTCTCGTACAAAGAACTCGGGGTTTTTAACGGAAGCCAAAGAATTTAGCGAAAGAACTTTTTTAATTTAGAAAAATATGCAGCTATCTAACTTTTTGTGTAAATAATTAAAGCTCTGATAATTTATTTAAAGGTAGGTAGGTACCTAGAAGACGTGACCTTATTGCTTTAACTTTATTACAGAATAAATACTCATAATTATGTTCTGTAACAAGTAAACAGACTTTCTTAAATAGAGGGTTTCAATAAGAGTTGGGATTCAATGCAATATTGGGTCTCCTGTCACTTTGTCTAGTTCTTAAATATACTATGTTTTTTTTAGATTTCAGTGTTAAAGTAATGCCTGAGATACTAAACAGTGGTGAAAGAGAATTATTATTGGTGTTGAAAGAAAACTTCTAACACCGTTAAAAATGTTGTAACATATTGACATTCAGGGGAGCCAACATAAAATCATTGCAACAATTTTTGTGATTGATTCGGCTCGTCATCCAAACATCAGTAGGTATCGGGGGATAACTGATATCCATCTAAACATAGACTTGGAACAGGGAAACAGGAAAATGAAGAAGAAAAGTAAATGGAAACGCACATATCCCTCAGGATTCAATATTATTTTTGTACGACAAATAAAATTCTTGCCACGGCACTACCAGGCGCGCAGTAGTTGTAGCATGTTCACACAAAGTAAGCGGGTTAACGCCGCTTTGCCGGGATTAGCTGTTTATCTGGACGGGTAGTCACATTGGTCCAGCAGTCCCTACTGTTAAGCCGAAATCGATATTTCGGCTTAACAGTAGTAATCGATTATGGACTTCACTGCTTTATAAATAAATATAATTTTAAATTCTATGACTTTTTGGCTTCACATATTACGTCTAAGCGACACTTGTCAGAAGACTTTAGACGACTAATTTAGTTGGCAGTCGCTTCGTGATACAAATTTTGTTTCCCAGATAATGTAACAGATTTAGTAAGTAGGTATACTAACGATGACTGTTACTGAATGCAACCACCAAAAGTTATTTTGACAGCCAAAGCATCATAATATGGCGAAAAGTCAATCCTATTCTAATATTGACTGCATAAGTACCTACACGTGGTTATTTAAACTTCATTATCTCTAAATTATAAAACAAAGACGCTCTCTATCTGTCTTCTCGGTTCTTCTAAAATACCCAATGAATTTGAATAGGGTTTTTAGCACCATTTAGAGAATTTATTCCGGAAGGTTTATGCGTATGAAACGTAAATATTCAACTTAGATACAGAACAGAAATCTCGATGTTTTGACATGTCGCCACATCAGAAAATTGCACCCTTGCAAAACAGGATTGGGTCGCTAGTTTATCTACTAACTGTAGCCATAAAATAACACAAAGTGAAGAAGAATGTAATAGCAACAAAGCAACGGGCAATAAAGAGCTCGTCGAAGGGCAGTGCAACGCAGAATTTAGTGAGGGGGGGTGGGGGGGGGGGTAGCTTAAAACGGTGCTACAGGATTAGCTGTTTATCTCACCGGTACTGCGGCGTCATTGTCCACGGCGCATTTGTTGGATGCAGTTTATGTTTACAGCGATTTTTTACGCCTATATCACACCTCCGCCGCGACATATAAAATATTGATATTCAGCCGCAACCAGTTAGACTGGAAGCCGACCCCAATCATGTTTGGGAAAAAGCTAGGCGGATGATCACACCTCCGCCGCGAAAATAATGATGTGAACCCACTAAACGAATTATGTTTATAAACGCGAAGGTGTAACCGGCTTCCGAGCTGATGCGCGAAAACACGCAGGAAAAATATAGTAGAATCATAATCAAATCTGTACGTTAGAACAGTCAATTTCGCTTCTGTTTCGCTTGTCGTACAACGGACAAGTCAGACGGACTGTACTGCAACGTACTGTAGGTAATGATTTCAGTGGAGCCTGGAGAGCTAAAACTAAAGAAAAAAAAATTGTAGCTGTGTATATAAAGCTGGGTACTCACTTAGCAGTGTTGCATGTAACGTATCAGATACTGTATCAACCTACAAGTGGGTACGGCTCGTCCACGGTCTACCGCGTATCTCTACGAGCTGGCGGATCACACTGCGAGCCGCCTTTGTGTTCGCAGTGATACCGCCACTCGGCGGGTCACTGCGAGCTTACACTGCGAGCTCCACGCACGAGCGGCTCGCAGCGGGCTCGTGCCTACGTACTTACTCACTTGATACCGTATCTGATACATTACATGCTACACTGCTAAGTGAGTACCCCCAGCTTAACAATTTGTTCAGTTTATGGATTAGCCAATATGATTCTATAACCCCAATTACGATCATGTAAGGGTCACGACTACATAACAGTCAAGACTACAAGGGTCAGCTATAGTTTCACGACACTAATTTCGTAATAAATCCCGCTGTACGTTCGACTTTATTGAAGGCATTCTGAAAGAAGATACACCACAGTTAATCCTACTCTCTACTATCCTACTTCCTATTAATATTATAAATCCGAAAGTTTGTGAGTATGGATGGACGTATGTATGGATGTTTGTTACTCTTTCACGCAAAAACTACTAAATCGATTTTGATGAAACTTTACAAAACGCGGGCGAAGCCGCAGGCGGAAGCTAGTAAAAACGTAAATACCTATAAAACGCTGTCGCTAATAACATGGATTTAATGTCAGTCGCCTACAGGGATTCTTAGTAACGTCTACAACGGCTTTGTAAAATTATACGATACTCCATTAATTTACTCTCCGCTCCACTTTGAGATTATTATGCAACTTAGCCAACTTATTCACCGCTGAATTAACTTAATAAGTTTATGAATTATTATTTGCCAAGTTCCTAGCGAAGCGGAACGTGGGAATGCAATTTGCAGCCTGTCATACTGTCATGTAAGTAGTGCCTTAAGGCGCCATTAGCGAACAAAGTCCTTAAAACCAATACAGCAACATCACTGTACTACAAAACAGCGTAAATACTATAGATATCTGGATTGCTACATATAAAGATCTCCCACACATTAAAAATTCCGCACACCCTCAATCTAACACTGTTAATCGTCACTCAACACTAGCACTAAACTAAAACACTGTATTTATATTAATTATTATCATCGATCGTGTGCGGTTCGTCGCCAGCGTGTACTTTTGTAGTACAAAAGTACACGCCCAATGTGGGCAAATTAAAGCATTAATAGCGCCTTCGCACATCTCCCTTGTTTCTATGATCTGAGGTATGCACGAAGAAAGAAGTCCTTAAAACCAATACAGCAACATCACTGTACTTACTACAAAATAGCGTAAATACTATAGATAGGTGGATTGCTACATACAGTAGGTACGTATGCATGAAGAAAGGGAAAGTGAATGCCACATATCTACCTATTTTTTGGAATTCATTTTATTTTTGCAAAATGTTGTAAGATACAGCCACAACACTAGTTAGTGTGTGACTAAGTGAATCCGGGCAATAAATTACCTTGCTTTATTATTGCCAATATACTTAGATCGCGGGCAACGCATCTATGGTCCATATAATTGCTTAAAACTGTTTAAATTCTGTGTAGGCAGATGCGGCGCGACAACTCTAATCCCGTTTTCCCAAAATAGCCAAAAGTACGTGCAAAGCTCTAAATAATTAAAATTAAAAAATCCGGCGCCTACACAGTACAAAACGCCTAATTTGCATTCAAAGCGGTTCGGATTTTCTCGAGACAAATGTCAACAGACGACCGACGACGACAACATTGTCGGAACTTTTTTCATTTTTCCGTTTCAAAATGACAAAATAACTACGTTTCAAACATTCGAACGAAAAGTGAGCACAGATCGCGCATGTACATTTTCGGCCCAATAGATAATAGACAGTTAACAATTAGGTACGTAATAGAGAATAGTCCAATAGACGATGAGCATCGACTGACGAACCAATCGCATGCAGGCGTCCCCCGCCTTCTTTATTCCACAAAAGAGACCGAAAAATCAGCAAATGCGCAGATGACGTTTGTGCTCAAGACTGGTGCCGGTACCTACACAAAAGTCTCTGTTTAATTTTAAAGGCCATAAAACATAATGCCTGTATTTCCCAAAGGGTAAGGCAGACGTGTATAGTAGGTACACCCACATTTCGCCAGTTATGTTTAAGCCCATAGCGCAGGCGCGGACCCAGGGGGGGGGGGTCATGGGGGTCATGACGCCCCCAAAATCGTAGAAAAATGCGCCAAACCTGATAATTCACGGTATAGCTCGTCAGCATTAATCGGTATGACCCTCTAAAGTCATCCGCTGCGGTATGACCCCCCCAAAATCGTTGGCTGCGACCTCAGATAATAGAAACAAGGAGATATGCCATCATAGCAAATTAGTACGGGAACAAATGATGCCACTTTTAGTACATTTTTCGACACAATTACGCGCATAATTAAGCGCTCCTTGTGAATAAAAAGATCTCCCACGCATTGAACATTCCGCACACCCTCTATCTAACACTGTTAATCGTCACTCAACACTAGCACTGAACCAAAACACTGAGTAGGTATTTATACTATCGATCGTGTTCGGTTCGTTGCCAGCGCGTACGTTTTTAATATGAGCAATTTGCTCAAGATCAGGCATCAAGCTCGATAGCGCCTTGGCACATCTCCTTGTTTCTATGATCTGAGGCTGCGACCGTGCCTGCCATAGAGGACCTATACAAACCGCAAAGACGTCGCGTGACGTAAGGCCGCGGTTGTTTGTATGGCAAGTAGCTCAGTTTTTATAGAAAATACGCGTGGTCACTAAAACACGCTCCCATGCCCCGGGCAACGTGCATGACACATGACACCTAACCGGGTACAAATTCGATTTCGGGATTATACAGGGTGGTAGGTTAAACAGTGGAAATATTTTAAGGGGTCATTGTACTCATTATTATGAACTACTTTTACTATGGGGCCAAACCGGAAATCGCGCAAAAAATATCGGCTGTTCCATACATTTATGTTCACATAACTCAACAAAATGTGTATGGAACAGCTGATTTTTTTTTCGCGATATCAGGGTTGGTCCCATAGTAAAAGTTGTTCATAATGATGAGTACAATGACCCCTTAAAATATTTCCACTGTTTAACCTGCCACCCTGTATAGATTTCGGGATTAGATGGATTTCAGGTTTTGATAAATTTCGAGATTCGATAGATTTCGGGATTCGACAGCTTTGCGGCTGCTACTGAGAATGATCCTAATTGACAATACCAATAAACTTTGCCCGACCTGGGGACCGAGCCTAAGACCCCACTCTCAGCAGTGGCGCTTGCAACTACTTACTAGACAAACGACGCAGTCTGGTCTTTAGATTTACTTATTCAATATAAAATAGGTGTGTTTAAAAGATTTGAATAGTATTGAATATGTTGGCGTAGTTTCGTAGTAGGTAGTCGTTTGGTGCCGCGTCGAACACTCATTGTGAACAATCTATTGTTTAAACCTCTCGAGACGTATACGTACGATGTGTGTACAGTTAGAAAAAAAGCAGTGGGTGTAATTTATAATGTTTATTTTTTATTTTATTTAAAGTCTTAAGAGTGAATGTCGAATTCATTTCTATTTATAATTAAAAAGAAATCAATTCAACATTCACTCTAAGGCCATGTTGTTTCATCTTACGTATCTGTAACCGTCAAATATGGCGGCTTGTACGACACTTTCATACTGACTTAACGATTACGTACTGACTTACGGATACAGATGGTTTGAAGCGGGTTGCCTTAAAACCATCTGTATCCGTAAGTCAGTATGAAACCCTAAGACTTTACTTTCTACCTCACCAAGTTATTTCTGTAACATAGTAAATAATCATAATTACCTATCTAAACTGCCGTAAATCATTTTTTTTATATGTAATGTATTTTTTTAAAACGAACATATACCTACGTTGTTTGGCGCTTACGTAGTTTATTTCGAGCGCGCGCTCAGTATAGTCTGTAACTCATATACCTATTTGCATACATACAAGAAAGTAATTGCATCAATGTCGCTGACAAATAAGTGTCCTAAGAAATGTAGATATATCGTTTATCCACTACCGAGATTATAAACTTCTCTTGATTGCATTTCAGAGTACCTAGGTACTATTTTTAGCGATATACCGCGATAAACCAGTTAGTAGGCCGACAGAATTCTTTTCTGCGAAGTAAAATTCTTCAATCAATTTATAAATGTTTTCCAAATTCCCCAGACATCTTTCCACGACCACAGCAATGATCGTGGTCACAAAGTAAATAGATACAGAAGGCCCGACTCCATTCAACGAATGGAAAGTCACGCACACATAGACACGCGACACGCGTCTTCGTACAGCGAGCGAGCGCAAGCGCATAGATGTGGATCCAATATTTTGTTCAGGGGGGAGCAATGTACAGGATTTCATTCAGGTGGTGGGCAATTTTTGTGTGATTTTATCTATCTGCCAGAAAATTCGTTCTAAATAAATTTTATGAAATTTTAGTCAGCTATCCATGATTCAGGGGGAGGGGAATCTTACCCATTGCCCCTCCCTGTATCTCCGCCTGCAAACGCACTCGCGATTGGCTTTCGTTTGAGATAGTTTTAGATCGCTGTGCCCGTACGGCGATCTAGTCTCTATGTGTGCGTGCATCTGTTATCACTCGTTGTGCGGAGTTGACCTTCTGTATTATATTTATTCTGTGTCGTGGTCGCCCCTATACAATAAACTCGCTAATTATTAATTAACATAATTTCTGCAACTTGCTACTTCAGACGGAGCTATCGGGAGAATTGACTTTCAACCCTTTGGATAATTAACACGGTCTAGTTTCAACCCCGCGGGGATTTCCGATACCAAAGGTTGAGCACTTCTGAACTTTAATAGAAGTTAATGTTTTGAAACCATAGAGAGGTAAAGCTTCTTTGTAAACTCGGCCACACGGAAACTTACACGCAGCTAATAAAATGAAACTTAATCGACTGAAAGGTAATAATTTATTATCGTATAATAATTTGTCTAAAAGATATTTCTTAAAGAAATCAATCATTCCATTTTACCTATCCCTTGAAACTGAAAGAAAACTCAATTTGTTAATTCTAACCTCAATTTTTCATGCAACTTATAGGTAATTGTTTTCATTTTACTCAACCAAATCAAAAAATGGCATTTTGATAGAATGCGAAAAAATTACAATGTTTTTACGTGATTTTCTATGTTATACAATCAAGTAAACATTATTTTTACGTTCATCAGTAATTCATGACAATTTTCCACACGAGGTAGGTATATCCTGCTGTCATTTATGTCCATTTCCCGTTAATCAGCGACATTAAGGGCGGGTTGCTTCAAACCATCTGTATTCGTAAGTCAGTACGTAATCGTTAAGTCAGTATGAAATTGTCGTACAAGCCGCCATATTTGACGGTTACAGATACGTAACTGTAAAAGTAGTAAGTAGTTGAAACAACATGGCCTAGTCAGTTAGTGCTACGGTAATTGAGTAAGGCTTTTACGTGTGTTGCCGTGCTCATTAATTGACGGCACGTTCAGATTACTCGTACCACTGTGCTGTCCGAATGAGGCGGACAAATTCTATTGAGCGTACGTAGCAACAAAAAAAATATTTGTACCTTTATTTTTCACTAGCTTCCGCCCGCGGCTTCGCCCGCGTTTTTCGGGATAAAAGGTAGCCTATGCGTTATTCCAGACTATAATCTGTGCGCAAAATTTCATTCAAAACCGTCCAGCTGTTTTAGCGTGAAGAAGTATTGTTACTTCTTCACGCTAAAACAGCTGGACGGATTTGAATGTATGTTTGTACATACACACACACCCACCCCCCCACACACACACACACACGCACAAACTTTCACATTTATAATATTAGTGTAATTTGCAAGTTAACTAAAAAAAATACTTTTAAAATATTCATTCTAACCCATCGATCACTAATATTATTAGTGATCGATGTTCTAACCACAATTTTATTTAATTAATATTCGCTAAAGTTAGGAATTATGTATTTAGATTGGACTGTGAATTTTTGCCCATATTTTAGTTTTTTTAATTTTATAGGCAACCTTTTCCGAGATAATTAAATATGATTCTGGCTATCACACCCTCTTTATTTTGCAACCCGGATCCCAAAAGGGTTTCATTTGCATAAAGTTTTAAATATCTTGTAGGCATAGAGGGTAGAGATATCGATTTACTGTGGCGCAATGGGTGAATAGCCCGATGACCTAACTGCATGCAGTTAGTTATTAACCTACATGGTTTTATAGTCTAGGTTCGGCCTAGGTTAGAAACCTACATGCTTATAAAAAAACTTGTGACTTTTAACCAGTGATTAAATGTACAACTATCCTTTTCATTTCTATGCAAGTGAATAGAGATGGTAATTGACTTAAGAGCTGTTTAAGATAACGTGTAATGATCATTTATAATAAGTAAGGGTAACGGTACAAAATGTTTATTTAATTGATTTCTTATATCAATTGCTTAAAATGTCAACCCGTGTACCAGGCAAACATAAAGAGATAGTAGGTTACCGTGATTGATATTTAGCACTCAACATAATCACCTACTATAACAATGGCAGCACAGACTCCAATTTATCCTTAAACAAAAAACTAAATAAGTTCGTTAAGGATACGTGATTTTAGTAGAGGTCCTCGCGAGACGCCAATTGTGTGGAGCGGCAAAATCGTCCCCGCCGCCATCTTTACCGGCAATTTTATCCTGTTGCCGCAAATTCGCGTTTTGTCTCGCTCTTTAGTATGCGACTAGGGAACAAAGCAATGATTTAAAAAAAAAAAAACGAAATTGTGGCAAATTACGTGCAGTGAACCATTGTGAACCTTTATTGTATCGGTTTCGTTGGCGTAGGTGTGACATTTCTTCTATAATATTAAGATACTATTTACGTAATGTTACATTATGTACCTACGATATTGAATAAAATTATGTCAATTCAAATGAAAATAATTCTCACGCAACAAAGAAAATATCGTTGAATTTTTCCCGCTTTTATTTTTTATTTTTTTCTACCAACGCTACCTGTTTAGTCACCCCATGAATGCATAAGTCGCTGGCATTGTGCCAAGCGTCCCGTATCTCTGATTCGCTAATAGATAAATCGCTACTCCGTCTGTCGGTTGCACTATAGGTGCATACTACAACTACAGTGCAGTCTCGAGGGAATATCGTTTGTTTACATTTTGCTTTCATACTTCCCGCTGTTTTATTAATCCCGTGCTCTTTAAGTTTCTGGCAGCCTAGTACTTTGTAGGTACTGCACGTAAGGTATTAAATTGTGTAATGAACAAAAAATGAGGAAATAACCGACTTTAAACCACTACAGAGTAACTATTAATTTTAATTTTAGTAACTACTAGCTTCCGCCCGCGGCTTCGCCCGCGTTTTCCGGGATAAAAGGTAGCCTATGTGTTATTCCAGACTATAATCTATCTGTGTGCCAAATTTCATTCAAATCCGTCCAGCCGTTTCAGCGTGAAGAAGTAACAAACATACACACATACACACACACACACACGCACAAACTTTCGCATTTATAATATTAGTGGGATTAGTTTCCGAAGTCGGTGGCTTTGGTTTTTGTTTGCTTTTTTTTTGCCACAGACTTCCGAAACTAAAATTATTATTTACTTTGTAGTGGTTTTTAAAGTTGGTTGTTTTATTTTTAGTGCTTTACCTTTATTCCGAGTTTGAATACTTTCACGAACTCGTTTATGAGTAAGGCCGCGGCCGCACTGAAACGGCGATACCGACTAATATGAGCCCAAATAATAATAATAATACCTATCTACCATTTTTGGAATGTATAGGATCACCATTTCTGACGGTAATATCAAGCCACAAAGCCATCACCACAAGGCTAAAGCAAGACATATTTTATTAATACTAAATCATCATAAGCTAGGAAATTACATTTAGATTAAGCATTAAGGAGCATTTCCTTTCGGAATGATATAGTATGTATTTTTATGTAGATATGTATTTTATGTACGTATGTAGGTATGTATTTAGGTATAGTTATCTATTATAGTAATATATTTATTTATTTATTTTGGCATATTTATTATAACAAGTTTAAATAAAATTGTACACAAATGTTACCCTCATCATAGTTGTGTGTGTTACCCTCTTTCTGTCGCTCAAAGGTTTGCTGGTAGAAAACTCAATTTTTGAGTTAAGCTCGCCTTTGTACATACCATGTCATTACAAAACTGTGTATAATCATTATATGTGTACATAAAGGAATAAAGAAAGAATAGATTGCTCAAACTTTCACAATCGTATCTATAAATAAACAGACACGAACCGCGTAGCGTAGTTAAAGAATAGTATTATAAATGGCGTCTTAGGGTAGGTATTACAGAACGATATTCAAGCAAAGATCTTGCCTTGAACGTAGATTTAAAGCCATTTGATTGGTTAAAACTAGTTTTAAGTAATGCTTTAGTATTGAGTTCAGTTCTGTAATACGAACCAAAAAGTCAAGTTGCTGTCTATACTCACACTGGGTGCGAGCAAGAGCTGTATAGAGGCGACGCCAATTTCAATCCCAATATCCCATAGGTTCCCAACCTTTTATGGACTGCCGCCCCCTTTACAAGAAAAAAATATCCTTACATAATACTTCGTTTACCAATTATATATGTTGTTATATGAGTTTAAACAATTTGTTAATGTCGGGTTACAATTTAGTACACTGTGACTGCCCCCTTGACTGTCATAACGCCCCCCATTTGCTTTTGGACCCGCTACGGCCCCCAGGAAAAGCTCCAGCGCCCAATGGGAACCTATGCATTATCCCATCCCATTTATCCGCACAGATAGTAATAGCAAACCTATTTCCAAGATATTTACCATACAACCCTATAATATTCAAAACTTATACCGAAATGTAACCCAAAATAGACAGGTAATAAGTTTTATGCTAAATCCAATAACACCATATAAAAACTTTTATACTACCAATCAAACTGTAGCAAAAGTAACTATGTATAGTCGCGTAACAAGGCCGGAGAATATTTGTTTTTGTTCAGAACTACGCAGTATCTACGCATAGGGGTATACCTCAGATCTCAGATCATAGAAACAAGGGGATATGCCATCATAGCAAATTAGTACCGGAACAACTGATGCCACTTTTAGTACATTTTTCGACACAATTACATGGCACGCATAATTAAGCGCTCCTTGTGAATATAAAGATCTCCCACGCATTAAACATTCCGCACACCCTCAATCTAATACTGTTAATCGTCACTCAACACTAGCACTAAACTAAAACACTGTATTTATACCATCGATCGTGTTCGGTTCGAGCAATTTGCTCAAAATCAGGCATCAAGCTCGATAGCGCCTTGGCACATCTCCCTTGTTTCTATGATCTGAGCCTAAGATCATAGAAAAAAAAGGAGATAGGTATGCCATCATAGTTTATTCTAGGCAAGCGTGCTCCATCGTAGACCGCATCATTGCTTAACATCAGGCGAGATGGCGGTCAAACGCAAGCCGATCAATGAAATAAAAATAAAAAAAATGTGCGGGAACCACTGTCACCACTTTTAGAACTATTTGCGTACAATTATAAGCGCTCCTTGTGAGAATATAAAGATCACCCACATATTAAAAATTCCGCACACCCTCAATCTAACAGTGTTATTCGTCACTCAGCACTAGTAGGTACCTACTAAACTAAAACACTGTATTTACACACATCAAAAGTGTCTAGGGATCAAGCATTTTTATGCGGATTTCTTGAGATTGAGATGTGGCTTTGTAATAAATTTATGATTTTATAAATTTATATGGATCCTTTTTGGTGCATTTCATAATTTGAATCAGGAACTCTCAATCAAATTCGAGTAAAAGATGAAAATAAGCTGTCAATATTTTCCCTATAAAAACATACAACGCATTGAAGACATTATTAGTGCTACTGTTTCCCTACTACTGATTAAAACCAACGTTATTATGGAGCAGCGACGTCATTTAAGCAGGGAAGAAATGCTCAGAGCCGTGGGAATGATAGAAGCTGGTTCCCGGCAACGTACTGTAGCTTTAGCTCTGAATACAAGTCAGAGTGTTATCAGTCGACTTTGGACACGTTACCGAAGCACTGGTACCGTGGCTGAGCGCCATGGAGGACGGTATCGCTGCACCACACGGAGACAAGACCGATACATTCAAATCTTAACTCGAAGAGCTCCAACAATAACCGCCATGATGTTAGCCGTGAGGCTTCATCACTCTTCAGGGAACTTAATTAGCGACCAAACAGTCAGAAACCGCTTGCATGAAGTGAACCTTCATTCCCGAAGACCGCTACGGGTACCACCTATAGCAATGCACAATCGTAGGATTCGATATCAATGGGCTCTTGAACACAGAAATTGGGCAGAAGAACAATGGCGTTTCGTGTGCTTTTCTGATGAGTCTCGTTTTGGTATGAGACCGGATACAAGACGTATACGACACTGGAGAACCCCTGGACGCCAACAGCGATTAAAATCCTGCCAGGAAGTCCATCCTTATAGTGGTGGAACCATCATGGTATGGGCGGGTATTTGGATCGGCGGAAGAACTGAGTTGATTTGGATCAGAGGCAACCTCAACGCTCAAATTTATGCTGAGACGATTGTATCAGACGTCATCGTTCCTCTACAAGTGCAAATCGGTCCCTTATTTCAGTTAATGCATGATAATGCACGACCGCACACCGCAAGAGTTGTAAGACAGACTCTCGCCGCAGCTAACATCAATGTCCTGCCCTGGCCTGCTCAGTCGCCAGACTTGAACCCGATTGAGCATGCATGGGATATGCTACAGAGAAGAGCTCTGCCGAATATGGAGGGTATCCAGTCGCAAGAAGACCTTTTTTTGTTGTTGCAACGAACATGGGCGGCCATTCCACAGCGTGATTTGGATGAACTCATTTTGAGTATGCCAAACCGATGTTCTTGTGTTGTTAGTGTTCGCGGTAGAAACACGGATTATTAATTGTTTAAGTTACCCAATAAAATTTTAAAGAAAACTGTTATTTCAGTCTTTTTTTCGAACTTTAATGTTAGTGGTTCAAATGTCAAAAATCCCTTTATTAGGAAAATGGCAAATTTCTTTATTAATGCAAAGGTGACTTGGTTTATCGTTACTGTGACAAACGAAAACACTTTATTTGATGAATCCTTAAAGAAAATTTTAATTAATATCAATCAGGAGAAAAGTTATTGCAAAAATATATGTTGATCCCTAGATACTTTTGATGTGTGTATATATATCATCGATCGCGTTCAGTCCGGCGCCAGTGTGTACGTTTTAATTAATTATGGTCAATGTGACCATACTAAAGCGTCAAGCTCAGTAGCACCTTGGCACATCTCCCTTGTTTCTATGATCTGAGGGTATACCTTTAACCTTTAAGAAGATTAGGCGTAATACAAATTGTAGACCCCGGATTTTACGGAAATTAACACAATAAAGGGTCACTGACTAAGCTTATTTAAAGTTTACAAAACCTTATTTAGAAATTAGAACGTTTTGAACTTCAACTTGTGGCGCAATTCACTTTGTGTTTTGTGAAAATCATGAATTTCAGTTTGCGCATAGCCTCAAACCGCTATTGAATTAGTATGGAAATGGGATACAGCATAATGTGTACAAATTATTGGCTGCCCCGAAGCCTTGTTACTAGTTGATTGGAGCAACGTATCGTACATCAAATATTTGAGTCTAGAACTTGCTTGTTGAGTAACGTTAATTTCAAAAGGGGCGCGGCGGCGGCCGTGTGACGAATTTCGGAACACGAAAAGTAGCAAGTCCGATTCATAACTGAAATGAATAAGGGAAAATTGTGCTATTAACTTCATACTTACTATATTACGAGTTGAACTCTACAGAAGGTAAATTATAAAGTATATTTTATAAAGCTCCATAAAAATATCTAGTCCCATATATATTTTTGCAAAAGCTCTCTTTTTAATTTTGTATAAAGAGGAATCAATCAACTTTAATGGACATCGGAAGTCCCACAGCCAACGTCAACCACTGTGTACACACGAATCCATAACGTTTTTAAAATATTCGCATAATACCTATGTAGGCCAGCAAAGGTCTTAAAACCGTACCACAGATTACTGAATAGTTTGACCGTACAGCCTCGAGTGGCTACGAATTTACAAGCATTATAATATAGTTTTTTTTTTAAGCAAAGGTATAAAATTGTTCAGCCTATTTTCGTCTGGTAGTTTATATCCGTTCATTTTATATTCTATTTTCGTCGGTGCCGGTTACTGTGGATTCGGCGCGACTTTTGAGTGGGGTGGGTATTGGCAGGCAGGTGAGTTCATTGCTTGTTTTATGTGGTTCGCAATGATCGGGTTTCGGGTGCTGTAATGAATAGCAATTAATTAGGAGAGTTAAACTGGGTTGTTGTTGATATGATAAAAGTTGACGGTGAAACTTTTTTATTGAATGTTGAAGGGAATATTTTATTCTTCCTAAAAACAACAAATAATTTTCGTTACTAACTTAAGTCTACTCCGCAATTGCTTTAATTCGCCGAAGACGATATTTAAGTCTCTTGGGGCTATCTAAGAGCGCAACTTTGCCATTTATTGGACAAAAAAAATCGCCTTATCTAAGGACCCAAGCTCGATAGCTATTAGTCACACTTGCGATGAAACATTAATTTTTGAGAACAGAATTATTTCTTGCACGTGGTAAAAATTAAATTTAGCCGTGTTACAACTTATAAGTTAGGTAGGTATCTAGGTAAAATTAAGATAGCTAGGTACCTACCTATCTTATAATATAGTGCATGGAACATGGGAAACTCCAGGAAGAAATTTATTATTAGGTTCCTATCATCTAGGTATCTTAAATACAAAACACTTGAAAATCAAGGAAAGCTCTTCAAATTCTCAGATTCAGTTCATGAGACTGTTTACGACCGAGAGGAGTCATTTGAAGACGTAGATACCTGAGTATTGGCGTAGTAGAAAAGGTATTTAATTCCTCTGAAACCGGTATCTATCTAAATTTGGATTTAAAATATTGTCTGTCTCTAAAAAAACTTTTCTCGAATCTTTGTTTCACGAATTATACAAGTGATTTATAAAACAATGTCAGACTGTCAAGCCATCACCATAAATTCACAAAACAATTTATTAAATAAGAAACGAAATAAACATAACTTTTCGGTTGTCAGCCATTAAAGCAAGTTGCTTGTTCCACGTAACGAAATAACATGTACGATGTCAAATGAGGCGATACTACGAAAAACTGCATTTTTAATAACTTCCGTGTCGTGTATAGGGGCGAGGTTGAGCCATTTTGACACATTTTAATTTTTCCCGCCGTGAAATATGGCCGCTGTTGGCATTGTTATCGCTGGATTTAACGCGCGTAAACGTGTGTATGAGAATAATATTTATGATAGTTTCTGTCGTGCTTGCTCCGACGATTTTACTGTAAAATTCATATTTAGATTTTGTTTGGGCACAGATTACACACTGAAAATAAGTAAATATAGTATACCGTAGAGGCGGGTTACTTTGACCATAGGGCATAACTTTGGACCAATGTTTGAACTGTCCGCCGTGTCGCGACCAAACAACCGATCGTCGCAGTTCCTTCGGTAAATAATAGAATTAATAGATGGCGAAGGAACTGCGACAATCGGTGTGGTCGCGACATGGCGGGCAGTTCAAAAATTTTTTCGATTTGGTCCAAAGTTATGAACTCCCGCCTCTAAGGTAATTATTTATATAGGAGACTGCAATCGCATTAGGTACTAAACTTTTATAGTTTTTATCGGAGATTTAAATAAATAAATAAAGTTTCTATCATATTTTGTGTTTAACGGATTTTTCATTGTCTATGTACGATAGCTAGATAAGATAGCTCAGTAACAATATAATCGAGTTCAAATCGAATAAAACTTTATTATTTGCCATTATCAATGGAGTATAATCAGATACAGTAGAATCCGGTTATAGCGACGGCCAAGGGACCGGTGATATTACGTCGTACTAACCGGACGCCGTACTAAACGAACAGACATTTTTTTTTTTTATTAATCACATATTATTGTATTTATTCATAAGTAGGCGACTAGCAAATAAAAAAAAAATATTAAACTATTTTTTTTTATTTATTTCACATACGTATGTATGACTATGTGTACATAGCTAAGAATGAGAAGAAATGTAAGCCATTTTTGTACGCGTACTCACTCGTTACCCGCAAATTAAGTAGGTACCTATGTACTCTGTAAAATAAACAGTTCCATTCTAATCAGCCATGTGCAGGTGCGCGGGGCGGAGATATTATTTGTAAATACGTCAACGCTCGTCGTTGTAACCGGACAAATGTTTAAAATTCCGTCGTTAAAAGCGGTCGGTCGTTGTAAGCGGAGTCGTAATAAACGGATGTACTTTCATGGTGGCTCATATTAAAACCAAACATATGCCTATACTTACGTCGCTAAAAACGGTTGGTTGTTATATGCGAAGTCGTACTAAACGGACTACACTGTATATACCTATGTCGACGTAGTTACTGATTACAATGCATCAACTACTTAGTACTAATTATTATGTTTAGTAATTAGTTACATAGTACCTAGGTAATGTATTATTTTTAACTTAACTAAAAAGAGAGACATAAAACACGTCATTATAAATCCCTTATTAAGAGGGAACAGGGCGTGAGATTCTCCATACAAACGTATTCCCCTTTTTTCTTCCTGAATAATAGCTCTAGAGTATTTTTTTATGTTTCATCAAATCAAGGTCTGCTGTATACATGCCCCTGCCATTTTCTTTTTTCAGCAACTAATTAGTAAAGAAAATATGACCCTCCAAAAATTACAAAAAATGACCTATTTTTACCGCCGTGATTAGAGGACTACCAGACAATTTAGAAAAGTTTTTAACATAAAAGAAAATGATAGGAACCTAAGCATACTCTTTTTTTAAATAAAAAAAAAAAAATAGTTGTATCGGCTCAGTTTTCGAGGAGAAAAAGGGGGAGTACGAAACGTCAATCTCGTCAATTTCTTCGGTCTGAGCTGCAGCTGTCCCTATCACACACTACGGGGGTTGTTCGGGCGCAGCGCGACGGCAATAGTTTCTTTAAATACTTATTTCAAACTCCTCGCTGGCCCCGTCCCCTCTTAAGGCTGCAGGTAGTTAATTAACAGGACCCTCGAGCATTATCATGATTGTACCTATACAGGAATTATAATTATTTCACCGTTTTATTTTCCTATATAGGTACCTATTTTTAACCGCATTAGGTACACCCACGGAGGAAAAAAATCCTCTGTGGGTACACCGTACAATACTTGCAGTGAATGAGTGCCCAGCAGAAACCACAGTACCGATCTAACCTGTGCAGTACTAGGCGCTCATAAGACTAGCAGAGTTCCATCACTAAAACGTCAAAGCAGCATGTTGTCCGCACGGAACTGCGTTATCAATATTTATTGCGGCGCGCGCGTGTGACGTCATTAATTGAGGAAAGGTGACACTCACTGACTGGTAGTTCGGCAAACGTGAACCGTGATAAAATATATGAAATTGAAATAGATTTTTAAACTAAAATTACACATTAAAATAAAATTTGGTTTAAATAAAGCAAAAGTGCTGGTGTCAGATCGATAGGTTTCCTAAAATGCTAACACGGTTACACAGATCTTATACACAGATGGTCTTATAGTCTCAAGTAACCAACTACTGATGGAGGTGTAAAACCGGTAGGTAGGTACCTAATGTAAAAAATATGGTTTGAGATAGTCAAAGCCAGAACTGTGATAAAAGTTGTAAATTGTTCCATTTCAAACAAATACCTACCTACTAAAAACACTTATTTTTATTGCAATATAAAGATACTTAATAAAAATGTGCTAGCATAATTATGTTAGCTTTGTAATCCAACTAACCGAAGCATCATGAATGAATCGTAGCAGATTGCTACACGCTGCTACGAAAATCGTAGCAACACTCGTGTTTATGCCAAAACCTAGATTCAAGATATTTATTTATGGAAACATTAGTAGGTATACATAGGAACATAGAATGAATGTAGGTTATTAAAATTCATAAAAAAAGATCAATCACGTTTGGCCTATAAGTTTAAGGCCATTAGTAGGCCATAATCCATTTACGTTTCTATTTACTCAACACTTAGCTATCTAATTTATATAGTTTATAGTGTCATATAATAAAAAATAACTCACTAAAAGCTTTATTTAAAGTTGTTAAAAAAAATAAAAACTTATCCATGTTTCTTAAAAATATTTGATTGCCTTATGCATCGAATCAAACAAATAATTTCTAAAATATTTACTTTACGTGATTCGATTTTCTCGGACCTTCGAAGCCATAAGGGAAATAAGGCTACCGCATGTTTTTGTCAATACGGCTGCCGCTCCGACGGGAACTGTTCCCGTCAGTTTCCGTCGTTCCCATCGGCCTTCAACGCGTAGAACCTCTCGTAGTAATTTCATTTGCAAACATTAACTCTTTTTTATCCGACTACGAGCAACTAAACGACTGAATTTTGTATTATGAAGTGTCGTTAGATTTCCTTTGATCTAGAATAAAATCTAGAGTAGGTAGAGAATAATATCTAGAGTCGTGTTTACGGGTTCCTTTAAGTTTTGTTTTATATTTAATCGAAAAAAGTCTATATGAGTATATAAGTATATAATTTGAGTGCAGACAAGGAAGTTGCTGATTATTTTACTGAAAACAAAACGCACTAATTAATAAGGAAATACCTACTTTTTATTTACATTCCATTTCTTTTCTAAAATAATTTAGTCGAGCATGCTCGCCACACTTGTGACCAGTATGTCACACGTAGGAACACGTGTGAGCTTAACTAGCCAAACTCAGCGGTCGTGTTCCAGCATAACTCATGTTTCTAGCGCTTTATAACTGTAACTTATCTAGAATGGTTCTTCCACCTCATAACAAGAGTAGCCACATTTTTCATGAGCACTTTAACGCGATTTGTTGGCGAATCCAGTCGGAAGTTTTACCTTAATAATTTACCTTTTGTGAGAAAAATTGAGGATATAAAATATTCGTTGCTGGGTTAAGAGGCAACCGGATTTTATTAAATATACCCATACCAAGTACCTATACAATATCAAAATCATCTTAAGCATATCTACCTACTATACGATCTAATACCACAGAGTACCTAAATGAATGAATGAATGAATGAAATTTATTTGCTAGAATTGTAGTAGTACAATATAGATGGTCGAGTTTTTTTATAGTTGCTCACACTAATAAGTTTTGTATGGCGGTAGGCGTATCGAATTCCGTTTTGCTTGGCTTCGGTATCTTATTATGGTAATACAACATAAAGCAGGCTACATACCTGCAGTTTTAACTGTTTGGTTGGACTATTCAGGTCAATCGGGCGTATTTAAAAAAAACTGAAAACTTCTACAGTCGAATTGACAACGAAATAACAACTACTGAAAAATTAAAACTGAATGTCTGTAGCAGAAAACCATTGACCTATATGTCCCTAGACAAGCAGTTCCGAACAAAAATCATGCCCCTCACGCGGGTACTTGTCTGTTGCTCACCACATCAAACGTCAAAGTGAATGTGAAGCTTGTGTTGTGCCCGCACAACACTTGTATGTGACATGTATAATGTTCGGAGCTGCTTGTCTAGACATTATTATCTACATAGGTCAATGCAGAAAACTGAGCAGTTGAGTATTATATTATCTGTGGAAGTTGTCAGTTTTCCCATAGCGTCCGTAGTGAGAACACATATTTTTTCCACTGATGCCATGATTCTGCGAACATGTAGCTCCGAGCACAAATGGATTACATTATTCCATTATTATTCTCCTTTATTTTTTCATTTATAACTATTATTTTTAAATTATGTGTGGATGATTTATGTTTAAGTTATCCGAATTAAAATGATTGACTGATTGATTTCAACTGAAACAACTAACGATAAAACTTAAGCCGCGGCCGCACCGGTAAGGCGACGCGACGGCGATTTCGTGAAAACAAACGCATATAAACATAATTATGTCGGTGGCCCCACTGCTGCAGTGCGGCCACCGACATATGTTTATATGAGTTTGTTGGCCATCGCGTCGCAATTGCCATACCGGTGCGGCTGCGGCCTTACTGTACATAAGAAGATAAAAAAGGCGTCAGTTATAATATAACTGTCAGCTAAAACAGTTCAGTTAAAACTGCACGTTTGTAGCGCGCTTTACCTGAAAGAGTAACATATTTGAATAACCTAATTTACTTACTATTTAAACCGTTTCTCCTCATTTTTTCATGAGACGAATAATTACCTAATATTATTTCATTTCTGATATTAAATAAGTATAAAGTAAAATAATAAGTTTCTTTTTAATTTGATCACAAAAGAAAATTCACTACAATTCGGAAACTCACATACCAAGGTACCAGAATGGAAGAGGAGCTTGAAGTAATATTTCACATTCGAGTTCGAAAATTGAAAACGTGTTGAAATTGTATTAATACTGACACTGGCGAAATGTATTGTACAATTTCAGGGTTAATTTACGAACGGCGCTCTGGGATTTAAGGCTCGTGTCACGTTAATCCGCGGCTGAGAGTCAGATTAATGTAATGTTGCTCTGGCAAAAAGCACCTGGTGGCTGTGAGGAAGTATACCTCAATTAATACCTTTTTTAGGGTTCCGTACCAAAATAGTAAAAAAGGAACCCTTATGGTGCGACTTTGTCTGTCTGTCTGTCTGTCACACCTGTTTATTTCAGCAACATTAGTAGTTGCTGAAATAAACAGGTGTGACAGACAGACTGACAGCTATCGACTTGAAATTTGGAACAGTTATAAAGAATGCTTGTCCAACTATATTGCAAATGAAAAAAGTCAAACAATATTTTTATTTACATTGCAAAAGGGGCCGGAGTGGGGGTCCAAAATTTCAAAGTGGGGTTACTAGGTCAAGTGACATATCATATCAAAGGGCTTAATCTGCACATTTCAAAATATATTTTAATTTTATTTTATGTCTCACAGTTTTCGACATATGATGAAAAATGTCTGAAAAAATACCATTCCCCCCCCCCCTTATCTCCGAAGTTTGCGGAGCGAAAAATCTGAAATAATTAGAGTTGATAGGAATTGACCCAAATATGGCACCAAAAATAAAACGATGTTCCTAACTAGTACAGTTTTTTCAAAATTATCAAAATTCCTTCACAAACAAACTTAGTTATGCGGTCCGGTTTTTTTCACTTTATACATCCAAAAATGATACGGAACCCTCGGTGCGCGAGTACGACTCGCACTTGGCCGGTTTTTTTTAATGTCCTTGATTTCGTAACAACTAGTTTTTATACTCAAGCCTGGAAATTTCCAGGTTTTTAGTAAAAAATAACATAGTATTTACAATATGGCACGCATCGCACAAGTACTGAAAATAAACCCTAACATAAAATACACCAAAATACACGCATAATATTCAAATTCAAATTCTTTTTTTTTACAGAATAATATAAGCAGTCAAGGAGGCACCGTTTCGGTAAGTAATTCCCCTCTTACCTGGGTCGTATAGGCCTGTTATTATACTTTATCTTACACTCCCGGCCACAAAGTTCACGCACAAAAGACCGCGGGTACAAAATATCCCGAATATTAATTTCGGAAGTGTAATTACGGGAAAGAATATATTACGAGGCACACCTTTTAAGGTGAGATTAAAATTTTATTGTAATATCGTAAATTGAAATTGCTATTAGGAGAATATGAATTTTAGGTGTTTTGATGCCGTTATTGAGGTAAAATTAAGTGAATACTATTAATAAAGATTGTTTATATATATATATATATTATAGGAGGCAAACGAGCAGACGGATCACGTGATGGTAAGTGATTCCCGCCGCCCATGGACACTCGCAACACCAGATGAGTCACAAGTGCGTTGCCGGCCTTTAAAAAACTGCTCTTGCCTTGGGCATTGTTGAGAGCAGTTGTTTATAGGTATACGTAAGCGACCAGGGAAGCATAGAATTAAACGTGTATTAAACCAGTGTGTTTGCGGCTTATTTTAGTCGGTAAATAGCCTAATTTTTTAGCCGCTATGAGCAAGTTTACATAAATAAATAAAATTATCTGCCTATTCTCACACAAATACAGTAAAAACAAATAATTATACAACGTTATTCTTAGTATAATTATGCGAAAGCCGAAAAGAGGTTATTGTACTCATCATTATGAACAATTTTACAATGGGACCAACCCTGAAATCGCGAAAAAAAATCAGTTGTTCCATACATTTGCGTTTACTTCAATCGACAAAATGTATGGAATAGCAGATTTTTTTTTCGCGATTTCAGGGTTGGTCCCATAGTAAAAGTTGTTCATAATTAGTACAATGACCCCTTCTCGGCTTTTGCATAATTTTACTAAGAATAACGTTGTATAATAAAGACACCTTCGTTCTTCATTCTTTTATGAAAGTACAGTGTCATTTATCATTTTTCTTTCCGATTTACAGTTAATTGTATATAAACACCTGGCTAAAAAGATAAGAAGCCTTGAGCACACATAGTTTCCAAACATGATACATCTTCCTTGGTGTTGCCAGTGCGAATGATGATAAATGTTGCCAGCAACGCGTCGAAATTAACTACGTACGTGGTAAATGCACTTTCAAGATTGCGCCTCATGAAGATTTATATGTGTGTGGTACACAAGGAAGAATATTTTAAGGTTATGGATGGCGGCGACGGTCCTTTGCCATTTTAAATTACCTACGTTAGGCGCTTTTTTATTTTACGGGCGAAGTTTTATTTTTAAAGTTCTATTTTTATCGTGTTTGGGGGAAATGGGGAGGATTTTTTGTTGAAGAGGTAATATATTATGTTTTTTTTAACAAATGGCAGTTTGCGTTTTTGTGAAGGCCAGCGGGGTGATTGCGTAACACACAAACGCTTTCATTTCGACAACTCAACAATACCTATAGTTACCTACCTATTTTGTCTTGTGGTTACCTACATTGCTTTTTATATTTGAAAAGTTTTATTAATACAATATACAATTATATTGTTGAATTGTCAAAGAAAATGGGAAATAGGAACACAGTATTAGAACAGACTTATTAATAAGTATACCTACCTAAGTACCAGACATAGTAATTTTTAAGTTTAAGTTAATAACTTAATCATTTCAGGGTTATGAGCATCCATTTATTTACAAGCTATTAGCCTGTGAGAAGCATTAATTATTTTAACTTAATTTGTCTCAATTTTCATTTTATTCCTCTCTATGAGTAGATACAAGTCGAAGGTCATGGTATCGAACCTTGGTAAGCGTACACTTTATGCAATTACCTAAATTGTTAAATCACCACTGCTCTTATAAACGGTGAAGGAAAACATCGTAAGGAAACCGGCATGTCCTAGAACCAAAAACTCGAAGACACGTGACGTCTACGTGAAAAATTCATCTTGTATATTCTACACACATAAAAAAAAGTCAGTGTTCTCAATTTAAAACACAATGAGCATTTTAATTTCCCCAGAACTGTCATTCAACATTCTTTCAGCATAGAACCAAAGCTTTATGCCACCCTAGTATGTGCATAAAATTTGACTCCCGTAAAATGGCGGACGGGACTCAGACGGCCATTGTCCTGCACTGAATTGTCATACCTGTCAGTCTGTCTGTCCTGCTATAGCATTCCGGACATGTGCGCGCCAAAAAAACTAAATAAAAACTTTTCCTGTCTGCTTTCGACGTTTACTGTTTGGGTATGGATTGTGAAATGTATATTTATTCGTAAAAGTATAGGTACAGAGCGTTGTATTTATGAGTTCCCTTCGATGCTATGTTACTGATTCCTATCTAGGTTATACCCAGGGGACTAGTAGGTGGTGAACGAGAATTGGTGCTGAAAGAAAACTTTCAGCACCGATAAAAACGTTGTGACTTTAGCAGCCAACATTTCGTCGAAGAGAATTTTTATGTAAAACGCACTTATACATCTAACGCAGGACCGGTCGATGTGGTAGTGTGGTAAATATGCCAATAGGCTCGCCCCCCATTAATTACCTACCATAGCTCTTTAAACGGGTGTAATACAAATCGCAAGAATTATTGCAATAATGCGTTTTTGTCCCGTCCACACAGCTGCATTTTTATCGTCCGATATTTCCAACGTGTGTGTCCCGCGTGTGTACAGGATCTTCCACGCAGGTGCGATGTTAACAATAATATCGCATGCCGCGTTATTATCGCAGCAGTGTGTAATGCAGGCCACACACGCTACGATAAATCGCTACGATCGCACTGTACAGTTTCATCGGCACAGTTAATCGGACGTTTCATACTGCCTACACACGTTACGATGAAACTACTGTACAGTTATTCATTTTGTTACGGGATGGCGGCGACAGATGACGCATTAGCAGTTGTCGGATTAATAATCGTATATGAAAACAAGAGTCAGAAAAAATCAAGAAGCGGAAAAATCGTAAGACCTTTTGTATAGACTGGCTATGAAAAGAGAAACATTATCCTCATGTCAATTTTTTGAAAGACTTTAAGATTTTAAAAAAATTTGGCTTAACTTTAATTTAACTTTGGTAATATCACAATCTTGATACATA
Source organism: Thalpophila matura (assembly GCA_948465475.1). Lineage (NCBI taxonomy): Eukaryota > Metazoa > Arthropoda > Insecta > Lepidoptera > Noctuidae > Thalpophila > Thalpophila matura. Next base: position 12,730,308 of record OX419196.1, read on the forward strand.
TTTAATAAATTAACTTCTGAGACTACCCCCGACTTCACGAAATCGATAACTTTCTGGAGTTTTTCAAGCCAGGCGGCGGCAACTGACCAAACGGAACGGATGTGTCCATACACGTTACGATTAATCGTACAGTTTCTTTCGATAACGATTTATCAAATCGAATTTTGCTACTGCTCCGTTCAACTGTACAGTTCAAGAAAATCGTACAAAACTGTACAGTTTTTGCATACACACGCTACGATTTATCGTTGCAGTCTGAACTGTACAGTGCGATCGTAGTGTGTGTGGCCTGCATAAGATCGCATGCGTTCTAATACAAAATCGTTGCTCTAGATGTCATGCCACGCAACTAAAATCTAAATTTTCCAGGAGAGACAAAAAACCATCCTACAAAGTGCTTCAAAATCTTGTTACGATATGTCACTAAAAGTCAGTTTATTAGTGAATTAAGCCCCTTGTTACTGTTCATACAAGATATCAGTAGAAATATAGGAAATTATGCTATGGTAATTTTTGCATCAAAACTTACAATTGAACGATAATAATCATTGTAGTTACGAGGTACCTATCGCATCTAGAGCGACGAAATGTAAAGAATTAATATCGTAATAACGCTTGCGATATTATCGCACGATAATAAAAATAATTAAATCAGCTTTTAGATCATCCAAACGGCATTGCGGTCTACTAGTCTAACAATAAACCTCCTAATGCATTTGCTTTCTTTGTTCCACTGTGAAATCAGTATGGAATTTTAATTACGCTAGCTCGTGCACTATTAAGTACAAGAGATGGACTTTGGCAATAGAGTAGAGCAAGTTAGGAAGTGTGCCTATTTGTCCTATGTGCCCAAGTGCCTATTTTATATCTATGCTACTTTAAAGTAGCATAGATATAAAATAGGCACTTGGAGCTGTCAATTTATTTTATTTTTCTCTTTCTAGACATATCCTTAATGCTTTAATGCTCTAAGTGCTTCCTAATGTAGCATTTTAATGCTCTAAGCAAATGGATGCTACATTAGGAAGCACAATTTAATTACATTCTAAGGATTTGTCTAGAAAGAGAGAAATAAAATAAATTGACAGCTCCAAGTGCCCAGATATATTAAAATACAAACCGAGTTATAACTACGCTAAAATGTTCTTCTAAATACAGATCATTTCCAAATTCGTGTAATTCTTTTCAAATGTAGTTACTGCGGATTTAAATTGTCTTATGATGCAGTCGCGCGTTGCAAATGCAACAAACGGCCAAAAGTAGCGATGCAAACGGGTGTTATCTAAACCCGCTACTGAATTCCTACAAAAAGTCGCCGTGGGCAACCTCCTACTAACAAACGAAGTCGCGTGTTAACCTATTTTAAAATTCTCACTTCAAAGAGCAATGCTGACCTATCTCGATTCCTCCCATTAGACATACGTAATGGGATGCACATCTAATAGGTTTCCAGTCGTTAATTAAGGACGTTACCGAGTTCCTAACTTGCTCTACTCTATTGCCAAAGTCCATCTCTTGTACTTAATAGTGCACGAGCTAGCGTAATTAAAATTCCATACTGATTTCACAGTGGAACAAAGAAAGCAAATGCATTAGGAGGTTTATTGTTAGACTAGTAGACCGCAATGCCGTTTGGGTGATCTAAAAGCTGATTTAATTATTTTTATTATCGTGCGATAATATCGCAAGCGTTATTACGATATTAATTCTTTACATTTCGTCGCTCTAGATGCGATAGGTACCTCGTAACTACAATGATTATTATCGTTCAATTGTAAGTTTTGATGCAAAAATTACCATAGCATAATTTCCTATATTTCTACTGATATCTTGTATGAACAGTAACAAGGGGCTTAATTCACTAATAAACTGACTTTTAGTGACATATCGTAACAAGATTTTGAAGCACTTTGTAGGATGGTTTTTTGTCTCTCCTGGAAAATTTAGATTTTAGTTGCGTGGCATGACATCTAGAGCAACGATTTTGTATTAGAACGCATGCGATCTTATGCAGGCCACACACACTACGATCGCACTGTACAGTTCAGACTGCAACGATAAATCGTAGCGTGTGTATGCAAAAACTGTACAGTTTTGTACGATTTTCTTGAACTGTACAGTTGAACGGAGCAGTAGCAAAATTCGATTTGATAAATCGTTATCGAAAGAAACTGTACGATTAATCGTAACGTGTATGGACACATCCGTTCCGTTTGGTCAGTTGCCGCCGCCTGGCTTGAAAAACTCCAGAAAGTTATCGATTTCGTGAAGTCGGGGGTAGTCTCAGAAGTTAATTTATTAAATATGTATCAAGATTGTGATATTACCAAAGTTAAATTAAAGTTAAGCCAAATTTTTTTAAAATCTTAAAGTCTTTCAAAAAATTGACATGAGGATAATGTTTCTCTTTTCATAGCCAGTCTATACAAAAGGTCTTACGATTTTTCCGCTTCTTGATTTTTTCTGACTCTTGTTTTCATATACGATTATTAATCCGACAACTGCTAATGCGTCATCTGTCGCCGCCATCCCGTAACAAAATGAATAACTGTACAGTAGTTTCATCGTAACGTGTGTAGGCAGTATGAAACGTCCGATTATATAAAAAAAAAATATATAGAAAATTCTATCATCATGCTAATATTTTTTGTCATTGATCCTACTGCATAGGTAGGTACTTAAAAAAATCAGGTTATAGTATGTACCTTACCTATTTTGTTTTTTTTTAATTTTACTTTCTGACATCTGATCTACAAAGGTTGCTCCGAATAAAGAATATCTTGGTGTGTGTCGTCCGCTTTCGTCCCAGTTTTGCATTGTAAAAACTTTTTCGTCATGCCTTCGGCGTCCGAAGCATTTCGTTTGTTATTTTTACGCGGACCTCTCGCCCCCTTTCCTTTCGGTTGAGCATGACTCCGCACATTTTTGTAAGGGTTCGCTATAGGTACGTCCGCTAATTTTACTTTCATGCTCTTTGTGATATTCTACCTACCTACATTATACATGTTTATAAATATTTATACTTATAGATAGTACTAGCACTTTCCCCGCGACTTCATCCACGTAACGATAAAAAGTAGCCTATAGTAATATTATGGATAATGTAGCTTCCTGAGTATTAGTGAAAGAATTTTCAGAATCGGATCAGTAATTCCGGAGATAACCTTATACTTAAATATAAAATGGAAACTTTACCACTAAATAATATTAGTATGTAATTGTTGAGTTATTAATTTACAATTGTCAATATAACAATTGGCACGCGTCCATAATTGCCGTAGTTTAAAATAAAACGTAGGTAAGTATTTACATTAAATGCATTTTCCTCTTACAAAACACGAGACCTGTGATTTAAGTAGGTCAGGCAATTTCAAAAACGCTACTTTTCCTTATAAATTACAGCTTGTTTTAAATTAGCAGGTACAGGTACCAGGGGACGACAATACTGAAAGAGCTTTAAAAACACCTCATTAGCATTGCCACAGAATAAATTTTTGGAGCATCCAAACGGTTTACCAAGTACCGGAGCTTAATATCCAACGAGCGGTCGAGTTAATCTATTCCTTCGTTGCTCTGCCCTCCTAGTACTTTACTACTGAATTTATTTAAATTTTAAAGTTGTCCCCGTTAACTGAGTGTGACTTAATTAAACTTTTATGAATACTTTGATCTCCGTGGAAATTTTTACAAAATGTTTCATGAAATTGGTGTCTGTTCTTCTGAAAATGAATAAAGAGATGTTAATGAATAAAATCACTTTGTAAATTGCGTTCTCGTAGACGTATTGATTTTATTCTGAGAACAAATATGTCACGCTAAAGACGACACGGTTGGCGATTTATTTAAATGCTCTGAGGGCTGGGCGATCGAATTCTTCGCTATGGTTTTCAGGTTCGATTCCAATTAAGTTAAAGAGACACAGACATAGATTAATGATTGTTCTCCGCTGTGCTCCGACGACACAGATAATGTTGAGCACATTTTTTTAACAAAAAAAAACACATAACAAAATAACAATGATAAACAAATTTTAATGCCAGTTAACAATCTTCCAAAATAACATCCGTAGCAAAGATTTGTTATTTTAACTTTTAACCAATATACCATTATCTATAGTAAAGTTAGCACCGGTGATACTCTTCGCCTTACTATTTGCTAGAAACAGGACCACGTCTGCTACTTCGTCTGGGTAAGCCACTTTGCCGAGAGGAGCAGCCTTACCCCATTCGTCCCATATAATAGGCATGCCAGCAGTCTCCAAAATATCAGTAATAACTGCACCAGGACTCACTATGTTGACTCTCACTCCAGATGATGCCAATTCCAAAGCTGCAGCTTTGGAGAATTGTTCCAAACCAGCTTTTGATATGCAGTATGCCATCATTGTTGGATTAACTTGTGTTCCCAATATACTTGAGATGTTAACAATATTTCCTTTTGATTGTACAAGATATGGTACTGCCGTGGTCGTGATATTGATGATGGCTCGTAGGTTTGTGTTCATTATTTTGTCATATGACTTCACTATTCCTCCGTCAAGCAATCCACCAGTGGTAACGATACCTGCATTATTAACTAGAACGTCCAGTTTTCCGTAAACATCAATAGTTTGTTTAACAATCTTATTTGCCTCTTCATCTTTAGATACGTCCGCTTTGATGACAAGTGGTGTCACCCCGTGTTTCTGGCAAAGTTCGCTGACATTTTTTAGCCTAACTTCATTCCGTCCCACAATAGCAAGGGAGGCACCTTCCTTGGCAAATAATACTGCAGTAGCAGCACCAATACCCGCACTTCCACCCGTAATCAAAACTACTTTCTTATCGAAACTCATTTGTGAACGATTCGGCGCAAACTAGCAGTTGGCACAGAGAGCACTTGAGTAATATAGCTATCGATTACGTAACAAACTGGTTATCTTTTATTATGTATATAGATAATTATGAGCTGGACTCATGTTTATTTTATTTTCCTGTTATCGTCGTAGCCTTGAGACCTAAAAAATCTGTATAGGTAGCAGTGGCGAAGGGTGAATTTTTGTAAGAGGGAAGCCGAGGTACAAATGCTTACTAAACCTGGCCACGAAACCTAATTCTTGTTTACCTAACAAAATGTCTATAGACCGTTTCATTCATCATCATCATCATCGAAATTAGTATCATCGAAATCATCATCGAAATCATCATCATCGAAATCATCATCGAAATCATCTTCATCGAAATCATCATCATCGAAATCATCATCATTGAATTCATCATCATCGAAATCATCATCATCGAAATCATCATCATCGAAATCATCATCATCATCATCATCGAAATCATCATCATCATCATCATCGAAATCATCATCATCATCGAAATCATCATCATCATCGTAATCACCATCATCATCGAAATCATCATCATCATCGTAATCATCATCATCATCGAAATCATCATCATCATCGTAATCGTAATTTGACCGCACGGTTGTCGCAGTGGCTGAGAGATTGGCTGCTGCGCGACGTGTCGCGGGTTCGATTCCCGCATTGCACAAGGTCTGGCTGTTTGTGTATGTGAAATTTGTGTTTGTAAACGCCCCACGACACAGGAGAAATCCTAGTGTGGGGCAACGTTTTAAAAAAAAAAAAAAAAAAAAAAAAAAAAAAAAAAAAAAAAAAAAAAAAAAATCACCATCATCATCGAAATCATCATCATCATCGTAATCATCATCATCATCGAAATCATCATCATCATCGAAATCGATTTAGAAAGTAACAACGCCATCTAGTTACAAAATCGGAACGAAAAATACTTTCCGCGCCGTAGCTAGCTACAGCGTAGCACCGTAGCTAGATACTTGTTCTCTCTATCTCGTTCTCGCCTACGCATTTTCCTATTTCTATCTTTGTCATAATCTGTCAAATACGGCTTCCCGAGGCCCTTTACGTAGCGGTGCTACGTGACTTGATGTGACGTCATGACACTAAGACTTTTTAGTTCAAGATTCCGACTTAGCGCCGCCGTATTATAATTCGCAATATTTATTTTGCTGTCGGAATTAAAAGAAAAAATAAAGGTAGGCGTTTTTAAATGTTTTGGTGCATTTTATACCTGTGTGTGTGTGACAACTTGACATACCTACTACATATTTGACAATAGTAAACAGTACTGCTTGGTGCTGTTTTTCAAAGGGAAGCCGGAAGGAATCGTATTGTAGGGACTCTTCGCCACTGATAGGTAGTTGAAATCTGCTATATTTCACGAGCACGTGTCAATCATCTTAATGATTTAGCACCTTTTTCACTACCTCCAAGTAAGTTCCTATTAAATTATCTACTTGGCAGATAATTTCATACAAATTCTGTTCCATTTTATAAACTTTATAGTGAGTAGTGGTGGCTGGCTACTCAGACACTGAGAAACAGGCCCTTAGGTAAGGCGCGCGTCATGTGAGTTCAAAGTAATTTGCAGCGCTATACTGTGGCATCAAAGTACCAGGACAACAATAAATTAATGGTAGGTATCGGCTAGAAGGATGACCATTAGTTTGTGAACCTTCGAACACAAGGAGTATTTATTGTTCCCTGTTTAGATCGATGTTGTCGCCGAAGCGGACACTAAATAAATTCGTGAATAAGTCGGATGGCTCCAGACGACGTCGTTATTTAGACACTCCAAATTATTACTTCCATACCTACAAACATTGTGATCGTTTGCTTTGCTAAGTTAACAGAGTATATTATTAATAAAACAAAGTCACTTGTTTGTCTACACAAAGTATTCTTCACCACAGCTTACAGAATTTATTCCGGAAGGTTTATGTGTATAAATAATAAATAAAATACGTTAGTATTTAACTTAGATAGATACAATACAGCACAGAAATCTCGATGTTTTGACATGTCGTACAGTGAACTCATTAATTACATCATTAATTTTATATTTTGATTATTTGACCAAAAATTATCAGCTCACGCTTAATTAGCTCACTATCATTATTGTACATCGATACCAGGACAACATAATTGTATTGGAGGTGGAGGCCAAAATCATGCAGTGATAGCTAGATTCTAGATTTGAATTAGATTACGCTTATTATTTTCGTTCTAGAGATTTAAGTAGGCAGGTATTTCACCCCTACAATTATTATACTCTTTCATAACTAGCTAAACTTAAGAATATTCTAATTAGGCATCTTATAACTTATGCAGACGGTTCTAGTGAAGAAGAGGTTCTTCAATAAGTATTTTTAGCGAGCTCATTATCGAACCACTAAAGTTCTAGAAAGAACAAAGTGGAGAGGTTTTTACTAGACTTCGCCGGTTCGCTCCGATGCTGAACTCAACGAAAACTGCTATGTTTTATATCTCACAGTTGATTACGTGAGAAAATTAAGTGAAAATTGAAACTTTCTTATATTTGAGATGGTAGGTAGGTACAAAGGCGAGCTTAACTCAAAAATTTGGTTTTCTACCAGCAAACCTTTGAGCGATGGACAGATGGAACTATGATGTTATTTGAACTTAATGATAGTAGTATTATATTATCTGTGTTAATGCTTAAGTAAGTACCTATATAAAAATGCCAAAAATAAGTAAAATATTTATACTTATTTTTGGCATTTTTATATACTTACCTAAACATTAATAAGGTCTTACTTAAAAAATGGAAAATATTTTATGAGGAAATCGAACTCGGGACCTTACAATGACAGCAGCCGCTATTACGACTCCTAAGCCAAACAGGGAAAAAAATATTATTTACATGTAAAATATTTTTTTTCACTAATTCTATCAGAATAGGTAGTAGGCAATGTACGAATCGATGTCGTTGTGGAGATCGTAGTCGTTGTGAATTCACTCATATTTGTTGACTGGCAACACTGCTAATAAATTAATGGTTAATGGAATTGCTAATGTGATTATGATTACCCACCGACATGTTAGTTAAATAAAGGTAAATTCATTTTTGAATGGTAGGTATACAATTGAATGACCGCTAAGCTAATAATTAATTTATTTGACGTGTCGCAATTTTGATCACAAAATCATTTTGTGCTTCACTGATTTTAAAGTGTAGGTACAGGCGGGGTTTGAATAGATTTGAATAGATAATGTAGATTTAGCTTTTTATACAATTTTACTAAAAAAAATTAATACCAGATCAAAAATATTTAATGAAAGTTATAACCGAGTATAATTCCTTAACTACAACTAAATTTACTGGGAAACTAAGTGAAAGTAAATACAATCAACTTCAACAATAATTAGCAGCGATATCGAACGTCCGTCCGATCTAAAGGTTGTGCGAAGTGTGTCTCTGCCGGCTCGTGCATGCTGCGCCGCTGGCGCTCCCCACTCGAGCCCCTCCATGTCACATTGTTAATCACGTGACTTGGTTTTGACGTCACAGCCAAGCCACGCCTACTAGAAATCTATTTTTCTGCTAATTGTAGGTAATAGGTATCATGGATGGTAATATCGTATTGATGTTCTTCTAACTGCAAAGATAGAAGCATTGAGTTGGAGTCTGTAATTAGTCTCTGATAGATGTACCAACGAACGCTCAGAAGAGGCGTATTAAGTAGTGTTGGGCCGACTATGAGTTTGGCCGACTAGCCGACTAGCCGACTAGCTGACTAGCCGACTAGCCGACTAGTCGGCTGGAAAAAGACCGATTAGTCGGCCGACTAGTTGGCCAAGCCGATCATTGCTTTCGGCGGTGTTTTGATATTTTTATTTTTGGTTAAGATTTTATTAGGTACTGTACCAGATCAAGCCCAAAACTGCCGATGACCTTTCAACTGACTCAGGCGAAGACACAGTAGCTCAGTTGGTTAGAGCGCTTGCCACGGTACGGCAGAGGTCGCGGGTTCAAACCCCGCCTCTGCCAGTTGTTTTTGAAATTTCTTAACTATTATTTAATAACATTAAAGGCCGTAAGATCAATCGTAGTTTAAACCACAGAAGAGAGTTTAATCTCCCGTCTTCGCTTGTTTTTTTGGGTTTTTGTATTAGAAAACAATCGAAGACGGGAGATTAAACTCTCTTCCGTGGTTAAGCTACGATTGATCTTACGGCTCTAAGATAAGGATAACATGTTTAACATTCGCAAAAATATACAGTTATTAAGTACCTAACTACCTTTTCAATTTAATTCAATTTATTTTTATTTTATACGAACGACGTACAGCCAAATACACTGTTATCTTATTAGATAACAGTGTATTTGGCTGTACGTCGTTCGTTCGTTCTAAATACGAAGAAACCCATAAAATAAGCATAAAGATATAAAGTCACACAGAACGCTAAGCGAAAACGAAGTAATAGCGCAGGTGTGTAATCAGATTTATTTTAAACTAGCTGTGCCCGCGACTCCGTCCGCGTGGAAGTCGGAAAATAATATTAGGTCGTTATTTCATTAGATAAACAAAAAAAAAATGCGAACCACCACACAGTAGGTATCAATCAGTAGTATGAGTACCAATATTACCCTTAATTTTTCACGACACACCATCTATCTGATATCATCTATCACCAATCATCACCACGCACCACCTACCACCAGATACCCGTTACCAACTATCTATCAATTAGTAATCAACTATAATGACCTAAATTCGGAAAACAATATCATTTTGAGACATTAAATTAATCTAGACCCCTGCTTTCTACGGGATTGCGTTCAATTGGGATGTCGAGTATCTATCTACTCATCAAAATAATAACTATCTGTATCTCAAGAGGACTTATTTTATTTTTCTACCACTTTTGCGGGCGCGAGGTGATTTGGCCATATGAAAACTAAGACATGCGCGACAGCTGTCATTTTGTATTTTGAAAATGGTTAATTGTCTAGTTTCCTCTTGTAAAAGGCGGTCTGCTGCTTCACATTGCGAAACCATGGAATTTCCTATCACATGGTAAGTATAAATTAAGTACCTACATGGTTTTATTTAAGTACAATCTGTAAGCCTGTATCTGTGCTTGTAGAATTTTCGTTGAGTGCTATACGTGTTCACCTCGCCCCCCGCAAGAAGTGGTAGAAAATGTTATTCGGTGATTCACCGCTATACGTCTCCAGGGACATAAATGCTCTAAGGACTTTTCTTGATTTGAAATCAAGGAGGTTACATTTATTTTACATCAAAAAGTTCTATCTATTTTTACAACAACGCATAGATTAAATTATGATTGGTCTCTGTTGCTAAGCAACAACAATAACAATTTGGACTTACGTCATTTGCAAAATGATTGTGTTTTATGATTTATAGCAATGATAAATAAACAATAATATATTTTATATAATACGTCATTGATTTAAATTTTAAAGTAAAAAATTATTACATATCTAACATTTCATTATTTATTAGTAAAAAGACCACATTAATTTATTTTAACAGTTGTCCAATGACGTTTCAGTTGTCACCATTTCTTGATTTGAAAGTTTGAAATACTCGTGGCGCCACTGACCACGTAATGCCGGGTCCACATATTATGTATTATTTTGCCCGATCCGACTTTAATCGGACAAAAACCAACTCGAGATGGAACAGGCCGTATCGCGTATTGTATCAGTATCATGATTACGTATCACTACTCGCATGATACGCGTCGGCGATATGGAATACGGTGATTGGATTAAACAAATACCTACATATGCAGAGCCGGCTTAATACATGTGAGCAAAGTTACTTGTGTGACTGTTAGACTTTTTGTAATAACTTTTGATAGAGTGGACCGATTTTAATGAAATAAAGGCTAAATGTTACCTCAAGATATTGCCTATAAATTTCTTGCTAACTCCTCAAAATCAATTCAGTAGTATTGATTTGATGCGTGTTCAAACACACAGACAAACAGACAGACAAACCGACAGACAAACAGACAGACAAACAGACAGACATTAATTCTAAAAATGATAGAAATTTACTTTATTAGTTATTCTTAGTCCCCCATATTAGTTTTATGCAAATATATGCAATGTACAGACACGTGAAATTTACATTCTTATTATAAGTATAGATATAGATTAAAGGACAGGTGTACCTATTACAAATACCTATACTTATTTACATAAAAGTGACGTCAAAGAGAACAAAAGTCATAATAGGTTGCTAAGTTTTCAACCTTTAAACCTATTAATAAAAAACTTCCAAACCAATAAAAAACACACCTAACTAGAAACTCAAATCAAACTTGAGAATATTATCATAGTGCTGCATAAACAAGAAGAGGTACTCTTCCCCCTCAGATCATAGAAACAAGGAGCTATGCCATCATAGCAAATTAGTATGGGAACCGCTGTCGCCACTTTTTGTGACACAATTACAAGCTCTCCTTGTGAATATATAGATCTACCACACATTAAAAATTCCGCACACTCTCAATCTAACACTGTTATGCGTCACTCATCACTAGCACTAAACCAAAACACTGTATTTATATCCTCGATCGCGTTCGGTCCGTCGCTAGCGTGTACGTTTATGGACAACGTGACCATATCAAAGCTCAATAGCGCTTTGGCACATCTCCCTTGTTTCTATGATCTGAGCCTTCCCCCCTACTACGCATCACAGACGCTCTCGCCTGAATAACTAGGCAAGCTCGATTTGTCAGTGACGGCCGCTGCGAAGGGGGGGGGGGGACAGCCCTGGGAAATTGCGCTCTTGTCGACAAATTGCTGGAAAAAGGCCATCTATGCAGAAATGGAGAAATGGCCGTTGTACCCAATGAAAGCATGGAAATATGTCTTAGGAACACTACTTTGAAAAATTCTTCATTGTTATGTTCTTTTACTGTCTTATCAAACGTTATGGACAACTAACATTGTCATAATCTTCAGCACTATTGAAGCATGGTGTTCCTATTTAAAACTTGCATTTACTAAAGATTTAATCCATTTTTTATGAAAGAGTTATGAATCCTAATCCTAACTAATATAATTCGCGGTGTAAGAGTCAGATAAACGTATCTACATTTTCTCAATTTTACAGGAAAGCAAAAATACCGTGAAAATTCGGCTCTTTAAACTTTAGCAGCTTTTTAATACAGATAAAATACTAGTATGGAAAAGAATTTTTTTTTCTATGTATTGCCATACTCTTAGAGCTTTTAAAAAAATAGAAATTATTTATTTGTATATGCTTACATAGACGCAATATATATATATATATATATTTAAAATTCGATTGACATACGTTAGTGTGGCCCTTAATTATTTTCAAACTTATGTTGTTATCAAACTTACGTCGTTTTGGCAATTCATAAAGGACTATATTGTGAACCGTTTTATGAAAAAAAACATTTTTTGACTTTTTGTAGATACGTTCATCTGGTTCTTATACCGCGAATTATTATAAATGCAAAAGTAAGTTTGTTTGTTACCTTTTTACGCCAGTCACTGAGCCGATCATGATGAAATTTTGCATATACCTACCTACCTACATACCTACCATGTAGAAAAAAAGTAGTGTTTCCGAGGGAAAGAACAACTTTTGACAGTCACAATTACTTGACTTTTTTTTTTTTTTTTTTTTTTTTTTTTTTTTTTTTTTTTTTTTTTTTTTTTTTTTTTTTTTTTTTTTTTGAAGGGCCTCTCGCAGTTGGCTTCTAACAGCCGTCACTGCTTAACCGGTCATCTGGTGAGGACTTACAAATGCCTCCAGCCAGGCTTAAAAGTAAATAAAAACTACAAACTAAGCGACCACACGCTAAGGGCACCCCCTACTGGGGTACGGACCTCGGCTTAGGGCGTCGCTGGGGGGAGGACAACTAGAGGGAGGGGCTACTAGCTGGAACGGATTAATATGATTTAGGGACATATTTAAATCTACAGGCTCAGCGCGGGCTGGCTCGAGCAAGGGTCGGTTAGGGGACTGAGTCATACGCGGCGGCGGACTCGGGTCATGATGGGGACGTCGCGACGGGCCTCGTCGGCGAGGTCGGAATGGCGCCGGTATTTTGCTAATCTGAGAGGGGGTGTATCGGGCGGCCGATACCACCAGAGGATTCGGGTGGTTCGGGGCAGAGTCAAAGAAGCGCTTGGAGGCGCGTTTCAAGCACTGCTGGATGGTGTACTTGACGCTGGATGGCGCTATGTATATGTCACGCGGACGAAGTCTATTATAGCCCGTAGCCCGTCTATTGTGTACCGACACGTCGGGTGATATCACCGCGGGAACCGCCAATTTGTTTGCAAATATTTAAGGGAGAATGTCACGAGAGTGTCAATGAGATTCTCCCTCGAACGTTTGCAAACTAATAGGCAGTTGTCGCGGTGGTATCACGCGCCGTGTCTGTACGGAATAGACATATGCTGCTGTGCGTTGACACTGCTGGGCAGGGGGCCTGGGATCGTGGAATCCTTTCTGAGGCCCTAGACAAGTTGCTTTTCTGTTAGCGTTCACGCCAAACGCTACGTCCAAAATGTATGGCTAAGACATTACCTGCGGAAAAGTCACGTGACTCACAAATGTCAATTCCATACATTTTGTCTGTAGCGTTTGGCGTGAACGCTAACAGAAAAGCAACTTGTCTAGGACCTCTGTCCATCGTAACAAACTCTAATGAGTTTTCTAAAACCGGTAGATTTTCGAAGGAGCTATGCTGAGGAGCTGTGGCATAGCAAAACTTAAATATTTGTTGGCAATGTGTTAGGGACCGAACGATACCAAGAATTGCCATAACTACCTATTATGAAATTCTACCGGTTTTATGCAACACATTATCAGAATCAGCGTCAATCTCAACTGTCGAAGTTGACAATGATGACGAGTTGTCTGTAACATAAGGATTACACCTGTAAGTATTCCTTACGTAGGTATCTTACGTATAATTAACTTACGACCAATTTTTCACAGACAAGAGCGTTTATATTGTCGTAAGTTTCACGTTAGGGACTTACGTGAGCAAAACTTGCAGGTGCAAACACAAAAGTCACAATAATTGGTATTTCAATCGCTCGGCTGGTGCACATTGCAGATATTAATTGATATCAAGACGCGTTATGCTCATGCATCGTGCACAATTCACCTCGATTATTGCCAATCAACGTCGAAACTGATTGAAATTTGCATTCATGATGATATTATTATACAGTCGTATCATCATGCGATACAGATAGCGTCTGTATTGATACAGGTTTAATAACAAGGGAAATGGACGAATGAAAAATTATCGCGAGTCTCGTCTGCATATTTTAATAACTAGCTGTTCCCCGCGGTTTTACCCCCGTTGCTTGGCTCCTAAGTGTCGTAGCGTGATGTTAAATAGCCCATTTCTCATAAATTTGGCTATCACATACAAAAATAATATAATTTTTCGAATCCGACTGATAGTTCCAGAGATTAGCGTTCAAACAAACAAACTCTTCAGCTTTATTAGTATAGATTAATATGGATAATATAATACTGGACGTAGTGGTACCTACACACACATGATCCGTTTCATAATCCGTACTAGTGAAGACTATTTTGGAATACGAAAAATTATGTGCACAAATGCACATTCCTACCTACGTTTTTAGATTATAGATTTGGCTATCTGGTTATTCCTCAGAATGATTTTGAATTGGAATTGCCTATCTAAAAACAAATTAAAATATCTCCTATTTTATAGAGATTGAAGTATCAGACCAGTTACAATTTTGGACGATACATAAATTGGGTAATTATTTTTTATCGTGAGTTCATTGTCAAATATTATGTAGACGTTTAAAACAAAGTAAGTAAAATTACATTAAACCGATTGATTAATACAGCTATTATTTATTACCATTTGATATTATCTTATAATGTTAGCATTTAGTTGATCATAGTTTCAGAATTTTAAAATATTCATGACTACAAACTCGCATGAAACTTTAAATACATGAAGCGTTTCAGAAACTTCAAAACTTCGTAGTAACACGACAACAATACGACTAACGGCGTACCGAGCAAAACTGTCGTAGTATTTTTACTCGAAACTTGTACGCTGAAATTAAAAAAAAAAAAAAAAAAAAAAAAAAACCAACCGAATGCAGAACCTCCTCCTTTTTGGAAGTCGGTTAAAAAGTACGAGACGTGCAATTTGTGAGACTTGCATAGGTTTTACTTGAAAAGTTAGGATCTTAAATGCTATCATGTATTTTAAACTTTAGTAAAACAGATGCATTCTTGAGGTTTATTTTTGTATTTTAGTAACCATATTGTAGCGTCTTCATTAGTCGCAGAATCGAAACATTTTTGGTTAAAAACACTTTATTTGAATAAATATTTTTCTCTGTAAATTATTTATGTACCAAGGCAACATAAGCGTAAGATACGTGAACAATAATTCCTTGTAGGTACATGGGCGACCGAGCGTCGCTCGGGGTTTTCTCAGGCATGACACCTATCTAAGTAGATAAACTTGGAAAGTAAAACACTTTCTAAATGAGTAGAAAATGTCATCCAAATCGTTAAGAACCGTTTTTGAGAAACCAATTAAATATAAATAAGTACACAAGAATGTTAAGAATAAGGCCAAAAAAATTGTTGTTTTCAGTAGCATTTATTTTCAGGCTTGTTACAAAATATCGTTTTTATAGACGGCTCGTATAAATATGTAAATTAATATCCAACTGATTGAAGCTCGTGAATTGTGATTGATATCATTTTTCTGATTGATGACTTTAGCGATCGGAGTATCGAAATTGAATAAAATTCGTCTGCTTTGACTGAAATAAAATATTCGGCCGCAGGTAACTGTAAATTATTTCAATGTAAAAATAATAATCCTGCAAAAATATTTTGTTTGTTCTTTAATCTATCCAAAAGTAATCCAATTAGTTACCTAAGTACCTACGTCATTACTATCATGTTTTCTTTCCCAAACGTACCAGGCTGTTAGAATAGGAAAGGCGTCACTTTAATTATCCTGGAGACTGAGCTGTCATTGGTGAGAGAGGCTACAATTTAATTACATTGATGACACGCGAATATTTGGACGAATATTTTTGTACACCCCATTTGCCCCGGACCCTTTTCAGGGACGGTCTATCGAGGTGAGGTTATATTGGCGCGGGACAGAACACCTGTGACAATATAAATATGTAATCCTAGTACTCGGTCACTTGATTTATTTGCTGTTTTGGTGATATTTTTATGTTTCGAGCAATAGAATATTTCTTGAGTGACAGATGGGTTCGATTTGCCATTTTACTGCGTAGGTACATAGCTACTTAGGTTTATGTTATCCCTTTTTACTAAAGTTACATTCGATCTTGTATTTGCTGTACAAGTATACCTGCAACCAAATACAAGAAAGAATTTACAGGTCTCCCAAAGTGATATGCGCATAGAAATCTTCGTCACTGTTCGACAACGGTCGTATTCCCCAAGCGTCGAAGACGATATGTATATAGAGTGGTTAAGTGAATTTTCTTCATGCATAATTTAGTAGAATTATGTATTTTGTGCTGATAGATAGACAGAAAGAGACAATTAGCGAAGATCTGCATGCGCATTATTAATTTGGAAATACTGTAACTTTTTTTTCATATTATTGTAGTTGAAATAGAGTCATGCGCTCTGTATTTCTTCAATATTCATAATTTAGCTTCCTACACCAATATGTTTTTACGACTATAATAAACTTTTGAGTTTCCTTGTTCAAACTATGTGGGTACATTATAATACGCACGATACCACGACGTATAAATATAACCTAAGGTATAAAGGCGTGTGTTCACCAACGGTTATCACGCATGAGCGCTGATCAAACGCGATTATCTGCCGGAGCGTGGGCGAGACACCTCAGCGAGCATAGACCATAATCGCTTTTTAATGTGTGCACACGCCTTTAGTTAGTTTTCTTTTTATTTGTGAGTGAGGCACAGGTCGTGTTCAAATACGGCTAAGTTTTTATTTGAGTTACCTAATTAGCTTGTGAAAATGTTCTGCAAGCTCTTTCACTGCACAGAAAATTAAATGAATATTTATTTAATTCCAGGAAAATAAGGATATGTTTGAACTGAATATGAATATGAACATTATTAATTCATATCTACTTAGTTTGTTTACTTTTTCCTGTCAACAGTTACAAAAAAATTAGGATAGAAAACGTTTAGGTTCGCGTTTGACTACAATTTTTCTTTCATTAAATTTCACTTAAAGTCGTAATAAACGCTTTTAATACTCCAGAAACATTTTCAAAATGACTAGTCAAGATTCAAAAAACCTTTGCTTTTCGTATTTATAGGGACGCAATTCCGGATCTCATTAAGCGCAATTTCACATATCCTTGGGAAGAAGCTATCGGATGGTTTAATGAAAAGGAACACGTAGCAGAATCTCTAAGCTTGTAAAGAAATCTTCCCTTTGATGTATTAGTATATTTAATTTAAATTATTTACGGTCGGTTTAGCTAAGTTCCTTTTCACAAACGTTAAAAGCGGGCAATATACTTTGTTGTTTCAAAAAAAAATATTTTTTCAGTTATTTCTTGACTTATGTAGTAAGGGATACTCGTGACTAACTTCTGCCCCGTTAAATTAGGACGTGCAAACTGTAATACTGTACAAGTCATAAAATATGAACATAAATACCTTATGGAATACAGTACACAGTATTTCAAAAGTGAATTTTGCAAGTCTTTTTTCAGGACCTCATCCATTGCTTGGATTTTTACAGTGGTCGCGAAAATAAAGAATAGAATGTGGCCAGCAGTCAGTGAAAAAACGTCATTTAGGTACATTATCATAAAATGGAATCCTTTGGAAAAATAAATTCTGAAACTGCTTACAAAATAAAATATGTCTGTAGTCTATTTTTTTAACTGATATTACAAGCCGGGTAAAAACATAATTTCTAAGATAAGCTGATACATTTAATTATAATAACACACATTTTATATTTACGATAATTTTATCTTAAGACTCAAATCTAAAGCCCCTGTTAGTGCGATTTTAATAATTACATTGTTATCAAAATGAGATTAAAATTACTTACTTACAAATTACCTTATAAATAAATGTGCATAAGACGAAAACAACGTCAGTGGTGTTTAGTTTAAAGTTTCAAAATATTTGAAGAGTTAATTTCCGTGCTCGAAGGATATGAAGGTAATTTATTTTTAACAGACGATTAAAAACTTTAGTAATGATCCCCGTACTTATAAACGATAATGAAATGAAATTAAACAGCGCCTAGGTCCTTAGGTCAATTGTCATCTCAATAAAATTCATTGTCATACCTATAAATGACAAGGATATAATAGTTGTATATTTTATTCAATGGTTAAAATAAGAGGTGTTTAAAAGTAAGGGGGTATTTAAATATAATTATGTATACAGCATGCGCAATCTAAGTTGACCAGCCTGATACCAGGCTCTCCAGAAACAGATACTGTGCCGCAATTTGCACGAACTTCGGCCCAGTCAACTTAGATATCACGTCGTATTCAAAAATCTAATGGTGCAGGTTTACTTTTTATCAAAATTGGACCCGAGACTGTGTTTTCAGCTATTGCTTGTAGTTTCGGATTGGGCCATCCACGCCCACTTAAATAATTCACTCTGTATTAATCTAGCTTGTAGTGAAATCGCGTGTACGATTAACCGTCTATCCAATAAAGCAATATAAAACATGGAAATTATTACATGATCCCTTGGTTTTGAATGGCCTCCTCTCATTTGTTATTCAAAAAGTAAAACAAAATTAAATGTTTTATTGTAATGGTAATTGGTTCGAAACGTACTAGGAGCTCAACAATGTGAGAGAGCGTGTCCGACCGTTCATGAAATTTATACGTTAGCAATGCAAATGAATACCAGTCCGTTTTCATGTCACCCTGGTAATTGTACCATTCGGTATTACATGACACATTCTGCTACCTGGATAATAAACATTGAAATTACTGCTATTTACGTAGAGTGATGTTGTTATTGTTTGTTCGTGTTTGTAAATCTCGAACAGTGGTAGGTACGTAAAATTATGCCTAATCACGTACTTTAATGTCCACATAACATTGTAATCAGAATCATCTAGTTGTCTCTATAATGAACAGCTTTGTAAACAGCAAACCAAAACAGTAATAGTTATTTGTTAT
This sequence comes from Thalpophila matura, assembly GCA_948465475.1. Taxonomy (NCBI): domain Eukaryota; kingdom Metazoa; phylum Arthropoda; class Insecta; order Lepidoptera; family Noctuidae; genus Thalpophila; species Thalpophila matura. The sequence goes on from OX419196.1 coordinate 12,749,362, forward strand.
ACAAGAGTGCAAAGTTGCTTTTTAACCGCGTGCTCAATTTTGATGACCGAGCAAGCGAAAGATTCTAAAATTGAATCACGAGTGCAGCGAGTGATTCAAAAATTAGAATCCTGAGCGTTAGCGAGGGAATCAAAAGACCACGAGGTGAAAAATCTTTGCACTCGAGTGCAACACGTAACTTTTCATCCCACCTCAGCGAGGAATGAAGTCGGTTAAAAAAGGTTTTATTATAAATTCAGCACCATAGGGGTAGAAGTAAATAGGTTTAATGATGTTTTGAATTCACAAACTTAGTGCTTTATCTATGGATAAATACTAATGACTTAGCAGACGCCCAAAAATGCTAACTGATGACTAGGCAGCATGGTCTCAGACCTTAGCCTGTTCCGTCAGAAACTAATAATAATAAAAAAAACACAAACTTAGTGCACACGATGTTCTAAATTCAATTTACTTTATCCTCTAGAGAATAAAAACGGCGTTTGCACTCAGATATCGACGAGAATTTACTTTATACCATTCCCCCTCTAAAAAGCTTATTTTATTCACTGAAAACAGTGAATAAAAAGCACTTTTACTCACTGTTTTGATGTTTGAAAATGGAACACACCAATGTATTCGACCACAGATTTAAAGAACCTACTATGCTAGATGCGGCATGTTATTACATTGTATGAAAACCGAACGTGTCATCTTTTTTATACCTACGATAACTTCACCCCAGCCATTTAGTGATGTGCTCAGAGTAAACAGAATTGTTTCAATCACTAAGCGTCACTGAGCTAACAGACTTTTTTTAGTACGAACAGTCGAACATGCAGGGCACGCTTGGTCGTGGCTTGCCGTATCTAGTGTAAGTGTAATCTGTGTATTCGACCTATATTGATGTGTTCTAAATTCAATTTGATTGGTCGACATTTTCGACAAGGAGTTTAGCATTAGAATAAAAACTGTTTTGTGTTCTTTGCTGTCCTTAGTAAATTGGCGCTATTTTGAACACTGTAAGTTGTACGAACACAAAGTTTAGTGTTACTTTAATCTTTAATTTTGTGTTTGTTTAGTGTTGTTCTAATCGATTAAAAATGCATTCTAGTGATGAAGATGTGTTCACACCTGAGTTTGTGAAAGAGAGGGCGGCCGATATAGTGGAAAGGTGGAATGCTTGCTACCCAAAAAATCACGGCTGGTTTACATCAAAGCCAATTTAACTTTACTTTTTCTTCATTATATGTATATTTTCACTTAAATCTTTCTTTTTCTCGTAGTCATGGTATAAAGTATAGTATGCAACTCTTGAATAAAACGGATTTATATCGAGGGCCATGAATCGCTCGCGTCGCTCAGGATTCTAACACTTGAATCACTCGCTACGCTCGTGATTCAATCATCATGAATCACTCCCTACGGTCGTGATTCAATCGTTAGAATCCTTCACTAGCTCGTGATTCATCTATGGCCCTCGCTTTAAATCCGTCCTTTATTCACTAATTGCATAATATACTATTAACCTCTAGCGGATAAAAACGACTTTTGCACTCAGATATCGAAGAGCAAAAATACTCTTTCCGAGATGGTGGGATGAAAATATTTTTGTCTATAAACACAAAGTCGCTCTCCGTATCTGTCGGTTTGTCCGCATCCACGGAAGAGAGTTTAATCTCCCGTTTTCAATTGTTTTCTAATACAAAAACCCAAAGAAACAATCGAAGACGGGAGATTAAACTCTCTTCTGTGGTTTAAACTACGATTGATCTTACGGCCCTTAGTTCTTCTAAACTAGGTATACACAATAGATTTTGATGTGGTTTTCACCACCATTTAGAGAATTTATTTATAAAGGGTTATGTGTTTAATACTATTCGACTTAGATACAGCACAGAAATCTCGATGTTATGACTGGTCGCCACATAAGTAGATTGCACCCGTGAAGAACAATTTTATAATTTAATTAATTGTAAAAGGAGTCGGTCAAAAGCTTGGATTAATGATTGGTCTCTCCGCTAAGCTCCGACGCAGCGGAGACCGATCATTCATCTAAGGTAAGGTTAAAATTAGAGCGAGAAGTTTCCAGATTTTAGTGATTGCATTGCACTGCGATTGTTTATTTATTTATTTAAACTTTATGCAACTTAAAAGATACAAAGGCGGACTTAATGCCTTAGGCATTCTCTACCAGTCAACCAAGGGTGGTGGAGAGATATCATGGCAGGTGCATTTTATTACAAGAAAGTAAGAATATCGAAATAAAAAGGTGTGATGTGTGCGATTTCAGTTCATATTGCTGACCATGCCAAAAGTTTACAAAGAAGTGATAAAATCTATATTTTAAACGTCTTATACTGGTACCTACCTAGTACCTACATAGTATGTGAAAATCGGTTTCCCCGTTTTATGAAACTAAGTTACTAAACTAATATTACATTTTTATTTTATTACCTATTGAATACGTAGGTAGTGTAGGTACCTAATGTTAAAGCTAACTAACTAATTATGTATTTTTAAATACTTTTGGTTTCTCGGAAATGGCTATATCGATCGGATAAAATTTTGCATTATGATATTAGTGTTTTACTATCAAATTTTTGAATTTAGAATTAAGTTTGAAGTGCGACAGCCATCTTGTTTATTAGTTTTTCTTTATTTTATTCAAAACATGCGACGCAATGTATTTCAAGAACCCACAATGTTACCAAAGTGATTATTCATGGCTAACATAACACATATCACGAAGTTTCTTAGTATAGGTACTCGCAGACAGACACCTTTATTATGTTAATACGTGCAGATTCTGAAATGCACTCCGTTCTACCCCACCGTATCTGAGAGCTTACCTGTGTAACATTCAAGTGAATATCTATCTTCATAATTATTTGCAAGAAAGTTTATTTGCGGATTTTGTGAAGTTCTTGATTTAACATGAAACAAGGAGGTTGTTGTTGTTGATCTGTAAACTTATTTGTTTTTCTCCTTTTTTCAGGTAAGTGGAGTTTTGGGTATGCTTGCAATTAAACATTACAAAGAAAGGTAACAAGTTGAATAACCTACAAAAAAAATGCAAGCGAACTTTAAAAAACCGGCTAAGTGCGAGTCGTACTCGCGCACCAAGGGTTCCGTTATTCCGTATCATTTTTGGACGTACAAAGTGAAAAAAACCGGACCTATTAACTAAGTTTGTTGTGAAAGAATTTTGATGATTTTGAAAAAACTGTACCTACTAATTAGGAACATCGTTTTATTTTTGGTGCAATATTTGGGTAAATTCCTATCAGCTCTAATCATTTTAGATTTTTCACTCCGCAAACTTCGGAGATAAGGGGGGGGGGGAATGGTATTTTTTCATCATATTATATCGAAAACTGTTAAACATAAAATAAAATAAAAATATATTTTGAAATGTGCAGATCAAGCCCTTTCATATGATGCCACTTGACCTACCTACCTAACCCCACTTTAAAATTTCGGACCCCCACTCCGGCCCCTTTTGCAATGAAAATAAAAATATTTTTTGACTTTTTTCATTTGCAATAAAGTTGGGCAAGCATTCTTTATAACTGTTCCCAAGTCGATAGCATTAGTAGTTGCTGAAATAAGCAGGTGTGACAGACAGACAGACAGACAGACGAAGTCACACCATAAGGGTTCTTTTTTTACCATTTTGGTACGGAACCCTAAAAACCAACGAATTAAAGATAAAAGAATGTGCATAAAATGTCTTTTAAACAGGATAAGCATTTAAAATTACCTTATTTACCCCCAGTTTCTCAACTGGTCGAACAACTGATTAGTAAATCTGCTGTCAAATTATATCAGCTGTTGTTATTAGTTTACCGAAATAACGTTGGCCAATCATATCACTTGACATGAGATTTGAAAACAGATTAAATTGAACAGGCTTTCAGAAATTGGAGGTCAGAGTTCAACTTAAATCTTAAATCAATTAATCACCTTTTTTTTAAACATAAATGCGGCGATTTTTTGTAATAAATTCTTCTCTTTCTTATTCAGCCTGTACCAGGAGCCCATATATTGCAGGAACTCTATCAAACATTTTATAACAGTACAATATAATCAAAAATATCAACAAACTCGTTATGGATAGGTCTCCCTAAGGACGCTTCCAATTTGCTGATACCTATCATGTGCTATCAAGCGAATTGTTTTGGATACACGCACATGCTCGTAAAACGGTGTACCATAGATAAAATAACATGAAAATGACAATCGATATTTTACGCGCGAAACGTACCTACCTTTAGAAGTTTAGATGCATTGTGTATTCAGCACTTCGATATTTACATATCCATCGCAGTTATTCACCTATGAAGGACCTTTGACATGAAATGTTTCCTTTTGAAACAATTTATATACAAAATGACATTGAATGTGATAATAATGATGTAATATATTGATTATAATTATTGTAAATGTGGGTACTATGTGGGTTACTTATTATCTCAAGTTGTTATAGATCTCAAGCTCAGTCTGACAGTTTGAGTACTTTAGGGGGCCTACCCAAATGTCCTCTCTGATGGTAATGTTCGTCGGGTCGTTGAGCTCCCTAAGTCTGGGTTGAGCTACCACGATACCCGGCACATGCGTGCACAGTCAGGTCAGGTCCACTCAAATCTGTATGGCTCTTTCCTCTAAAGGCCATTTCAGACTAACCTGCATGGTTCTTACACAATTTATCTTAATTGTCTGGACTTTAAAAGAGACATCAACCTTTGAGTTTGTTTCGGTGTTTCCTCTCAAAGGTAGTCATGTAGGAAACACCGAACTCATCTAGCTTAAAAAAATGTTTTGACGTGTAAAAGTGTTATTTTTAACCTATTTACAAAATAAATATCATTTATCAATTATCAAGGATAGTACCATGCACTAAAAGTGTTTAGCGTCTCTACTAAAAGCCATCAGGCAGGCTATGCGTTGCACAATCGCAATGAAAAGCGCTTCCATTTCGGCAATACAATAAAATCCATTGCTTCTTTTGTTTGAAAAGTTAACTTATAGTTACCTAATTATCAGTAGTACCTATTTTTATTTTTGTAACTATCTATTATTATGTTTAAACTGGTTAACATCCGTCACGTTCTACTCGTAATGGGTCCAGTTGAAAACCAGCGTCAGGCATAGTGGTCTGGCATTTATGCTGAACTGGAACTATTTGGCAAAGCCGCTAGGCACACAGCAGCTTTATTATAAATAGCACTTCGCCCGCGACTTCGTCCGCGTGTCCCACAGGAACTGCGCATTTTTTCGGGATAAAAAGTAGCCTATGTTACTCAGTGATAATGTAGCTTTCTACTGGTGAAAGATTTTTTTAAATCGGTCCAGTAGTTTCGGAGCCTATTCAATGCAAACAAACAAACAATCAAATCTTTCCTCTTTATAATATTAGTATAGAAGTATAGATAAGTCTTTTTTTAATAATTTTGTCTGTGCGTCCGTCTGGTTTGTGCCAAAATGTTTCTTTCTTTCACCAATATTTATTTTCCCAGCCTGACATTTTCATTTCCCACACATTTTGTTCTGTAAAACAAAAAGTTACATACTTACCTAAACATTATATATTCTTTACAGGTAAAGCTAAAACCCAGGTATGGGCATTGAATGCTAAAATAAATACGTTTCATGACGTGGGTACCAGTTGGGTACAAATGCCGAAGCCACATTTTTCACAATGCGTGCTCGCAAATAAATCAAAACGTATTTTATGGACATGTTTTTTGGTAGCTTAGGTTTGAGTCTCAGATCATAGAAACAAGGAGATAATTATGCCATCATAGCAAATTACTTAGTACCTACGGGAACAACTGATGCCACTTTTAGTACATTTTTCGTCACAATTACGCGCATAATTAAGCGCTCCTTGTGAATAATAAGATCTCCCACGCATTAAACATTCCGCACACCCTCAATCTAACACTGTTAATCGTCACTCAACACTAGCACTAAACTAAAACGCTGTATTTATACCATCGATCGTGTTCGGTTCGTCGCCAGCGCGTACGTTTTTATTATGAGCAATTTGCTCAAGATCAGGCATCAAGCTCGATAGCGCCTTGGCACATCTCCCTTGTTTCTATGATCTGAGGTTTGAGTTAATATCAGTAGTAGGTAATTTTGTAAAGAGTTGTAACAAAGGCTGTTTTATAAACCACGATGGTGGCATGGCGCGCCTGATGGTAAGTAGTTACTAGCCTATGGAATGCTTGCAACACCGAGTATAACACGCGCGTTGCCGGCCCTTTATAATGAGGATCCGCTGTGCCGACAGCTTAGGACAAGCAGGCCGCTGTCAGCACAGCGCATCCTCAGGAGCTCTGGCGACCTTAGCACCAAATAAAAAAAGTAAAAAAAATGTAGTCAACGTGGTTCATAGAAATATTAAGCATGCAACAAAAACCTTATTCGATCCCAAAGGGGGCCATTATACTCATCATTATGAACAATATTTTGTGTGACACAACCTCGAAATCGTAAAATAATCTACTGTTCCATACATTTTACTTTACACAAATGTATGAAACAGCAATAATTTTTTCGCTATTTTAGGGTTGGTACCATAGTAAAAATTATTAATAAAGATGAGCATAATGGCCTCCTTTGGGATTGAACAGGGTTTTTGTTACATGCTGTAGAAAACACCGACCTCATGAAGTTTAAAAAAAAAATTACGTCATCTAGATGAAACTATCATTTGTGTTTGTTACGGTGTATTTATAAATCTATGTAGGTACCGCGTATCCTATCTGCTGTATAAATACAGAATTCTTCCCTGCCATACTTACCTCGAAAACGTATAAAAAATGCAATCATCAGACATATTCTGCTAACTACGGTATTTATCACATTCGTGCCCATCATCGACATCGGTGTGATTTCCGATTCCGAGCCAGTGGCCGTAAAACCGATAACGTTTTTATTTCCCTCCATTCCTTCTTTTTTTACACATATTTTTTTATTTTGCTACTTATTTAACGTGTTTTATACTTTTATATCACTGTGGTGTATCAGGGTTGTGCGTTTGTCAATAATTGCCATTTAATAACCTGATTTTCAGGGCTTTGCCAAACTCGTTAAATCATTTATTTAAATTAGGTACTCTTGCACTTTAAAAATTAACACAGAAAGCTTTTCAAAATGTATGTGGAGAATGGTGCAGAAGACTCCATTGGTCACTATTTATTGCCGTGCTTTTTGTTCGCTATAACTATGAGTACATTTTTACTCAAAGCAAGCTTTCGTAACACCTACTTTGGTAAACACGTTCATAAAGGACGTCGGCAGTTTTGGGCTTGATATGGTACAGTAATAAAAGCTTAACCAAAAATAAAAATATATTTTAAATATTATTTGCCTAAAATTAGGCAAAGAATATTTAAAATATATTTTTATTCAATCCAATTCTTAATCTCTAAGATAAAATATCTTAGAGATTAAGCATTGGAATCACACATCGAAATAAATAAGAAATAAAATTATTATGCCATTGACATTTTGAAAAAACCACTAAAACAAAAACGGGTGCATGCTGGCTAGCGCGTGCTTCCACAGAATATCATGTCGACAGCAACTTAAACCTTTGAATTGAGAACTCATTAGTCGGGCTGTACTTCACTGGATCATTCACACCATACTTAACCTCACTGTCAGAAATAGGAATATTAACCCAATTACGTACAAAAACAAATAAAAAATGAATTTAAATACTCTTGAAATACTCGATCACACCAAACTAATTTCATATCTGTACCGACTTACACAATCTGAAGCCCAGCGTTCTATGGGCGTCTGCCAGTGCCCTTTTTCATTATGTTTTTTTCCTGGAACCGGGACCCGTATACAGCCCGTAATTAGCAATGTTTAACGTACAAACAACTCACGGTAATTAACGCTTTTACAATCAGAAGCCTTTTTATATTATTTTGTGTTTTGTTCCTGTTATTTTTTCAGGCCTTACGCCCTTTATACCTATTTATTTTTGTTACAAACGAAAAATAATAAGTCCTAAGTAGTTATTAATTGTAAATTATGCAGAGGTTTAATTTTTTTTACTTCAAACAGTTTTTTCCCAGTTCTAATTTCCATATTACTTAGTACAAGATAAATAAAATAATAATTATAAATAAATTTCGTTCAGATTCATCTTCATCAATTTTCATTCATTCATATCAATTTCCCAAAAGGTCTAATTCCCATTGGCCATTGTGGGCCATTGCATGAAATTAACTGCCAAATAAGTCAAACGAAGGAAGTGATGAAACGTAGCCGTAGTAGGTAAGTAAACATTATTTTAAAATATGAAAACCAACGAGAATGATCACCAGAAAATATTATTTCAAGTTTTCCAAGATCTGTCAAGTAGGTATTCGATCCTAAGTTATAAAATAAAATTGTAGCTTTTCCATCTGCGCTCATTAATCACTCGGAGTGCCTCTCTCAGTCAGCTGACTCTAAGACAAATGCGTACATTTTTCTCAAGTGGTCATGTTGCCTTAGTACTCCGCCACTGTTTCCTGTGTTGCCAACATAATAAATTTTCTTATTGTTCAGTCCAAAGATCGTCTGATTTTTGCTTTGAAGTTTCCATCATAAGTCGCAAGCTCGGTGCAAGTTTGATGTTGTTTTATTATTCTTTTGAGGACCGAGTTTATCTTTTGTAATTATTCAAAACCTATGAAAAGTTCGATGGCATGGTAGTCAAATACCCATACCCAAAGCGTCGCATTTCAATCATTTTATACCATAGCACGCTGCCGTAATTTAGGTCTAGTAAGGTTAGTAGGACTAGGTTCACATACATTTACAGTAACTAACAGGCAGACACGCACGCAGAATTGCCCGACTGCCCGTATCAGCTGTTGTTTCGGCTTGAACAACAAGCCTTATTTATGGCTCGCATGTGCTATCGCGTATTGAACAATCCAGCCGCTTACAGTCTCTGATTGCCTGGTATAGCTCCTAATCCCTATCTACTGCAATCAATTACAAAATCTGGACCACATAAATAAAAAGGGGAATTTTTAATTGTACCTCTATTTAAAATTTAAGCAAACAACAATTATCCACTAATAATGTACCAGCATATCAAATAAATGACTCTTTATCAAATTAAATAATTGTATATCTAAATGTGTCGTATAAGAAAATGTCTAAAATATATCAAAGTTAGCGACTTTATTTATCTAATATCACTACGAAAAACTTGCTAAAACCACAGATATAAGCATTCTAAAACAAAATTACTCGCCATATAACAGAAATACTGATTTGCACACTAAATTATCCAATATTACCACCGAATTACTAAAATCATTATCTTAAATTGCATAATAAAGAATGCGTGTTATAGGTTATCTAATGACTACACTAATTTGCTACTTGTTGAACTAAAATCCCTTTAACCCAACTATAATATAGTTGGGTTAAAGGGATTTTAGTTCAACAAGTTTTCAACAGTTTTCAACAAAACAGTTGTACAAAGAAAAATAATATTTTTCTTTGTAGGGTAGGTGCGTCGGTTTCCCGTCCAGCGTCCATAGGCGGACATTTCGAGGATGTGCTGCACAAATATTAAGAAAATAAGAGTTCTATCCTTCAGTTCCACTTGAAATACGGCTCTAGGAAGAAAAGGATAGCTGTTCCATTCTGACCTAGTAAAATTAGTTACGTAGTATTACCCAAATATGCACAAATCCTCGTTCAATTCACCGTTAGCACCACCGGTGCACATGCGTTGGCAAAACTAGCGAAAAAATAGTGAGCACGTATTGCTTGCAAGGTAAGTATTTCTGGTTTTATTTATCTGTGACATGTTTTTTTTGTTTTAATTGCTAGTAATGCATTATTACAATGCATTTTGATAAGTCTTTTTCAATCATATTCAAAAACTTGTTAGATATTTAGTGTCCGCGAACTAGAATAGTAATTCTTTAAAAATGTTAGTTTACGGCCTGGTGGACGCAAATAGACATAAAAAATAATAACATCTTTAATTTTTTTTAGTATCTTATTAATATGGGTTAGGATCGAAATTCTTTTAAATATATTTCTTTTATATGCTGTTACATCGCTGGTAGTTTACGTCCGCCTAAATATAAATAAATCGTGTTTTTTCCGGCCATACAAAATGTATGGGAATTCAATGGCCGCCAATAGAATATGGCACTATGATGTCTCAGTTTTCGACCACTGAAGTTGATAAGTATTATATTTTTAATGTTTCTTTTATAGATGTCCTCCAAAGTTCCTAATTAACATACCTAAAGGTGAAAAACATTACCCTCCTTTTGGGCTTCACCGCAGTCGGGTAAAAAGACCAAAATTGATAATTATTCACAAGCATATTTTTATTTATTAATATAATATCTTTCAGTTGGCGTTTAAAGGATTAGAGTAGGAGGATACTAGACAACAAGGGAAACAGAAAATATGGCATTATTACAGCATTCCGAGAACAACAATCCAGTGCAACAACACCGAGAACAACAAATTAATGTGCAGTCATCCATGGTTTAAGCGAGCGGAGATGGAATCCCTGGGATCCCAACCCATGGATTCCATATACCTTAGATCTCTCTCCGCAACTGAAACCTAGAAATACTTGGGTACCGTATGTCGGAAGCGTTGAGAATTAATAAGGCTGACTTTGACTTTTGACTTTGAGGGGTTTCGTTCACCGTATTAACAGTCTTTTGTCAGGTGGCAACAAGGTATGTGCCGACATTGGTTGGGTCTTGATGTTTTCTTTCGGCATATTTAGATGGATTCAGCCAGAATTAGACGACCTGAATTGGAAGGTTCGTTTATTTCCGATTGCACATTGAATGAATCCAGCACCACCTAAGTGTGTCGAGAACGAAGACCACGAAGTGTCGAGGTCAAGGCTTTTTAAATACCAAAACTCTTCACAAACCGTGAGGTGTGCGATCTTAGGGAATGTTTCCTCAAAGCCGAAGTAGGAATGCACCAAGATGTAGTTGCAGTGAACAAAGTGACAAATGGACTCACGCCACTCCCATTAGGTAAAGAGAACTAGCGCAAGCCTATAGTGCTCAAAACCAATCTCATGGAGCTACATGGACACTTTTATTGGGCCCTTTATAGGTCTGATGCAGACTTCTTGGCGTCCATATTCTGGCTGCGTTTCAGCGAACTGTTTGGAGAAACCGATGGTATTTTTAAAGCAATTATAGACGAAGTTATGATGACGAGCAACTACCGAAAATACATATCTGTCGGGCTGTCGGGCATGCCACTGTCCCGCTGAATCGATCCGAATATAATTTCTGGTTGTTTTCGTCTTGCTAACGTTGAGTACTTGGCATAGACAAAACTTGGTGGCCAGGATTATCTACCAGCAACTTGCTCTGAAATACAAGTATGTGCCTGACCCAGTCATCGAAAATGGTCATATCACATTGTACTGGGATCGCTGTATCATCAATTCATCACTGATCGGACTATTATTGCTAATTTTGATAGATTGGTTAGAATGTCGCAAAATAATAGATCAAAATTGAAATTGCAGTCCCGCATGATGGACATCTCGTAAAGGCCGAAAAAGATAAATAAATCGAGTATCTTAGCACACTAGGTTCTCCGCACGTGGAAAGTGCACTCAGCAATAATTGTGCCTATAGTCGTTTCGGCCAATGATCTAATAGCCAAGAGACTCGACCAACACCTGAGAAGGCTCTCGGATCAAGGTCTTTATCCAGAAAGCTTTCCTAATTACACGGCTTACATTGTTAGGAGAATCCTCTCTCTAGATCCCTGACCACTGGTAGCTTGGACCCTGTTCCCTATGCCAATGGAGTACCTACCTACTATTTTTAGGGTATATTTTGCGAATTTTAAACATGTTAAAGCCATGTTATGCTTATCTTAATATTTAATAATATTTTTAGGGTTTTGTACCCAAAGGGTAAAAACGGAACTCTATTACTAAAACTCCGCTGTCCGTCTGTCTGTCACCATGAGCTGTATCTCATGAACCGTGATAACTAGACAGTTGAAAATTTTACAGATGATGTATTTCTGTTGCCGCTATGACAACAAATACTAAAAACAGAATAAATAAAAATATCTAAGGGGGGCTCCCACACATCAAACGTGATTTTTTTGCCGTTTTTCTCTCGATCTTAATAATGATTATAATACTTATAATATGGTGTCTAATGTTGTATAGATAATGGTACGGAACACTTCGTGCGCAAATCCGACTCGCACTTGACCGTTTTTTGAATTTTATAAAGTCTTTTTTACTGTGATTAAGAAATGTACAAAAATATAAAATAAGTTAATAAAATTAATGTAGATGTGATTAAAAACGAAAGACTGACTTAGATTTTGTTTTTATATTAAAAAGCAACGTAATTTACAGTGCTATGTTATTTTATTATCTTTTTAAAGGTAATTTACCATAATAAACCATGTGGACGTAAACTAAATACAATGTGGCCGTAAACCAAAAAAATGTCCGTAAACCAGCATTTCACCATGTTTTGCGATTAAACACCTCTAAAATTAATTTACAGCTATGTATGTCATTTTTTTACTTCTTAATTCAATCTTCATAATATCTGGTATCCATACAAATACGTTCAATAAATTTTCTATGAATATTTCATACTAATATATTAACGTAAAGTTGGACACTCCGCTAATCGGCCGCTATCCAGCGCAATGACCCTACAACTGTTTTGTTGAAAACTTATTTGGCGCGCTTTTGACTGCACTCACTCAACGCTCGCGCTAGTCGCATCGCGCTCGCTCCTTCACAAGCACGGCGGCACGAGTGTGAGAGAGAGCGAGTGATGTTATTCCGCAGTCGTACACGGCGCATGGTCGCGTGCATTTGTTATTGTTTTCGTTCATTAGATAAATATAACTTGCTCGAGTTTAAGTGTAAACGAACGAATCTTTCGCCGATAGCATTCAGTTTACGCTAGCTATTATATTTTATGATAACTAAGGTCCAAGAGCGAGCGAAGCGAGCTCGGGAATTTGGACACCCCGACACGGACAATTTAGGTTCGAAGGGGTTGACGGGGGCTTCAGTGAGCGAGCAAAGCGAGCGAACGAAGCCCCCGTCAACCCCTTCGTGTTAGGTTACTTTTAACCTTGCAGACAGAAATAGGAGCCCCGCGTAGCGGGGCTCCGTCGACCACCTCCCTCCCCCTTGTAAATCAAAAAATAAAGTCTTTTATTTTGTCTCTCCTCAATAGCTTCTGATAATATAAATGTCACACCACCTGCAGAAGCTAAAAACATACCTATTGGGATAAAACGAAAACGCGGACGTCCATCAAAAGCAAGACCTGCCCTAATCGTACAATAAAAAAATATATTTTTTAATATTTTAATTAATTTGTTGAAAAAGTCTGAGTAGTCTTACCGTTGTGCCTTAATTAGTGATTATGATGATAACACTTATTTGATTTTTTGAGAACAATAATTTAATAAACATGACTGATTAACTGTTGTTTAATTTAGAATAACTCATGTTCTTTCAAATTTAATAGGTGACGTATTCCAAAAAAACAGATTAAATGTTTCGTTGCACTAAAAGGATAATTAGATTTACTATAAGTTAACAGATAGTAGTTCAGTAAAATAGTTTAGCTTTAAACATCAAACAGTGTAGTATATTTGATTTATTTGATGGGCAAATTTAGTGTGCAATTCAGTATTTTTGTTAGCAATTGCGAATACTTTGATAGAAAAATGTGGATTTACAGTTGTAAGATTAAATACTACCCAAATAAAAATACCGTTTTGTGAACACTGTTTATTAATTCAAAAAAGTAATTCAACAATCAACAAAAACTCACATAAACGACCCAACACATGTTTTGTAACAAAAAAAAGGTGAATTCGTAATCCTTACACAGCTTCCGGATATACGCAAGGTCAAAGCTTAACCATAAAATATTTCGGAGTGTGTAACATCCGAATTTTTTCGTCACAAACATAATGAGAGCTACCACAGTACCGCTATCTCGCATTTCCCAACGGAAATGAAATCGCGGCATTGCGCGGTAACGCACCCTTTCGGCGGTTAGCCAACGGGTTGGTTGCGAAAAATACCGAGGTTGGCGAATAAAAAGTTAGCCCACTGTTTAATGTTGACATGTATTATGTTGGGTATATTAAGTACATACAAGCTGTTAACAAATAATATGAATGTTCAATGTTACCTTTGGACATTGACTTGGCTGACGCGCGGCCCAGTTAAAATTATGATTTGGTTGCATCTTACACGCATAAGACACAAAGATTTTCTACAATAGTGTGTGTAAAGAAAAAGTAGTATATAAGCTGTAACATATTGTTAATAAATCAGATTTGAATTTTATATTCTTGTCTCATTTCCCCTCACTGTGGCCAAGACACCTTTAGCCATCTCTGACCAGTCTCGTGAGTGTACCCTTCCCGAACCTGGAAATCCTGTCTACTATCCGTCTGTAACCTTAGGTCGCATGGTGCAGACATCCCAAATTTATTTATATATTTATTTATTACACACTAGGTATATGGTAGGTTAGGGCTGTAGGGCTTATAGGGTTTATAGTCGTAGGGACTGTTAGGCTTGTAGGTCTTATTAGGTTCCTTTAACTTATCATATATTTTCATGTATCGTCACACCCTTAACAATATTGCGGCCTTTTTTTTTTTTTTTTTGAGGATGGGAAATCATCAAATGACCCCTCCCGCTCTGGGCGGAGCGGAAGGGAGTGTCAGACTCTTACTGACTAAAACCCACCCATGTTCCTTCCTTAGCCCTTTTGTCCGGGTCAGCGGTATCCCTTCCGGACAATCCCGCTTCCCCGGCAGGCTTGGGCCCTAATGGGCCCCCTCTCTGATGCTGACATCTCTTTGAGGCGCGCGTGGAACACGTACGCGCCGTTCGGCACGGGCCTGGTCCTGATCGGACGGTGAGCTACCCATTACTCACCGCCCGCAGGCCCGCGCCTACGGTGGCCGGGAGTCGTCACGCGGCTCCCGACGCCCGGAGCGTCTACCGCGGCGGCTTGGACGGGAGAATCTCTCCCTCTCCCGTCCCGCCGCCTCCTTCACTAGCATGACTGCTTCAATATTGCGGCCTAACGTGACGTTTGTGAGGGGTGGACGTACAATGAACTAAATAACAGATTTTACGAAGCTAATTTTATTGATACTCATCAATTTATAAGTTGTGTTACTTAATTAATTATTTCCTCGGGAATAAATAACATTTGAAAAGAATTTAGTTTTACTCTTTATTGATTTCATGACTAAAAATATACAAGGTGACTTTTTAATCACCACTACATTTTCTGCAAAAAATAGGCAGGTAACATTTTCAAATTGATAGCATTAGTAGTTGCTGAAATAAACAGCTGTGACAGACAGACGAACGACAAGCAGATGAAGTCGCACCTTATGGTGTAGCTACAATAACCTGAAGGGTTATTTTAACTAGATTAGGAAAATAAAGCAAACACCTTTATATACAAAACACTATAATATGTATTTTTTTACATTAACAATTATAGTACCACACTTTGGTAGACAGAAATAACTAGAAACTCAGGGGTGAGCAGTTCGCTGGCAATACGGGTCTTCAGGTCTTCAGGTAATGCGGCTGGAGCACTTAACTGGTGGTCAGCCGCTGGATCAAGAGGGCGCACGGCCACCACGCAAGGTTTATATGGCCGTAGACCCCGCCCATCGGCTCCAGACGGGGTGACCGCCAACGAAATGTCACGTCACCATGGGTTACTTTTTTACCATTTTGGTACGGAACCCTAAGAACACTTATTGCTATTAAATATTTAAAAGATTTATTAAAAATCGAATGTCGCGAGCTGGATTCGAACCCGCGACCTCTGCCAAACCGTGACATTGCTATGAACCTGATCATAGATGAACTACTGAGCTATCGCGACCCGCTCGGTTCACTTGAAATTTATTTGCATACGCCTCTTATGAGCACTTATTTTATTATTTTCACCAAATATCTTATTATTGAAAAACCCTTCGCGTTGACTCTGTGAGGAGTAGGTTTACCTACAGCTAGGCTGTGCTTCAACTACCTTCAAAGTACGTCGGCAGTTTTGGGCTTGATATGGTACAGTAATAATAAAAGCTTAACCAAAAATAAATATATATTTTAATTGTTCTTTGCCTAATTTATCTTAGAGATTAAGAATTGGAATCAAAAATCGAAATAAATAAGAAATAAAATGATTATGCCGTTGACATTTTAATTGAATAAATTAAGTATTTAATTTATATAATTATTGTGTAACAAACGTGATTTTAATCAAGTTGAAATTTTTGAAAAAAACCAATAAAACAAAAACGGGTGCATGCTAGCTGGCGCGTGTCTCCACAGAATATCATGTCGACAGCAACTAAAACCTTTGAATTGAGAACTCATTAGTCGGGCTGTACTTCATTGGATCATTCACACCATACTTAACCTTATTGTCACAAATACGAAGATTTCTCTTTAACCCAATTACGTACAAAAACAAATAAAACATAAATTTAAATACTCTTGAAATACTCGATCACACCAAACTAATTTCATATCTGTACCGACATACACAATTTGAAGCCCAGCGTTCTATAGGCGTCTGCCAGTATCCTTTATGTAGCCCTAGTAAGTACTCGCAATTGCTAGCCACATATCGATAGATACACATTTAAACATGCGACAGTAGGTATAACTAGGTAATTGGTAGTTTAGCGCACGACCAGTGACCCATCAAAATGCACAGTTTAGCGTTTAGTAGATGTACGGCTGGCAATCTAGGTCACCTATAAAGCTAGACTATAATATCCTTTGATGCATGTTTTTATGACATATAAAGTTAGACGAAAATGCTATTGTCGATCCTTATATTAACGATTTAATAGGTATCACCTCAGATCATAGAAACAAGGAGGTATGCCATCATAGCAAATTAGTACCGGAACAACTGATGCCACTTTTAGTACATTTTTCGACACAATTACGCGCATAATTAAGCGCTCCTTGTGAATAAAAAGATCTCCCACGCATTAAACATTCCGCACACCCTCAATCTAACACTGTTAATCGTCACTCAACACTAGCACTAAACTAAAACACTGTATTTTTACCATCGATCGTGTTGGGTTCGTCGCCAGCATATGTATATTATCATGTTATTAAATATATTTATTGTTTATAATGTATAGATGGTGACATCGTATCGATGTCCTTCTAGCTGCAAAGTTAGAGACATTGAGTTGGAGTCTGTAATTAGTCTCCGATAGATGACACCAACGCTCATAAGCCGTTTATGACAACTTTAATGTAATGGTGACATGATTTCTAGACAACAACGTGATATAAGGGTTCCGTTTTTCCCTTTTGAAGTACAGAACCCTAAAAAAGAATTAAAAATTAATTTTATTACCTTCGAATGTCAAAAGCCGTCAGAACTCAAACTAGCGGATAATTTATTTAAAGTTTAATATAATTTCTCACTGTACAATCTGTCTTGTTCAATTTGTTATTACTCTTGAACATGACAGTTCCATTTCTCTGTTTTCTTATGTAAAATTAAATGGTATTGGAATATTCAGAGCGAAGTACCTACATAACTTTGTTCAAAAGTAGATAGTACCTATTCATCTCAGTATGTATTATTGTTGTGGTTTAAAACTCTCTGTAATTTTAAGAAATATTTTTATTGTTTTATCTTCAACTTATCAAGTTTTATAAAGTAATTTGTTCACAACATGTAGTGTGGATACCTACCTACGCAGCCTAATTATGCCTGCAATGTTTTTTAACTATGACACATCAGGCGGAAGGGGCTTAATTATACCTGTACCTACCTAATGTTTTCTACCTATGACACATCAGGCGCAAATTACGTTACACTCTGGCGTAATGCCTAACTTTTTAGGGTTCCGTACCTCATAAAGAAGAAAGGAACCCTTAAAGGAGTTAGAATTAATTTCAAATACGAATTCGAATTACGATTCAATAAATCAGAGCAATATTATTGCGCCACAGATAATAAATAGCAGCACTAGCCTTTAATTACACTTCCTAGTTATTAAAAAACAAAAGCAATTGAAAAATAACTATCTGTGGACTTGCTATGTAGAACAATCGTCCATAAATTTAGGAACGCCGCAGTTCTGTGTTGCATCTGTAACATTTTGCCGCCGTAACGAGCTGCGGTACTGGTGGATAAGAACTCGACAGATACTCACTAAAAGCGTCGTCCAGAACAGTGTTCCGCAAAGGTGTTCCGCGGTACACTGGTGTGCCGTGGTCATTAGTTGGTTTGCCTTGGAAAAATAATGTTATCTCTTATAGTTAAATTCTCCGCGCGCTTTTGTTTCGTCGCTTATTGTTATGTTGTATTATGAATATAAAAAATAATTTTTCATTTATGGTGTACCTCCAAAATTTTCCGATTTCCTAGATGTACACTTGAACACAAAAAGTTTGCGGAACACTGGTCTAGAACTCTAGACGGACGCGGTCTGCGGTGGCGGTCAGTAGTAATTTTGACATTTGACACTGCCAATGTACTGTCACCGCCGTAAACCGCGTCTGTCTGGACGATGTTTTATTTTTTATAGCAGGGACTCCCAACCTTGCCCCATGCAAACGAAAAAGGGGGTCCCTTATCATTTGTTCATGTTTACAATAAATAAAACACATAACATTCACGACAATTTTATTATTTACCATGTATATTTCAAGTAAATTAAAACTTTCGTGTTCACTTCTAAGAATAATTAAAGTGAAAGAAAGCATTATTTACGATTTAAGACTTCAAATGGATTTTTCTCAAAAATATCGGACATATTGGGGGCCGTGCCCCTTATGATCTCTATACGCCTCCCATAGGGAGGCACGGCCCATTGAAACGATGCCAATTACCACGCGTTTTGTCGAGTTTCTTAGGAGAATGTAAGTTAGACATGGTACAGTGAACGCAAAAACGTGGCGTTACTTCAAAAGTTTACAAACAATTGTTGTTCACTGTACCTCACAGCGTTTGGATTACCCTCTGATCTTCATGAATTCCTTGTGAGCAAGATTACTGCGTACACATTTAGTAGAATTTTATGGAAGTCAAAACCCCCAACTTCATATTAAGCTTTAATGTAAATTTGTGAGTTTTGAAACTCATACTTTGTGCAAATAACGTTTGCAAAACTTTTTATTCAAACGAGCCTGCAGCTATATTATTAATGTTTTTTTTACCTACTCTCTTTAAAGACGGAAATCCAATTGGTAAATAAAATAGTAAGTTCCTTTAACAAAGATTATTATAAATGTAAATTTATAAAAAAAAACATTTTCCTAGAATTTCTATAGCTCCTGCCTGAGGATACGCTGTTTTGACAGAGGGGACCTGGAGGGGACCTGTTTGTCTGCTAGTCCCCTAAGCTATCGGCACAGCGAATCCTCATTTTAAAGGGTCAGCATCGCGCATGTGTTACTCGGTATCACAAGCGTTTCATAGACTACGGTAACCGCTTATTATCATGCGGATCGTAAGCTTGTTTGCAACCATGGTCGTATAAAAAATATATATCACACAAGCGACGAGTGACGACCAAGCCTAATTTCGAGCGAGTTTTCCTCGAGTTTCCGCAACAATAGTAGCCCAACTGAATCTATGTCGAGTGGCCTTCCACTCCTGCCGCTCCCCACGGCTCTCGAGCAGCGATACTATTCGAATGGCCGACCAAAGAGCAGCAGCTTTGTTCCCGCGTTTTTTGCAACCGTTATATTTTTTGAATTTTAGAACGTAGAACAAGGGTGGTTCGCAGTTTGAAAGTTTTTTTATTTGGGCTAGTGACGCTCTCCTAGATGCAGTTTGACTTTTTATTCTGGCAAGTTGCTAATTTGTTTGTTTGTATTGTATTCTATGGTTTTTTTTTTTTGAGGAATAGCTGTCCCTCTATTGAAACCTTCAAAGGCTGTGTCACCAATAGGCAAACTGTTAGCGGCCGACTGAGTTTGCGGCGTATCGGTTTAGTACGCTAAACGCGGCGTACTTCCATTCTATTTGAAATAGAATGTCCACCGTTTACTAGTTTGCGCTAACAGTTTGCCTACTGCAAACTGTTAGCGCAGTCTCAGTCGGCCGCTCACAGTTTGCTTATTGGGGACACAGCCTTAGGCGTGCGTTCGACAACTGTGCAAAGTTTCAAGTCAATCGGATGAATGGTATTGTAATTGTAACGCATACGGGACAAACAAACAAAGAAACATTCATTTATACGGGACTTTCAGTATTCGATAATATACTAGTTCGTTTAACTACGGGACCAACTTTAAAATGACGAAAAACACGAACTGTTCCATACTCATCTCACTCGACAAAATGTCGAAACCTTTGTCAAATTGCTCTGAATATGAATCTAAATAATCCCCTTAAATATGACCACGCATTTCTGATACAAGTTGTATACCTAGGTATATTTCATATATAAAACATTATCAATAATTCAAAACCACTTCGGAATCTAACAAAAATAAATTTAAACTCTGCCGTACATCCTCTAAGTAAATGCGGAGGGTATTCCCGTCCGTCCGACCGTCCGGCCGGCCACCGGACATTGCTCTCGACGGCCTAGTAAGAGCTAAAATACACCAGTCCGACACTACAGCAGGAAATTGCACTTTTGCAATAACTCTACTGTCTATGTGAAGATCTCTATACGATACATTTGTGAGTTAGTTTGGAATTTAGTTTCAGGATATGAAAGCTTATATGTTGAAGATAAGTTTTAGTTAACCGACTGTCCTAGAAGGAGGTAAATGATTTACGAATAGAATGGAATAAACGTTTATTGTTGAATTAATGTAGGTACCTACAACAAAAAAATCTATAATACCGGAAGCAAAGGTTGGGGCGTCAGCATTAAGCTTAGGTCCCCTAGTGGGTTGCCAAGCGCTGGTTTTCAGCCCGAACCTTTACGATGAGTGTATATAAATGTAGGTAGGTCTTTTGTCTTTTGTCTTTTTTAATTATATTATTTATGATTATTTAGGCTAAAAATTACATAGACTGTCATCAGTCCCAATTTTCCAAGCTTAATGGTATTAATTAAATGTACAGCAATTAGAGCCTACTTTATCCTCAGACAATAAATTATAGTCTCAATATTATTTGTGGTGACGTAATCGTATATATTGTAGCACATGTGTACTAGGATTACATAAGCTTAGTAACACATTACGAAGCCCTAAGCCCTCACAAGTAGAAACAATAGGGTTTTACTGCTACACCGTTTATTGTTTCCGCGCTATTTTCCTACGTTCTCTGAGCACAAATGTTGTTTTATTTTTGGAAAATAGGCTAAATTTTCTCTTCTGAAATAATTGAGAAAAAATTCAAAAGAATCTTCTTTATACATATAAGAGGCGAATTTGTTGTGGTGTCTTATTTTTCTTCGCTTTTTCTAACGACAACAAAAGGTCTCTTTAAGTGTTTTCAGCAAGTTTAGCTGCGGAAGGGTTTAAGTTACGGACAGAATAGATAATAGTTCTACTACATAAGTAGGTAAGAGGCTTACAAGACCCAAGATTATCGATTCACGCAATTTCCGCCCGTAAAAGCTAGCAATTACGGATCACAATAGAGTAAACGGAAAACTGTCAAAACGTTTTAAAAAACAGGGAAAACTTTAATAAAATCTAAAATTGTGGCAAAATTATAAACTTTAAAGAAATCTTAAATAACTATTTTCTTCCTAATCAAAGAATGCTCAAAGGTTTGGTCGACTTATTCCCATCTCATTTTTTTTTCTATAGGTACTATTTCAACACCTATTTGTATTTCCTTCACAGCGGCAACAGTACTTTAAATTCTAAGTGGAGCACTGAGGCATGAAGTCCCATCTCAGTGTAAACACTCGTCTCAACTGGGGAAGTTGGAGAGCCAATCCATATATTACAAAGTACATAGGTACGTATAGATAGCACCTCAGATCATTAAAAAAAGGAGATACACCATCATAGCAAATTAGTAATTGAACCACTGTCGCCACTTTTAAAACAGCTTGCGACACAATTACAAGCGCTTCTTGTGAATATAAAAATCTCCTAGGTACACATAAAAAATTCCACACACCCGCAATCTAACACTGTTATTCGTCACTCATCACTAGCACTAAACTAAAACACTGTACTTAAATCATCGATCGCGTTCGGTCCGTCCCGTCGCCAGCGTGTACGTTTTAATGATGATCAATGTGACCATATCAAAGCGTCAGGCTCAATAGCGTCTTGGCACATCTCCCTTGTTTCTATGATCTGAGGATAGCACACATTCAATAATGTAGATTGTAGAAACTATTAACTATTCGTTCGGCGAGCACTCGACTAGGGAAACATGAGTTTATTAGAGCTTTTCAGGTGTGGCAACTAACTCAGAATTGGTTAAGTTGATTAAAGTTTCGAGTGGGTTTACTTTGATGTTGGTTATCTATTTATTAATAGATACGCTCACCGTGGGAGAGCCATGCTTCGGCACGAATGGGCCGGCTCGACCGGAGTAATATCACGGCCTCACAGAAAGCCGGCGTTTCGCCGAGTGAGTGAGGGTACCGGAGGCCCAACCCCCCCCCCCCCCCATGATGGCGCAGTTGATGAATCCATTGTTGTGGGGGGGGGGCAAAAGTGCTCTCAACAATGCCCAAGGCAAGAGCAGTTTTTTAAAGGCCGGCAACGCACTTGTGACTGTGTGACTCATCTGGTGTTGCGAGTGTCCATGGGCGGCCGTAATCACTTACCATCACGTGATCCGTCTGCTCGTTTGCCTCCTATAATATAAAAAATAAATAAATACATATTTATATATTTTATGTGAAGAGAAAACTTTGCACCCCTTTTTTAGCATGTTGCGCGCACGCAGTGGCAGATTTGGCATAGTAAAAGTTTATAATATTGGAAGAAGTGCAAAAAGCTAAAGTATCCTATATTCTTTTTGTTTAATTTCTTCACAATTAGTTGAATTTCGAGCACAGGTGATACTAGTCAATGTAATCGATTAAACAGAAAAATTATGTAGGTACCTAATTTTTTTTTAATGTCATCTAATTTTTCCATTTAGCGTCGCCGCACACGGGCCACAAGTGGCTGTGGCGTGTGGCCCGTGTGCGACGACGCTTAATCGACGATGTGGCACCTACCTATAAAAAAGCGGGTTTTTGTTTTATACTTAATAATCCATTTGTTTATATTTTTAGCTATGACGTCGTAAAATGAGTAAAGAAGCCTAAGGGCACACACATGAAAGTGATGTGACGTAACCACGCAAAAATGGCCGACTTCGCCCGAGGCGTATGTTTATGGAATGCCCGAAGTTTCTGCGTTGCGAGTGTTGCGACACTGCATCGCATTGTTGTGTGTTGGCCCTAAGGGACGGAACTCTTTCGGTACGCCTGTATGGGGTTGCTATTTTGCGAGAAACATGGATGGTGCGAGCGTAAGCCGCGTCGTGAATACCAAATTAATGTGAATTTTCTAATTATTTTAACATTCTGCAAGTTTGGTCGCTAATAACCTCCAGTTTCCAAACGCGTAACATTCAATATAATAGTAGTTTGGAAAAGGTCAAAGGTTAACAAACATTTTTAAAGTAAGTATAAAAAAAATAATATTCTAAGTAATAACGTCGCTTCGTAGTCAAATCCGAAATACGCTGAGACAATTTAATTTATAATCGAATATTGATTTCGTGTAGCCAGAGCCATATTTCAATGGAGATTATAGGTAGGTACGTCGCGTGTTTCTTTTGTTTTAAATTTAAATTAAAATGTTTTGGCATCGTTACTTTTACGTTGTTGTTTTTGTTTGTAGGTTCTTAGGTAGGTATTTATATTTTCTACTAAAATGAAAAACTGTTTTTGCAATATTCTGAAACGATTGTTTTTTTTCCTTCCTTTTTATGTCATTTTATTTCTTTAGCGTTTGTTAGTTATACGCTTTTTGCAATTCAGCCTTCCTGGCATAGAGTACGAAGATAAATACGCTCATGAAACACAATTTTTCAACTTTTCATTTCAACATAATGATTTATATTGATTGACCCTCACATTACCTTGACCCAATAAATTGTGATATGAATAACCGGTCATCGATTTTCATTCGTTCATTTCAGTCCGGTCTTACAACATGTGGCTCCGAGAGATTGATCTGATGGACGGACAACCAGTTATACTAACGATTCACCTATCTGATATAGGTACTTTATCTCCGATAGTCAGATACTTCTGTACATATATGATACTAATAAACTAATGCGAGACTTTTATTTCAACCGCTAAAATTGTCTTCTATCCACATACCAACAATGTACCTATGCTAAAATGATAGGGAAATATGGCCAACCACATATGTTAACCGCTCCAGGCACCTTCAATCCCCTTGGGGCCGCAGTTATAGCGGCCGTAGTTACAAATGGAAATAAGAAATAAGAAATTAATCCCTTTTACCCGACTGCCCTTGTACGAACGAAGGTAATGTTTTTAGAGTGTAGGTACAATACCCGGCAGTAAATATTACAATTAGGGTATATAATATTATTATACAGCCAGATAGATGTAAGTTCACATTATACAGTTAGGTACTGTATAATGTGAACTTACATCTATCTGGATGTATACTGATACAGTTTCTCAAATATTCACTTAGACTGTAAAACACACTTAAATTCAAGTATCTAGAATATTTTTAGAACATTGCCAATCGCATGCATTGAATGTCCCCAAAGGCAACCATCGAATATTTTCAACCTTTATTTTTATTTTCTTTAAGTAAAATATCTCAAAAGATCACATAGTCACAATATTGGTACCAGGGTAGCATATTCCCGAAGCGCTTTAAAAATACAAACAAGCCAAGTTCAGCATGTTAAGCCCCGATATGTTTATTGTACGTGCAGCTGAAACTCCTAGATAGTTTCATAGACAAGACAACGCTAAGTTATATGGTACCGATATCCGATACGATCTATATTTAGTACTAATACGTGACGTAAAAGATCAATTTCCATTTAATTTTATTGTTCCAAATTCAAAGTTTCAAGGACGTATTGGTTTTATTTGACGTCTGATTGGAGTAGTTCTCTTCGTACGTTAGTTCATACCATTTCTGTCTGTCGTGTCTTTAGTCATAAGGTGCATTTTCCAACGAAAGGCGGCTGAATCTGCTTCTCTTCAAGACAAGTACCAAGGTTCCTTTCCGACTCCATTTTACGTTAATCAAGCCCAAAATCAAATTATAAAGATATCCTTTTATATTCAAAGGAATAAAAATAAATCTTGTTATCATTTTTCTTCCTTACTCAATACGTGTTTAGAATTCTCAATTCAGCGTGCTCAAATTATTATTTCTTTACATGTCTTTTCGTTTCGAAAATGGAAAATTAAATACGTAGGTACCGTTACAGCATATTTTTAGGGTTCCGTACCTCAAAAAGAAACCTTTATAGGATTATTTTGTTCGTCTGTCTGTCAAGATCCTTTTTCTCAGGAATGTATAAAGGTGGGTATCAAGTTGAAATTAATATCAAATACTTAATCCCTTGGAGCTGTAAAAAATCAAGCTTCTAAGTCAACGCAATAAAAAGATACGGCCATATAGGCCGCATATTTTGACACTTAATAAAATCAAAACCTATAGGATATTTTCTCTTCGCCTAGAATTACAGCGCAAGTAAAGAAAAAAAATGCGAACACCCTTCATTCGTAGTCACATAAAAACCTCTTGCAGTTACAAATTTATATTATTTTTGTACGGAATTCTCAGGGCATTCTATTCGCACTTGTCCGGTTTTTTTTTTTAATATCATCCTGTTTGCCAAAGGAGATTGATTGATCGGCGGCAGAATGGATTCTTTATAATCGCCAATCGGTCATGGTGAAACGATTCCTTTTTTGAATTGTCGTCGTAAAGAGTCTTTTGAGCGGAATTTTATTTTGATTACTCTGCAGAGTAAATATTTCAGGGACGTCTTTGATGTTTAACTTTTTAGGAAGCTTGCCTGCGATTGAATGATTGATGAATTGTAAATTGATATGAATTTCCTTATTATTGCTACTAATAGTGAGACTCGCGTCCTGATGGGTACCGTATAAATGTAAATATGTTAGAAATTATCGATTTTTTTTTGTTACTTGTGCTATGAGACCTTGCTTCTCACCACATGATTCTAAGTCAACGGGAAGTACCCTATAGCTTTTGATAGTTAACCAGATGCTGCAGTTATAAATGAATATGACCCATTAAATACAATATTTCGGCAAGTTAATGAAAGAAAATCACTTTACATAGGGTATTTTCAAACATTATACTTTGTTCTCGATTTGTTCGACGAAGAATACTCCGTCGTAAATCGGGCGTTATCCTAACTTCTCGTACCTACTGAACTCCATTAAAAGTTGACTCGCTCACACACACGCTCACCTATACTCTTCTTTGACATTGTTTGTAGTAAATTACTTATGATATCTAGTGTATTTCACTCTATCACACTCGTCACTCACACTAAATTAAATAAAACACAGTATAAAAATCATCGACCGCATTCGGTCCGTCGCGTCGTCAACAAAGCGTCACTGATCTGAGATTTGAACCTACAATTTTTGAGTCGGGGCTATTATCACTGAGCTATTGCTCTGTAGGCTGTAGGTACAAGCAGACAGGCGCGGTCCCATGGGGAGGGGGTCATGGGGGTCATGACCCCCATCGTATAAAAATGCGCCAAACACGGTAATTCACGATATAGCACGTCTCGGCATTAATCGCTATGACCCCCCCCAAAGTCTTCGGCTGCGGTATGACCCCCCCCAAAATCGTCGGCTGCGACCGCGCCTGCAAGCAGAAGAGACAGTTCACCTGCTTATGGCAATTGCGGTACGGCGGTACCTCTGACGTCACGCCGAATTATTTTCGTTCTTAACTTCTGCCAAATAAATCAACTTCGCTTTTACGTCAAAAGCTAAACATGAACGTGTAAGTTACCGTGTTATTGATGTACCTATACAAACTTTTTGCGTAGCTCACAACTTTCTATCCGTTCGGGAAGAAACGATTTGTTTGCTCACAATATTGAAGTTTGTTATTCACCTTGTTTGTTACATCAAACTTGGTTTTATTATGTTAGCTCTACGATGGATGGGTGGATGTTTTGAGTCATTATATCGACGGTCCCTAGTACCTACCTCAGATTATAGAAACAAGGGAGATGTGCCAAGGCGCTATCGAGCTTGATGCCTGATCTTGAGCAAATTGCTCATATTAAAAACGTACGCGCTAGCGACGAACCGAACACGATCGATGGTATAAATACAGTGTTTTAGTTTAGTGCTAGTGTTGAGTGACGATTAACAGTGTTAGATTGAGGATGTGCGGAATGTTTAATGCGTGGGAGATCTTTTTATTCACAAGGAGCGCTTAATTATGCGCGTAATTGTGTCGAAAAATGTACTAAAAGTGGCATCAGTTGTTCCGGTACTAATTTGCTATAATGGCATATCTCCTTGTTTCTATGATCTGAGATACCTACCAATAATCCCCTAACGTTCTGCAAATGACAAATTTTACAGGAAAGCGGTTCAAAGTTTCAAACGTGCTTGCATTATGTTCTACAAGAGAAATGTTAGTGGGTTTAATGTTTAATTTGCCAACTGAGAGTTAATTTATTAAACTTAACGGTAGTATAGGGTGGTTTGAAGGCCACGAAAACAAAACGTGCACATCACGTATCTACCACATACGGGATTGTAGGTACATAAGGACCGTCGATATTAGGTACCTATGTTAGAACATTATTATGATACTCTGTGACGGCACGGTACTGGATGGCAAGACGTCTTATCCAAAAAGGATCAAGCATTGATTTCTTCACTTGCTCAGTGCTCACTAAGTGAAGTCTCTATAAAAATTGTTTAGTACCTACTTATCATTTTTCATTACTTTACATACAGTACATATTGTCTTAGTTTAATTACTATGTAAGTAAGTACCTAACAGATTAAGTATTTAGTTTACAAGCATTTCCATAAACCCCAACACACAAATAAAATAGCGAACCAGTAAAAAAAAGGAAAAAATATAAACAACGAACAATAGTGGTGTCCATTCTCAGTTGATGACGTTTCAATCCGTTTCCCGCCACAATTCACAGCCTTGACAGTTAAGGTCTCCACACACTGCAATAACAAGATAAAAATATGCTTTTTTACAAAATAACACCAGAGAGCCGCAGGCTTATCTCGATTTATTTTTTCCTTTTTTGAGATAGACGCTGTAAAGTAGGGACCTTGTTTGTTTATCGAAATTGGAATACATGAACGCTGCTGATATGTATGTAAATACATACCTACACATACATTGTGTTCAAGTTACATCTTACAAGTACTTTTTAGAAATTAATATCGCTTAGTGCAGCCACTCCGCGAACATTTGCAAGCGTTCGGTGACGAGCATTAAAAATTGTTAATAACATTTTCATCGTAGAGCTGGTTGTGTGTTCATTTATGCCCGAGGCCAGTGCACGTAACTATAATGTTTCTTTACTTTTTTATTTATTTTTGACGATTGAAACAAAGAATAGTAAATTAATTGTGATAAAAAACTTGGAATTGTCAAATCTAGATTCGAATTAATACTCTGGATAGAGGATACGCAATAGCAACATTCACACATCTGTCCGATAACCTAAATAATTTCCTAATCAAACATCAAATGAAACTGGGATACTAATGTACGCAAAAGTAAACGAAAAGTCCTTAGTACGGACATGAGTTTCAGTACCTTTTTCGATTATTTTTTTAAAGCAGTCGGTTCAATAGACAACCCTTTTTGCGCAGACGATTTTACGACGCGAGCAGATAAGCTAGGACATCACTATTCCGCCATATTTGGGACGTAGACTTGCGTTACACGACTGTATATTTTTATTCTGTGTTATGGACGTATTTTACGATCCTGGTAGTTTATATGTGGATATTATGGGTAAAAGGTGGATATCTAGAATAATTTTCTTGCTAGGTAAATAATTATGCGTCTACCTAAAAATACACTGAAGAAAAATGATCTCACTTTACTCAAGATATCAAAAGTAAAACTTATTACCATTGAATGAGAATCACTAACTTCAATTTCTACTGTTTAAATAACTGTTTTATGTATGTAAAGTCCTATATTTCAATAAAATATAATAATTAAAGATAGTAGGGACCATTTTCGAACAGCAAGCCACTTTTAAATTCGTCGGTCGCTACAGCATTCGTTTTTTATCAATTTCCCGAAAATTCAATCGAATGTCTGTACATTCGATTGAATTTTCGGGCTTGTGCATTCTCAGTCTGTACTGAGAATGCACAAGTTATAGCACCACTTCCATATAATAAATTATTCTTACAGATTCAGTGATCTAGACCCGTACGTGTGGTCTGGGTACAGTACGACTAGTATAATGTTGCCAGCTTTTAGGGATAGGTACTGCAATGGGAAAAAAAATATACAAACTACTTTTTTATGTTTTTAATTCTTTTTTTTTTTTTTTTTTTTTTTTTTGGGGATGGGAAATCATCAAATGACCCCTCCCGCTCTGGGCGGAGCGGAAGGGAGTGTCAGACTCTTACTGACTAAAACCCACCCATGTTCCTTCGTTGCCCGTTACATTCCAGGGCTGCGGTGTCTCTTTCGAACAGTCCCGCAGCCCTGGCAGGCTTCGGCCCTTGCGGGCCCCTACGCTGTTGCTGACTCTCTTTGAGGCGCGCGTGGAACACGAACGCGCCGTCGACACGGCCTGTCGTCATGAGACGGACGGACGGTGAGCATACCCAACTCACCGTCCACAGGCCCGCGCCTACGGTGGCCGGGGGCCATCAAATGACCCCCGACGCCCGGGGCGTCCACCGCCGCGGCGGCTGGGACGTGAGGCTCTCTCCCTCTCACGCCCCGCCACCTCCTTCGCTAGCATGACTGCTTCGCAGAAGGAGGTGACGGCTTCCCATTCCCTCTCGCCCCGGACCATGGCTTGAACCAGGGCCGGGCGCGAGAGGTCGCCGCCGCCGATCGCCGTTACGAGGACACGGCGGTGCTCCGCCCAAGCGGGGCACACCTCTACAGTGTGCTCCGCCGTGTCCTCCGGTCGATCCACGCAGTGGTGGCACCCGGGCGTTTCCTCCCGCCCGATTCGATGCAGGAACCTCCCGAAACACCCATGTCCGGTGAGGACCTGCGTCAGGCGGAAGGTGAGGGCGCCGTGGCGCCTCTCTAGCCACTCCTCAAAGAGGGGCACTATCGCCACTATTGTGGCGTGCCCTGCACGGGGCTGCGACAGTCGCTCTCTCCATGTCGCCATGAGATCGCGCCGGAGGTCTGTCCGCTGAGCGACGATTTGCCGCGGCAGCGGAGTTTCCCCCCGGCGTAGTACCTCCGCGCGCCAGTCCCGCAGGCGCGCGAGGACTATCGCCTCCAGATCCCATGGCGGCAATCCGGCAAGGAGGCTCGCCGCCTCGCCGGAGATCGTGCGGTATCCACGGACCAGCCTCACGGCTACCACCTTTTGGGGCGCGTTAAGATAGTGGGCGGCTCGCCGCCCCAGAGAACGCGCCCACACCGGGGCCCCGTAAAGGGCCATGGACCGCACGACCCCCGCGTAGAGCCTCCGGCAGGAGGCGTTTGGCCCCCTCAGGTTGGGCAAGAGCCGTTTGAAGGCAGCCCCTGCCCGTTCCAATTTGGGAGCCAAACGTCGAAAGTGCTCAACGAAGTTCCACCGGCTGTCGAGGACGAGTCCTAGGTACTTCAATGTCGACTCGACGCCGATGGAGACCCCTCCCGCCATCAGCCGGGATCCCGGCGGTGGCGCATTCCGAGGCCCATGAAAGCACATGGCCTCGGACTTGTGCAATGCCACCTCGAGACCCAGCTGCCGGATCCTCTCCGCGACTATCGCAACCCCGCGCGTCATCAATTCGACCGCCGCCTCGTGCGACCCCCCTTGTGCCAGTACCAGCGTGTCGTCAGCGTAGCAAACTACGCTGACGCCGGTAGGGAGGTCGGCACGCAGCACCCAGTCGTAACCGATGTTCCACAGGGCCGGCCCCAGGACCGATCCCTGCGGAACACCGCACGACATCTCTCGCCGGTTCCATTCTCCGCTGCGACCGGGGTAGATTACTGCCCTGTCCGACAGGTAATCCCCGACCACTCGACGAAGGTAGGTCGGCACCCGGTGATACCGGAGTGCCTCCCTTATGCAGCTCCAGGGCATGGAGTTGAAGGCGTTGGCGATGTCGAGAGACACCGCCAAAACAACCCCACCCCGAGACACCGCATCCCCCGCCGTGAGGGCTCTCACGCGCATGATGGCGTCCACCGTAGAGCGCCCCTTGCGGAAACCAAACTGGTGTTCCGCAAGATCCGGCCCCGTCCCCGCAAGGTGCCCGGCGAGGCGGTTTGCAATTACTCTTTCAAAGAGCTTGCCCACCTCGTCGAGCAGCACCACGGGCCGGTATGCGGACGGAGAGTCCGCAGGGCGCCCCGGCTTCCTAATGAGGACCAGCTTCCCCGTCTTCCAACGAAGCGGGAACTGGCCTCTCTCCAAGCATGCGCTTAGGAGCCCTTCTAATGTTTTTAATTCTTGAATACCTAATAGTGTAATTTTCTTACTAAAATTTTGTAATTTCTTTCTCTCTTTACTGGAACACTGACGTCTTGGCTCTCTTGGGAGTACGTTATCAATCGTTATAGCTGTTATCGTACACAATTTCCTTGTAAATCCTGTTGTTAGTTCAAGTACGTAGATAATTAATATACCGACCTATTTGAAAAAATAATTTTGACTCTGTTGGTGCAGTGGCTTAGTACGGTACTTAGTTTTCTTTGACACGGGTCACAGATTCGACTCTGACTTGAATACCTACCTAATGACTAAAACTTTATGCTCACTGGGTCATAAACTAGGTAGTTGTGCTAGATTTAGTTGATCTAGGTTTTGTACTTGTGTACATTTTTAGGGTTTTTATTTTTTTTATATTTTTTGAGGATGGGAAATCATCAAATGACCCCTCCCGCTCTGGGCGGAGCGGAAGGGAGTGTCAGACTCTTACTGACTAAAACCCACCCGTGTTCCTTCCTTAGCCCTTTAGTCCGGGTCAGCGGTATCCCTTTCGGACAATCCCGCTTTACATTTTTTTTTTTTTAGGGTTCCGTACCAAAATGGTAAAAAAGGAACCCTTATGGTGCGACTTCGTCTGTCTGTCTGTCACACCTGCTTATTTCAGCAACTACTTATACTATCGACTTGAAATTTGGAACAGTTATAAAAAATGCTTTTCTAACTTTATTGCAAATAAAAAAAGTCCAAAAATATTTTTATTTTCATTGCAAAAGGGGCCGGAGTGGGGGTCCAAAATTTTAAAGTTGGGTTACTAGGTCAAGTGATATATCATATGAAAGGGCTTAATCTGCACATTTCAAAAGATATTTTTATTTTATTTTATGTTTCACAGTTTTCTACATATGATGAGAAATGTCCAAAAAAATACCATTCCCCCCTTTATCTCCGAAGTTCGCGGGGCGAAAAATCTAAAATAATTAGAGGTAAAGGGATTGACCCAAATATGGCACCAAAAATAAAACGATGTCCCTAACTAGTACAGTTTTTTCAAAAACATAATAATTCGTTCACAAACAAAGTTAGTTATGCGGTCCGGATTTTTTCACTTTATACGTCCAAATATGATACGGAACCCTCGGTGCGTGAGTACGACTCGCACTTGGCCGGTTTTTTTTTGCTTAGAAATGAATCCATGATACAGGAGACATCCTTAAGAGGTAACATTTTATCAACAGAAAATAAATTCAGTACATTTCTCTACCCGCCAAATTATTCTGGGCGCACTGTAGGTATCTGGAGTACAGACAACGCACGATTTATAGGGTATTAGTTTAATCTGATGGTGGGAGCCGACTGAACGCTCCAATACCAAATTCGAAACAGATATTTCTTTTTTTTTTTAATCGTTGGTAGGTAGTATATATAAGATAAATTCATTAGACATTTGTAGAAATTCGAATTTGGAATACCAAAACCACAAAAACATTTAATTAAAAATTGAAATACTGGCTCGAAATTATAAAAGCAATTTACTCGTAAATAGAAGAGAGATCACACTAATTTTAAAATGCGAAGTTTGTGTGTAGGTGTGTGTGTGTATGTTTGTTACTTCTTCACGCTGAAACGGCTGGATGAAATTTGGCAAAGAGGTAGCCTGAGACCTGGAAAAACACAGGCTACTTTTCATTCATTTTCCGCAGACGAAGTTGCGGGCAGCAGCTAGTCTAAAATAAAATGATTGATAACCGTAATTTTACATATACAGGGTGAATTTTTCAAGTCGGGTTGGATGGCCAAATCCGAAACTATAAGAAATAGCGAAAAACGCTCAAAGAAGTCTCGAGGCACACTGTTTTGTATTTTTTGGTAGGTAAGTTAAAATAGTACTGTACCTACCTAATGTATAAGAAAAATAAAATAGTATTTTGTTAAAAATCAACACTTTCCTTTATTTTGCCATATGCATTACTTCCCAGAATTTGATCCATTTAAGCGATACTATTGACTGTTGTAATAATACACGGGGTATTTTTTTTTTCAATATCCACAGGTTCGATTCCTGGCTAGGAAAATTGATTTTTCAAAAATCTAATGATGCAGTTTTAGTTTTTATCAAAATCGGCCCCGAGACTCCTTTGAGCGTTTTTCGCTATTTCTTATAGTTTCGGATTTGGCCATCCAACCCGACTTGAAAAATTCACCCTGTAGGTATATAACGGATTTTTTTTTATCCTGCTATGGTGGCAAACAGGTGTATAGCCTGCCTAATGGTAAACGGTTACCATAGCCTATGAAACGCTTGCAATAAGTATAGTATTATCTTATAAAAATGTACGTTTTATTTTTATTCCTACAGGACTCAAGTCTGAACCTACATGTTATGAGTCACTCGAATTCTCCTTACGTGGTATAAATATGACACAGGCGCCGTTTTATTGACCGCCTCACACCTTTATATGAATAAAACATTATGTTATAATAACAACTAGATTGTCTTTTTGGCAGGTGATATCGCGTTTATTAGGTAACTTTGGGAAGGTCAGGTTGTTATATAATGTTATTGAGTTCAGAAAAGGCGTCCAAACGTGCTCCGGACCTCGGGAACTAAGTTTTAACTCGGCTTATTACTTGCTCCAAATTTTCTAATAACTATACTATACAAGGTTTACAAGCATTTTCTACGTTACATTTTCTAATGACCGTTCCCAATAAAAGACACATTAGAAATCGATTAGCGATGGACATAAAACAGGAACATTAATTAATCGGATTTTCCTCATTATTTTACGAAACACAAAATTAATAATTTAAAAAAACTTGCCAGCTAAATTAAAAGTCATTTTCCTTAAAAAATATTTGCACTAGCAACATTTACCTAAGTGACATCCCGCGTACATAAAGCTGCGTTCACACGGGAGTAAAAAGCGTTGGCGATAGCCAATTTTCATTAGAGGTGTCAGCTTCACCGAAACTCATTGTCGCTGCGTTCGCTAGGCATTTCCCCCGGGCTTTGCTCGACGTATTTCCTCCGTAATATCAACAGTAATGCCGCAAAAATGATACCTACTTTGCAAATTCGCTCACTTCTCACTTTTAAATCTTCGAGTGTGTTTTGAAAAAGGACTTAAATGTTTTAAAACTCTGATAAAAACCTCTTTGCTATATCAATTTCAATTTATTGATAACTAGCACTTCGCCCGCGACTTCGTCCGCGTGTCCCACAGGAACTGTGCATTTTTTCGGGATAAAAAGTAGCCTATATTACTCAGTGATAATGTAGCTTTCTATTAGTGAAAGAATTTTTAAAATCGGTTCAGTTGTTTCGGAGCCTATTCGGTACAAACAAACAAAAAAATCTTTCCTCTTTATAATATTATAGTATAGATGTAGTACTTACTTAATTCCTAATTTCCTTTGAATAAAAGTATTAAATTTAAATCTAATTCTCATCTTAAATTAAGGTAGGTATCTATCTTTCATCATTTTATTTATTTTTTGTTTTGTATTAGATATTTTGTTATTTTTTCTTTATTTTATTTCGTTTATTTTTTATATCTGTATGTGTCCATCTTCATGCAATAAACAGTTTTTTCTTTTAAATTACCCACAAGTAGTTGTGAAAAGTAAGTAGGTACCTACTAAACCACAGCTAATAAGAATTATCATAATCGGCCTACGCATTTGGTCTCTAGAACGCCACATAGAAACAAACATACATACATACATAGACTGATAAACACATTACCCTCCTTTGCGTCGCGCAGTCGGGTAAAAAGGCCTGCTAACTGTTACAGCCCCATTATGGGTTTTATCAGATCGATGGAAACAATATCCACTTAGTATTCTAATGACCAAATCTGGCCGATAACATTGACGATAATGTTAGGTTTAACGAAAATCGTTTTTATCGACAGTTTTAGGGACAACACTTACGTAAGGGAATGGACTATCGGCTATTACAGTTAAGGCATGTACTAAAATTAAAATGCCTTAAAGAGCGGCTATATCTTGCCATTTAAGGTTCCGAACTGGCGAGTAAAAAGGTCAAGTCTTCGAGTTTTCTATTCATATAGGTACCTGCTGTATGAATCAAAATGCGCAAATTGGTATAACATAATTATGTAAGTACCTTGAAGTAGATCAACCAAAATTTTATAGGACTGCCGCATTTTAGACTCAAAATTCATTTTCATTTTCTATTCGCAACTTCAAAATTATTCGTGCTAGCCCCACAATATCCACTTCATAAATTATCTGAACTCCTGGTACACAATCACTAGTCAGTAGATAATCTGTAATATATCACATATCTGACAAATTGTTTTAGTTATGTGTGTACTTAGTTCAGCCGTATCAGTAAGGACCTCGTTATTAGTTACGATCGTATCTGCCTAGGTCGAAAGTTAGTCGCAATAATTCATACGCCTGATTGGGTCCTGAGAAATTGATTTTGTCGCTGATGGGTATAAGCCGGAGTAGGTATGACCTGATATAAGCCTATATTGATGAAAGTGACAAAAGTTAATTTGATAAAATATAATATCAGCTCATTTTCGCTCATTCTCGCGGGTTCGATATTGATATCGCCTTCAATGTATTGCAACAACTCTCAAAATCCCTACTATTTTGACATTTGTTGCAATATAAATAGAAGGCGATATCAATATCGAACCCTCGAGAATCACCCCCCTGTTTTATAAACTGTCCCACTGCTGGGCACGGGCCTCCTCTCAGAATGAGAGGGGATAGGCCATAGTCCACCACGCTGGCAAAGCGCGGGTTGGCAGACTTCACACACCTTCAAGAGCTTTATGGAGAACTCTCAGGCATGCAATTTTCCTACAACGATGTTTCCTTCACCGTTAAAGCAATTAGTGATAATTAATTTCTAATATGCACGTGACTTCGAAAAGTCAGCGGTGCGTGCCTCGGGATCGAACTCGAATCATTCGCCGTGAAAGGCACGTGGTTAAACCACTAGGCTATCACTGCTTTTTTTATCGAAATATAA
Organism: Thalpophila matura; assembly: GCA_948465475.1. Taxonomy (NCBI): domain Eukaryota; kingdom Metazoa; phylum Arthropoda; class Insecta; order Lepidoptera; family Noctuidae; genus Thalpophila; species Thalpophila matura. The sequence continues at coordinate 12,786,010 of OX419196.1, forward strand.
AAACTTAAAATTAATAGGTATATATAATACCTAACAGTGTAGGTTTCATTAGCAAGGAGTGTTTCAGAGTAGAATAACAAGTTTTGTTAACCCTTCTGAAAGCTCAGAGTTTTATGACAGTTGACAATAAAAAAATATTATTATTATACACCGAATTGGTTGCAAATAAGCTCTAGTAACTTATGATTAAGTCGATTTTCCCCTGTATGGTTTACTAGATATGGTACTCTTTACAGGAAAAGCAGCTTTCCTCCACCTTAAAGAAAATATAAGAAAGGAGTTTTTTATATTTCCTTTCATATTCAGGATTAGTGGTTGGGCATGAATGTTGCCAACAATGGTAGGGTGGCGAGGTAAAAATGTAAATTGTTCCGCGCATTTGAAAGCTCGGCCGACGCTGCTCTAATGCATATTTTACATATCATGTGTCGATAAGCATATTTGCATGTGTTAGCGTTCGGAAAATATCTCTTTATCTTTATGAACGCCTGGTAGAATTTTTAACGTACGTTGCAATAACTAAACTCGTTTTGTGGCAGTTTTTGAACTCGTTTTCGTTTTAAAGATGGTGGGGTGGTTTAAGGGCGGGTTGCTTCAAACCATCTGTATTCGTAAGTCAGTATGTAATCGTTAAGTCAGTATGAAATTGTCGCACAAGCCGCCATATTTGACGGTTACAGACACGTAACAGTAAGCTGATACAACTGGCCCTAAATGAGCTATTATTAGCTTTCAGTAATCGTTACCGTTTACAGTGATGGTGCTCATGAATTGAAAGGTACTGAATAAATTACCTTCACTAAAAATAAACGGAATAGCTTAAGCAGCTGTTTTAGCTGCTGAAATCACGAGTCTGGAACTTATGTGGGGTATAGAGCGTTTAACATAAGAATCCCCTACGATACTATGTTGCCTCCCCTGAATGTCAAAATGTTACAACGTTCATAACGGTGTTGGAAGTGTTTTTTCAGCACCAATTCTCTTTCAGCACTTTTTAGTATCCCGCAAATACTTTAACACTTAAACCTTAAAAAACATAGAATCAAAAGACCTAGACAAAGTGATAGACATGGGAGCCATCAAAGGGAATAAGCTCTATAGTCATTATTGGACAAATATTTCAGTTCGTTTATGTGGTACATGAAGCATAATATATGGTACAACTCATTTATAAGGCCAGCTACACACGCGGCGACGTCTAGCTACATTAAGGCGTGGCACCGCATGCTTCAAAGGCGCACGATGCTGTGAGATTCATTCGACAGGCAACACGTGATGTGGTGTGACCACATGCCACAGATTGCTGCGGTTTATATCCATGCGTCTCGAAGCATTGTAATGTAGCACATTGCATCGTGTAGAGCCGGCTTAAATATTACCTATTTGCGATTATTGCATGTCATTTAATTAATGGTGAGGGCAATAGATAATAACACGGGGTATATTAGTTATAAGCGGGGATGTTACGAATGTCATATTTTTAACATTCGCGAATGCGAATGCGAATGCGAATAATCGTGATGCGAATGTGCGAATGCGAATGTCAAATTTCAAAAGAGGCTTTTCTCACAAACATTCCATTTCGCTGGCTCGATTGATAGGCGTAAAAAATTGTCAAGTTTCACTTTTCTTTCCCGGTGCCATGGGAAAAGCTGTCAAAATACCTAGCTCAACACACTAAAAAACTAAACTAAACTAAAAAACTACCTACTTGTATATTTACATACCTAGTCATAAACTGACTGACAACACTAACAAGGCAAACTCACTAAGCAAGCAGCGAGAAAGAAACGCTTTCTATTGGTCGAATGAAACACGTGATGCCTGCCTGCACCTTCTGCGTGCGAGGATCAACCAACCGCGCGGCTCCTGCGTGAGAACTGACACACGACCACACATTCGCATCTCTAGATGCGAATGCGAATGTTGATGCGAATGTTAAAAATGATGCGAATCATTCGCATAAGCGAATGCGAATGCGAATATTCGTAACATCCCTGGTTATAAGACGTCAGACGCGGATACAAATGGGGGCAAACGTCACCCTAAATCATGGATAACAAACGAACATTAGGTATATCACTTTTTTTTAGAACGAATTTTCCGGCATAAATGTTTAACGTAGATAAAATCATACAATCCCTGTATCCCTGCCTGTAAGAAGTTCACAAATTGGTCTTAGTATGTATAAGTGTATGGTTATAGGTAGGTACATACCTATATAGGTGCTTATCACCGTAAGTAAAACACGCGCCGCATTTCGTCTGAACTCAATCTTACTAATTGATTCTCTCATTCCAGGAAACCGCTCACAAATTGTTTTAGTATGTAGTACCTACCTATATTTCCATATTCTGATTTCCTGCCAGCCTGTGGTTTAGATAACCTTCAAATTTTAACTAACAGTCGCTTCCGGTTATGATTCGCCAAAGAAACTTATAAATGGTATACATTTCTCATTGTAATAACCACTTTGAGTGCTATTCGTTTTGATGAGTCTTCCCTTTTTGCGTAAATTAACGTTATGTCACGTAAATTAAAGTCTAATGGCTGAAGTAGACTGACTTTTTAATAAAGCTAAAGGCATATTTTTATATCATAACTTCACTTGTTCGTTATCATGTAAAATTATGTAAAATGTAATAAAATAAAAATAAATGTAAATTATGTACTTAAGTAAAATTATGAATTACCACCCATAGGGTGAATATCTATCTAAGTACCGTATGTATAACTAACTATTTGTATAAATAATAATAAATAATAATACTTACTACTTACTAATATTATAAGGAGAGATTGCGGATGTTACCTATTAGTTGTGTATGTGTGTGTGTTGTGTACCTATGTGTAGGTGGAGGGTAATCGCCGGATCTGCTCATCCTATAATAAACTCAAAAACCGATTTTAAAATTTAAAGTAGAATGCCAGTAGAATGCTAATTATCACTGAGTAGGTACCTACTTACCTAACTTAAGCTACTTTTTATTTCCGACTAGAGCTTGGTGAAATTGGCCCTTCATTACAAAGGACATTGGCAGTTTTGGGCTTGATATGGTACAGTAATAAAAGCTTAACCAAAAATAAAAATACATTTTAATTGTTCTTTGCCTAATTTATCTTAGAGATTAAGAATTGGAATCAAAAATCGAAATAGATAAGAAATAAAATGATTATGCCGTTGACATTTTGAAAAAACCAATAAAACAAAAACGGGTGCATGCTGGCTAGCGCGTGCCTCCACAGAATATCATGTCGACAGCAACTAAAACCTTTGAATTGAGAACTCATTAGTCGCGCTGTACTTCATTGGAGCATTCACACCATACTTAACCTCACTGTCACAAATACGATAATTTCTCTTTAATCCAATTACGTACAAAAACAAATAAAAAATGAATTTAAATACTCTTGAAATACTCGATCACACCATACTAATTTCATATCTGTACCGACATACACAATCTGAAGCCCAGCGTTCTATGGGCGTCTGCCGTGTCATTTATGGACGAAATCGCTGACAAGTATCTCCAGCAAAAATATAGGTAGGTACTGTATATTATCAACAACATTATTTTTCTACTAACTGGTTGTTTGCACAAAAACGTTTGCAAGATTGTAGAAATATTACTAAAATAAGTTTCTTCATAAATTTCACTTAGCACGTAAATAATCGTGTGACTATTTCATTTTACATACATAAGCAGATATTTGAAACCCCACATCACTAATAATACTGGTGAATGTCCCAATCCTTTGATGAAGGTAATCCTTTGGGCCACGCATGACGGGGTTAGGGTATGCCTATTTTTAAATCAGGGACGACACGGCTTCCTACCTTTCCGTAGATTCGTAATAACGTCATCGCTGCCTTTTCTTAAGTGTTGAACTCAGCTCCTGGCCAAAGAATACCCGCTAAGGGCCAAGTACACCGACAAGATAACAGTCTGATACATTGAAAACGGCCGTTTAACATATCTATTATCTATAAATATAATATCTTCTACGTAAAAGTCATGTTAAACGGCCGTTTTCAATTTATAGAACTGTTATCTTGTCGGTGAACTTAGCCCTATGACAGTTAAATAAATACTAACAAGGCAGTCTGTGCTGTAAGTTATTATAATTATTAAGTCTTGTGAAGCGTTAATAGCTATACTTAATTAAATTTTAAAATCTGTTTTACCATACCTAGTTCTAAGCAAAAACTCCAAAGCTTTGCATCATAATTTTATTATTCTCTTCCATACGTAGGTAACGTCAATCTGACTGGCTTTTCTTGATAAACCTCCATGTAGAAATGGCAATTAATGGTGTTTATGGATTGGTTATTGAACCCAACAAACGAATTAATCATCTTCAACAAAAATGTATCCATTCACAACGCAGCACCAGTATTACTTTTAGATAATTTCCCTCGAGAAACTTCGTAGAAATCGCAATCCGAACTTCAAACACAAAAAAAAAAAACTAAAGTCTAAGGGCCTATGCACACCACGTTTTTAAAGCGCGCCGTACACGGACGGCGCGCTTTTATCCTACAGAGGTCTACAGGCTGCGTCTGACTTGCGTGCGTATCGCGTCTGTATGGCTACAAAGGCACGTCGAAGGCGCGCTTAAAAAACGTGGTGTGCACAGACCCTAAGAGCCCTTAGTCGATTTTCCGCGACTCTTAACGCCGAAACGGCTGCCGAGCATAAAATTAAGCGCATAAATATAGCAACGTACATAGGCAAATGGGTGTTCCAAGCGTTCACAGGCGGCTGCGTGGACGCCTCTTCATTAGCGCAGTAGACGGAAAATTAGCTCTCGTCACCTAAATGCACACCTGCGACGCTTGTGCGCAACTAACCGTGATAAACAACGTTTGATATATCATGTAATATAATGTAAAGCACTTGTTCAGTTTCTTCATAAAAAATTGAGCGCACATTTTCGACAAAGGACGCGTTGAAGCTCGGAAAAAATTAAGGAGCTGTCCAACTAATGTGTTAATTACGTTACGTGGAGGCGTTACTTTTCCTTGTTTTTTAGGTAATGTAATTAACACCTGGGATTTCTTTAGGGCTCATCAAAATTAATTGTTCATATACATTTAGATAGTTGAATTTGACGCACGAAGAGAGCCTCCATTGAGCGCGCCTGGTAACGCAAGTTTTAGTCTGACTAATCTCTTCACCATAGTGACTTAAACAGTCAATTACCTACCTATGTTAAAGTATAGGGTACGGTTCACTATAATATTCAATTACCTACCTAGGTATGTTAAGGTATAGGGTACCTCCTGTTAGAATTGAATAAAGAATTAAAGACTTTATCACATCTGTTGTCAAATCTCATACCAAATGATTTGATTGGTTCATTTTTGTCAACCAAAGTTAACCGCTAAAACATGGTTTTTATCTTGTTCGAAATAAGACACAAATTCTCACAAATCCATTACTCAAATATTCTTCTCCAGAGAGTAAAAGATCTACAGTATCATTCTTCATCTCTCGCGGTACCAGGATCGCAGCACTTCTCAAGAGGTCCATCAATCACGCGTCAGATCAGACACGGATCAGTGCGCGCCGTGGAGTAGATAAATTGTCTATGTTACATACACAAATATTAAGGAGTTGAGTTATAACTCAACTCCTTTCCCATACATGGGAAACTTGAAACAAACGATTTCATTTTGATTTTTGATGTATAAAGAAAGAGTGAGCGATTACTTATGATACAATACAGTTGTTACCTACGTTGTTAAAATTCAGCTTTAAGCCAAAGATTCGTAATAAACTTAGGTAGGTAAGTGTCGTGTCGTTCGTGATGCATCACTAGGAAGATCATCGGCGTCATATATTTTGTATTCTGTGATGTGCATAGATTCGGAATCCTTTGCGGATGAAATAGTTTTTGTACACGTTTCAAACTAATTTTCTTTTATCTGAACTCCGCGTATTTCATTTTAAGATTATTACTTAAGACTAAAACAATCGTCTTCAATTTTCGACACACAATTTTTAAATTCATCAATTTTCTTTTCCAATTTACGTACACATTACTTCAATAGCTTACAAAACATTACAATCCCGATTTCTCGAGTACACAGGCCTCAACCGCATTTCCTCTAATAAAAATCCATCGTATCTCATCAGGGCAACATAAAACTCAACATCTACTTGTACTCAACTCCCGTGGCCTCACGTAAGAACAAGTGAATGATGTGCGTGCTCATACATATTCAGCGGCATCGCACTCACTTACTGCGGCTCGGCAAGCGACGCCATCTTACCTTTTATCTTGTTTATTTTCAGGGCCCCAAGTCTAGTATTGCAATTGTGTAACGGCTCGAATACACCAAATCCGGATGGCCGACAAAATCGGTCGTGTTGGTGTACGCGCTCTCTATAATTTACAAGTGTTTGATTCAATCGTCCGAGTTCGGCCGTCGTCGTACGAGCAAAGTTCGTACGATGACGGATTTGGTGTATTTGAGCCGTAAGAAAGGTCTCATAATGACATCATAACTATCAAAACCTAAGTCAAAATCTTTAGTCATTGGCTTAGAGTAAGACTATCTCTTTGGTCATTGGTCAAAGCCAACAATAACGATGTCATTATGAGACCATTCTGACGCGATTATGACAATTGCAATAGCAGACTTGGGGCCCAAGTATTTCGTATCATAAGACACTCGTGTGTAACGGATTGATTTGTATCTAGGGTTGTCGGATGGCCCAGACCCACCGGGATTGTCGCGGTGTATATCCCGGTCCTGGAATTTCCAAAAATATCCCGAAATAATTTAATCTCTCAATTTAATTCATTTATTCATTAACAATTTTTACATTGTGTCTGAATTTTCTTGATGATTTGAGGGTAGGACTAAATACACCGCTGACTGAATTTTATCTCTAAAATTGGCTTCAGTTTGAAAACGCTGCAACGAATACACCTCTTATACTTATCTCTCAGAGCACATTATAACACAAAGACAGGCGTCAGTATTGATTTCGTATTATCCTGAGAGAAAACAAGGTTTGGAAAATAAATCATGCAAGAAAATAACAATTTGTTAAACGTAGGCGCCGACGGAGAATATTGCACGGTCATGTTGTTTGTGTTTATACTTTGTGTATTGGTTATCGAGACACGAAAGATAAATGGAGTTTTAAGGCTCCTCCATACAGGTGCGATAATTTTGCAACCGATATTGCGATAAGGGGTCTCGGTCCTGTCCACACAGCTGCGTTTTTATCGCGCGATATTTCCAACGTGTATGTGTCCACGTGTTATTAACGGTCGATAATATCGCATGTCGCGTTACTATCGCAGCAGTGTGTAAAGCTCGATTTAAACCAAACAAACAAAGAACTAGAGTAGAACAAGAGCATTCTTTCTCGATCTTTTGTATGTGTACCTACTCTTTTCGGAAATAAATATTTTTATCTTTTTATAAACGAAAGCTCGCTTCAGCAGTGTTTACACCAAAATATGAACGAGTAAAAATGACAACCAAGAACTAGAATAAAGTTCTTGCACAATAGAACAACGAAAGAAGTGTAAACAGACGTAGAGCCTAGACGTCTGTTTACACTAAAATAATTTGACAGAGTGGGGATAGAATGAGCATTCGCTCGTCTGATGTAAATGGCCTTAAGATCGCAGGCGTTCTTATAAAAATGTAGATAAAAATAAATATCGTAATAACGCAAGCGTTATTATCGCACTGTGTGTAGGGAAGTCTTTATTAATTTTGAAGATATTTGCTTTGAAAAGAAAATTAATCAGTGAGTCTTTGTTATTATAAAGAAAGAAAATACGTTCTGTTTCCAATAAAAAACAAGTGAACCACCGTTTTTAATCACTTTGTGTCGTCGTTTTCGATTTTCGTGACAAAGAATGAATCGATGTTTGAACATGCATAATTAAAATATTGCCGATTCCTTCGTTATTCGTTTGCTTTTTGGCTACAGTCGCCTATAATTGATGAATCTTCGTTTCAAGTGCGGTAAAATTCAGACTTCGATTCACTTCATGTTTGTTAGTGGGGTGCGTTGCTAAAATAAATAAGTACACACGGCTACACATCAAGCCATACATTCCCCGTTTACACTGACCTCTCACTGTAAGGAAATCCTATACAAGGCGAGATCAGCTTATACTGGAAATGTATAGCGTGATCTGTAGTCGTGCGTACATGGGCTTCATATAATTTTATGTATTTAATTACGACATTGCCTTAAAATAATAAAATTGTATTCATACATAATTTAATTATAGATTGAGAAAATGCAGTTTAAAAACATGCTAAGGTTTTTCATGTAAACCTATTTAATAGGCTTAAATGAAACACTTTAGCATTAATCTATATTATAAAGCTGAAGGGTTTGTTTGTTTGGTTAAACGCGCTAATCTCTGGAACTACCAGTCGGATTTGAAAAAATATTTTTGTATATAATAGCCAGGTTCATTAGAAATAGTATAGGCTACATTTAACATTACGCTACGACCCTTAGGAGCCGAGCAACGGGGTTGAAACCGCGAGGAACAGCTAGTTATTAAATAAGACAATACTTCACAAAATCGTCGCCAGTATAGGTAGACAGCAGTGGCGAAGGGTCTCTACAATACGATTCCTACCGGCTTCCCTTTGAAGAATAGCACAGGCAGTATTGCCTAATTTTATTAATTAGCTTTTCGTGGCCAGGTAAGCATTTGTAGCTCCGGCTTACCTCTTACAAAAACTGACCCTTCGCCACTAGTAGGCCATCTCCTCAAATAACAAGCCTTCATATAGCACAGCACAGTTCACATGAAAGTATTAAACGTTATGATTTCATAAAGTTTCTCAATTCAATAACATCTGGCAAACTGCTTGCTCGGCAACACCGCCACGGGAGAGCTCCAATTTGAATATCAAATAAATCTATTGCTTCTCTTCGAAAAGTCCAGAATTGCGCATGAATCCTTAAAGCTGTATTTTTTACAATTAAGTACCTAGGTATACTGGTTGTTCAAAACCTAAGGCTTTGGCTTTTTTTATTAAGTTTTTGTTATTAGGGTTCCGTACCTCAAAAGGAAAAACGGAACCCTTATAGGATCACTTTGTTGTCCGCCGTCAGTCACCGGACCATAAGTGGAGCCATCTGCTCATAGATGGCGCCATTGGAAGTATGCAGTAGCGCCATCTATGATCATATTTCGGAACCCTTAGGGCGCGAGGCATACTCGCACTTGTCCGGTTTTTCTTTTTTTATTATTTGCATAAAATAGGCACGCAGAGGTTTGCATTATTCTATAAAAGAAATGAGGGAGATATTTTTTTCTCTTCCACGCATGTTTCAAAATGCTCCAAATCAACATATTTTCTTACTTTATTTCTTATCAGCACAGCTTTTGAAGTTGTAAGCCCCTTGAAATCATTATGACGGGAATTCGTACTAGGTAGCTTTAAAGTTCGTAGAGGCGCGTAGACGCGTAGCAGCTTAGGCCTAGCGTAGCAGCGTAGGCCTAGCGTAGCAGCGTAGGCCTAGCGTAGCAGCGTAGGCCTAGCGTAGCAGCGTAAGCCTAGCGTAGCAGCGTAGGCTTAGCGTAGCAGCGTAAGCCTAGCGTAGCAGCGTAGGCCTAGCGTAGCAGCGCGGCGTAGATACTACGTCTGAAGCGCCGCTCTAAGCTATGGCTACGGTACTAAGCTTTGGTCTACAGATATTTTGGTTAGTCGAGAGTCGAGAACTGCCAATTTGTTTGCGAACGTTCGAGGGAGAATTCTCCCTCGAACGTTCGAGGGAGAATGTCACGGTGAGATTCTCAAATTAGCAGTTCTCGCGGTGATATCACGCGGCGAGTCAATACAGAATAGGCAGGCAGTTCTATAAATCCATTAGGACTTATCTAGGCAAAGCTTTTTAAAAAAAACGAAGATAAAAGAAATCAACCCTATCTAACCGTGACAACCCCATCGAACACCTTTATTACGAAAATGGCGATCTAATTGCACTGTCGAGTCGATTCTCTAACGGCTGCGTTATCTCGCAGATTGGCTGCGTGACGTATCTCGCCCATCTAAAGTGGAGCGATTGAGACCCCTCAATCGCTCCACTTTAGACTTGCGTACGAAGAACATCGAAAATTAGGTTTTTAGTGTTTTTGGTCAACTGCCAAAGACAGAGTAATGTTTTTCGTGTGTATGTATGTCTGTTTCTTTGGCACGCTCTGTAGCCTAAATGGCTTGATGGATTTAAACATATGAGGTTTCGTTCGATTAGTCTTCATTGTGGGAGATACATAGGATAGGTATAGGTCAACCAGAATCTGATGACAAAAGGGGAGATTAAAATTTGTTGCTACCAGCACTGGTGTGGATAAAAGAGCTTTAGCTTGCACCAGCAATTTTCAGAACTTTACACAACTCGTTGGTAACTTCTTTTGAAAAGTGATTAGTAGGTATGCATTGCGATGCCAAAATCTTCAAAGTATTTTTATTTTTATGTCATTAGATTTCTAATCTACCGATAGAAATGTTTTTATTTCTGACAAGTAACTACTTAGTAAAAATGTTATACCTAGGACAAAGCAAAAAAAATACTAAGTTTTAGAAAATCAATAAATGCAGGGATGAAATCTTTTTTTGTTTAATTAGGCCTATCATCAGCATTTAGCAGTGCACTGCTGAACATAAGCGTCTCCTAATACAAGCCAATGAGCTCTATCCATATGCTCTCTCATCTATCTACCACCATCTTGCGAACTACTACTGTGTCTATGGGAGCATTTCATTAAATGTTTATTATCTTTTTGTTACAGATCAGCACCATGGGCCAGCGTTACTTAATAACTTTTTGTGCTTTGATATTCGTCACGGCGGGCTACTGCCAAACTGGTAAGTTAAAAATTTATAGATAGATATAATTATATTAACCCCTTACCAAAGTTCAATAAGGGGAAGTCATGACCCCCCCTTCGGCTGGGCCCAGGTCAACCTCTGAACTACTAATCTAAAAAAAAAGGACTAGTAAAATACAATTAGTGTATTTGACTAACTTGAAGGCTGGATCCGCCCTTGCGTATAATCAAACGTTAAACTTAACTCTTTAGAAACGGAGCCCCCAACGACGGCAACAACGAAGGCGCCTGCTACCACCACCGTGGTGACCACCACCACCACGGCGTGGGAGACAGAGACGCTGAACGAGGGCCAGGCCATACAGAAGGCGCTGCAGTACCTGCTGCAGCACCGCCAGCCCGACTGGGGCTGGGGCAACGATACCCACCACGTTATGCTGACCTTGCAGGTAAATTACGATCCGATAGTTCATCGAAATCTGTTCAGAGGTTTTAGTGTGAAGGAGTAACAAGAGACAAACTTGCATTTGCAACATGTAATAAACACCCTGTTCGATCCTCCTCTTTATGAACAACTTTTACTGTGGCACCAACATTGAAATCGCGAAAAAAATCAGCTGTTCCATAGGTGTGTGTATGTACATTCATTGTGTTCACATAAATCGATAAAATGTATGAAACAGCTGTTTTTTTGCGATTTCGGGGTTGTGTCATACAAAATTATTTATTATGAGTATAATGGCCCCCATTGGGATTGAAAAGGGTTTTTGTTAGTGTGATGAAGTCCCGATATTTATGATTATGATGCTGACCACATGCTGGCTATGTAGGTACCTACATTTATTTGTCACCTATTGCCATTTCGGAACCTGCCATTTTGGATCCGCCATCTTATAATATGTACGTTATATCCGTTAATACTTGGCAAATAGCAAGGGGAAGCTGTCGTCAAACATACATCCGATACATCTCAGTGCCGCGTATTGGCATCTGTGTTAATCTACGGATTAGCTTGTATTATGTGCCTGGATTTAACTCTGTTATTACTGTTATAGGTAGCGTATTGTAGTGAGGTGACCCATTAACTAAGTACATATATCTTATTCAAGGAAATAAGATAGGTACAGGCTGTTCAAATTGAAAGTAAAATAAAGTAAGTTCCTTACGCCTCGTACTTAATAGAAAGAGCTAGAGAGAAAGTCGCATGGAGGGGGCATAACGCTTTTTTCTTACGTGACAATTTCTATCAGTCAGCTCCTACCGCAAGCCCGTTAAGGAACTTCGTTCCAAAAGTGATAAAGTCAACAGGTTCAGGAGAATCTGATCCTGAAAACCAGCCAAGTGTGTGTCAGACCACGTGCAATGTGGTGTTCCGTAGACATGAACTAAGAAGCAAAGGGACTTAAAAACCTCTGCCAAACCTCTGAAGATTTCAAATGTTATGATCTTTATCATTATTGTATTTGCAGTTAGCCAACAACACTGGCAAAGAAATCGAACAGCAAGGCCTGGAGATGCAGTTGTCAGCCAAGCAGATGGAGATCGAAATCCTGCTCATGATGTCCAAGTGAGTCACCATCTACCTTTGACCGCCTACGACCGTGGATGCGATCACGACTAGTTTAGACTTGGACTGTTTGAGGAATGAAGTTGAAGGCAAAAGACAGGTTCAACAATCAGTGGTCACTACACAGTTCTTGTAATAAGTTGCGTCTTGAGGTTAGAATTTACAGCTTTACTTCTAGATCGTCTTGTGATCCACCAGTTATTATACATACTATAGCTGTTACCCGCGACTTTGTCTCCGTGAAACTGGATGAAAAGCCTATGTGCTTTTACAGGTTCCAGGCTACCTCTCTGTCAAATTTCATCCAAATCCGTCAAGCCGTTTCAGCGTGAGGGACTAACAAACACACATACACACACAAACTTTCGCATAAATCATTTAGTGTGATTTGATGTGATTATCCAAATTCTAAGGCATTCAAAGTCTCCATATTTTTAAGGATAAATCATCACAAACTCCTCATCTTCCAGACACCACGAGTCTCCCCCTCCTCTAGGGCGTCTCGCTGCGTACACGCTCGCGCTCGGGGCTCTCTGCAAGGACCCGCGCTCCTTCCACGGCCGCGACCTGGTGGCTGCTCTCCTGCACCGAGAGCCTCCCCATGACCTGGAGTTTGCCTACGCCACCCTGGCTGCTTGCTCCTCAGCCGCCCATGTTCGACGCCGGCATATCAGGAGGCTGTTGGACATCGCTAACGCTGCTTCTGATCATAGTCTTGGTAAGAGGTCTAGAACTTGTAAAAAAAACAGACAACGCAACGAAGAGATAAGTAGGTACACAACATTTCCAAAATTATGGACACGAATCTGTACCCATGACCCATTAGACATTTTAGTACTTATAAAGTCTGCCAGAGTACCTATGTCAAGTACCTAAAATACATAAAACCGCTGCCTGGCCTATACTCGTATACTTAATTCGTCATGTGTACCTACTTATATCCACAAAAACAATAGAGAGTTCGGCTTGAGATTACGCCTCGTGATGAGCTCATGACTCACTTAAGAGTCGCGCATGCCCAAAAAAAACCAAACAAGTGCGAGTAGATACGTCTCGACTCTCGCGCCCTGAGGATTCCGAAATATGCAAAAGCACCATCTATGTCGCTATTACATTAAAGTATTATTACTTATATCATATCTTTATCATAGATGGTGCTACCGCATACTTCTAGTGGCGCCGTCTATGAGCAAATGGTCCACTTATGGTCATGTGAAAGACAGACAACAAAGTGATCCTATAAGGGTTCCGTTTTTCCTTTTGAGGTACGGAACCCTAAAAACACAGCAGACCAAAACCAATTCCCTTGCAGACACGATCTCGATGGTGATCCTGGCGCTGCGCTGCGTGGTGCAGGACCACCGGCACCGCAGCCTCATCCACTTCGTGCGTCGCCCCATGGCCGGCCTGGCGCGCCAGCAGCACGCCGACGGCAGCTTCGGCACGCTCACCACCACGGCGTTGGCTATTCAGGTACACTTTGAGTCCGTGGTGACCACCGGCACCATAGCCTCATCCACTTCGGGCGCGCAGACGGCAACTTCGGCACGCTCACCACCACCACGCTGGCTATCCAGGTACACTTTGAGTCCGTGGTGACCACCGGCACAGCCTCATCTACTTCGTGCCCCCATGGCGGGGCTGGCGCGTCAGCAGCACGCGGACGGCAGCTTCGGGACACTCACCACTACCGCGCTGGCTATCCAGGTATACTTTGAGTCCGTGGTGACCACCGGCACAGCCTCATCCACTTCGTGCGCCGCCCCATGGCTGGCCTGGCGCGCCAGCAGCACGCGGACGGCAGCTTCGGGACGCTCACCACCACCGCGCTAGCTATTGAGGTACACTTTGATGCAGTGGTGACCACCGGCACAGCCTCATCCACTTCGTGCGCCGCCCTAAGGGCCTATTCCTTTCTTATTCCTATAAGGTTTTTGTCGATCTAACAATTGTCGTACTTGTATCGCAGGCGCTGGAGGACTCGGAGTCGGGCCCGGGCGCGCACCAGCACTGGAGCTGCCCGGCGGCGCGCAAGTGGCTGGTGGAGCGCGCGCGGCCCGACGGCGGCTGGGGCGACGTGGCCAGCACGGCCGCCGCCGTGGCCGCGCTCACGCCCGCCTCGCTGGCCGCCGTGCGCCCGCCGCACTGCGCCGACAAGCTGCTCGACAACCGACACGAGCCGCTCGGTGAGACATATTGTGTACAGTCATACATCGCGCGCGCACGGCGGCTGGGGCGACGTGGCCAGCACGGCCGCCGCCGTGGCCGCGCTCACGCCCGCCTCGCTGGCCGCCGTGCGCCCGCCGCACTGCGCCGACAAGCTGCTCGACAACCGACACGAGCCGCTCGGTGAGACATATTGTGTACAGTCATACATCGCGCGCGCACGGCGGCTGGGGCGACGTGGCCAGCACGGCCGCCGCCGTGGCCGCGCTCACGCCCGCCTCGCTGGCCGCCGTGCGCCCGCCGCACTGCGCCGACAAGCTGCTCGACAACCGACACGAGCCGCTCGGTGAGACATATTGTGTACAGTCATACATCGCGCGCGCACGGCGGCTGGGGCGACGTGGCCAGCACGGCCGCCGCTGTGGCCGCGCTCACGTGGTAGGACGTTAAGCTATCCTGATTGAAAACCAACACAGAATATAACAAAAGGGATCAGTTACAACTTGTCTGTTTAGGATCCACACGTTTTTGCAACCTCTTAGAATCTTTTGTTAGTCTTTATTTTAACACTAGCTAAATGGGTCATTTATTATTCCAGACAGCAACGGCGGTGACGGCACTCTCAAGCTGGCCTACCAGTCGGGCAGCACCAGCAACGACTCCGACGCGCGCAACGTCTCCTTCACGTACACGCTGTGGGTCGGCACCAACGTCACCGAGAACTACACGCTGCACATGGTCGCTCCTAGGTAAACTAATAAGTAACGAAAGTACTAGGCAAGCAGGATGAGCCAGGAGCTTTTTGCTACCTAGCATTGTGAGAACTACTAACTAGCACGTGATTCCCCTGCACATGGTCGCTCGCTCTGAACCACGACAAAAGTAGGTAGGTACTAGGCAAGCAGAATGAGCCAGGAGCCTTTTGTTACGTAGCATTGTTTTCTCTTCCGGTCTATGTTCGTAGCATTGGTGGAAAGCTTAGGTTACCTAAGGGTGGAAGTCATATTTTATTTCTAGCCTGGTCTTTCGTGAACAATTTAAAAGAAAAGGAAAGAGATAGGACATTCATAGACAATGTTAGGGGGTATTTTAAAATACTCAAGTGCCCAACCGCCTGGCGGCGTTTATGACATTGACTTGACTTTGACAGATGTTTTCGTCATGACCGCTAGGCGGTACGTATCGCTGGAGGGGATGATAAATGATAAAGCATTGGAGAAGTACTAGGCAAGCAGGATGAGCCAGGAGCTTTTTGCTACCTAGCATTGTGAGAACTACTTTTAGCTACCTAATTATATTGTACGTGAAGCATGATTCTACCCTGCACATGGTCGCTAGGTAAAGTGATAACTGACAAAAGTACTAGGCAAGTAGGATGAGCCAGGAGCTTTTTACTACTTAGCATTGTAAGAACTACTTCTAGCTACTAACTAGCACGTCATTCTACCTGCACATGGCCGCTTGCTCTGAACCACGACAAAAGTAGGTAGGTACTAGTCAAGCAGAATAAGCCAGGAGCCTTTTGTTACCTACGTAGCATTGTGAGAACTACTTTTAGGTACTAACTAGCACGTGATTCTACCCTGCACATAATCTGTGCCTGCACATGGTCGCTCGCTCTGAACCATGACACATTTGTCATGGTACTAGGCAAGCAGAATGAGCCAAGAGCCTTTTGTTACGTAGCATTATTTTCTCTTCCGGTCTATGTTCGTAGCATTGGTGGAAATCATATTTTATTTCTAGCCTGGTCTTTCGTGAACAATTTTAGAAAACAGGAAAGAGATAAGACATTCATAGACAAAGTTAGGGGGTATTTTAAAATACTCGAAGTGCCCAACCGCCTGGCGGCGCTTATCGCTTGACTTGACTTTGACGGATGTTTTCGTCGTGACCGCCAGACGGTACGTATCGCTTGAGGGGTTGACAAAGCATTGGACAAGTACTAGGCAAGCAGGATGAGCCAGGAGCCCTTTGTTACGTAGCGTTGTGAGAACTTATATTATTGGCTACTCACGTGATGCTATGCACATGGTCGCTCGCTCTGTACTTCGACATAAAAAGTAGTAGTAGAATAAGTCGGGATACACTTGCAATTTGTTTGTTATGTAGCATGCTTTATTGTTGATCGAAGGTAGGTACTTAGCATGTGGGAACTACTGGCTAACTAGCACGTGATTACTATCCTGCCCAAGCTTCCTGGCTGACAAAAGTAGGTACTAGGCTAGCAGAATGAGAAAGGAGCCAAATGCTAGCAGAAGGTCCTAAGCTTCATAGGTACCTACCCGAAATATTTTAAGAGGATTATTTTTTTAAATAAATTAATTTAGAATTATTGACACTCATAAAAATTACTAGCCTCTTACCTATTATTTGCAACATCCATTACGCTACGTAGTAATAATATTAATAGAAACTAGCATAATGTACTATATTTGGTAACAATGAATGAATGTTCAATTACAGGAACGTATCATTCTTCCACGTGATGCAAATGGCAGCCGAACTCCACCCGAAATTCAAGTTCGAGGCGAGCGAGTGGCCCAACGGCCACTACGTGCACACCATTGCCGGCCACAAGGAGGAGCCCATGGGCTACCACTACTGGCTGCTGTACCGCCTGCCCGAGATACCCGACCCCGCCAGCCCGCCCGGCAACCAGCTCGTCGCTCCCGTCGGTAAGGACCTTAAAGAACTTACTTTACCCTTCGTCCAACTTTGCTTGCTGCGCTGTGGCTCTGTTCTATGCATGTGTCACAGTATTATGCTGAGATAGCCGTTTGGCGCGAATGTGACAACATATTCGGCTTGGTTCCACTTAATTTTTTTTTGTATGTCATATCAACGCAAATAAATGCATTTTCTTTCTTTCTTTTTTACTTAGCAAAATAGTTTGTCGGTGGTAAATAAGACAAGTCCGGGCACTCGCTATTATATTTACAGTCTGCTGATCGGTGATTGCCGCCGCAGCAAACACATCCGCTCACATTTAGTTGATTGATTGTTTCGCACGCTTTTTCTACGACACCCGCATCTCGCTCGGCCGCTTCGAGAGTGATGGCTAACGTAACTGCCTTCTTGTAGCACAGGTTTTCTTCGGCGAACAGCCTCTGTCTTGTGGTCTCACTTTTTAATCCGCACACCAATTGATCCCTTAAGTTCTCCTCTAGTGCTGTTTTGAACTCACAAAATTTTGCCAACTTTTTTAAATCGGCCATGTAGTCCGCCACTGATTCGTCGTTCTGTTGTCGCCGTTGTCTAAACCTGTACCTTTCAGCTAGTACTGATGGCTTGGGTTGCAAATGATTTGCTAACAGTTCCACCGCTTGCTCGAACGTTAGATTTGCAGGTTTTTTCGGGCTCGCTAGCGTAGATAACAGCTCGTAGCCCTCTTCCCCCATAACGGCTATCAAAGTAGGAAGCTTTACCTCGTTGCTCACACTGTTAGCTAGAAAAAACATTTCGAGCCTTTCTACGTATGCCGCCCAATTTCCCGCCTTCACGTCAAAGGCGCCCAACTTGCCAATCATTTTTCAGCCAACGGTTTTTTTCCTCGTCGCCACTGGTAAATAAGACAAGTCCGTTTGGGTATCTGTTTATTACGAGACTGAGGCGCGGGGTGACATGCGGTCGGACCGCTCGCGCAGTGTTGCCAACTATACATATGTAACAGTCGGAAACCATCCCTAGAGTGAGACATGTCCCGCGCCAAACTTTTATTTAAGACTGATCGGTTCAGCCGTTCTCAAGTATCTAATGCGCTTACCAACAAACAGCATTTATTTTTTATTTATTAGTATTTGATTTAGCCACATATTATTTTATCGCAGTTTAATTTAATCTTCATTAACTGTAACTATTTTCTCTTCCAGGTGTGGACGACTTATTAGTTGAAGACGGAGAACATTATCTTTTCTGGTACAAGAAGTTGTAATTATTCCACCGAGCACCAACCACATTACTGATACCAGGTTGATTGTAGCCCTTACGTCACCCAAAGATCCTGATCACATCATGTATAAGCCACTTTTCAACACCCTGTTTCTGTTACCGATAATTTTTCCAGAACTTAGGTATAAGATTCGCAGTCATATTAACGTATGTATTTCAATAGAATTAATAGAATTTAGGAGCATATTTATCAAGCGATCGTATAATAATGAATTAAATCAGACTAGTTACTTGAACTTATCAAAAAGCATGATATAGCTGTGGTCAATTCGCTAACGTTACATTCAAAAACATTTCAGTGACGTCACACTTTAAAATGTTACAGTGGTGTCAGCTATTCCAAGTGACATGTTTGCTGTGAAAAATACCAAAGATCTATGTTTTCTATGTCGCCATTTTGATGTAAATATTTCCACGTTGTTGTAGCATGAGATACATAAAATATAGGCCAGAAAGTACATGTTTAACTATTACATTATCTTGCTAGCTATTAGCTATGGAATGTGCAGGTCCGATGTCAGATCCCTGAGGAACCCCTTGACTAAGAAATAATTATTACAAGTTTTCTGAAGATTTTTGAATGTCCGAAAATTTACTGATTAATAAACATGATTCTTTTTTTACCCGACTGCCCTGAAATGGGGTAATGGTTTTCGAGTGTATGTATGTCTATTTCTTTGGCATGCTCTGTAGCCTAAACGGCTTGATGGATTCCAACATATGAGGTGTCGTTAGATTCGTCTTCATTGTGCGAGTCACACAATGTAAATTGAATAAATATTAGAAAATTACGCAGTCGAGTTTCTTGATTTTTCTAAATAACTTGTTTATTTTGTTATTTGTTATGGCAAGCTGATAATGACAAGAAGTGCGGCCTTTCTTTATACATATTATCTCAAGCTAAAACATACCTACTGTATGTTCTATCACTGACAAACAATTTGGTTCAGTATTTACTTAATAATGCATTATATTTTAAAAGTGCAATAATTCTGTAATTTGTAATCGTCAATAAATCGTCAGAAAGTTATCATCTCATGATGTTTATCAATTTTCTGAAAATAATAGTAATATTGTTTTTATCTGCAATACCTTGCATGCGTTAGTTAGGCATGTATGATAGCAATTAGATTGGATGTTAAGATTCATATAATTATTAATTCTCAATTTGAAACATTTTTAATACATCCATCGAGTTTATGGAATGTGTATAATGTACTAACTACCCTACTTGCTTGAGTTTATAGAACTATCGATATTAGTGGTTTTTCGGTCTATTTGGCGGAATGAAGGTGACGGGGGGCGAGGAGACTGCACGCGATTGGTTCCTCAGTCGATGCTCGTCGTCTAATTGGACCATTCTCTATTACGTATTGTGATCTGTCTGTTGTCTATTGGCCCGAAAATGTACACGCGCGATCTGTGCTCGTAATTCACGCCGCGACCTATACCTAGCAACTTTTTCTGCATCTCAATCTTTGTTTCTCAAGATTTAAATAATTAGAAAAACAGTACAATATTTCCATAAACTCGTTGCCTATTGTAATTCTAGTTATTATATACTGTGTAATCTCGGAAACAATAGATTTTAAAACTAATCATTTTAGACGAGACTGAACGCAGCGTTATCTGATTGAAGTGCGTTAGAATAACATTTTTATTGTACCTATTGAATGGTTCTTAATAAAGTATGAAAATTCAGTAATTTATGAAGTTTTATTTTCAATATATACAGGGTAAAATTAAAACCAGTGCGGATATTATGTGTGCGGACCGACACTGAAATATGAAAAAAAAATCAGCTGTTCCATACATTTTGATCGTGTTGTAGTGCATTTTTGTAGGGAACAGCTGATTTTTTTTTCATTATTCAGTGTCGGTCCCATAATAAAAGTTGATCATATTCATGAGTAATTTCACCTCCTAAATTATCCGCACTGGTTTTAATTTTACCCTGTATACTATTATATCAACAACTTTTATTATGGGATCAACCTGAAATCGCGAAAAAAAATCAGCTGCTCTATACCTACAGTTTGTTGAGAGAACATAAATGTATGGAACTGATATTTTTTCTCGATTTCAGGGTTGGTACAATAGTAAAAGTTGATCATAATGATGAGTACAATGACCCCTTTTCATATTTAGAATGTCTAAAATTACACGCCGTATAGGTATTATAATAATTATTAAAGTTATAACAATACTATTTTAGTTATATTGATTTTTTGACGATTTATTAGTTTTGATTTTTTATTTCTGACGTTTTTCAGATTGCAGAAATAAAATCCAAGCACGTCAAGATCCAACATTTATTAAATTTGTACAATTTACATATAACACCAATATGACCACGTCGGCTAGGTATCTTTACCTAAACAGTGCACAGTAAGCTAAAAAATCGTTCGTATATTGCTTAGAAAATGGAAATAAATGACCTCATAAAAATAGTATTTGAATATATTTTGAAAGTGCTTATCATAAGAACTTACATAATAAGTTATTAAATAACTTAAATCACACATACAACCTTCATTATGATAATAAAATTAATTATTGTAACATAAAATAATATTTTTTCTATTGAGAACATAAATAGTAACTGTTGTAAATTAAATCTACCTGAACTTAATCCTCGCATTTTCACAGATAACAAAATTAAGCTATTATTCTATTGTTTTTCAACCGTTGTCTTTTGCACTTCACCATAGTGTCTCTCATAACATTCATATAATTCTCTTGTCAGTAATCCTTGTCTATTTTAAGTGTAATCGACTCAAAAGAAATCGATAGTATCATTAACTAAACAGAATATTCCCTTGGCTTTGCTTAAATAAACAGCTAATTAATATAACTAAACACAACAATACTATGATCAGCAGCCATAGACACTGCTTCCACACAAATGTTTATCGATAATTAAAATACAAGTTTCCGCGGTCACCAAATAATATACCTCTTATAACTTACTTCATATAATACTTCTGTATAACGACTTCACTGTTAGGAAACATTTAGAAACATTGTTTCAAAACATTTTGCAACATTTGTGTGTGAACAGTGGTAGGTATTAATAAAGGAATTGAAACGAATGAGCCTTCATTGCATAGCCAATATTTATAATATTCAACTAAGAAAAACATTCTGAGATAAACAAAGAACATTGTATTCTTGTAAGACTCCTTAAGTAATAAAAAAGCAATCTAGTAGAGATACAATTAATATGAGCAATATTTATTAAATAATAATTAAATTGTGCATAATAATAATTATAAATAGTCGTGTGGATATAATTAATAGGTGCAAACAGATCCCAACTTTTTTATGTAAGTTTCTGTTTTCACGTTTTCAATGATTGGATCAACTTTTTTTAATAATGTTGCTAGGTAAGTAGAAAATCTTCAAGTCTATAAAGGACTATACATTACTTTGAATCGCTTTTAAACGCATTACACACCGAAACTGCAACTCGTCTGCAATACACCATAACGGTTAACCAAACGTAGGTATTATAAGTTTGTCCTGAGACTACTGCCCAGTTTTTGAAACTCAAATGTAGGTTTTAGGTATGTATGTATGTTTGTCCTGAGACTAGGGTCCCCGTTTCTGAAAGCATGTTCAATTTAATCTGTTGTCAAATCTCATGTCTCATAATGGATCCAGACACTTCGTGAAAAGCGTTTTTAAGCTGTGTTAATATTCTTTAAACGTGAAAGCATCAATTGTCGTTTCAGTGCACAACACACCTCAGTCATAAGACTTAAATTCGAATATTTTCTCATTGGCAACAATATTACAACGTACAAATTCATACAATATACACCGTGACATTTTCATCGCTTTCATCCGGCGATGTAGCCACTATACTCATCATTACGAAAAACTTTTATTATGGAACCAATCCTGAAATCGCGAAAAAAAATCAGCTGCTCTATACACTTTGTTATGTGAACATACAGGGTGGCAGGTTAGACAGAGGAAATATTTAAAGGGGTCATTGTAATCATCATTATGAACAACTTTTACTATAGGACCAACCCAGAAATCGCGAAAAAAAAATCAGCTGTTCCATACATTTTGTTGAGTTATGAACTTATGAGAACATAAATGTATGGAACAGCAGATTTTTTTTTCGCGATTTCAGGGTTGCTCTTATAGTAAAAGTTGTTTATAATGATGAGTACAATGACCTCTTTAAATATTTCCACTGTCTGACCTGCCACCCTGTATAGTAAATGTATGGAACAGTCGATTTTTCTTTCTTCCTAATGTATTGTTTGATGGAGTCCCTAAACCGCGGGATGAAAGCGATGAAGAAGTCAGACAATATGTACGTTGGACTATTGTTTCATTGAAAACATAAATATCAGCTTTCAGCGAATATTATTTACATATACAGTGGAATAGATAAAAAATTATAAAATACTTAACATACATATTATTTATATCACATAGAGTACCGAAGAGGTAATGGTTTCAGGTCAAATCACTTAATTGGTTAAGATTAGAACGGACTGGGTCGAAACGAACAATGATTTCTAATAAAAGATTCACCCTGTATAATATGCGTACGATATTCTATCATTACAACCAAGTATAAAATATCTCGTAATTCGATCACATTGCAACCCACAAAATAATATTAATTGAACAGGTAAATATAACGATGAATAGAGATGAAAATTTACGTAAAAACTGTTTAACCATCTACTATATAAAAATAAGTCGGGTTTTCCTTCCTTGCGCTATAACTCCAGAACGGACGAACCGATTTCCACGGTTTTGCATTCGTTGGAAACGTCTCGGGCTTCGCGAGGTTTATAGCAAAGAAAATTCAGGAAAATTTCAACAGAAAAGCGGGAAAATCTGGTGGCGAAACGGAGTTCGCCGGGTTTGCTAGTCATTTATAAGTAAGGGGGTAAATCAGTGACTAAAAGTTGACAAGAATTTATATGTAAAATTATTATTACGGGCAGCAAGCAATATTTGTTATATGTATAGTTATAACAATCATGATAAAAAATCTCACATACCTTTTCATACACTTATCCACTCAAGAATCCGTTAGCTAGTTTCCGACCCAGTCCTAGCAGAACCAATCTTACCTGACCTCCACATGAATACAATGATATATGAAATAATGGTTCACTAAAATCAATTAGCATTAAATATGTTACCAAAAGGCGCCAACATAAAAAAAAATACGTCGAAAACATTTTGAAACTAAAGAAAAGTAATCTTAGAACATTTTTGACTAAAAGATCACTTACAACTCGAAAAATAAATTTTAAAGGAGGCATTAACCATACAATTTCTATCGTTAAAGTCTCCTTTAAAACTTAATGAACTTTTCTGCAACTCAGCGACAGTTTATTTATTTAACAGTTAATTATACAAATTAAACCACCTAATAAAAAAATGCATCTATCACGTGAAGATCAAGGTAACAATTTTTGCTACTCATCTTAACCGTTACTGCTGACGTCACACCACTAAGGCGTGACCACGATCCGGTTCATGACGGTCGTGTACGCGAGCCCTAATGCCCAGGATACTTCGTGGCCATTCACTTTCTTGAACAACTGGAAATAACATGTTCTTATTAGTATTATTGCTTTTTGCTAGCTTTTTGCCGCGGCTTCGCTTGCGTGGATGTCGGAAATTTTATGCTGCTAGTGATCCCTTGTGATAACAAGGGATCACTAGCAGTATAAAAAATATCCTAATCCAGGTCCGGCGTCGTAACTCGTGATTGATTAACAAACACCCAAAGGGAATTGCTCAGGGCCCCAATTCTGCTATTTGAATAGTGTAAGAATGGTGTCATAACGGCACCATTACTATCAAAACCTAAGCGGTCATTGGCTTAGAGTAAGACTAACTCTTTCGTCATTGGTCAAAACGATGCCATTGAGACACTATTCTGACACGATTATAACAATTGCATTAGCAGACTTGGGGCCCAGTTTGTTCGGAGCTCTGGCTAAAACGTGGACACGTTACTCAATAAAAAGTGTTTTACCAAAAAAATAATTAATTCTGAAAACAATATTTTTGTAACCTTCGTTGCAGGAAATTCTATTAAAAATTATGTAAATAATAAGTATTTAAACTGTTTACAAAGCAGCGCCATTTTTGGGTTACAGACCGTGTCATTTATAATTGATTCACTAGCTGTTGCTCGCGACTTCGTCTGCTGAAAATGGATGAAAAGTAGCCTATGTGTTATTCTGATGTATAAGCTATATTACCGTAAAGTTTCTTCAAAATCCGTTCAGTAGTTTTTGCGTGAAAGAGTAACAAACATCGATCCATACATTCTCACATACTTTCACGTTAATAACATTAGTAGTATACGTACGGAGATGGGCTTCTTGTCGTCGATCTTGTAGGCGTCCTGCAGCAGCGCCACGACGTACACCAGGTCCACGCACGCCCACGGCTGGTCCACGTTGGCGGCCGAGCAGGCGGCCAGCGCCGCGCCGCGGTACTCGCGCACCGACACCGTGCCGCCCGCCATCACGTCTGCGGCCACAAGCAATTCAACACGTTGGTTGCATATCACGCGATATCGCGTTATATGGCCGCTCACGCGATATCGCGTTATGTGGTCGATCACGCGATATCGCGTTATCATCTCTAACAAGTTTCTGTACGCAATAGAATAACGGCCACCGAGAAACGGAACTTGGTCTTTACATTGGCCACTAGCGAGCACAAAAAAAATATTTTAGCCATCGCACGAATCCAAATATTTTTATTCCATAGGAGGATTTTCAAAAACCTGACATGCGAGGTTTGAGCCCGCCACCTCTACCTCACCGTGGCATTGGTCTAATCAACTGAGCTACAGTGTCATGCCTAAATCAGCCGAAATTCGAA
Source organism: Thalpophila matura (assembly GCA_948465475.1). Lineage (NCBI taxonomy): Eukaryota > Metazoa > Arthropoda > Insecta > Lepidoptera > Noctuidae > Thalpophila > Thalpophila matura. Next base: position 12,811,406 of record OX419196.1, read on the forward strand.
TTATTTTAATTTAGAGCTTTTTACGACTTTATAAAATAAATCAAAAATTTTTAACAACATAAATGCGTATAACGAACTGTTTGAAATCTATTTCAAAATCGGGTCTGCCCAAACAGTGTAGAACCAACCCGACCGACCATTGTTTACTTACCGATCATGCCAGCGTCAGCCGCCACGTCGTAAAAGTAGCTCATGGCGGCCACGCTGCCCAGCGGTGGGTGCGAGGGCTCCCAGTCCAGTGTTGACAATACATAGCGCTTCACGACCGCGTGGCACGCTGAGTATACTGCCGCCCGCTTCGCGCCGTGAACGCGGGACGCGCCGCTGTACAACATACAATATAATCAATTGTGTGTAGCGACAGCGACATCTATCGGCAACATCAAGTACTATCCTACATCGCGCAAGAAGAGTTTTCACAGCGATAAGCATACGAGGTGTAAGTTTAATTAGTCGCAATACGAAAAAGGGTCATTTTACTCATCAATGAACAACTTTTACTATGGGATCAAGCCAAAAATCTGCTGTTTTATACATTTATCTTCAACACACTCAACAAAATGTATGGAACAGCAGTTTTATTTTCGCGATTTCAGGTTTGGTTCCATAGTAGTAGTAGGCTATTTAACATCGCTACCCGTAGGAGCCGAACAACAGGTTTAAAACCGCGGGGAACATCTAGTTACACATAATTAATGCAGAGACAGAATATTGTAGTTAGAGATCGGTTATGTCTACTCGGTACTGGGCTCACCTCACAAAGTAGTTGTTAGCGTAAGTCCAGGGATCGCGCTGTATTATGGGGTCGACGCACACGGAGCGTAGTTGTTATCGATGGGATAAGCTCATCGAGCGCTAGTAAATGAACTAATTAGGCAGGGACGGACTGTATGATAGGGTAAACGCGCACGGAGCGTAGATGTTACCGATGGAATATTCCCATCGAGCGCTAGTCCCACTATCCCACTAATATTATAAAGGCGAAAGTTTGTGCGTGTGTGTGTGTGTGTGTGTGTGTATGTTTGTTACTTCTTCACGCTGAAACGGCTGGACGGATTTGGATGAAATTTGGCAGAGGTAGTCTGGGACCTGGAATAACACATAGGCTACATTTTATCCCGGGAAACGCGGGCGAAGCCGCGGGATGAAGCTAGTACGTACATAAATAAACTCAGCAGGAACTGTTTTCGTTAAATTCTACTCGGTTAGGTCTACTGATACTGGGCTCACCTCACAAAGTAGTTGTTGTTGGCGTAGGTCCAGGGCTCCCGCTGTATGATAGGGTCGACGCACACGGAGCGCAGTTCCGTAGAGTTGCTGTCCGCGCCTTCGCTGCGGAACACACCGTACCGCGCCGCCAGTAGACCGAGGTTCAGGTAACTGGAATTGACCAATAGTACACTTTTATAAAAGCCAAATAGTTTATGCTAAACCTATTCAGGACTAGACCACACGTCAAAATGGGCTTTAGATTTGGAAGATGTCCAACAAAGGCTAATCGGTCTACTCTGTTGTCGATAGCGATAATAGGTATATTATACTCAGTTATCGATACCAAAACTATTAGTAATCGATACCGAAACTACTCAAGTATCGATTCCGATACCACTCAGTTATTAATACCGATTCTACTCAGTTATTAACACCGACACTACACAGTTATCGATACCGATACTACTCAATTAACGATACCGATACTAATAAGTTAATAATACCGATACTACTCAATACTCGTTACCGATACTACTCAGCTGTCGATACCGATACTACTCAATAATCGATACCGATACTATCGTGTCAACGATACCGATACTACTCAACGATCCCGAAACTACTCAATTAACGATACCGATACTACTCAGTTATCGATACCGATACTACTAAGTTACCGATAGCTGATACCGATACTACTCGCAAGCTACCTGTGTGTATAGAGGGTGATGTTGTCCCCGGCCGGCACCACGTACTGGTCGGCGACAGGGTACGACGCCTTGTCGTTGTCGCTCAGTTGGTAAGTGATCTGCGTGGAGCCGCCGCCCAGGTCTAGAGCTGCCATCGTATCATCCTCTATTAGGTCTGGAATAAAGGAAATGTGTTAAAAAGTTTATCAAAGGAAGTAGATATAACCTCGTTGGTCTTACTTTCATCCCTTAATCTTCTTAAACATGTAAAAATGAATTGCCGTACGTTGGTCTCGCAAAAACTCTAAAATAACTCGACCGATTGACTTGACACTTTGTACAGTTGTTGTGGGGACGCCAAGGAAGATTAATTTTGATAAAAAATATAAATAAAAAAAAACCGGCATTGCAAAGTATCCGGGCACAGCTAGTCGTAGATAAAAGAGCTATTAGTCCATTCGCTCATTTGGCGTCGCCGTTTAAAGGCGGCGTGCTAGATTTTTTCAAGCGCTTCAAAAATTTATAAATTGGATCTGCATAAGGATTTTTTTTGTCTAATTTTGTTTTATTTTATTTTGTAAAATGCAATCTCCTGCTTATAACAATCAAGAAGTTGTAAAGAATTTTTTTTGTAATGTTGCTACAAAAGAATGAAAATTGACATTTTGATTTTCGTATATTATACCGAGTGTCGTGTTGCCTCTCGCGTTTCTGCGCCTGCCACGAACGCTGGCATTTATATCTGCTTAAAAAGTTTCGTAAAAACCTTCCTGAAAGTATGTAGATTACGTTAGTGAAAACCCCATCCAAATTGAATCAGTAGTTTTTGAGAAAATCGCGCACATACAAACATACATACATACATACGGGACGAATACAGAACCTCCTTTTTTGAAGTCGGTTAAAAATTGACCACTATTTTTGAAAGAACAATTGCTGTACTTTATTGCTAATAGTTACGCGTCACTATAAACTATAAAGTACAGCAGTTTATTGTTCTTTCAAAAATAGTTGTAAATTTTTACGAAACTTTATGAGCGGATAAACTTCAAAAACGTCATCATAGCTTGCCGCTGATATGGTATATTATAAGGTGGTGAACACTTACTGTGCAGAAGATTAATGGTGTACCAGATGAAGATGCCCTCATCAGAGCCGTCCATGATCTTCACTCCATCGACGGCTACGTCATAGCCCAGTCTGGAAATAAATACTATTGGTTCAATCGTGACAATAAGTTGGTGATTTAGACGTCCAATCTGGAACTACAATACGCGGCAGTAAATATTACACACCGAACTTAAGAAAAAGATAATCGGCTAGCTTCAGCTTTGAACGTGAACCAGGCTTTTGTTCAAGATTGGTTGTAGTTGAGAAGTTGTTTAAAACTCATTAGGTAAACTTTTGGGTTAACTGATATTTGCCCGCACTCTTGTCTACCACGATACAATCGTTTATTTTTTCGTCTAAAAGGTTCAATATGTCTATCCTCCAAGTGGGCAAAACCTTCTTTATGCCATTAGCCATCGGCCATGTTTTGTCGTCCATGGTTTTCTGGATCAGCCACGATTGGACAACTCCCCCTCCCCCTGTTTGCGCACACTTACTTGGAGATGGCTTGGGCGACATGATCTATAAGATTCTGCGCTTTCTGCGCGGGCAGTAGCCTCAGGCCGGCCGTCGCGCGCACGATCAGCGGGGTCGACTGTCTCTTCTGTGGCGGCGTCAGGAACTCAGCCTTCTTTATAAGCTGCACTATTGTGTCCGCGCCCTAAAATATCAATGACGATCAAATTTTTAATCCTACTTCCAACTAATATTATAAACGTGAAAATTTATGAGGATGTAAAGATGTATGGATGTTTGTTACTCTTTCACGCAAAAACTACTGAACGGATTTTGATGAAACTTTACAGTAATATAGCTTATACATACATCAGAATAACACATAGGCTACTTTTTATCCTAAAAACGCGGGCGAAGCCGCGGGCGGAAGCTAGTACTTACATATATGATATGATATGATGATGATATGATATGATATTTTATTCTGTAAATAGGTTACAGGTAACACTTTTACACGTCAAAAATTGTTTTGATTTTTAAGCTATAAAACAGTACCATGACCACTGACTGACAGATATAACCAGTGGGCGGAAAGTGCTAATTCACCTATAATACCGAAAATTGGACACTTTTTATGACAACATTTTTTACGGGATGCAAATTGTCCAGGGTTTTGGGACTTCACTTAAATACTATTTTTTTTTTTCAATTCATTTTGGTTTTCCAGAATTGACAACATTTCAGTAGACACGCTTTTATCATGTTTTTTAGACACGCTCAAAATATGTAATAATAATAAATAATAATTATTGAATTACTTACTTTTTCTGGGTCATCGGCAAAAGACGATAGGCCCGGCTTGGATTGTTCAAAATATTCATCTACTAAGTCCAAGTTGCCTTGGCCGAATACTGTAACAAAGTTGTTAGATATTAATGTCGCGTTGTGTATTTAAACTCACGCTTATATATCCTCTGGGGTAAGCAAAGGTGTATAAATACACCTACCTGGGGTACTATTGTACACCTGCATGGGATACTATTGTACACCAGCAGGGAGTACTATTGTACGCCTTCACGGTGTACTATTGTACACCTGCATGGTGTACTATTGTACACCTGCATGGTGTACTTATGTACCTACACCTCTATCTGTTCATCTGAATCCCCTCCAATGCTAAATATACTTGTACTAAAAGTGGGTTCACATTAATAGTGCAACAGGCAGGGTGTGATCTCGCGGACACTGAGTACAAATTGCGCAACTGTGGAATTTAACTCATAGGACCTCAAAAAATGCGCACGCGTTCGTTGGACAGGTCTTATATTTGAAATCTTATTACATAAAAATTAAAAAATAAACTTTATCTTACAAAACTATATTCATTTTTTATTCGTTTTATAATAATTTTATTATTATATACCTAGATATTTCCACTCATATATTGTGGGAACTTTGTATAGTTTAAATGGAATAATAACAAATCACGTTTCAGCGAAAACTTTATTTCGCTCATAAAACTCAATTACCTACTATTTTGCGTTGTGTAGTTGTGAGTGTGACTGATTCAATATTACCTATGCCTACGTAATTATGAAAAAGCGAGTTAATAAAAACGTGGTAAAAACTATAGACAAAAATTACCCTAGGTAAAAAAAAATACGTAGGTAGGTACTCTGACCCCCCTTGCAAAATAATAAACACGGAATAAAGTAATGACAAGCATAAACATAAAAAAATGTATGGTTATAAAGAGTTTATTCACGGTATAACTTTATTCCGAGTTTATTTGTAAGGCCTAAGAACAAATGTGTAACATTCCGGACTGTTGAAATTCGGAGATAGATATTTCGAATTAATGTATGGTTATATTTAATAACACATGAACAAGCTGCCTAAGACACGATAGAGGAATATATTCGGTCTGTAGTTAGTTCATTAAATATTGACATACCCGCGTTTCAATACAACGTGATGTATGTTGTTCTCCGCAATTATGTACCTACGTCATCGACAACTCTGTGATGTGATTCAATTATAAAGCCGCATAGACGTAATAAAACAATCTCCATGAATCATATGTGATTCACGGGTCAGCGAAAGGGTTATCCACGAAACAATCGATTAAAAACCTAATAGGTAGGTATTATAAACAAAATATTGCAAGTATCACCTACATTTAATAATAGTCTCTACCATTCTTTCAAAGAGTCGTAAATTCATTACAGTAACGTTTCGTAGATCAATAAAAAAACAACTACATAGTAAGTTCTTTGTAACATACATACTTACTCTCATTGGGTTGAAGTAGGTAAGTCTACTTACACAATACCGTTTAGTAGTTTACCGTCGAAAGATAAACGTTAACTGATAGATAACACAGCGTTGAACAATTAGTACAAAGTATAATTATATTAATATTACCTAATGGAAATGTTGAGTAATTTTCGTGTTCGATGATAATAATTATAAATTGTATTGTACCAAAAAATATACAGGGGTAGGTATTTAACAATACTTGCAAGCTTGGGTCCACAATTTTTTGTTACCATAAAAATAAACTAAACCGCCTTTAAAAAGAACACAATAATTATATGTGTGAAACACTTTGATTTGGTTTGATTCGGCACCGACTTCCGAAACTGTTTAACGCATAAATAACATTATTGTTCATCAATCATTTTAAGCCTGCAATACATGTTGGCCGAGCGTTGTCGAGTGAAGGCCAATACCAACATGTAGACGGTATATTTGCCTTGTCTTGCTATCGCTCGTTGTCACTTGCCTAGTTGGTTGAGTGTAGACAAGCGCCAACGTGTATAGACCTCATTTGACGTAGCTTGCCACAGCTTGAAGTAGCTCGCGATCACTTGCCTCACTTCGGAGCGGTGTCGGTTTTTCTGCGCAAATCAAAGGCGCTCGCGCGCGCTCACACAATAGTGTTCACATGTTTGTCCGCGCGCTATTATGCGGTTGACGTCAAACTTGCCGAACGTCTAGACAGAAGCGCTTGCCTTGTGTCAATCTGTCTAGGCTCGCGTTGGTCTAAGATCGGCCAACATGTATTGCAGGCTTTAGAAACAATCGCTGGTTACGGCTTCGTGAATTATGCAGATAAATAATTGCGGAAAAACACACTCACCTGTAAAAGGTACTCTAAACTTATAAGCAAGCACCCTGGAGCCCGAGGAGCCGGCGTCGATGATGACCGCGTGGTGGTACTCGCTCTCGTACCCCAAACTCTTGGCGAGTCCATCCAGCCATTGCGACTGGCCCGCGAACAACCCTGCGACATAAAACCTCATGCTAAATCGGAATAACACAGACACAACCTTTGCCAACATTATAAAATTAAAAAGAAAGTTCTGTCAAAACTTCTCCCGCGTTTTTAGATGTCAAAATTCTTCATCAAGGACTTACAATCGTCTGGTACATAGCCAGTACGATCTTATACTAAATAAATGTTATAATGATAAACAGATGATTGGTCCTAGTATATTATTAGAGGGGATAAGTTAAACATCATTAATTACATGGACTGACCTAGATTGAACTTTACACAATACGATACAAATCCAGTCTAGCTAAGTGTTTGTACACATTACTACTATTATAGGTACTTAATTGTAAATACAGGCAGGTTAGACAGTGAAAATATTTTAAGGGGTCATTGTGCTCATCATTATGAACAACTTTTACTATGGGACCAACCCTGAAATCGGGAAAAAAAATCAGCTGTTCCATATTTATGTTCACTGAACTCAACAAAATGTATGGAACAGCAGATTTTTTTTTCGCGATTTCAGGGTTGGTCCCATAGTAAAAGTTGTTCATAATGATGAATACAATGACACCTTAAAATATTTCCACTGTCTAACCTGCCCTCCTGTATATGTTCACTCAACTCAACAAAATGTATGGAACAGCTGATCATTTTTTTCGCGATTTCAGGGTTGGCCCCATAGTAAAAGTTGTTCATAATGATGAGTACAATGAACCCTTAAAATATTTCCACTGTCTAACCTGCCACCCTGTATAAAGTACCTATCCAACAGCGTATTTTTAACTACATTCCGTTATTTTTATGTAGAATCCTGAATCGTTTACTATAACATCAAATCCTCTAAACAATTTAATTTAATATTTTCTACAATTAAAATACCTATCTATATTTTACTTTGTACCTCTAATATAAAAGGGTTTACTTCGCTATTAGACTTTTAATCTAAATACACATTTTTACGTAAATAGTCCTCAATTTAAATGACCTCGGCATGTATAATAGTAATAAAAGCAAGTACGTTCGTTTCAGCTATTTATTCAGCTGGTATCTATGCGTGAATTATAATAAAATTATGACAGGTACACTGGTATGACCCGGCACATAAAATATTGGCAATGGCTGTTTGCACATTACCTCTTACATTTTTATTAAATAGACTGCTAAAATCATAACCATTCCTTTTGGCTTTAATAACTTAACCCCCTTACAAATAAACACGGAATAAACAACGTCAGTATAACCGTACATTTTAGCCCCTTTACAAATAAACACGGAATAAACAACGTCAGTATAACCGTACATTTTAGCCCCTTTACAAATAAACACGGAATAAAGATAAGCAATGAATAACGTCAATATATAACCACATTTTTTTCTGTATAAACTTTATTCCGTGTTTATTTGTAGGGCGGTAATTGTTTCGGGGTCACAATCAACAGTCAAGATACAGATCTTGGGGATCGGAGAATTTCAAAATAACCTATAAGAAATATTGACGTCGCTATCTAGTCTCACAATAAACACTTAAAAACGAGTTATAATTAATTTACCATTAATTATCGATACAAAGAAATATACATACATAGTAGCGCCTTGAATATAAACTTTGCCATGCCTTCGAGATTTTTAAACCCGATATAAATTGAACGGAACCAAAGAAGTCGTTTTAGCGCACGAACACAAAACGAGCACAACGCAGTGTAGTATTAAATACGCACAGTAGTATGATTTTATTATTATGTATGAATAAAACTTGTCCACGAATCTTGGATTAAATATAATTCTTGTTGGCGATTAGTAGCCAATAAGATAAAGGCCATGAACTGTCAATGTTGGATAAATTAATTATAAATTTCCGGAATTTATATGAGTTTTGAACGAATAAAAAAAAAACAAAATGGTGTTGTTTATAAGATAATCTATATAATCAATGCTCTGTATGAGAGGCCTTTGCTTTCTGCATTGGGTAAGAAACAGACTGGTATTATTAACAAAATTATGTTAATACACAATTCAAGACCGAATTAAAAAAAAAAACCGGCCAAGTGCGAGTCATACTCGCGCACCGAGGGTTCCGTATCAGTTTTGGACGTATAAAGTGAAAAAAACCGGACCGCAAAACTAAGTTTGTTTGTGAAAGAATTTTGATGATTTTGAAAAAACTGTACTAGTTAGGAACATCGTTTTATTTTTGGTGCAATATTTGGGTCAATTCCTATCAACTCTAATTATTTCAGATTTTTCACTCCGCAAACTTCGGAGATAAGCGGGGGGGGAATGGTATTTTTTCAGACATTTTTCATCATATGTCGAAAACTGTGAGACATAAAATTAAATGAAAATATATTTTGAAATGCCCTTTCATTATGATATGTCACTTGACCCAGTAACCCCACTTTGAAATTTTGGACCCCCACTCCGGCCCCTTTTGCAATGAAAATAAAAATATTTTTTAATTTTTTTCATTTGCAATAAAGTTAGACAAGCATTCTTTATAACTGACTAACTTTTTTGACTGACTGACTCACATAACAAAAGCTATACGGGACATTCCGTGGTCGGGGATTCTTAAAAATTTACAAAAAAAAATACTTAAATGACAACTCTTTGAAACTCATGGAAAAATTCAAGTTATTGATTACAGTTACGTTTTATACAATACAATAAAGTCATCTACATACAAGTCATCTACATACACATGATTACATAATATTCAATGTTTTGATGGGATAAGTTACAACATAGGCGGTTATTTACATGTCTAATATTACAATTAAATGTACACTATTAGGTCCACAATATTAAACTATTTAGGTACTCCTTATCAATGATCTACAACAAAATACCTGATAAAGTAATAATTGTACGCACGAATTTTGCTGTGCCATTCGTCATTTTTCACTTTACGCGCGTCCGAATAAATGGAAATGTATCTATCTGTGAAACAAACTGAACTGTAACCGTCATTTGGCAAAATATCGAACTAGAAAATACATTTAATGTCTCCCTTAAATAATTATAATCTATACTGCTTTTAAATTAAAGTTGGTTTTCGCACAATGTACAGACATATACGCGACATTGAAAATAAATATCGTTTCGTGTGACGAAACTGCTTTAAATCTCGTTCTAAGGGTATGCGTACATAATAGGCATACAAAGTATATTGGTTTATTCCACTTTGTTCACCTAGGTGATTAAAAAAAAAATTGGTACGATAAATCGTGAGCGATAAAATGTTTTTTTCATCCCACCATCTCGGAAAGAGTATTTTTGCTCTTTGAGATCTGAGTGCAAAAGCCGTTTTTACTCTCTAGAGGATAAAGTAAATTGAATTTAGAACATCGTGTGCACTAAGTTAGTGAATTCAAAACATCATTAAACCTATTTATTTCTACCTCTATGGTGCCGAATTTATAATACAACCTTTTTTTCCTCGCTCAGGTGGGATGAAAAGATGTTGCACTTGAGTGCAAAGAATTTTCACCTCGTGCTCTTTTGATTCCCTCGCTAACGCTCAGGATTCTAATTTTTGAATCCTTCGCTTGCTCGGTCATCAAAATTTACATGATAACATTTTTTTTACGTTATCAGTTGAAATTGAACAACCGCTAAAATAAGTTCGAAAACTATAATCTATAAAAAATGTAAATAACCAATAGTTAATCACTATATGGTAATATGTAGTTGTGAGCCTGCTCCTTTAAAAAAAGAAAAATCAAGAAAAAAAAGTCTGTCCAAAATTGTGTTTATGTAGGTATTAATTTCAAGTTCACGCGTGTTTTTTTAATATGTAGTTTTAGTAAAAACGAGTGTAAGTAAAACGTCGGGTCCACATGCACACCTAACTTAATGAATACAATTATTGATCAACATAATTAAAATTGTAACTATAGGTTACCTAGGAATTGTTTGATGTTGATGTTGACAGAGACTGAATGAGTCAGCAGCACTCAGCAATGGAAATCCTAAGTTGTTATTCAATGATTATATTTATAAATTGATACCTACAATATTATGTTGGTTACATAGTGAACCACGGAAAGCAGTGCGTAGTGGTTTTTGCAACATAAATCAATTAATTATTATTTTTATTTGAAATGGCACAGTTATACAGGGTGGCAGGTTAAACAGTGGAAATATTTTAAGGGGTCATTGTACTCATCACTATGAACAACTTTTACTATGGGACCAACCCTGAAATCGCGAAAAAGAAATCAGCTGTTCCATACATTTTGTTGAATTATGTGAACATAAAAATGTATGGAACAGCTGATTTTTTTTTCGCGATTTCAGGGTTGGTCCCATAGTAAAAGTTGTTTATAATGATGAGTACAATGACCCCTTAAAATATTTCCACTGTCTAACCTGCCACCCTGTATAAGTATAAATGTGCCATTTCAAATAAAAATAATTGATTTATGTTGCAAAAACCACTACGCACTGCTGTGTATTTCCGTGGTTCACTATGTAACCAACATAATATTGTATAAGTCACTATTCATATAAAGCAAAATTAGATAACTTTTCTGGATTTCCACGACAGAAATTTTACTCTTTCATCTCCATTTCACTTGTTAAAGATACAATGCAGTGAAAACTTATATTTTGAAATACATACTTAATATCTACATATTTAATATCATGCGAAAGAATCGTGAGGTCTTGTGTTCGATCCCCGGGCTAGGGTTAATTTTTTGTGGCTTTGTATTAGGAAATTCTCAATAACCCGGAGTTTGGATTTGTTTCCAGTACCCAATTTATTTATCCTTGATTAAATACACTATGGTTTAGGGCCAAGTTCACCGACAAGATAACAGTCCGTTATATTCAAAACGGCCGTTTATCATGACTTTTTCTTAAGAAAAAAAAAATGTTACGTCTGTTTTCAATTTATCGGACTGTTATCTTGTCGGTGAACTAGGCCCTTAGTACAATAATACAGGTGTTTAGATTTTCTAATCCCCTTACAAATAAACACGGAATAAAGTTACACATTTCGAATTTCGTTCTGAAATCTAATTTCAAAAGCTCACATGCATAATCTGCAACACAATTGTACGAAAATTTATTTCGTAATAGATTTTATTAGTTGGTTCATGCATGGTCAAATAATTATAGTAACAAGGAAAACATCCAAACATCTAGAGCTATATTGACCTGTGATGAGATATCATTGTATGCACTGTATCTATATCTATAAATAGTATAAACATAATCACATTTCGTGTTTGTTTATCCGCTTAGTTATTTTAAACCACACAATAGATTTGAATATGGATTTCACCACCTACATAATTTAGTGCGCAAGGTTTATGTGTATAATACGTTAATATTAAACTTAGATACAGCATCGAAATCTCGATGTGTCAAAACATCGAGATTTCGATGCTGTATCTAAGTCGCCACATCAGTAGATTGTACTCATGCAAAGCAGGAGCGGGTCGCTAGTAAACAAAACATCAATGATTTGATTTCGTATTGTATAGAAATGGCGGTTTCCAATATGAACTAATCCTAAAGTGATATGGTAGTACCTATATCACGTCACATGACCACATAAGAGACAGCAAAAACGGAGACAAAGTATGGGAATTTCAAGGATTTCTATAAGAATACGTTGAAACCGTGTGCTTTGGGTTAAAGTACGTAAAAAATGGGTAGGTACCATTTTAACGGCTTTTTCAAACGCTTCTATGTTGTAGACTTTTATTTGCTTCTTATGCCGTTTAGTAAATAAGATCTCGGTCTAGCACGAAGAAACGGGCTGTCAGAGTTCAGGTTTTTTTACTAGGTTGACGAGCAAACCGCTGGGTCTAGATGTAAAGTGGTTACCACAGCCTATAAGCCAACCTGTGAGACAATGCTGAAGCGTCTCAACCCCACATGAAAGTTTCCTTGTTGAAGACGATTACTAATTTAATTTGTGAGGCGAAATAGCGCAGTCACGGTGATATAATTACCTATCTATACAGAAATTGGTAAGCTTAGAATAAAACACCGACTCATTTGTATGATAACGTAAACTAGTTATAGTTCTATACAAATTCATCAAATTTTGACCGTTGGCCATACCGACATTGTTTACAAAGTTAACAAATTCAATTGAAATGGACCCTAGCTAGCTTATGACTTCAACCCACGTATAGGTAACATAAAAACGGGATAAAGTTTTTTTTGCATTACTATTATTCATTGCACAACTTTATTCCGTGTTTATTTGTAAAGCTTTAAGGCGCTCTTTTCCCAAATGTTTAGGTAAGTCGTCAACTTTTCAGTAGCGATTGTTCCCGAGGTGTTTTCGCAAATAAACAAATTGTTTGCGAATTTTAAGTTGTGTATTTTTTCTCGCCGAAAGTGTACCGAAAATATACGTCGGGGTTGCCCTCTAGGCACATCACAGCATCTAAGTATGGGAGTTATTCTTGTCAGGAACAAAATAGTACAAATCTTACATCTATCTTTGATATCCAACATCAGCCGGCCTAGCATGACCACGATAGAAACGGGTTTTGTCTACATATAAATAGACAAAGTGACAGATTGTAGAAACATTTCTACGTTTTATGAATGAAACGGTAGAAATGTATCTACAATCTGTCACTTTGTCTATTTCTATGTAGACAAAACCCGTTTCTATCGTGGTCATGCTAGGCCGGCAGTAATTAATTACTAATATGTTTCAATTAATAATTATCTGTTCATCTTTTATATCAGCCTGATAAAGGCAGTTACATAGGTACCTATATAATTTATCGAGTGATTTAACGATTTCTCATTAAACATTAGTTAGTTACAGACAAAACGAGTTGAAGACAGCTATAATATTTATTGGACTGTCTATAAATTCATATGGCTGTTATATTTATATGTGGTATCCATGACAACATTGACGAAATAAATCTGGTTTATAGACTAGACTCATGCATGCGTTATCAACAGTCGTCACCAAACTTAGACAATGAAAACATATACAGGGTAAAATTAAAACCAGTGCGGATATTTTTGGAGTTGAAAGTACTCATGAATATTATCAACTTTTATTATGGAACCGACACTGAAATATGAAAAAAAAATCAGCTGTTCCCTACAAAAATGCACTACAACACGATCAAAATGTATGGAACAGCTGATTTTTTTTTTTTCATATTTCAGTGTCGGTTCCATAATAAAAGTTGATAATATTCATGAGTACTTTCACCTCCTAAAATATCCCGCACTGGTTTTAATTTTATCCTGTATAGCTAGCTGTGCCCCGCGGTTTCACCCCCGTCGCTCGGCTCCTAAGGGTCGTAGCGTGATGTTAAATAGCCTATACAATTTCTCATGAATCTGGCTATCATATACAAAAATATTTTTTCGACTGGTAGTTACAGAGATTAACCCGTTAAAACAAACAAACTCTTCAGCTTTATAATATTAGTATAGATACTTTAATATTTCATATTGCTAGTTAAAAAAATACCTAGGTAGGTAGGTATGTCACGAGTTCACGACACGACTAAAATGCTATAAAAATAATATTTTATCGATTTTCTATCTGTTGTTAATATTACAAAAGACTAGGTACAACCTATAATACATGGGTAGGTACTTATCACATTTTGTATTTTTTTTTATGTTTTGTACATACAGCCCATGAATATCTTTATTAAATAAGCATTGTTCTAATAAAACGTTTACTGTATAGTATAATAACATGAAAATATTTACATTAATATCCACCTGTATAACTAAACAGCTATTCACGCTAACTTGTATAATATTGTAAGATGCATACTTGCATACCTACTTTGAATAAAAGAGCCATACAAATAGATATAAGTAGGTAGGTACAAAGAATTTAACAAAACATTTTTTCAAACAAATTCAATAATAGCTCTGAGTTTGGAGTTTTTTCATTACTTCAAAGTATGTTTTGAGTACTTCAAAGAATAACTTTGAAGTGATTACTTACTTCAAAGTTATTATTAAGTTTCTTTCTATTTAAAAATCACCTAAACTAAATTAATGAATATTTTTTACTGAGCCAGTGAATTGACAAGATTTTCTATTTCATGAGACTGTCAGTCAACAATTTATTATGGCCTTTATGAACAAACTGTCTTAATTGCAGAAATTATGTTAATAATTCAGAAGCATTTAGCTAGGCTTGTGGCCAACTATCGAGGTCTGAACTGCTACAAACTGATGATGTTGCTATAGGTACCGGCATTAAAGATGATCACAGATTGCGCATGTACATTTTCCGTCCAATAGACAATAGACAGTTGACAATACGTAATAGAGAATGGTCCAATCAGACGACGAGCATCGACTGACAAACCAATCGCCTGCAGCTTCAGCGCTCACCGTCTTCTTCTTTCCGTCAAAGATACCGAAAATCGGCTAGTGCGCAGGTAACGTTTATGATCAAGACTAACGCCGGGACTTATAGCTATATGTATTACTATATACTTTACCTTTTTGACTTAAATCTATAATCCTTCTGAATTTTTTACAATCTATTTACAAGTTATTCAAACGATTTTGAATTTGATTCTGTAGGCATAAATAAGGATGGCATTAAAAGCCAAAAACATATTTGCAATAAATCGATTTAATAAACTGTAAATAATGTTGTTATTTCTAATGTTATTTTAAATGAAGTTTAAATAAATCTTTAGATTAATACATACAACACATACACATACATCTCAAAATTTCTTCAAAAAAATCTTACTTCAAAGATGTTTTCTAGAAAAAAACATTGCATTTTTTTAAAATTAATATGTTAGTTGTGTAAGATCAGTATGTGAATGTTAATGTGAAAAAAAACAGAGTGATCTTACACAAACAAAATATAACATTTTAAAAAATCCAATGTTTTTTCTAGAAAACATCTTTGCAGTAAGATTTTTTTAAGAAAAAAAAACATACATACAGCCGAACATAGAACCTCCTCCTTTTTGGAAGTCGGTTAAAAAGCATCAGATCACCTATTTGAATAAATTTTGACAGTTGGCTATACTAACATTGTTTACAAAGTTAACAAATTCAATTGAAATGGACCCTACCATGTAAGTACTAAAAATGTCTTAACATGCCATAGTATTATTGTAGTTACATTTCTACCTAAGAGACTTAAAATGTTAACAACTGTTATCCAAAAGCATATTTATATTAGTGGTTTAAATCTTATCAATCTTATGTGTTAATTTTTTATCATGTTTCAATCTTTTACATGTTCATTTAACTAGGTACTAATAGTATTATAATAGGATGTTTTATGTTTGTAATGAATAAACTCAAAAACTACTGGATCAATTTCAAAATTCTTTCACCAGTTGAAAACCACTATTATCACTGAGTAACATACTTAATGTTACTTTTCGTCGAAAAAAAATGCAGTATAAATTGCAAAATCTCTACAGGTCAAAGGTCATTGTCCTTTTTTGCTGCCTGCCATAGAAACAGACTATAGCAAGGATATTTTTGTCCTTAGACCTTTTGTTATTTATGTTTCCCCGTAATATTTATGGCTCAAGTATTATAGAACCATGGTATTTGCGCCACCAAATAAATTACAGTATTTTGATGACAGTACTCACCCAAAAAGTATGTGATACATAGTGCTAATATGATCAGGAAGATAAAAACTTTCTTCAATTTTCTTGGGTGCTTAATAGTCCTAGTACTTCTAACATTGATATGTGGGCCTGAGGTATCATCTTTTAACTGTAAAAGAAAATGCAATACTTTATCAAACATTATTTAAAAGGCAATGTCTGCCTAATAAAATATCTTATGAACTACCTAGAAAATAACTTAACTGCTTGGTGTACAAAACAATAAAAGGGCACTGGCAGACGCCCATAGAACGCTGGGCTTCAGATTGTGTAAGTGGGTACAGATATGAAATTAGTTTGGTGTGATCGAGTATTTCAAGAGTATTTAATTTTTAATTTTTTAATTCATTTTTTATTTGTTTTTGTACGTAATTGGATTAAAGAGAAATTTTCGTATTTCTGACAGTGAGGTTAAGTATGGTGTAAATGATCCAATGAAGTACAGCCCGACTAACGAGTTCTCAATCAAAGGTTTTAGTTGCTGTCCAGGCGCGTGCAGTGCCTATAGGCAAGTAGGCAGTGACTACCTCTTAAAGTTCAATAAAACCATTTTAACTATTACTACATCAATATACATAATTATATATCAATAATTAGTCATGATTGATATATTTTATTTATGTAGTAACAGATAAAATAGTTTTATTGAATCTTATGAGGTAGGCACTGCCTACTTGCCTATATGCACTGCACGCCACTGTTGCTGTCACCATGATATTCTGTGGAGGTCCAATGAAGTACAGCCCGACTAATGAGTTCTCAATTCAAAGGTTTTAGTTGCTGTCGACATGATATTCTGTGGAAGCATGCGCCAGCCAGCATGCACCTGTTTTTGTTTTATTGGTTTTTTCAAAATGTCAACGGCATTATCATTTTATTTCTTATTTATTTCGATTTTTGATTCCAATTCTTAATCTCTAAGATAAATTAGGCAAAGAACAATGAAAATAAATATTTTTATTTTTGGTTATGCTTTTATTACTGTACCATATCAAGCCCAAAACTGCCGACGTCCCCATAATGAGTTTTTTTTTTATTTCATTACAGTTTACTGTTTCGTTTAGATAACTTAGAACATGGACAACCTGCATACCTTTTTTTTTTTAATTTGCTTGTGATGTGATAGTGACTTATTACAAACCAGGATTACATATCATTGAGACCATATCCAACACCAGGTAAATAATAAAAAAGCAATAAATCTGTGCGTGTCGCAGTTATCGTTGGTAGTAGGATTTATGAGCCTACCAAACAATTACCTAGGTACATAAGTACTGCTTTTAATTATTAGTTTTACCAAAAAATTCTCATGCATAAAACTCATCCGAGTTTTTCACATGTGCATTGTTATTAGAATAATAACATCGTTATTTTTCTTTAATTACATAATGTATTACCTACCTATTTATGTGCAGATACAATTGGACGAGTTTAAAAATAAAAACATTCCATTGAATTCTTTATTTACATGACAAAATACCCACCTCTAAGTACCTGTAGGTGCTGAACTTCCCCATGTTGGCTTATAATAAACATCACAACCAATAAATCAGTTAGTGTACTAATATTTCTACTTGCAATACAATAATCGGTACGAAGACATTTTATAATTTTTTTTTACGATTTTAACTTGAAACACAACGTCACACCGATATTATTTTTGGACAATGTCAAAAAAAAAAAAGATGACAGCCTTGTGAGCAGGCTCGGTCAACTGTGTATGGGTGACTTTGGACACAAGGTGGGTTCCAGTTCATGATAAGAATAGCGATATCGATGACTCTGTCTAACAGGCTGATTACAATGAAATGTTACCAAGTAAAATAAAATGAAATATCGTGTAACAAATTATGACCTAAACATGATTAATTTAATTTAAAATGTAGCTTAATAACTAACACCTATTTTTTTTACGGTTATATAATTAAAATTATGAACTCTAAACGAAATTTGGAAAAATAATTATATCTTTAGAAATAAATTTGAATTTAAAAAATGGACTCTGGTAGTTTGCTCTAGCAACACCATATGATAAATGTCTGCTGTTATGGTTGGTCGTTTTTTCTTGTTTCTGTTTATTTGTTGTGCTTTAAAACGATAAACTGTTTCTGATTTTTCCATCATAACGTTGAGTCGGCATACTGTTACGCCGTTGCGGTGAAAAAGTGTTGTGTTGAGTGAGATAGTGACTCTTTCGAGATTTCTTTGTGAGAACGAGGTTTCGTAATTAATCAAAAGTATAACATAGGAAAGTGCGTCACTTGTGGATTTTCAGTTTCTCAAGATGTATTAATTTGTATTATATGCCCACCTTTAAGAATAGATATTATTTTATTGTCATAAACTGTCAATAAATTAATATCTATTCTAGGTGGGCATATAATTTTTTTCATTGGATTTAGTGGGATCCCACTAGATGGCGTGCAAATTCGTCTCACATTTTTACTATGAAGTTGATATTCTTCTCGCTAGAGTATTATTGTTCTGTGCTTGTGAGTCACAAGGCTGTCAATTTACTTGACTGTCACAACTGTCACAAGTTGTTGTCACAAGTTGTGACAGTTGTGACAGTCAAGTAAATTTCAAACAATTGCCAATTAGTGATGAGCATTTATGGTATGAGAGATTAGGAGTACCTATGTGAGTAATCAATTAGATTGTACGTAAACGTAATCGACTAAATCTTATTAAGGGGCTATTTTTTAGTCTTGTAATAAAATACATTCTAATCCAGCCTGTCTAGTGTCTATCAAAATCAGAAATCTCAGAAGTAAAATACAAATCAATGAAAATAATTTATAATGCACATTTCACTGGTAGGTACATCAATTATGTGGCCGATCGATTACGGTCGATCTGACTTTCTAAAAGTCAGATAAAATAAGTTGGTGTTTGTTAGTGCTCTGTGCCTATAAAAATATTATGGTGAAATTAATAGAACACTATAATCGAAATTTGAAATTAATTACACTACACTCTGTTTTAACTACACAGTACCTACAACAGTTTTAGTGACAGTTTTAAAACTACCAAGCAGGGACCGGCCGGGTACTCGTTAAAAGGGTTTTTTAAGGGGTTTTTTTAAGCGCTAAAAAAAAAAACCCTATGATACATGTTACACCGTCGAACGGGTGCCATTTAACCGCTTCCGAACAGGTTACCCTTTCAGTACCCTGTAACACGGTAACAGGGTAACCCATTCCAACCCATGACACTGTAAAATGCACTCTTTGTAATCGACATTAGTTTGAAAATTGTATAACCGAGACCACATGTGTCATCTTATCGCTCGGCGGCGCCATTGTTGCATGTACAGAGCGATTTGTAAACATAGAATAATAATTATTGTCAATATGATATTACAGTTCAATTTTAGTTGTCGCACAAGCTTAAACATCGCAACATAATTTCTTTATTCGGATTTTAACTTGTTTAGTCCTTCCTACACTCCTACTCTTCATCATTCGTCATTTTAATTCGGAAGTCGGACGAAGCTTGTTGTAGTACGTACCTACTTCCTTATTATATTACATAAAGCAAATTTGGCAAATAATTTAGTTAGGTACCTACCTAGGTATTATTTCTGTGAAGATGCCACAGCCGAGGCGAGATGCTGTAGGTACATCGTTATTATGATTATGATGCATCAAATAACACTAGCAAGTGTAATTTATGTGGAAATTCCATAAAGGTAAGGTTTTAATATTTGTTAATTCGCCTAATCTTAAACATATGAATAATAACATTACCTTAGTGTTAATAATAGGGTTCTTGACAACATTGAAAATATGCTACAGATTGTGGTCATCCTATCAGTTCATAGCGTAAATAAACTTATTTCACTTGATTTTTAACTAAAATATGTATATTTTTTGCAAATTACACGAAAATAAAATGCAATATTTTTTGTTATTGTAGCTGTGACAAGAACGGCCTGTTGCACTCTGGTGACCTCACACGCTAGTAAGCCAGTGTTGCCAACTTAGTTTTAGGGTAAAGAATTCTTTAGGGTAAATTTGAGGGTAAAATTTTAGGGAGCGCCTCCGCAGCCGGCGCCGAATAGGCTCCCAAAAATAATGCCGTTAGGAACCGGAGTAGCCTTGGAGTAGCAGTGATACCAGACGAAAATAATTGCAAACTACCGTAGCAGCAGATCAATGTTGCCGTGTTTTAAGTTGAATTAAATACCTTAGATTGACTTTTAAATTACTGTCAATGTAAAACAAAATACAACTTTTTTGGACTTACAAGGGGGATGGAGGTGGTCGACGGAGCCCCGGTACGCGGAGCTCCTATTTCTATCTGCAAGGTTAAAAGTAACCTAACACGAAGGGGTTGACGGGGGCTTGGTTCGCTCGCTTACTGAAGCCCCCGTCAACCCCTTCGAACCTAACCTGTCCGTGTCGGGGTGTCCAAGTCCCCGAGCTCGCTTCGCGCGCTCTTGGACCCTAATTAGGTATGTTACTCAAATGAAACATGAAATGTTTTTTAATTATGCCAAATTGCCAACTCCCTTTCCCGCTTTTTTTTCCAAAGTCAGCGCCGGCTGCCAATTTTGCAACCGGTCCCGGCTGAAAATCTAGGACACGGCGGCGGTCGCGGAGTCACTTCTAAAATTTTAAGGTTAGATTTCGTATTTTTGTTATGATTACTAAAGTTTATGGGCTTTTTGGTAAGCAATACATGTAGGTACCTAAGTATTTGAATTGAATTTGAGTTAAACAAACAAATTCAGCATATTTTTATTGTGAAACATGACCAGTGATTAAGAAAGAACTTGTTTTATTGTATATCTAAAACCAAAACTTTAGCCAGGTATTTTTGTATAAATAGTTATGATTTTAGAGTAAAATTAATCAGGCATTGGGGTAAAATGAAAATCTAGCTTGGCAACACTGGAGTAAGCACGGCTTTGACAGATTGTAGATTGCGTTTTATGTTTTCTGGGTGCTATATTTGATCTTAGAGCTATTTCTGAAGCTGTTTTCATAGAAATCTTCTATCTAGTGGCATAAATATTGATAAAGTGATAAAGTATAAATTTCCAAAACCGCTCCAAAAACGCTGTTTCTGCGGAAGTGACGTAACACGCTAGTAAACGAGCTTTGTCAACAAGACAGACGATGCAGCTGAAATTAATCTCATCAATAAATCATTTTTATTGGCTATAATGGCGTATATAAATGGTGTGTAGTTCCACAATGTACAAATACGTCTTTAAGCAGTCCATCATGATTCATGACACAAAAGAATTTATAGGTAATGTTTCTAAGTTTTTATCAACATAACCTAAAATGAGATTTCACAAAACTTCTGAATGATTATACAAAAGATTTGTAAATAAATACACTCGGCGTCACAAAAATCGCACCTCTTTAAGAATTCCTTTCAAAGTCATTTTAACCCTATTAATCAATAGTAGACATATGACTATAAGGTATCATTGGAAAGGTAATTTATTTAAATTTCAGAATAAATCAACAGATTTGGTTTTTTCTTTACCAGGGAATAAAAAAAAGCAAGCTAATGCAAATGATTAAAAAGTTAAATTTAATTTTATCAGCAAAAATTACAACAAAGTCCTTAAAAACAACTTAAAACCTAGTGTTACCCCCCCTAGCCCTGATGACTGCTTCCATGCGTTCTCTCATGGACCTAATTAATGTGACAACAGTCTCTTGAGGAATGTTGTCCCATTCCGCAACGACAGCATCTTGGAGGTCTTGAAGAGTGGTAGGGGCAGGATCACGTGCCCGTACTCGCCGTTTCAGTTCATCCCAAAGGTGCTCAATAGGGTTCAGGTCTGGACTTCGCGCCGGCCAGCGCATAACAGGGATCCCAACTTCTTGCAGGTAGTCTCTTACAATTAAAGCGGTGTGACAGCGGGCGTTATCGTGCATTAACGTGAACCCACTGCCAACAAAACCCGCATAAGGGACAACCTGCTCCTCTAAGATCTCTGTTATGTACCGATGAGCAGTCAGCGACCCTTGCCCGCGAGCACTTCCAGTCCGAGAAACACACACAAGGTTCGTTTTGCCGTCGATTGATATGCCGCCCCAGAACATGCACGAGCCACCCCCGTATTCCACTGTCTCTTGAATACAGGCTTGTGCGAATCGTTCTCCTTGCCTCCTGTACACTCTTCGACGCCTGTCGTTGCAGAAAAGACACACCCTAGTCTCATCCGAGAAGAGCACAGCCCTCCACTGGTCTATTGTCCAATTTACATGGTCACGGGCAAATTGCAACCGGTCTCTCCTATGCTGTGCAGTCAATTTTGGCCCTGTAGCAGCCCTGTGAGCTGCAATTTTCTTCTCCCGCATTCTTCTTCTAATCGTGGAGACGCTTACAGAAGTTCTGCGAGCTGATCGCAGTTGTTGTTGCAGCTCAACAGCATTGGAGAACCGATTACGTAAAGACGTCGAAACAATGAAGCGATCGTCTCTTTCGGATGTGCACCGTTGTCTTCCAGATCCACGTCTTCGGATATAGCCACCAGTCTCTTGGAAGCGTTGGAACACTCGTCGAACGGAAAAACGACTCAAGTTCAGTTGCCGAGCAACATCACATTGCCGCATCCCTGATTGCAGTAGTGCAATGACTTGAGCGGCTTCATCTGCAGTGGTATCCATCTTCTGGGGTATTTTTCTTGCTGTAACTGTTCACGTGTGTTCACTTCGAAGGTTGAATAGCGAATGACCCACATTTAACCCGGGTCGCCCATTTTATACCCTTGTAGGGAGGTGCAATTAGTGGCCGTTGTAATGCGTATTTTGACAACATTTTTTTAACGTAACGTGCTAATGAGATCTGTTGTGTTTAGGAATTCTAACTGTTGTTAATTTAAAGGTCGTTAAACATACTTTCAATTGATACCAATATTAATTGGGTTTAATGTATTCGTTGATGGCGGCACATGCTTAAAACTTATTTTCGAAGAGGTGCGATTTTTGTGACGCCGAGTGTATGTGGCAGGTAGGTACTTACACTGCTGTTTTTACATTTTTAAGTTCCGCAGCATAATAATCAGCGTTAGGTATTCTTAAAGAAAAGTGCAACCATAAATGCGTCTATCTTAGGTAGGTTGTATCAGCTTGCACAAAATTTGACTCCATTTTGAGATTCGATATGAATATTTATGCCACTAGATAGAAGATTTCTATGAAAACAGCTTCAGAAATAGCTCTAAGATCAAATATAGCACCCAGAAAACATAAAACGCAAACTACAATCTGTCAAAGCCGTGCTTACTCCAGTGTTGCCAAGCTAGATTTTCGTTTTACCCCAATGCCTGATTAATTTTACTCTAAAATCATAACTATTTATACAAAAATACCTGGCTAAAGTTTTGGTTTTAGATATACAATAAAACAAGTTCTTTCTTAATCAATGGTCATGTTTCACAATAAAAATATGCTGAATTTGTTTAACTCAAATTCAATTTAAATACTTAGGTACCTACATGTATTGCTTACCAAAAAGCCCATAAACTATAGTAATCATAACAACAATACGAAATCTAACCTTAAAATTTTGGAAGTGACTCCGCGACCGCCGCCGTGACCCGAATTTGCAGCCGGCACTGGTTGCTAAATTGGCAGCCGGCGCTGACTTTTGAAAAAAGCGGGAAAGGGAGTTGGCAATTTGTCATAATTAAAAAAACATTTCATGTTTCATTTGAGTAACATACCTAATTAGGGTCCAAGAGCGAGCGAAGCGAGCTCGGGAACTTGGACACCCCGACACGTTAGGTTCGAAGGGGTTGACGGGGGCTTCAGTGAGCGAACGAACGAAGCCCCCGTCAACCCCTTCGTGTTATGTTACTTTTAACCTTGCAGATAGAAATAGGAGCTCCGCGTACCGGGGCTCCGTCGACCACCTCCATCCCCCTTGTAAGTCCAAAAAAGTTGTATTTTGTTTTACATTAACACTGTTATTTAAAAGTCAGTCTAAGGTATTTAATTCAACTTAAAACACGGCAACATTAATCTGCTGCTACGGTAGTTTGCAATTATTTTCGTCTGGTATCACTGCTACTTCAAGGCTACTCCGGTTCCTAACGGCATTATTTTTGGGAGCCTAGTAGGCGCCGGCTGCGGAGGCGCTCCCTAAAATTTTACCCTCAAATTTACCCTAAAGAATTCTTTACCCTAAAAATAAGTTGGCAACACTGGTTTACTAGCGTGTGACGTCAACAGAGTGCGACAGGCCGTTCTTGTGACAGCTACAATGACAAAAAATATTGCATTTTATTTTCGTGTAATTTGCAAAAAATATACATATTTTAGTTAAAAATCAAGTGAAATAAGTTTATTTACGCTATGAACTGATAGGATGACCACAATCTGTAGCATATTTTCAATGTTGTCAAGAACCGAATTATTAGCTCGCTTATCTGTCCTGTCGTGAGTCGTCTCGTCAGTCGTAACACTCGTAACTCGTCGTTGTCAAATTCGTAACTAAATAAAAAAAGGCAATAAGGCGCCGCTTGGGTGCAGGTATCCCCCACCTACATACAACTCAAGTTTATTGGGTAATTCAGGGTAACACGAATAAAAGCTTTTCGTGAAGGTAACCCCTTCAAAGGCTTAAGCCATTAAAGCGCTTAAGCCATTGAAGAGGTTAACCCCTTCAAAGGCTTAAGCCATTAAAGGGGTTAACCTCTTCACGTGGTTACCATAATAAAGGTGTTAACCATTTCCCTGGGTTTCGAAGATGTAACTCGAACAAAAGATAACACTGCGATATGAGTTAGGGTCATTGCGCTGGATAGCGGCCGATTAGCGGAGTGTCCAACTTTACGTTAATATATTAGTATGAAATATTCATAGAAAATTTATTGAACGTATTTGTATGGATACCAGATATTATGAAGATTGAATTAAGAAGTAAAAAAATGACATACATAGCTGTAAATTAATTTTAGAGGTGTTTAATCGCAAAACATGGTGAAATGCTGGTTTACGGACATTTTTTTGGTTTACGGCCACATTGTATCTAGTTTACGTCCACATGGTTTATTATGGTAAATTACCTTTAAAAAGATAATAAAATAACATAGCACTGTAAATTACGTTGCTTTTTAATATAAAAACAAAATCTAAGTCAGTCTTTCGTTTTTAATCACATCTACATTAATTTTATTAACGTATTTTATATTTTTGTACATTTCTTAATCACAGTAAAAAAGACTTTAAAAATTCAAAAAACGGTCAAGTGCGAGTCGGATTTGCGCACGAAGTGTTCCGTACCATTATCTATACAACATTAGACACCATATTATAAGTATTATAATCTTTACTAAGATCGAGAAAAAAACGGCAAAAAAATCACGTTTGTTGTATGGGAGCCCCCCTTAGATATTTTTATTTATTCTGTTTTTAGTATTTGTTGTCATAGCGGCAACAGAAATACATCATCTGTAAAATTTTCAACTGTCTAGCTATCACGGTTCATGAGATACAGCTCATGGTGACAGACAGACAGACAGCGGAGTTTTAGTAATAGAGTTCCGTTTTTACCCTTTGGGTACAAAACCCTAAAAATATTATTAAATATTAAGATAAGCATAACATGGCTTTAACATGTTTAAAATTCGCAAAATATACCCTAAAAATAGTAGGTAGGTACTCCATTGGCATAGGGAACAGGGTCCAAGCTACCAGTGGTCAGGGATCTAGAGAGAGGATTCTCCTAACAATGTAAGCCGTGTAATTAGGAAAGCTTTCTGGATAAAGACCTTGATCCGAGAGCCTTCTCAGGTGTTGGTCGAGTCTCTTGGCTATTAGATCATTGGCCGAAACGACTATAGGCACAATTATTGCTGAGTGCACTTTCCACGTGCGGAGAACCTAGTGTGCTAAGATACTCGATTTATTTATCTTTTTCGGACTTTACGAGATGTCCATCATGCGGGACTGCAATTTCAATTTTTATCTATTATTTTGCAACATTCTAACCAATCTATCAAAATTATCAATAATAGTCCGATCAGTGATGAATTGATGATACAGCGATCCCAGTACAATGTGAAATGACCATTTTCGATGACTGGGTCGGGCACATACTTGTATTTCAGAGCAAGTTGCTGGTAGATAATCCTGGCCACCAAGTTTTGTCTATGCCAAGTACTCAACGTTAACAAGACGAAAACAACCAGAAATTATATTCGGATCGATTCAGCGGGACAGTGGCATGCCCGACAGCCCGACAGATATGTATTTTCGGTAGTTGCTCGTCATCATAACTTCGTCTATAATTGCTTTAAAAAAAACCATCGGTTTCTCCAAAAAGTTCGCCAAAACGCAGCCAGAATATGGACGCCAAGAAGTCTGCATCAGACCTATAAAGGGCCCAATAAAAGTGTCCATGTAGCTCCATGAGATTGGTTTTGAGCACTATAGGCTTGCGCTAGTTCTCTTTACCTAATGGGAGTGGCGTGAGTCCATTTGTCACTTTGTTCACTGCAACTACATCTTGGTGCATCCCTACTTCGGCTTTGAGGAAATATTCCCTAAGATCGCACACCTCACGGTTTGTGAAGAGTTTTGGTATTTAAAAAGCCTCGACCTCGACACTTCGTGGTCTTCGTTCTCGACACACTTAGGTGGTGCTGGATTCATCCAATATGCAATCGGAAATAAACGAACCTTCCAATTCAGGTCGTCTAATTCTGGCTGAATCCATCTAAATATGCCGAAAGAAAACATCGAGACCCAACCAATGTCGGCACATACCTTGTTGCCACCTGACAAAAGACTGTTAATACGGTGAACGAAACTCCTCAAAGTCAAAAGTCAAAGTCAGCCTCATTAATTCTCAACGCTTCCGACATACGGTACCCAAGTATTTCTAGGTTTCAGTTGCGGAGAGAGATCTAAGGTATATGGAATCCATGAGTTGGGATCCCAGGGACTCCATCTCCGCTCGCTTAAACCATGGATGACTGCACATTAATTTGTTGTTCTCGGTGTTGTTGCACTGGATTGTTGTTCTCGGAATGCCAATAATGCCATATTTTCTATTTCCCTTGTTGTCTAGTATCCTCCTACTCTAATCCTTTAAACGCCAACTGAAAGATATTATATTAATAAATAAAAATATGCTTGTGAATAATTATAAATTTTGTTCTTTTTACCCGACTGCGGTGAAGCCCAAAAGGAGGGTAATGTTTTTCACCTTTAGGTATGTTAATTAGGAACTTTGGAGGACATCTATAAAAGAAACATTAAAAATATAATACTTATCAACTTCAGTGGTCGAAAACTGAGACATCATAGTGCCATATTCTATTGGCGGCCATTGAATTCCCATACATTTTGTATGGCCGGAAAAAACACGATTTATTTATATTTAGGCGGACGTAAACTACCAGCGATGTAACAGCATATAAAAGAAATATATTTAAAAGAATTTCGATCCTAACCCATATTAATAAGATACTAAAAAAAATTAAAGATGTTATTATTTTTTATGTCTATTTGCGGACACCAGGCCGTAAACTAACATTTTTAAAGAATTACTATTCTAGTTCGCGGACACTAAATATCTAACAAGTTTTTGAATATGATTGAAAAAAACTTATCAAAATGCATTGTAATAATGCATTACTAGCAATTAAAACAAAAAAAACATGTCACAGATAAATAAAACCAGAAATACTTACCTTGCAAGCAATACGTGCTCACTATTTTTTCGCTAGTTTTGCCAACGCATGTGCACCGGCGGTGCTAACGGTGAATTGAACGAGGATTTGTGCATATTTGGGTAATACTACGTAACTAATTTTACTAGGTCAGAATGGAACAGCTATCCTTTTCTTCCTAGAGCCATATTTCAAGTGGAACTGAAGGATAGAACTCTTATTTTCTTAATATTTGTGCAGCACATCCTCGAAATGTCCGCCTATGGACGCTGGACGGGAAACCGACGCACCTACCCTACCCCATGTACGGGTTACCCTATCAAAAGGCTTAACTCTTAAGCGGGGTTGTCCGGTCCCTGCTACCAAGACGTCTAAATTAAGCAAACGAAATAGGTAGTAAGGAAGGACGCTGTACATAAAGCTAACTATATTTTAAGGTGAGTAAAGTATTTTTTTCATAACTTTCGTTTCACCTAAGTATTAAAATTACGAACTACTGTTACTCAGGTGTTAATAAATCAATTTATGGCATTCAAATATTATGAACCTACTAACATAACCTCAACGTGATAAAAACCGAAATAAAAACTAAAGTAGGTACTAACCTTACTTGAAAACAAGATGTAAGTAGGTACATAAAATAAGTTACTTACCTTTCTTTGCCGGACGTTCATATTGGATATTTTATAATACCTATTTATCACTTCCGCAAACAAAAAAAAATAACAAATTATGAAAGTTCCGGTAATCGTCTCCAAATTTTTTATACATAAAATTCATGTACTTAATTGAACACCGCATTGAATACTTGTCGAACGTAAACTAAGTTTACATAGATGTCAAGTAATTATCTTTAACCTTGATAAATTACGTAGGTAGGTATTTATAATAGTATAATAATCACAAGTAGGTACAAAACAGATGTACGTATCACATAGAGCCACAGACTATACAGCTAGTAAGAGCAACTTTACAACTGAAACTAATATTGATGACTGAGCATCTTTTTTATCGGGCGAGTTTAATGTAACTTTGTCATGATGATTTTGTGATTATTTCGAGTCTCAGCCCGCGAGGTAGCCAATCTAGTTCTTTCTGTCTTTCCGTATAAAAAAAGTACTCACAAGTCGCAGTTGTCCAAACGTTTCGTTTGTGATAGGATCGGCCTGCAGATAGGTACGTTGATTGAAAATTGAATTTGACCTTATTTGTCAATTGAGAGAAGTAGGTATTTATGTTGATGGTAATATAAAAAATGCATCTACATGGTTTATTAGAAATGTAGTCAGTACCTACCTACTTAAATATCTTGGTATTTTAAGACAATCATTAATAATATAGGTAAGTATAGCGTAATTCTTGGGTATCATTAGATCAAAGTAATGACTGCTGAGTACCTACCTACTTTTTCACTCATTTTATTTAAACCAGTATAAGTATTTCGAATAGATAAGTAAGTACCAAAGTTTTTCGTGTTTTTTGGTAAAAAATGAAACAACCAGGAGGAGGCAGTAACTTCGACATTCTTACTTAATTTGAATAATTTTATTTCACGGTGATCTGAAATATAATTGATAACATAGTAGTTTCTCATTCGCTAGTAATGACATCGCATTTTTTAGAGTTGATGATTTTTTGATATATGGAATGGCAACCCTGCTTTGACACTTCTTTTTTCGCGCGTTCTCGGCATCGCATGCAAAAATGGTTTCGGAAGAAAAACTATTTAGAAAATTGTGTAAATCCAGTAAAAAGTTGGAGCGGCATCATCGTAACAAATGTTGGAGTCACGACAGTGAGCGGAACCGCAGTCGCAGCCTTAATCGACGCAGTACCTACCGACCGTGAGCGTACCGATACTCCGGTTAACGAAGGTAAGTCTTCTTGCAGGATTTACAGTGCAACGAAATCAAGGAACGTTCCTGGCTATGTTAACGAGCATATATACCGTGTTGGTACGAGATACTTTAAACACGAAGATCAACTTTGGTACGAGATACCAACTTTGATGTAAAACAGAATTCTGTTGTCGGTACGAGATACCGATTCTGCTGCTTGCACAGGTCATCACATGCGCATTTAACTGTACGAGATACGGTATAATGCAAGCAAAATGCTCTTGAGAAAACCTCCAAGGTTTTTCTCATATTTCAGATGAAGTCATCGGTCAGTGTGAATTCATCCCTCAAAACTTGGCCCTTGGGGATCAGACTGAGACCCAAAATGTCCAGACCCGAGAGGTTGAACAACAATTGGAACCGCCAGAAGCAGAATGAAGAGTCATTACAATTGCTGGGCCAAGAGTATGAAGTGATCAAATAAAATAAAAAAGTATTATTACCTAAATAATGATAATTGTAAATGTTGGAACTAACATATACATATAACATGATCTAAGACGGGGAGAGATGACATCCTAAAATTGCATAATTTGTCTGTAATCTGTCAACTTCTGGATGCCTACTATATGAAAAGTAGGGGCAGTGATCTCTGAAAGTGGGAAGATTAGAGACAAGTGTATTGTTTACCAGCAGAAACAAATGGGTACTGCACCAATTTGTAGACAAGACCATGTCAAACATAATTAATGACTCTATAGAAAAAACATGCTCAAATCTCTTATTAAAGTGGAAAAATTGAAACTAAACAAGAAGGTCACTAGTGGCCCCAGTTAGACATTTCCTAGAAATGACTCATAATACAACCAAAAATGAACTTCTCTATGGAGAGCAGCTAAGATCACAAATAATACATAGGAAACAGGAGTGTTTCATCCCAACAAATGAATCAGCACCAACCAGCCAAGGCGATGACATGAGGTGGGCCATGAAGCCAACCACAGCCTTTGCACCACAAGATGACCTACAACCCACAGCGTTCCGAGAGAACCCGGGGTGCCCACCACAAACTCAGCAGGACATAAGGTACATGCTGCCAATTTAAAACTACTTTGCTTATTGGATGTCATTGACAAATGACCCCATTATATTGTAGTGAATTAAAGGATACTATATTCCTTTTATGTCTAATCCTCATCAAAATATAGCCCCTAAAAATAATTTATAAAATAGTAAAAATCTTTTACAGTTGGGGGCTATGACACCATGCTGTCATACAAAGAGAATACATTTCAAAGATTTTATTTGTACCTAAACCTAATGGCATACAAATATTTATACTAAATATAACATAATACATATTGGTACTAAATCATTTGAATAAGTTCATAGAAGTTAGCCATTAACCACAGAGGATAATATAAGGACTGCAATAAGGTTAATTGATCATGGTTATTGTATGTGTTACATAGATCTTATGGTAGGTATCATACCTATTAGCACATAAAGCCAATGAACATAGGAAGTACCTCCATTTCGAATTTGATGAAACTTTATATGAATTTACAGCATTACCTTAAGGGTTGTGTATGGCACTGATTGTGTTCACCAAATTATTAAAACCAGTGGTTGGTAATCTAAAAAATTTAGGCTTCCTATCTACAATCCATATTGATGATTATTGATGTATCGGCCAAACATATAATATTTTTGTTCGGAAGTGCTTGGGCTTCATTATTAATTTTGAAAAACCAACACTTTACCTAGTAAATATTGCAAATTTCTTGGATTAGAAACCCCATGTACCTTGAGCTACCTTTGGGAAAATGAAATATAATTATAATTCCTAAAATTACAAAATGCTAAATAAGAGAATTTGCTAAGTTACTGGGCACTTTAGTAGCAGCATGCCCAGCCATACTATATGGTATGGTATATACAAATACTTGGCATTAACTAAAATATTATGTTAAAGTCAGACCTCCAGTGGTGGACGGATAACATAACGCATAACAGCAAACATTTTAAGCCAAGAGATCTCGATTCACATGTGTATCTGTATACAGATGTTTCTCTATCAGGTTGGGGGTTCATTGCAATGGTGAGAGTGTTGGAGTCCTATGGTCATAATCAAAATATCACATATACCACTTAGACCTAATGGCTGTATATTTTGGCTTAAAATGCTTTGCAAAATCAAAAAATAACTGATATTCTTCTTTGGATTGACAACACCACCACCATAACATGCATTATTAAAACGGGTACTTAGGGTTCAATTTCCACATCTCAATAATGTTAGTAGAAAAATATGGGATTGGTGCAAAGCTATGTCTTTATTCAGGCATCTTACATAAAATCTAAAGATAATTTGGCAGATGAGGAATAAATAAATTTGACTAACATTGACTCTGAGTGGGGATTATTAATAGATGCATTCAATCAAATTGAGAGAAGGTTAGGCAAGCCAAGTACCTACCTATTGATTTATTTGCTACCAGGAT
Organism: Thalpophila matura; assembly: GCA_948465475.1. NCBI lineage: Eukaryota > Metazoa > Arthropoda > Insecta > Lepidoptera > Noctuidae > Thalpophila > Thalpophila matura. The sequence goes on from OX419196.1 coordinate 12,843,753, forward strand.
TAACGCAAAATGCTAAAACATACCTGTGTATCATGACATAGAGACCTATATGTATATGCATTTCAAATAGATTCCTTTACACTACACTGTAGCAACTAGATAGATAGATAGATAGAATATACTAGGTACTTCTTTTAGGCATTTCCACCCTTTGCGTTAATTACAAAATGTCTAAAAAATAAAAAACGACAAAGCTAAGGAGATTTCCCTGTGGACTTGTCAGCCATAGTACCTATGGTGCTTTTCAGCCATGGTACCCCATTGGCAAAAATGTTGATGGGTACAAACCAGCAATATTTCAACCTGCCGGTTAATTGTTCTACCTACTAACTACAATTGTTACTATGCCCTTCCAGTACAGAACACCCATTGAGCAGTTCACTTACTCTGGCAGTGAGCATCTTCTGCGGGAAACATTCAGATGCAGAGGTTTGCCAGAAGGCTCACAAAATATTATGTTATCATCTTTTTTTCACCAGGTATGTTAAAGCAATACAACACAACATGCAAGAGCTGGTAGTCATTCTGCAAACCCCACGGGATAGAAATCTATACAGATTCAATACCGGATGTAATAAATTAACTCAATGAAATAATAAAAGAAATCTAGCCTACAGCTCGTTAAATTCTGCTAGATCGGCACTCTCCCTTCTGAATAAATGAAGAGTTTGTTAGTGACGATCACAGGCATAAAGCTTTTCTTTAAAGGCCTTTATAGAATTAAACCCACTTTGTAAGTATGTTAATACTTGGGATCCTTCGATAGTGCTAAGATTCCTGACAAATTAGGCCGTTAATAAGGATTTAAATTTAGGAATATTAAGTAAAAAGCTTGTCACTTAATTAGCTCTTGCTACTGCTCAAAGGGTGCAGACTTTGTCGGTAATTAAAATAGAAGATACATCCATGTATCAAAACATTATACATATAGGTACCTACATAAAAATTTCTGATCTTATAAAAATATCAATGTCATCACTTAAATTACCATTTTGTGACCAAAACCCCGTAGTTTATCCAGCTAGAGCTTTAAAACAAACATTGGGCAAACATTAACTATTAGGAATGATGAAAAATATTTGCTATTAACTAGTAGACAAATTAATAAGATCCAAACAAACAATTAGAAAGTGGATTAAATCAGTCATGAACATGAAGGAAAGCGGAGTCAACACAAAAATATTCACCAATAATATTCACAAATATTATTTAATAAATTAAATATTAAATATTTACCATTAGGAAAATGGCAGGTTGGTCGGACACCTGTCTCACGTTTGCGAAATTTCGTGATGTACCAGTTAATTGCTCCACATGTAATGTTCCACATGACAGCTTTATTAATGCTGTCTTTACTTCCAACATAAAGATGTACCTACCTAGCTTTTTGCGTTCACATAAAATAAATATAGGTATAACGTTTATGTTTACCTAACGTTCAAAGGTTTATTGTTAATTATATTTTCAAATATTTAAAAATAGTGTTATGGTTTAGTTATTATGACAACGGTAATTGGCCAATTATTATTTATAAGTACTTTGTCTAATAAATTTTACCAAAGTATTTAATTAAGTTATTATGATACAAGATTCATAAAAATATTAAGAAGAAACATATAAAATTTTATTTATTTTGAATGATAATTATTTCTAAGCTAAGCTACCTACCTAATGGAGCTTTTCTTTTGAAAGTTTATGTAATTATTGTGGAATGTTTTAAGTTATTTGCTATTTGATAAATACTGATTAAGTATATAAACTAAATTCAGCAGAAGTGCTAATAATATTATGAGTACTTAAGCAAATACTCAAACCTCAAATAAAAGTTGCTTCTTATAAAGCTGTTTTCTCCTTTTAGTCAAAATAATACTAGCCCATGTCGACTTAATACTCTAAACAGCTACTATGTTATCAATTATATTTCAGATCACCGTGAAATAAAATTGAATAATCAGACGAACTTACCTTAAGTGAAGTCCGATTATAATTTTATGAACGGTGATCTGAAATATAATTACCCACCCAGCCCATCCTGTATTGGAATAACAGTCCCTTGTCGAATGGGCCAACAAAGCAACGCTATCTCTAAAAAAGTGTCAAAGCAGGGTTGCCATTCCATATATCAAAAAATCATCAACTCTAAAAAATGCGATGTCATTACTAGCGAATGAGAAACTACTATGTTATCAATTATATTTCAGATCACCGTTCATAAAATTATAATCGGACTTCACTTAAGGTAAGTTCGTCTGATTATTCAATTATTTTCCTATTACCTAATTCAAACATGTGTGTCTGTGGCTGCATCCTCCTTTTGCTCCCTTAAAAATTCTGCATTCACCCATTTCTATGCGTAGGGCGGTAGGGCCACACCTAACTTACCTGCCTGACCAGAATTACGGCCTTTTTCTTTGTGTTAGTTTTTACAGTTGTTTTTTTTTTCTTCTAAATGCTTACTTAATTTCCTCTTTAATGTTCTTTCCAGGATGGAGGAAAACCATTACTTCCTTGATAAATTAAACTCGTACGGCGTTGGTCGTCGGAGGCTTGATGACATCCTTTTTATTAACGACAAACCACCTCCCAGACTTGGCGTATACGACTTTGACGAAGAAACCCTTTGTCATGAAGTGTAAGTAGAATACGTAAACTTAATTATAATGGATTAACTAAGCACAATTATAATCTTGCTGTTCACTACTTCCAAACATACCAACAAAGCTTTGGTAGACGTAGACCCTTGAAGAAAAACTTTATTCAGGAAAAAAACTTCGTTGATGACAAAAAGGTCTACATTTTTGTCACCAACGAAGCTTTTGTTCGAGGCCATTCCTAAATTAGAAAGATGGATAGAAGAAGATAATCTATCTAGCTATTCAATAATGAACGACAAGCTCTAGATTTCGTTATTGAACCTTCTAAATGACCAAAAGTCTTTAAGAATTTTTGAGGGTATCAATTTACTATAAAAGAAAAAACAAACATACAAAAACATTCGCTATATAACGCTTTTGTAGAGGTTTATCTTTTCAATTCACATGTGAGGTCCAATACAAGGTCGTACTACAGGACACTACCATGTAGTGAATTCGCCTAGAAGCAACTATCGGTTAGACGTCACACAAACACGAAATTGAGCCAAGCAATAACTTTCTGGAAGGGGAAGTCCTACATCACAAGCGCAATTTAGGCTTCAACATGTTAACTGTTGTGCCAATTTCAAGACTTGTTTAAGATTTGTTTAAAGAACACAGTTTAAGTAAATCGTGTAAATAAATTGTATAGTGCAATATTATTATTTTAACCATTGAAAGAGGCTTATGCTGATCCTTTGTAATTTGTGTTTTAGCATAAAATCTACATGCAACATTCCTGGATGCGACTTTACATCAGAATCGTTATTGGAATTTGAAAATCACTATAACGCATCACATCGGTACTCTTGCGCTCAGTGCAAAAAGATTCTTCCTTCGCCTCATTTATTGGACTTGCATATACAAGAAACTCATGATTCATTTTTCGCAGTTCTAGCCGAGCGGAAGCCTGCGGTAAGAGTAAATCTTGTAAAGAGGTAAAATATGGTTTTCGTTTAAGCAATATGACTTATGATTTTGCGATGATTTTACAGTATTGCTGCTACATTGAAGAATGCACACAAAAGTTTATTAACGCAAATGAACGGCTACAACATTGTGTCGAAGAACACAAATTACCAAAAGAATTTCGGTTCGAATCGAAGCCAAAGGGTAAAAGCAAGAAAAAAACCAAAACAAAACCAAGACACGAAGAAAACGCGATGTCCATGGAACTTGATAACGAAAATACCAGCGAAGTGAAAAACAAAATGGTGCTAGCTACTAGCAAACAAAAAACATTCGCAAAATACAGCGGCAGAAAATTTACGAAAAATGATGGCACAAGTTCGAAAGACGTTAATATGGATGACGTAATAGCAGATTTAAAAGAAAGTTTGCCAGAATAAAAATCCCAATAATTATGTTTGATTACGTTTTATTCTTATCCATATGCTCTCTACATTGATAAATTAATATTGTAAACTCATAATGATGTAACACCTTGAAGGTATGTCTTGGCACACACCCAATAAAAAATCTCTTGGATACAGCAGCTGAATATGAATATCAATCTAAACAGTAGATTCCTTAAAACATTTTTTACTTGTTTGCAGAACAATATTTTTTATAATTAGATTCTCAAAGAATGTCAACCGTCATGATAATATTTAACGACTATATCAAAATAAATTACTAATTTTTACTTAAATTTACTTGGCCTTGCCTTGGGAAGCAACGGCTTCCATCGCTTTCTTTACGGTTTCTTCGTCACCAAGGAAGACCATAGAATCGACGGGTTTCATGTCCTCGTCTAATTCGTACACAAATGGAATGCCAGTCGGCAGGTTCAGCTCCATGATGGCTTTATCGCTTAGACCTGGAAATTATGAGCAAAATATCATTAAGGTTGACCTCCAAAGTGTCCTCCAGTGGTCCTCCAATCATCATTAGGAATCTTTGGTCTTAGTCTAACAAAGGCCGTGCCCGAAGTTACAAACACGACTATCTTTGTTAATTTAAAATTCTACAGATCTAAACTTTAGTTTGTAGGTATCCAAAATTTTATATCTCAAGGTCTAAGATAGAGCTTTTGCTTTTGTTGTATTCTCCGTAAAAATCACAGATCAATATTGGAATCGATATTTACGTACCATCTAAATGCTTAACAATACCCCTGAGGCTGTTACCATGGGCGGCGATAATGATCCTCTTACCAGCTTTAATCTGAAAAAATAATGTTTTTAAAAAGCTACACACTTAATTAAAATAGAATTTCTTATCGGAACTTTTATGACAGGCAGTTAGGGAAATTAATACAAAATAACTGCCATTAATTATGAAATCTAGAAAATAAGTTGGGCTTATCTAGCAACATACTTTTAAATCTGGTTGATTTAAATACCTAAACAGTACCTATCCAGGTCTTTATATCAGTCTAAACCAGATGTAGGTGCTAGATTCACTATCAAGGTAATCAATGAATCAAAAAAGATATATTATTTTCATTGTAAAGCCTTTATAAAAAAATAATAAACCCTAAAGATATGCAAGATAATACGGTAAAGCGCCCTTTTCTTATTCTATTGATTGTGCGGATGCTCAACACGTACCTGGGGTACAATAACATTGTTCCAGTAAGGCAGTGTTCTGTCAATGGTGAGCTTCAAGCTCTCGTACATGGGGAATTCACCAGGTTTTGGGTCGCCTGCATAGCGGGGGTCGTTGACAATGGTGTCGTGGTAAGGATGGTCCTTCTCCATGGGTGGAGGGGGCACATCAAAGCTACGGCGCCAGATTTGTACCTGCCAAAATAATTTTAATTATACCTACTTAAATCAATTGTAAATATGAATAATGGTAACACATGCACAAAGTGTAATAAAAATCAGTAATATTATTTAGAGTAGGCATCAAAGTATACTCTCTTATTTATCAAAAGTCATAACAACCGTGGGTTAAATGCTTGAAAATTAATTTGCGTCACAGCAATATAATTTATGAGGTCAAATAAAGGTCTGCCAAAAATATGTGAGAAGTGCATATTATGCATAATACATAATACTGAACACATCATCCAGCTTACTGTAAAAGCTATTCCTTTAATCAATCTGAAAAGTATATTTTGATTATGTGGTGTCAATTTAGCACAGATAAGAGGCTTAAGCCTAGCTACTGCAATGGTCTGGTTTGATAGAAAAAGGCTAAAATCTATTGGTAGACTAAACTCATTTAGTTGATTAGCCTTAGGATTAATTTGATAAAATGGGAAATACATACTTGGGCTTCGCCATACTTGGCAGCCGTTTCGGCCTTGTTAAGACCAGTAAGGCCACCGTAGTGCCTCTCGTTCAATCGCCAGGTCTTCTCTATAGGTAAATCGGTTTTACCAAGCTCTTTCAAAATTGAGTTCAGTGTAATTTGAGCGCGTTTCAACACTGATGTGTGAGCAATGTCGAATTCATATCCTTCGGCTTTCAAAGCCTTTCCAGCAGCAACAGCTTCTTCACGTCCTAAGAGTAAAAGGTATTTTAAGATGTTAAAAATAACATATTATTATAAATAAAAAAACATCTAAGTAGGTATTTGTTTTTAACTTACCCTTATCGCTGAGGTCAGCGTCATACCATCCACAAAAAAGATTTTTTTGGTTCCATTCACTTTCGCCGTGGCGAATCATAACAATCTTGTATTTTGCAGGCATTTTATCTAATTTTACAGAAATGGACCGGCGATGTAATCGTAGTTGATACCCGACTCAAAGGAATCTTTTTTCTTTTGACGTAAATAACCTGAGTGACCTCTAAATTCAAAGTCAATTTAAAGTCGCGTTCCATAGGCCGCTGAAAAAACGGAATTAAGCATGTTAGGCTGCTTGTGCACTACACGTTTACAGCACGTATTTTCACGGACCGTTTTTTTTTCATACATTTTAAAATGTGGTGGGAATCGTTCTGCACGCCTATTGGCTAAAAATCCGTAAAAAACCGAATACGAATTGAAAACGTCTGTAGTGCACAAGCAGCCTTAGGCATGAATTTCAAATCGACTAAAATGGAAACAGCGTTAACATCAGTAACGACCACAGAACAAACAATAATTACTCTAGCGAGGTAACGACTTACATGTTCAACACTAACTTACGAAAAAAAAATTCTTCCGAACCGAAGTGATTGATAACTGTTGTTAACCATAGAAGTTTTTGTTTGCAAAAATATTACGTTTGTAATTATTAATCGAGGGATTTAGGAAAAACAATTCTATCGTACATTAATAAAATGACCAACTCTAGGCTAATGGCCTAAGCAAATAACAAACCTTTACGTTTGGCCGTATCCGTAATAACAAAAATGTCACCAAAGCAAACTGTTAAAAATCCGACGTCCAAAAGAAATAATGCAGAAAAAATGCCAAAGCGGACTGTTAGGAAAGAAAAACTTAAATTGAATATGCCTGCCAACATAAAAGTCAGCATACCGCTTAGCACTACAGGTAAGCTTGAATTTGCTAATTCAGTATATTTACACTTCCAAGTATCAAACAGGGCTCAAATTTCATGAACATAAATTTATTCTAAGAATGAACGAGAAATGTTCCTTTGAAGTTGCGATCCTACGGAGCTATTAAAATCCTAAGGCCATTGACCAAATTTTTGAATAATGAAAAATTGCATTAATTTTGGTACATACATTTAACATTGTATTGAAACTCACAGATTGAGACTTTATAAATATAAATGTATTTTGTTCAAGAGAATCATTTATTGCACATTGGATTTCTGCCAACTTGATGCCCATATAACTTCAATATTGTACACAATATTGTACACATTCTAAATCTGTCTTCTCTACAGTTATCAGTGATCCGAGCATATCTTGAATTCAAATAATTGAAAACATAATTATCTTTATTGCAGTAGAAGGAATTCATATACCAATTGTCCGAGGCCGTCGTCCTCCACAATTTAAGAAGCATTTAGACCCTGAAACCCAAGTGGAACTTGCAAATACAGGTAAAAATTAAAAGTTTTCTTTTGCTAGGCTAAAATATAAGGAGTATCTAATTCTAACTAATAAAATTAACTCTATAATATGCCATACAAGTTTGTGTGTCGGAGGTTAGCTACATGAAACATTGCAGTTCACAATTTTGAGATTGTGTTCACATATTATAATTGGCCCTTGAGATTTTTTGTGTATTTTGTTGCATAATATATAATTTTTGGAATCACCAGTACTTGCAGCTTAATGCTATGTGTACTGGCTCATCATCATCATCATCAGCCTATAGCAGTCCACTGCTGGACATAGGCCTCACCAATTGCACGCCATTTAACTCGATCCTCGGCTACTCTCATCCAGCTGCCACCAGCCACCCTGGTGGCTGGTGGCAGCCACTGGTACTGGCTCTAAGAGAGTGAATTGTTGATGGATCACAATGCTATTTTGTTGCACTACTGTGACCAATGTTGTTATTTAATTGCTCTTATGGAGGACATGTGATAACATTTATACTTAATTTTATCCTGAAGTGGATGGTTTACTGACTAATTTCTAATTTGTCATCTAATCAAACCTTTTGCACAAGCAAAGTTTTTGTTTAGAAAAATATTGTCCGTGAATGTCAATAAAATTAAACAGTGTAGATGTTAACTTAGGTGCCAATACTGTACCTTGGCAAACACCAATTATAATCTTGAAGGGCTTTGAAAGTGTAGAATTTCTTTTGACTGAAAAAGGCATTTTGATAGATTGAAAATGTCTCTACAAATTCGGTTCTTGACAACATTGAAAATATGCTACAGATTGTGGTCATCCTATCAGTTCATAGCGTAAATAAACTTATTTCACTTGATTTTCAACAAAAATATGTATATTTTTTACAAATTACACGAAAATAAAATGCAATATTTTTTGTTATTGTAGCTGTGACAAGAACGGCCTGTTGCACTCTGGTGACGTCACACGCTAGTAAGCCAGTGTTGCCAACTTATTTTTAGGGTAAAGAATTCTTCAGGGTAAATTTGAGGGTAAAATTTTAGGGAGCGCCTCCGCAGCCGGCGCCGACTAGGCTCCCAAAAATAATGCCGTTAGGAACCGGAGTAGCCTTGGAGTAGCAGTGATACCAGACGAAAATAATTGCAAACTACCGTAGCAGCAGATTAATGTTGCCGTGTTTTAAGTTGAATTAAATACCTTAGATTGACTTTAAATTAGTGTCAATGTAAAACAAAATACAACTTTTTTGGACTTACAAGGGGGAGGGAGGTGGTCGACGGAGCCCCGGTACGCGGAGCGCCTATTTCTATCTGCAAGGTTAAAAGTAACCTAACACGAATGGGTTGACGGGGGCTTCGTTCGCTCGCTCACTGAAGCCCCCGTTAACCCCTTCGAACCTAACCTGTCCGTGTCGGGGTGTCCAAGTTCCCGAGCTCGCTTCGCTCGCTCTTGGACCCTAATTAGGTATGTTACTCAAATGAAACATGAAATGTTTCTTTAATTATGCCAAATTGCCAACTCCTTTTCCCGCTTTTTTTTCCAAAGTCAGCGCCCGCTGCCAATTTAGCAACCGGTGCCGGCTGAAAATTCAGGACACGGCGGCGGTCGCGGAGTCACTTCCAAAATTTTAAGGTTAGATTTCGTATTGTTGTTATGATTACTAAAGTTTATGGGCTTTTTGGTAAGCAATACATGTAGGTACCTAAGTATTTGAAATGAATTTGAGTTAAACAAATTCAGCATATTTTTATTGTGAAACATGACCATTGATTAAGAAAGAACTTGTTTTATTGTATATCTAAAACCAAAACTTTAGCCAGGTATTTTTGTATAAATAGTTATGATTTTAGAGTAAAATTAATCAGGCATTGGGGTAAAATGAAAATCTAGCTTGGCAACACTGGAGTAAGCATAAGCTAGGGATGCAAGAAGTGCCAAAATGTATCGATATATATTGTATCGATATAAAAAAAATATCAATATCGGTTTCGATATATCGAAAAAAAAATATCGATATATCGGTGAAATTTTCAAAAAATATTAGTACTTTACGAAATTCTATTGTGTTTGCTTTTACAAGTTTATTTCAATAAATCTGTCAGTATTATTACTATTCATAAAAGTATGTAGTGTGCGTTTCACTAAGTATTCCTTTCGGCGCTGAATTTCATTAAGTTGCAACGTTTCTAACCGTAGATCATAGAAACAACATAGAAACAAGGGAGATGTGCCAAGGCGCTATTGAGTTTGATAGGTAGGAACTTACTTAAGTTTGGTCATTTTAAGCGTAGTACAAAAGTACACGCTGGCGACGAACCGAACACGATCGATGATATAAATACAGTGTTTTAGTTTAGTCTTTAGTGCTAGTTTTGAGTGACGATTAACAGTGTTAGATTGAGGGTGTGCGGAATTTTTAATGTGTGGGAGATCTTTTTATTAACAAGTAGCGCTTGTAATTGTGTTGAAAAATGTACTAAAAGTGGCGACAGTTGTTCCCGTACTAATTTGCTATGATGCCATATCTCCTTGTTTCTATGATCTGAATTTTTAACGATGTTAGAAGACAGTGTTCTTTCAGCACCTATTTTCATTCTCAACTTTTATGCGCCTGCCAGACTATGCTCCTTGCGCTGCTCATCGCTATGCTCCTCGCGCTGCCGTGCTTTGCCGCGATGTTGCCCTCTCTGCCGGACGAGACGAGAGAGAGAGAGAGAGGACGAGGAGCATGACGTGTGGCATGACGAGTAAAGTTGCCACACTATGTCTCTGCCTCCTTTCCTCGCTACTTCCCATGCCATTCGTCGAGTGTGTGGCAGGCGCATTAGTGTCCCTGACATTACTTTATCACTTAAATCTAAAAACTGTGACATTTTAATAAATGGTGACTATGGTCTTGCTACTGAAAATATATTGTTTTTGATACGTTTTCGATACTTGATATTTTTTTTTCGATATATCGAAACCGATATTGATATTTTTTTAAAATATCGATACGATATATATCGATACTTTTTGGCACTTCCTGCATCCCTAGACAAAGCTCGTTTACTATTACTAGCGTGTTACGTCGCACACGGTGGGGGCCTGCCCTGCATGGGCGGAGCACCGCCGTGTCCTCGTAGAGGCGATCGGCAGCGGCGGCGACCTCTCGCGCCCGGCCCTGGTTCAAGCCATGGTCCGGGGCGAGGGGGAGTGGGAGGCAGTCGCCTCCTTCTGCGAAGCAGTCATGCTAGTGAAGGAGGCGGCGGGACGGGAGAGGGAGAGATTCTCCCGTCCAAGCCGCCGCGGTAGACGCTCCGGGCGTCGGGAGCCGCGTGACGACTCCCGGCCACCGTAGGCGCGGGCCTGCGGGCGGTGAGTAATGGGTAGCTCACCGTCCGATCAGGACCAGGCCCGTGCCGAACGGCGCGTACGTGTTCCACGCGCGCCTCAAAGAGATGTCAGCATCGGAGAGGGGGCCCTCTAGGGCCCAAGCCTGCCGGGAAAGCGGGATTGTCCGGAAGGGATACCGCTGACCCGGACAAAAGGGCTAACGAAGGAACATGGGTGGGTTTTAGTCAGTAAGAGTCTGACACTCCCTTCCGCTCCGCCCAGAGCGGGAGGAGTCATTTGATGATTTCCCATCCTCAAAAAAAAAAAAAAAAAAAAAAGCGTGTTACGTCACTTCCGTCAGAAACAGCGTTTTTGGAGCGGTTTTGGAAATTTATACTTTATCACTGATTTTTATTGATAAATACAGTAGATCTCCCTGAAATATCAATGTAGTGTGCTTATAATATAATGAAGATTAATATAAACCATTTCCCAAAATGAGGCAAATACCGTATTATGATTACTTATTGTTGTTAATTTAGTAAGATATGAATGAGCTTTTCTGGGCATTTTTTTGTGCTTAATTCTGTCAAAAGCCTTTTGGACTTCTAGAAAGACAGCATACTCTAAAAATCATTATATTATTATGTATAATAATATAATGATGGTTGTTTGTTCCAGTTGCTAGACAACAGTTGGTTAAAGAAGAAATTCCTACTCCTCCATTTGAACCAGACAATGTTGTTCTTATTAATATTCCTAAGAAAGGGAGGAAAGCAAAAAAAAAAGTAGTGGTTTCTGAGTTTTTTGAAAACCGTGTCATCATGGATAATAATATTGCAGGTGTGCTATATTCTCAACAATACATAACTTAAGTACATAAATATCTCCTGGCTGATTATGACGCGTTGTTATTAAGTATTATGTATGATGTACCGGCCTCCCCTAACTCTCCTTTTGTCCAAAAATGGATGTCTTTCGGCCGATATAGTGATGAGTATTTACTGTGCAGTCAACCGCTATGCTAAAAGAACTATGGTTACTAGTTCATAGTTGCCTAACCCTTGAATTAGTTACTTATTTTATAGACTGTGACATTTTAGTCGTTTTACAGTCGAAAGGGGGCCATATTCATCATTATGAACAATTTTTACCTAGGGGAATAAAAAGAATAAATAAATAAAGAAAATAAAGAATAAATAAAAGGGGAATAAATAAGATAAAAAGGCAAGGTTTTTTAAAAAAAAGTCAAAGTCACTCGACAAAATGTAGCGAATATCTGATTGCTTTTACGCCATTTCTGGATTGGTCCCATAGTAGAAATTGTAAGTATAATGGCCAGCGTTGCGAGATTTTTTTTTGGGCAAAGCGGGATTTTTAAACTTTTTGAGTAAAAAAAGCGGGATTCTTTCGACGAAAGCGGGACATTCAGTAATTATTTTTTAATTTTTTTTCACTACCTAGTAAAAAAAAATAAACTGCTGAATGTCCTTCTAAATATCTTTAATAAGTACCTACCTAGGTACTTATTAAAGATATATCTTTAATAAGTACCTACCTAGGTACTTATCCTTATATTTGAGTTTCAAATTATGTTTACAATGATCATAGATAGTCACCGAAAATATATTTTAATGAAAATAGGTTACTTTACTAGAATAATAACCGCCGCGCCGCACCGTCGCCTAATCCCCTAAAAGCGGGACTAAGCCTGTCCCGCGCGGGAAATTTAATTTTGGGGCTAAAAATCGGGACGTCCCGCCAAAATCGGGACGTCTGGCAACGCTGATAATGGCCCACTTTCGGCTGTAAGACAACTAAAATTTCATGAACTCATATGGGCAGCGTTGGCTTTTGGTCTCTGAGAACATCAAGGATATCTATTATTTTATGATGAATTCATGAGTGTCATTATAAATGGTTGATTTAATTTATATTACAGAAGGTGTAGTCACTTCAACTAAAATGCCAGTGAAAGATCCACCTGAAAAGAAGCCAGCACCTACAAGAAGAATTGGTACATAACAGTTTTATAAACACTTTGGCAGTTTATAAATAAAATACTCTGTTTAGATATTATTTGATAATCTTGTTTACAGTTACCAGAAAAAGATTAGCTGATTCAACAGCACAGGAGAGTGTGAAGCGACCAAAAGTTGAATTAGAAACAGATACAGAGATATTAAACGCTAAAATAAAATTGGAAAATAATGCTCAAGCTGTAGAAGTCCCAGTTGAACACGAAACTGCAGTGGAATTACAACCTATGGTTACACAACCACAACCTCCAGCAGTACAATCTGAATCTACAGCAAAAAAATCAAAACTTGTGAAGCGGCAGCAACCTATAGCTAAGACAGTGGAATCACAACTTATGGCTGCACAACCACAATCTTCGGTCGTGCCACTACAACCGCCAGTAGTGCAGTCTGAGCCTACGGCAAATAAATCAAAACCCGTCAAACGGTCGCAACCTATAGCTAAGAAAGTGGTATCACAACCTACAGCCGCGCAACCACAATCTTCGGTCGTGCCACCACAACCGCCAGTAGTGCAATCTGAACCTACGGCAAAAAAAACAAAACCTATCAAGAGGCAGCAACTTAAAGCTAAGAAAGTGGAATCACACTCTACAGCCGTACAACCACAGTCTTCAGTCGAGCCACGACAATCGCCAGTAGTGCAATCTGAGCCTACGGCAAACAAATTAAAACCTATCAAGCGGCCACAACCTAGGAAACCACCTGCAATCAGACAGCCTGCAGTAGCGCGCAAGAAGAGAATACAAAAAGGTAAGCAAGCAAGTGTAGGGGCTGATAATATTTCACCTTCCATACTTGACCAACTGAGAAATTTGCCTAAAAAAGATATGGAACCTGAAGTACCGATCAAACAAAACGAAACAAATACACCAGGACCAGTAGAGTCTCGGAAGACTTCTGTTAGTAGTAATTCGAACTTGTCATGGACCAAAGACATTTCCAGTTCGAGCACTACAACTTGCATCACTGTTGGTTCCAATGACTTTGTCCGTTTTAATAAGAAGTTGCCCATACTTAAACTTACTAACATTGACAATGAGTTGAAGAAATGTGTGAATAATGTGCAAGAGATTGTTACATCTCCTGATGAAGGTGAAACAGATGAAGATTCGTCGGACTCATCTGATTCTGAATCCTCAGACAGTGAAATAAGTTCAGACCAGTTGCGTGATTCAATAGAAGTGAATTCCTTACATTTAAGCGCCTCGTCTCCACCTAGTCGCCTCTCACAATCACGTAGCAAAGATAGCGTTGCGGATTACGCAAAAGCAGCTCACAAACTAACTTTGACAATGGAAAAGTTGGACATGGAAATCATAAATTGGATGAGCTCAGAAACTGAAGTCAGTGCGAATCTCGTGAAATTCAGAGATAAAATGTTCGAAATCTTGGATAACGAATTCGGAGTTATAACGCATTGTCGCCGTCTAAAAGAAATAATGGAGCCCCCGAAATTTGAAGATATAATCGATGAGCCTAGTATTTCTGAGCAGGTTCCAGATAAAAATGCCAATAACGATGTAGAAAATGCTCCGGTTGAAGAAACAACTAAAGAAACAGAATTTGTGAAACCTTTACCTTGTAGAAAACTATCTAGTACTTCTGAGGGTAATATTTCAAATGGGAGTACTAAAGTTACGAGGGACGAAAGTCCAGAACGTGAGATGCTGGCAGGCACCTCTAAGAATTACTCGTATTATGACCATCATGATGACGACGATGCACTTTCTCTGTTCGCTGAAAGCATAACCGGTTTCGAATCAGTTAGAATGACCTCATCGATCGCCCCTTCAGTCCCTGTTACCAATACGCGCCCGACCGAGGAATACGTTCCAAAACCAGTCCAGGAAACCTCCACACCAAACAAAGAAAAACACACCTACTATCCAACGAAAATACAAGAAGACACCGCCGAAGTTATAGCATTTAATAAAATAAAAACTATTTGCGAAAAACAAAATGCCGATTCAACTTCCATTTATAAGCAAAGCAACAGTACGGACGATGCTGAAAGTTACCAAGACTATAATGAACACAGCGATTTAGATACAAGAATAGGTCCACCGGATACTATAAAGAAACCACGTCTAATGGACTCTTACTTCGAAAGGATGCATAAAGTCAGGAGTGTCGTGTTCGGCAACCTATGTTTCTACAACCTGATGAACTGCTGCCGGAAAATATATTATGGAAAGTGTCTGTATCGACACGAGGTACCAACCAGCGAACAAATAAAAGTTAAACTGAATTTATTGGATGAAAGGATGTTAATACGAGAGTATTTGTTGTTACGGAATTGGGCGGAGCTTAGAAGAAGGTATGGGATGTGTTACGTAGAGGAATCTGCGAAGCGAGGGCTCACTAGGATACTCGTAGAAATGGCTTACGATTTCATAGTAAAAGCTAGAAATGCATCCGAGGAAGACACGCGGCTCAGAGTAGACACAATAGAAGTGACTTTATTACATCTGAACACAGTCGACCTGAGTGTATGCGAAGATTTGTTGAAACTGACCATTCATTCGGACCAGGCCAACAGAACCCTACTCTGCGACGTCTTCATGGCGACCATGTCGATAACGCAGAACTTTTCGAGGTTTAAAATTGTGTTTTTGAATCTCACGTATTTTATGGTCGACAACGACAGGACGTTTAACAGTAACGTTGTCGAACATATTTTGGAGCGGGTGTGCATACTGCCGTTCGAGGAGCCGATCGCGCGGGCCTTGATACAGATGATGCGGTTGACGAAATCGGACATTTTCAATAACTCTATGATCGGGCACTTTGAGAAGCAGATATCGGCGAATAAGGATGTGTTTGAGGAGTATATGTTGTTGAAGAACCAGTGCGCGTTTACTTCGATACTGTCGGGCATGCCGTCGTCGGTGCTGTCGGGCAGTCCGTCGCCGGCCGACCAGCCGCTGTCGCTGCGGCCGGACAACGGCGACGGACAGCCGCCGGCGCCGTCGCCGGACACCACCAATGTGGATAAGATGGTGAGTTCTCCCTTTTTCTCAGTGTAAAATTTTAAACCGGGTAATTTTTTTGCATGAAGCTGTAGCATAGCTACTTCATTGTTAGGTTGTAGTGTGTTAATGAATCACGGATCATAGAATATAATAATATTTGAATTTGTGCCAATTTTTTTACCATCAGTATCAGTATTTTGGTCATATAAAAATAAATAGACGATGAATCGGAATTAATATTTTACCATTATGAATAATTTCCAAAATGAAATAAATAAATTAAGTTTAAATTTAATTGATAATTATGATGATATGATTTCAACAGAACAAAACGGCCGACGAGCCCCCGCAGCCAATCATAACTAGGACGATAGGCATGAACCCGCCAATCATGTTCAACCGAGGGCCGACGAGTCCCGGTCCGTCGCGAGCTCACGACAGTTCCGGGCCTTCACGGACCCACGACAATCCCGGGCCTTCGCGGACCCACGACAGTCCCGGGCCTTCACGGACCCACACGAGCTCCGATACCAACAGCGACGACCCAGTTACCCTAAACATAAGGCAGTGGCGGAATCGGTCAATTTTCTCCCATATGCTACCCCCAAAGCCCGACTGGCCTACGATGCGGCCGCCTCGGCCTCCCATGAGGCCACCGAGGCCTCAAATGAGGCCGCCTCAAAAAACGCCCTTTAACCAACGCCTGGTGACGTGCAGGAGCCCTTCTGTATGTATACCTGATTTTATACTACCTGCAGGATAGGTGGAATCGAATTTTATATGGTTACTGACTTACCAAAGATCGAAGGGGAAAATATGATTTTATATATTTTCAAAATGGATCCATTTGTTATGGAACTTGACAATTAACAATTCTTGCAGGCGTTTAGAATAAATAATCTTTAGACTAAAATACTAGTCGTAACGTTTTCTCTTAAGTCAATTAGCAAGACAATGGAATGATTGTCTATCGCATTTTCGTAAATGTAGCCATGTTTTATGACTTGTTCTACACGCCTGCGACTCAAAGTCTGTTGATTTTGTATTTGTATAGTTCACAAGTAGATAGGTTACTGCGTGTTACGATATAGCCAGTGCGGAGAGCAATGGATTCGTATTGCCCCCTACATCGTATTTGCATGAAGCAATTTAATTGCCCGTTGAATTCTATAACTTAAAGCAGTCAAGTCTTAAAATATTACTTCCATTCATTAAACTAATGAATGAATTTAGTTTGAGATTTGTGTCAGTAAATGCACGCACGATACAGAAGAAATTCTTATACTTAAATCAAATGGCTTTGTGACAAAATGTAAACAATGGAAATCTAACTCTAAGGCTGCTTGTGCACTACACGTTTACAGCACGTTTTTTCACGGACCGTTTTTTTTTTCATACATTTTTAAAAGTGGTGGGGATCGTTCTGCACGCCTATTTGCTAAAAATCCTCAAAAAACCGAATACGAATTGAAAACGTCTGTAGTGCACAAGCAGCCTAATGAATTAAAAATTACGAGATGGGCCGTAATTTGTCGATGTTTTGGTTCATCTTATCTTGTCAATTTAATAACAACTTAAGCAGCCAATATAATGATAAATTAAGATGATCACGAACATTAATCATTTATAAGGCCAAGGCGTGATTTTGAATTTGGTCGGGTTAGATGGGTGTCAAACTCGATTTTCTAAAAGCATCTACAAATTAATTATATGCTAGCGTACACTCAAAATAAATTCACGCAAAAAGAAATGATAATAGAAATCTTTATTTAGACATTTTATTTAGCTCGCGGACTGCTTGATTATGATCCGTGGGCCGCATGCGGCCCGCGGGCCTTATGTCTGACAAGACTGGGTTAGACCTTTAGGCGATTCGCACACTGCACCGCATCACGCAACGTAGCGCGGGAGTGCGTGATCTTACGTTGTTTGCAAGTAGAGCAACACACTGAAAACGCATCCACGCGCGTGGCTTTTGTTCCGTCGCCACGCACCCCGCAGCGTACCGCGGAGCGGTGTGTGATTCGCCTTATTTGTTTACATTTGGTCTTAAAGCTGCTGGAATATAGTATAGTGTATAAAAATAAAATTAAACGGGCACTTAAATTATTCTGTGTAAAAAGTCTTCAAGTACCAAGGCAACATATTTTCTTGCTAATGCTTATTCCCTTTATTTTCAGAACTATGGGAAAAGGCAGCCCGGGCCAAAGTACTGACACTCTTCGCTATGTTAAGTAAGCTACTTAGTTATTGTAATACCTTCAATGTTGTAATTGTCGGTGTTAACCCCCATTTATAACAAAACGTGGTTTAACGATAGTGTCGGTTTGACATTATTGTTTAACAGTCAGTTGCACCACCTATGGATAAGTTCCGTTTAACTAATTTGGCAGATAATTTCATACGAATTGTGTTGTGTTAAACCAATCCATCGCGCTTTGATAATATCGCATTATCTCTTATACTATACGTCCAAATAACATACAGTAAACTGCAAAAATCATCTCCATTAAATACTTGTGACGATGGATTTACTTATAAAATGTGCTGTAACACACGCAACCCTAATTTAAATGACAAGTTATTTGCCGTACTGGGGCGTTGCGGATATAATGACCTTTAGGGGCTATTTCACCAACCTATCATTATCTGTTCATTAAACTAATTTGATCACTAAACAATAGCAAAAAATTGCATTTCACATTTTGCATTATTGAAGTAAAAGTTAATTTACTAAAAGTATTTAGCTTATCTGCCGGTCGATTCTGTAAAAATCTCACCGTGAAAACTTAGGTGAAGTGAGTTTGTTTTTGCTAGGAATTGACACTATTGACAGCTCACTCCACGCTCACTTCACATAAGTTTTCACGGTGAGATGGTTACAGAATCGCACTGCTGGTGATTAGTTACGGGTGACTTTATTGATAGGATGGTGAAATAGCCCCTTAGGGTCAGTTGCAGAAAGATAATTAAATTTTAATGGAGGCATTAACCATACAATTTCTATCGTTAAAGTCTCCTTTAAAACTTAATTACCTTTTCTGCAACTCAGCGTTAGTGTCACAAACAGTAGACTTAAACCAAGACCATCGTTAAATTACGTTGTGTAATAACGGAGTTAACTTTACCTTAGCGGTATTCTATAATTATTGTTTTAGTTGACTAGTTGTACGTTGTATAAATATTAGGGATAAATCTCACTATACCCCTGAATACTGTTAAGACTTTTTGAAATTGAGCAGGTTAGCAAAAATTGAACATTATAATTATTATAGTTGGTACATTAGGAGGGTTAAGATACCTACTATATAAGACTTACAATACTATAAAATAGTATATAACAAAATTATGAATATCCTACTAATATTAAAAATGCGAAAGTTTGTGAGAATGTATGGATGGATGTTTGTTACTCTTTCACGCAAAAACTACTGAACGGATTATGATGAAACTTTACAGTAATATAGCTTATACATCAGAATAACACATAGGCTAATTTTTATCCCAAAAACGCGGGCGAATGCTAGGTCTGTTATAATTTTGTCATAACTATTCGCCTATTCAAAATTATGTAATAAAATGAATAAACGAATAGGTATGACTTAAGTAAAATGATATCTATTCTAAAAGCTGAAGAGTTTGTTTGTTTATTTGAACGCGCTAATCTGGAACTACCAGTCGGATTTGAAAAAATCTTCTTGTATATAATAGCCAGATTCACGAGGAATAGTATAGGCTATTTAACATCACGCTACGGCCCTTAGGAGCCGAGCAGCAGGGGTGAAACCGCGGGAAACATTACTAGGTATTTTATTGTACCGGTTTCCTTTCACCACTGCGTAAGGGCGTTTGTGCACTTATTCGTATTTTTTACATACATCATAAAAACGGATCGGTATCGGATGTACGTAAAATAAGAATAAGAATAAGTGCAGCAACAGCCTAAAGGTCAGTCCACTGCTTAATTTTATAACGTGCTTTCTTTACAAGATAGTGGCAATATAATATACAGGGTGGCAGGTTAGACAGTGGAAATATTTTAAGGGGTCATTGTACTCATCATTATGAACAACTTTTACTATGGGACCAACTCTGAAATCGCGAAAACAAAATCAGCTGTTCCGTACATTTATGTTCACGTAACTCAACAAAATGTATGGAACAGCAGATTTTTTTTTCGCGATTTCAGGGTTCGTCCCATAGTAAAAGTTGTTCATAATGATGAGTACAATGACCCCTTAAAATATTTCCACTGTTTAACCTGCCACCCTGTATATTCGTTCTTGATATCATAGACTACGGTATATAATAAAGTAGATGGTGCCAGGAATATCTAGTCGGCTTGCTTTGCTTGTGCGTGTATTCAGTACATTTAAATGTAAAGTGCGTCGCCTAACTTTTAGTCACAAGGAAAAATAAATAAATGACTTATAAGGACAACCTGAGCGCTTTAATAGTTCACAGTGATATTGACACTATAAATACTGTAAAGTACTGTTTGCTCAGATCATAGAAACAAGGAGATATGCCATCATAGCAAATTAGTACGGAAACCACTGTCGTCACTTTTAAAGCAGTATCAGTGTCACAATTACAAACGCTCCTTTGTAAATATAGAGATCTCCCACACATTAAAAATGCCGCACACCTTCAATCTAACACTGTTATTTGTCACACATCACTCACACTAAACTAAAACATTGTATTTATATCATCGATCGCGTTCGGTCCGTCGAGACGGTCTATAGTAAAAGTTGTTATTTACTATTTCAAAGTGGATGTGATCCATCAGGCGCGGTCCCAGGGGCGGGGCGGTCAAGGGGGTCATGACCCCCTCCAAAACCGTAAAAAAATGGGCCAAACACGGTAATTCACGGTATATCGCTGTGATCCATTGATGTGAAAATCTATAATATGCCCCTCAGATGTGTAAAAATGCAAGCTAATAAATGAACACAATAAATGATTGCGCAGGCATTGATGTGGATATTTTGGTACTCGCAAATAAATCAAAAATGGTAGAATCATGAAATTTTGCAACAAGCAAGGTCTCACAGCACAAGTAAAGGAAAAAAAATCCGAAAATCGTTAATTTGCAGTTAAATCAAACGGAACCCTTAGGGCTCCAGTCTTATTAGCACTTGTCCTTTTTTGTTGATTCGTTCATAATTAAGGTAGAATTTTGATATCATATCAATTGTAAAAATGTATATTATGTTCGAATTACCTCGTTATTTATAAGAAATGTTGTCATGTTTGCGGAAATGAGATAATATACCTACCTAATTCTTACTAATAAATTAAAAATAACTGTCTCTTTGTATAAGTAATTTAAGGCCATTTAAAAAGACTAGAATAATTTAAACTCATGACTGTTATGCAAAGATTATGTTTTATTGATAAGACTTCAATAGCATTTATTGTTTTTCTATTTGTTTTCTGAATGTACATTACACTGAAGAGATCCAGAGTGCCAATGCATATAGATATATAGAATAGACCCTATTTTAGGTTCCAATAAGTTCATAGTTCCTCGTTTTTAGAAGTTTTGAAGCTCAACAAACAACTTTTTCTTAGTTATTTCATTTCTGCAATGTCCGATCCACCTAAACATTAATATAGGTACGTTGTTTTATATTCCTAATGTAATGTAAATACATAGCAGTGGCGAAGGGTTCCTACAATACGATTCCTACCGGCTTCCCTTTGAAAAATAGCACAGGCAGATTGACAAACATTTATCATTAGCGTTTCGTGGCCAGGTAAGCATTTGTAGCTCCGACTTACCTCTTACAAAAAATTACCCTTCGCCACTGATACATAAGAGATATACTTAGAACGTTTTTCAATAAACCAGCAAGTTTGCTAAAATGCGACAATCGCGTTTATTTTTAAGTTTATTACTAAACCAAGCCTTAATTAACAGAGTCATACGTTAGTTATGTAATAAGTTAAAATGTGATTTGTTAAAATTGAAAACGAAATTGGGGCTTTTATCATATTGTAAATATATAATCTCTTGACACTTAATTTTGTTGTAAACTTTTAATATTTAGACGTTTTGTGGCTGCTTAGTAATAAAAAAAAACTGATACCTAAAAGATTAAATATTACTCAGTAGCAACCAGAGATAAATGGCAAATTAAGATCCACATGCACAACTCACTAAACATATTTTTAAAACATGGGCCTTACCACCAAAAAGATAAACACCGGTTAAACACGAATGCTACCAAAATAATACGCTCTTGTTTTAACACTGACTTGTCTAAAACAAGTGCATATTATTTTTGGTAGCATTCGTGTTGAACAGATGTTTATCTTTTTTGTAGTACGGTGTTTCTCTCAAATGTTGAAGGTGTCCCAGCCGGCCTAGCATGACCACGATAGAAACGGGTTTTGGCTAAAGAAGAATAGACAAAGTGACAGATTGTAGAAACATTTCTACCGTTTTATGCATGCAATGAAGAGAAGAAATGTTTCTATTCTTCAGTAGACAAAATTCTGATAAACCAAGCACGGGTCGCCGCGTGCTCAAGCAGAAGAGATAAAGATTTGGATAGAAAGAACTATGTCTATGTCATGCTAAGCCGGCAGGTGACCGAGACAGAACGATGTAGGTATTAAATATATTTAGCGCTAATTATGTGAACTGTCGTGCAAGCCGATAGACTTTACTGTGTAGTGTGTACTGTGTATCGCTTACTTTAAGGCCGCGGCCGCACCGGAACGGCGACAGCGACGCGACGGCGATTTCCTGAACAAATAAATTTCGCTTGTCGTTTCTGCAGTGCGACCACCGACATTATGTTTATAAGTTCACGAAATCACCCCCGCCGTCGCGGCGCGCGTGCCGGTGCGGCCGCGGCCTTAGTCGAATAAAAAATAATGGCGCCACTAGTGTTATCTGCCTCTCACTCACTTTCTGCGAGTTACAGATATTGTATCTGCGCCACTTATAATTCTATATTTTTCGCGTGTATCAGCCTATAATGTTCCTACTGCTGGGGATCACAGGCCTCGTCTCTGACCAACTCGCAGCGTGGTAGAATACTGCCCACCCCATCACAGATAGCAGGCCTGA
The DNA here is from genome assembly GCA_948465475.1 of Thalpophila matura. Taxonomy (NCBI): domain Eukaryota; kingdom Metazoa; phylum Arthropoda; class Insecta; order Lepidoptera; family Noctuidae; genus Thalpophila; species Thalpophila matura. The sequence continues at coordinate 12,866,736 of OX419196.1, forward strand.
AGTGTATATTATAAATATCGGAAAGTCATTGTTGAAATTATTGTAAAACTTTAGGTCAGTATCAGATAACTTTTGATTTTGTGACCACACAAAAATACTTAAATGTTCAATTACTTCAGTTTACGAGTAATGGCTTTTATCAAAGTACACTATCTTGTACAGTTGGTTAATTACGTTAGGATTCTAAATCTGCTTGTTTTATAAAGTTCGAACTGTGAAGATATTTTTTGAATAAAAATATGGTCGTAAGTTGTAATAAAATCTTTTTTTTTTACTGGCAATAATTATCCCGACTGTCCGCGTTAATCGGACAACACCACCAAACAGCTTTAGGGCTTTAACGGTAAAGTTAAATGTAAGCGTGTGAAATGAATAAATAAGTACCTACTTATTAAATTACACCGAAGCCATCCATCAAGGTATGTTTCACCATATTGTGAGTAGGTACCTAACGTTTTTTTGCCCTTCAGCACCAAAAAATATTGTTATGGGTTCAAAAATACAACAGCAGCTTGTAGAAAACCAAATATAATTAATTGACACCGCAGTGTCCTAGCCAATGCATTACATACAAATCATGAAAATACATTAAAAATAATACCATCGTCAAATAAATTGGTACATTTGAGCCTCGATTAGGAAATCAAAAGTAAAACTATACAACTACAAGACAATCAGTCTTAAAAGTACAGTCAACGCCATTTTACACTTATTCAAAAAGTTGCCAACTACATAAATTTTTTCATACAATTTTCCAAAATTATACTTTCTCTCGACGCTGACTGTATTCGACAATAAAGTAAAATCTTCGGAGATTCCTAAGGAAAAAGAACACACAATCTTAACCTACGTATAAATATTAATAGGCGACTACGATATTGTCATAGCGAAGCGTATTGTGTAAAAAAACCTATTAGTACGTGTTTGTCGACCGGAAATGGAGTAGCATAAAATTAAGTACATAACTGTACCTACTTTTAGAGTCAGGCCCAGCATTGGAGTAATGGAGTTCATTATACTTATTGAAACATTGATAATAAAGTCCGACTTCCTATCAAATATCTTCTTTAATATCTTAAACTTGTTAGTAATGTAAAGAATAAATTGATAGCTCTAAATTACATCTAACATAATACCTACTTCCCCTCCCAGCCTACAACACCCCGCTGTCGCCTTACGGATGCCGCCAGGGCTACCTACTTAGTACTTCCATAGGTACTGACTTTTTTGTTTAACTCGAGATGGTATGCTATTAGGTATCGTGACCTTGACACGTCTGGCGTGAGTTTCATCATTTCTATACTTTTTATTATTGTAATAATACTTAGTACCTACCTACCTATTTTTTTTCTCGGGATTCTGAGTATTTTTGCTACTCCATTTGCCTCCGATTTTATACTTATACAATTTGTACTCAAAGCTATACAATTTGGCGTCATAATACTGAATATGCGATAATACCTACTCGTAATTTTAATACACTTCAATTGGGTACAAATACATAAATCACCAGATAGTCCTACTAAAAGGAATTTTAAGTGATAACTCTTAAAAATACATATTTTATAGGTAAGTTAAATATTAGTACATAAGATATCGAGTTTATTTTCTTGATCTCTTTAGATCAATGTCCTTTTTAGACGATCTTAAGATCACGAATTATTTTTTTAAACATTTCAAGAAATAAACTAATATTTCATGTACTAATAATAAGTCTAACTTGCCAGTGTTATTATTCGACGGGAATAAGCCAATCGCGGATGTATTACAATAATAAGAGAAAATACTATGAGTATAGCACCAATTGCATACAAAATATCGACAATACAGGCGACGAGACATTGTGAAGCGCGAAATTTAATTATGATTATCACCCAGTACCAATATGTGGTTAATTTGTCTTTTGAAAATGTCGACTATAATTGTTTGTAGGATATTGTAAGCCACTGTAAAACATATGGGCTATTTCCGAATACGAAGTAGGTTTTGAATTTCCCCCGCATTAGGCAAATAGGTGGGTGATTGTAAAGTGAATCTTTGAAATTGTATGGGATGCACAAATCTGGTAGGTACCTACTAAGCAAAATAACAAAAATTCTCAATAAGTCTTGCTATATTTTTATGAAATCTTTGGGAATCACAATCAAAGGTGTGGTTGGAGTTAGTAAAATTAAAAGTTTCAGTGAATCCCAAATAAAGAAAATAATTTTCTAAAGTTTCATTTGATGTTTTTTTGCCATATCCTCTTGATTTGGACAACGCTTATGTGAAAAATTCAGCTCATTTAAGAAAATTGTTATAATCATTTGTCTACATGCATGTAGCGGTTGTAACAACCTTTTGATTATTTTTATTTTGGGTCAGTTATCAGTCAATAATTGAGATTCGCGTTTAACAATATCAAGGAGCCTTTTGAAGCTAGTCTTACATTAAGCGGTGGGATACATTGTGCGTTTAGTTATTACATTACATGTAGTAATAAAAGCTTCAGTGGAAGAGTGCCCGAGGTCTCTTCTTGGCGAGGATGTGCCAAGAGTGGGTGACGCCCTTGCGCCGCTTTGGCGACAAACTGGAAATTATGAAGTGAACAATTAAAATCCATGAAAATAAAGAGTAATAAAATTAACAGTCACTTTAAAATGGACTCATACTGGACTAAGGGCCAAGTTCACCGACAAGTTAACAGTCCGATAAATCGAAAACAGCCGTTTCACATGACTTTGGCCTTTAGAAAAGTTGGCAATCTTATGCCAAATTATGTAATTATGACAGTCCACTGACAAACATGGGGTCGTATTACAGAACTTAACTCAAGCCTCAAGCATTAGGTACTTGAGACTAGTTTCAAGCCATTTGATTGGTTGATACTAGTCTCAAATAATGCTTGAGTCATCATAAGTTAGAATCTGTACTAAGACTATACCAAAATTGATGTCCTTAAGCTGCAAGCAGTTTAATGGCTAAAATAAACCCTCATATGTTTGATAACCAGACTCTCATAGATTCTACCAAAATTGGTGTAACTGGCGAGCAGTTTGGTGGCCTCAACCCTCACATGTTTGATAACCAGACTCTTCAGACCCTACACACCATGCCACCTAACATTTCGACGAATATTACGACATAACGAATTATTTGTGCAGGAATAAAAATCAATAACTTACCCATGGTCCGGTGTATCGGGCATGTACGGCGACATTCTGAAGTCCCGGTTATGCGGTGTCTCTATACCAAAGGGACTGTACAGCTTAGTGGGACTCCTGCCCAGTATCTGCAATATACCAGACAATTTATGTTAAAGAAATTTAAATGATATTTCTAACATGTTAATAAATTTATTACAAATGTATTTGTCCATTTGCTTATAATATTATTTTAAAGAAGTGAACATAAAATAAGTAGTTGGGATGCTTGTTGCAGACTGCTTCTTAACAAGAATCAAATGATTCTAATTTGAACAAGACAGCTCTGTCTGTTGATACTCAATTTAAAATGCCAGTAATGATCCTTACTGATACCTGCTTCTTCTTCATGACTGGTGTGGTTGGTGTCCTGCACGGAGACCCAGGCTCTGTCAGCCGGTGACGACGCCTGCCTCCCAGTCTGAAATGCTAAATTAAAATACTCCATGTGATCATTTTTGTTTAATGAAAGATATACATACAATCCAAAATATCTGTGTGCTTGGCATTGATGATGTGAGACGATGGCTCAGGTAGTAACATATTAATATTATTATCATACTGATGCGACAATGTGTGTGTGCAATGTTTGGTATACAATATAAATATAAATTATAATAGTTGAGAATGAGACTTTTGGTACCTAATTAATTTGATTTCACATGTAATTTTTTTTTGTGTTACAGAAGACGAGAGTACAGTCAAAGTCGCCTTAGGGGCGGAGTACGGTCAGAGTCGCCTTAGTACAGCTGGTCAATCTTTAATAATTCTAAGTCATCTAAAATGTAGTAGAAAACTCGAAGATCGATTACTGTTGCCATGGAATCTACGGCCAATTATTTCGACCTAAGGAAATAATATTGTATGATATGTGGTATAAAATGGCTTTGGTAGTTTGAGTAGAGGTTTTATCTCAAGTTTATGATGTATTTCTTCTTTCTTCTATAAATGTTTTTTGTCGTAAATTAAGACACAACAAAATTACCTGTGACAGATTCCCGAAGGTGTTCCTTACACTTCGAAACGTTCTTGATATCTTATCCGCACCCGATTGCAAAGCGCGACGGGAGTTTGCGAACGAATTAGTCTTGAATATATTCTTGTTGTAGCAACCTTCCACATTTCTAAGGCTCTCCCTGGCCGGCGAATCGATAACCGAATCCTTGATAAAAGGATCCTTCATATTGAACAATTTGTATGTCGCACTACCAATATAAATGCACTATCCAACTACTAACATTAATTTCTTGCTACAAATCTTGCGAAAACTCACACTTCAATACACATTTTTGTTAAATTATCGATGTAAAAAAATCAATCATGCAGAACACGACAAAGACCGTTGCTTTTGTTGTTTTTTTTTAAAACGGAAATTCATAATTTCTTTTGTAGCGAGCTTGAACAACTACCTTTTGGCATCGCGTTCCATCTACCAGTTTTGGATTGTGTATTTGTGTAATACTTTTAGCATGCTATTTAGTATGAATTTTGTGGAATAATTATTTCGAACTTTTAAATGACTACAGAATAGAATTAGATCGCTCTAATCTAGCTGTGGTAAGCTAAGTTTGCTATGAAAGAATGACATGTCACACAAAAACCCCCCTTTATGCCTAAAGTAATATTTTTTTATTGCTTCAAGCTTCCACGCATTGCCAATCTTGGTAGCACTTGGTAGTCTACCCCAAAGACTACTATTATATATAGTCTAACCACTACTCGAATTTTAAGAGGAGTAGGTACTAAGTAGTATAGTAAATTAGTAGGTACTTCTTGACTTGAAGCCAAGTCAAGAAGTACCTACAGTAGTAGAAGTACAATACCTAATATACTACTTAGTACCTACTTCCTCTTAAAATTCTTAAACTTGGTTACTTGGCAGTACCTAACATTATCCCAATGGTAGGTCTTTTTCAAGCCACTCGAGTGTACTTTTTCCGGATTTTGCGCAAACTTGTAGCTGTTTGTGTAAGCAAGTTGCTGCGTACAGACGGACCTTTACAGCTCAAAAGACTTTGTTTCTAAACCAACACTAGTATGAGTCCGATTCGATTCTTCAGTCCGAGAAACTGTTTGTTGAATTACACTTGAATGAAGGGTAAAGGGTAAGTAAGGGTACATGAAGGGTAAAGGGTAAGTAAGGTTAAATATGAAGGGTAAAGGGAAAGTAACTTTATTTAGGGGAGGTCTCTGTCCAGCAGTGGACATCTTTGACTGACATGATGATGAAGGGAGGGGGAAGGAATAACTAAAAAAACAATTTTAAAATCTAAGTTGTTTATTGCTAAGAATTACTAAATATAAATTATAATGTGACTAACGTTGATGCATGTAATAATCAATGACTGTCGAAAATGCTGCGAAACCTGCTGCGCCAAACAAACCTGCCCTCATGCCACCTGAAAAGGCAGAAACATAGAATAAAAAAGTTGAATACTGGCGCCGATTCTGTTACCCACCGCATAAAAGGCAGAAACATTGAATAAAAAAGTTGAATACTGGCGCCGATTCTGTTACCCACCGCATAAAAGGCAGAAACATTAAATAAAAAAGTTGAATACTGGCGTCGATTCTGTTACCCACCGCATAAAAGGCAGAAACATAGAATAAAAAAGTTGAATACTGGCACCGATTCTGTTACCCACCGCATAAACTAGTAGTAATGAAGTCGTTTAGGTACTAACAGGCTGGGCGAAAAGAGGTCAGAAGAAAATGTAGAAATGTCTGAGGTCACATTAGCATGCTTTTAGACAAAATACTATGTATTTACAAATATTGTTAAGTTCAGACGCTTGCAACTACTAGACCAAGGTTTCTTAATGTGTGGTCCACAGACCTCTTAGGGGTCCCTGTCACTCAATATATTCATTAGGAAAATTATGCAGTAATTCTCATATTGTTTAACAGCTATCTCGTAATATTAGAAATATTTTTTATTACTTTGTCTACCATGTATTAATTACAATGCTATTAAAAGTAACAATACCTACCTCTTAGCCCTATTAGCCCTCCGGTCACTCCACCAGCGTAAGTTCCGTTTTTCCAGTCAGATTTCCCTCTAGCAGACTCTATACAACATTCAACACCCGAAAATACGGCACCCAGTATAGCAAAGTTCTTTGCGTAGCTAAGCATGGATGTTCTCATTTCACGCAGTATCTCTCTGGCACTTTGTGTCTGCATTGCATTCGGATCCGTTACAGATACATTTGGCATTAAAGAGGATGTGAAGAGACCCACTACTAACCCAAGACCGTAGCCTGAAAAGAAATAATTGTTCCATTAATTATATGTTTAAGAGATTTAATAACAACTTACACAAGCAAGACTCGGGCCACATTTTGCCTTTGCCATATTGTACATCAGTGGCATGCCTGGAGGGCAAGCCTGACACAATTTTATGGTTTTAGAGGGTATTTTTGTTAGGATTAAGATTAAATAAGTAATGCCGCTGGCTATTATTACAATACTTTGTAAACAGTGACTGGTGATCTGAGTATGTTGTGTGAGCAGACAGAGCTGACTGAGCAGGGTTTGCTACTACTGCTCCTTATTGTCAATTATTAATTTATTATTGACAATAAGGAGCAGTAGCAACCTATTGGTTGCTATTGCTTGTCGATGGTATAGGCTATTCACCGATGAAAAGAAAACTGTAAGTAAAACTCTAGTAAAAAGATTATTTAAATTGTACAAGTGAAGGAATATAGAAGTAACAAACTTACCAATAACACAGCTAGTCACTGATTTGAAGGGGCAGCTTTCAATAGTAGCCTCAATCATTTTCTCCTCATTACTCTTAATAACGACTGGGCCAAGGATCCTTGGTATTATGATATTCTCCCGAAATCTATAGTTGTTGCCCACAAGGTACTTGGCGAGGGAATCGTAATCATTCTGCTCCATAAATTTGGATAAATGCGGGTCTGCAGGTGGTTGATATGACGACATTGTGAGTGAATATTGATACAGTAATTAATTACACTACAATCCTAAGCGGTTTGTATGGAAACATAAAATACTTCTTAAATAATTGTTTTAGCCCGACGATCGATATTGAATTTTATTAACCTACAAAATAGCTGGTATTGTTATTGTGCTTAGAAGTTGTGTGCGCCTACAACTATTGTAAGGGCAAATGCCCAATCTAGCCAGACCTTGCTATCGTACTTCTTTGTAATAATTTGTTAGTATATAGCGGCCATTACATGTCAATCCATTCCATTTGAACCCTCGTCTAGTGAGGTCGATTCCACCTTATAACTAGATACAAGTACCTATTGTAACGATTTTTAATTTAAAATTATAAGGGTCCGAATTTTTCCCAAGTTTTTTATTTGGATCCACAAAGCGTCCTTGAGACGCAACATTTGGCGACCGTGACAGGACGCGGTCGTTGAAGAAAGGAACCCTAGTTTTGCCGGTCACCGAGGAGGTGCCAGCAGGTTCAGCCTTTCCAGTGGGACATCGCCGGGTAGCAGCCGATCAACTAGAAGCATCGCAGCCAACTACGCCGACGGGAGCCTCTGAGAACTTTGCACTGTCTGCAATCGTCGTGCATCGAAACCCTCAGCTAAGTGCCATCCCTTCTTATCCCACCTATATTCTCCACGAAACCGCGTCCACTTGTGCAAAATATCAAATTTTAACTAGCCTTTTTTACTTAATTTCTATTTAAATGAGCTTAAAGTTCCCAAATTAGGTATGTAAGTAGGTACCCACCTACCCAAAAATAATTTGCCAATTTTTTCCTGACGATATCTATTAACTCTTTACTATTAACAATTGCATCAATTTTAAAGATTCCCGCTTCATTACGCAAGATCATTGCATATTACGCTCTTATCTATTACCTCTGCAAAACATCTGTTCGATTCAACCGTGCCAGCTAGATACCGTTAACCCGATCAGCGCTACGACACCGAGCGCCATTTTATGTGGAACTTGAGGTTAACACGTGTGGGCTTGAAAATTCAGTTAAACTGGTGCAATTAAATTTATTTTTTCAATCGAATACTTTTAGAGACGTTCTCAAGTGCATTTAGTGTATAAATTGCGTGTAATTCAGTGATTTTAACGCGTAAGTTCATCTTAAATCTAATTTTTATAGTACGAGTAATTAATTGCGTAGTCATTGTTAAACCATTCAATAGTTAAAATGTCGTTGGGCGAAGGAACTAGTGTATTATCCAAAGAATATAAAGATTTAACATTGAAACGTAGTTCTATTAAAGGACGGTTAACAAAATTTAAAAATTATTTGGATAAGGCTGCCTCGCTTGACACATTTAGCTCGATACAATTGAATGAGTTAACTATAAAAGTAAGCAAACTTGAGATGCTTTCTAACGAGTTTGATGCGCTGCAGAGTCAAATAGAAGTGTTAAATCCTAGTTTTCTAGTTAATGAAATTAACGAACGTGACAATATCGAGCAAGATTTTACTATTAATTTAGCTACGGCTCAAGCCTTACTAGACCGTCACAACAAACCCAAAAATGTTTGCTGTTCAGGTAACAGCTCATCACGCGGCCATGGCGATCATAGTCATAGTCCAGGCTTAAAGTTGCCTCAGATCCAGATAGCGAAATTTGATGGATCCTATTTTAGATGGCTCGAGTTTCACGACACATTTTCCACATTAATACACGATAATGATAATATAAAAACGATCCACAAATTTCATTATTTGATGTCTTATTTACAAGGTGAGGCAGCTCGCGTTCTTTCAAATATTGAAGTTTCCGAGTCCAACTACAACAACGCTTGGCAACTTTTATGTGAGCGTTATAACAATAAAAGGCAATTAATTAATTTTCACTTATCAGCTCTTTTTAACATCAAACCTGTGATGCGTGAATCAGAAACTTCACTACGTTATTTAGTCGACCATGTCACAAAGAATCTCCGTGCGTTAACTAGTTTAGGTCAACCGACCAACCATTGGGATACTTTGATTGTTTTCATGGTCTCCTCTAAGCTAGATGCCAACACTATGATGAAATGGGAAGAGTTACGTAACACGTTGGATGAATCACCTTCGCTTGCTCAATTCAACAAGTTTTTAACTGACAGAGCTAACGTTTTAGAGTCCCTTAATAAATCTAACAAATCCATTCATTCTAAGTCTAACTCTCATCCTTCAACTAGCAAACATACAAATCAACATACAAATTACACAACCTTGTCCAATCAAGCTTCAACCACACATACCGAAATCGAGTGTTACATATGTAAGAAACCCCATCAAATATACGATTGTCCTATATTTCAGGCTAAGAGTGTCTCTGAGCGAATTGCAGCGGCATCAAGCATAAGGTTGTGTCTCAACTGCCTCCGTTCTGGCCATCCCACCCGCGCATGTCGCATGGGACCATGCCGTGAGTGTAAGCGCAGGCACAACACGCTGCTGCATATTCCTAAGGACTCCCAGACTAACACGGAACCTGAGGTAACAGATCAAGAATCTTTTGTGGCGTTCTCGAACCAACAGTCTAGTGAGGTTATGTTGTGTACAGCGTTGGTGCAAGTTATCAATCCCAAAACGAATAAAGGTGAAACTGTTCGCACACTTCTAGACTGCGGCAGTCAATCGTCCTTTATATCCAAATCATTGCAACAAAAACTAGGTTTCTCTTGCAATTCCACTCAGATAAGCGTGCTAGGTATAGGCAATCAATGCAACAACAACGTTACTGAGAATTGCACAGTTAAAATTCAATCGTTGACTAACAAGTTTAATATCACGTTTACGTGTCTAGTTTTAAACCAATTAACAGGCTTACTACCTAAAGGTTATATTAGCTTACAAGCATTAAAGTTACCCGATAACATCGAACTTGCTGACAAGAATTGGAATGAACCTGCACCCGTAGATATGATCCTAGGGGCTGACGTCTTTTGGGACATCTTAGGATCAAATATTATAAAGTTGGGCAGGCATTCACCACAGCTTAGGAGTTCCCAGTTAGGATGGTTAATCGCGGGTAACATCACACCTACACATGCATCCGTTTTCTCACACGTTGCTGCCAACTACACTCACTGCAATCATACCACTCGCACACATACTGCCATTCAAGCTGAACCGTCAGACATTCATAATCAGATGTGCCAATTTTGGGAGTTGGAAGAATTGCCACAAACTAGTTATGTGAGTAGTAATGATAGGGCGTGTGAGCAACACTTTATTAAACATACTACGCGTTCCGAGTCGGGCAGGTTTTGCGTGAAACTACCCCTAGTTGACTCACCCAGCTGTTTGGGTAATTCTTTTAACGCGGCTAGAAGGCGATTTCTAAATTTAGAGAAGCGTTTTAGGCGTCAACCGGAAGTAAAATCACAATATGTGGATTTTATTAACGAGTATGCTAGTCTGGGACACTTATCTCAGTGTTCACTGCCAATTCCGGAGCCTAACTATTATCTTTGCCATCATGCTGTTTTTAAGGAAGGTAGCGAGTCTACCAAAGTACGTGTGGTATTCGATGGATCCGCTCGTACGTCCTCTGGTTATTCCATAAATGACCTTCAGTTGGTGGGCCCAACTTTGCAAGACTCACTCTTCTCAATCCTCATTAGAGCGCGACAGCATAAGTATCTTCTCACTGGTGATATTGAGAAGTTTTATCGTCAAGTAGAATGTCATGAGGATGATCGCAGGTTTCAATTAATTTTGTGGAGAGAACATGAGTCTGAGCCCATCCGAACATTACAATTAAACACGGTCACTTATGGACTTTCCAGTGCTAGTTTCTTAAGTACACGCTGTCTTTGGCAACTAGGCGAAGAGTGCTGTGATGAACAAATCAAGACCATCATGCAGCATGATTTCTTTGTTGACGATATGTTGACAGGCGGCGCCACTGAAGCCGAAATTTTACACATACAAAAAACTGTGTCTAATGTATTAGCTTCAGGTGGCTTTCCTCTACGTAAATTTCGATCAAATTCGCCCGTAATTCAACAGATCGCTGACCCTGTAGACAATCTGTACCTTAGTCAGTCTACGAACGTTTTAGGTTTAGGTTGGAATCCTAAGGAGGATGTGTTTTATTTTCCTACCAGGTTAGATCCAAAGAATATTCCAGAACTAACTAAACGATCTATATTGTCCATAGTTTTTAAAATATTTGACCCTATAGGCTTACTTAGTCCCTGTGTAATTAAACCTAAAATGTTATTACAACAACTTTGGATCAAGGGGAAAGGCTGGGATGAACCAGCCCCTCCAGAAGTTATTAACGACTGGAATTTATTTCAGTCTAACATACACTCGTTATTTGAAATAAAAATTCCAAGAAAGGTTTTATGCAGTTCACCTAGTTTTATTGAACTTCACACGTTCAGTGACGCATCACAGTTAGCCTATGGCGCCTGTGCATATTTATTATCTAAAAACATAGCTGGTGACGTCATCGTTCGCTTACTATGCTCGAAATCCAAGGTAGCTCCGCTGAAGCCGGTCACCATTCCGCGACTTGAGCTGTGCGCAGCCCTGCTTGCCGCTCGACTATGCAAGGCAGTACTAGATTCTCTGCGTTATAAGGTTCATAGTTGTGTGCATTGGTGTGACTCAACAGTCGTGCTAGGTTGGCTTGCGAACGAACCACGAAATTTGAAACCCTTTGTCGGTAATCGAATTACAGAAATTCACGATTTGACGGACACATCTTGTTGGCGTTACGTGCCCACCTCCCAGAATCCCGCAGATCTTATATCTCGGGGTGTCGATCCTCAAGGTCTACAAGGATCAGACCTATGGTGGCACGGACCTAGTTTCCTAGCGAGCCCTAAATGCGGTTGGCCTCAGTTGGATCAAAGGTTTCATTCACAACTAGATTTGCCCGAATTAAAACTAAAAACCAATAACTTATTGTCTACTGTCGAACAAGCTAACGTTTTCAAGTTTGAAAATTATAATGATTTTACTAAATTAAAACGTACATTCGCACTCGTCAAACGGTATTTAAACAACTGCAAGAATCCTAAGAATAAAATAACCGGTTTCTTATCAACGCGTGAGCTTGACGACTCATTCCTACATCTATGCAAGATCGCTCAGAGACAGTCGTTCCCCGATGAATGTAAGGCATTGTATAATAACAAGGAGTTGCATTTAAAATCTAAGTTAGTGCCTTTACATCCATTCGTAGATGAGGATGGAGTTATACGCGTTGGTGGGCGTCTCGACGCCTCATCTTTTAATTTTAACAGAAAACACCCAATTTTGCTACACTCTTCACATCATTTTTGTAAATTAATTTTCTCTTACGAGCATTTACGTCAGTTGCACGCCGGGCCGCAGCTGTTACTAGCGACTGTGCGCGAATACGTCTGGCCTATTGATGGACGACGAGGCGCGCGCCGCGCCGCTCGCCTCTGTTTTACGTGTCGGCGCTTGCGCCCACGTTCATTATGCCCATTGATGGGCAACCTTCCTACGCAGCGTGTTACGCCAGACTTCCCATTTTTATCTGTTGCACTAGACATGGCAGGTCCATTTGCAGTCTTAAATAGGAAGGGTCGCGGTGCTAAAACTACCAAGTTTTATTTAGCCATATTTGTCTGTATGCGCTATAAATGTTTACATTTAGAAGCTGTCAGCGAGCTAAGCAAGGCTTCATTTTTATTGTCACTAAGACGGTTTATATCCCGTAGGGGCAAGCCAGCGGAGATTTTTTGTGACAATGGTCGAAACTTTGTTGCCACCGCCAGAGAACTAGGTAAATTTATAAAGGAAAATAGCACTTCTATTTCCGACTCTGCGGCGCAAGATGGCATAAACTTTGTTTTCTCTCCCCCGTATAGCCCCCACTTTAACGGACTAGCTGAAGCAGGTGTAAAATCTTGCAAGTTTCATATAAAGCGTGTCATGGGTAATACCCATTTAACTCAAGAAGAATTTTCAACTCTTCTTGCACAAGTGGAGGCCATTTTAAATAGCCGTCCCTTGCATCCCTTATCCTCATCTCCTGACGACCTATCTTTCCTATCCCCAGGGCACTTCCTGATCGGTCGACCGCTCACATCGCTGCCGACACCAGTCCCCGACCAAGAAGAGAATCTGGGCCCGCTGCAACGTCATGCTAGGCTCGAGCAAATTCGCCGGCATTTTTGGCAGCGCTGGCAGAAGGAGTGCGTCAGCGAGATGCAACAGCGCATCAAGTGGCGCCAAACCCACGATACCCTCAACGTCGGTGACCTAGTTATCATCGAGGAGGACAACGTGCCGCCGCTAGCGTGGCGACTCGGTCGAGTTGCTCGCCTTTTTCCGGGATCCGACGGCATCTCCCGTGTAGCCGACGTCAACACTGCTCGAGGATGCGTCCGGCGGGCACTTACGCGCCTTTGCCCCCTTCCTAGCCCTGAAGAGCTTTGAAACTCGCAAGTGCGTCGTTTCAAGGCGGGGAATATGTGTGCGCCTACAACTATTGTAAGGGCAAATGCCCAATCTAGCCAGACCTTGCTATCGTACTTCTTTGTAATAATTTGTTAGTATATAGCGGCCATTACATGTCAATCCATTCCATTTGAACCCTCGTCTAGTGAGGTCGATTCCACCTTATAACTAGATACAAGTACCTATTGTAACGATTTTTAATTTAAAATTATAAGGGTCCGAATTTTTCCCAAGTTTTTTATTTGGATCCACAAAGCGTCCTTGAGACGCAACAGAAGTATTTTAATTATTACTAAATTAAACTTTTGTCGTCCGAATTGTGAGTTTGACATTGATATTTGATAATTTGACACTTATTTCACGATTTTCCAGTATACCCTGGCCTCAGGGTTGCCAACTCAATGCCACGGTTGGGTGCTAAGTAACATCTCAAATAGTGCTAAATTGCTCGAAAGTTTCAAAAATAGTGCCAAATATATGAATTTAATAAAAACTTCCATTTTCGTCTCACTGTCACCGAACACAAAACAAATATAAGTTAATAAAATGATTAATACTATTTTATCATTTAATCATTTAATCATTTATTGAACCATTGGTATGTACATCATTAAGTTCTTTTCGGTGGTCCCCAAACTAGGCGAGGCCTGTATCTTGGGGACCAGAGTTGCGATGACATAGGTATAATATTATAAAGAGAAAAATCAAAGAGAAAAAACAAACACACAATTTAGAATTATTAATCAGATAATTATTGCGCACAAAGACACGATGAATGAAAAACAAAAATGAACGAAAAACAAGCAAGGTTAGACAAAGAAGGAGTTATCTTAGAGAAAAAGACAAACAGCACTGTTCGCCTCGTCTGCCAAACACGCCTTTATTTTCACGTTCACGGGAATCCCCTACCGAAGTGCCGCAGATTACAGACTACACTAGTTTGCGTTTTGTTACTTCAGCCACAGCTCCATTTTGTGAGCGAATAGACAACATCAAAATTAGTGCTAGATTTAGTGCTGGATGCTGTTTCTTAAATTTCAGTGCTAGGCACATAAAAATAGTGCTAAACCTAGCACTCAAAGTGCTGAGTTGGCATCACTGCCTGGCCTGGGAGGTACTTTTTTGGTAGTAAAATAGTGGCGCTGATTGCCAAGGTAATGTCAAAGTTATATCAAATCCAGTACATTTTAGTTTAGTTTTCATTTTCGCCGCGGTCCAAGATATACTGGCTACATAGTACGTTAGTAACCTCAAAATCAAGGCTCAAAATAGGGTTGTCGATAAAATATCGATGTATCGATATATCGATATTTTTTTATCAATATATCGATATTTTTTGGCGATATTTATTATTTCGATACATTGATATAAAATATCAAGTATCGAAAACATATCAAAAACGATATATTTCCAATAGAAAGTCCGTTTGTTTTCAATTATATCGGGACTTTTCGCGCACAAACATAATCAAAATATAAGCATTTTGACTAACCTCGACGTCAGTCTTCTCGTGACCACGGTCAATGCAACTTGATCGAAACGTCGAGGTTAGTCAAAATGCTTATATTTTGATTATGTTTGTGCGCGAAAAGTCCCGATATAATTGAAAACATGTGTACAATTCGCGTAAGTTTAAAAACTAGAAAGTCCGTTGTTGCCACTGAATAACATCGCTGGAGTCGCACTCTACTTTTATAAATAGTGTTAACACTGACAGATTCATTGAACTAAACTAGTAAAAACAAACAATAGAATTTCATAAAGTACAAATATTTTTTTGAAAATTTCACCGTTATATCGATATTTTTTTTCGATATATCGAATCCGATATAAATATTTTTTTAAATATAGATATCGATACATTTTGGCACTTCCTGTATCCCTAGCTCAAAATCCTCAATAGACCGAGCGTTGACAGATGACAGATTGACAGCTGGCTTACAGGGCTGACAGCTAGTTAATTAATTCTATTTACGAAAGCAGCTGTAAATTAACATTAAACTAATGTGAAAAATTCGGACATAATTATTTAATTATTAAATGATGAAGTCAACTCAATTTGTTTTATAAAAATTAGGTTGCATAACAGCACAAAGTAAAGCTACTCGGTTATTACAATTTCGTTACAACTTACAGTTATTAAGACAGGTTGACAGCTGTACATTTCACAGCAAGGCAAGCTTCGTGAACCGAACAATAATAAATAAAAGGCCAAAAGGGTTTTGAAGTAAATAATATTTTTTTAACATTATTAAAGAGTAGAGTCAGTATGTCTGATTCTTCAGAAGATGAGGATCTCTCACGTTTTAGAGAAGTAGTGGACACATCGTTTACTAAATTAATAAACGAATCAAGAGGCCAAACGACGAAACAGGAAGTTAACGAGAAAAGTAAGTTTTCATCGCTTATAATTTGTATTACCTAGGCTAAAATAGCGTGATTTTTAATTCAGTTCAGCAGAGGAAACCTGCCTGTTTAATCCTCTTTTGTTTTGGTAATTGCAGAAAGTATTGTATACTTTATGATCTAACCTCACTTTTGTACCTACCTACTTCAGTTTTTTTTATTCGCCCAAACTCCCAAAGGGCAGGCAATATTAACAGTCTCAACGGTCACAACAGTCTAACAGTCTCAACCATACCGTCTCGTCTTCCATGTAGAATTTTGTACAATAGATTTTGACAACCAGGTGCAAAACTTTTAATTTGTATTCCAAGAAAAATAGGCAAAATAATGACTCCGACCAAAAATGCATAAAATGTGAATTGAATTTTCAGAACAAGAAAAACCCAAAATATCAGAAAGATATTTACAAGAATCATCTCACTATAATGATGTGAAAGTACCAGAAGAAATGCAAAAGCGGATTGGTGCAAAAGTATCTGCTTTAATACAGAAAAAAATTGAATTTGTGGATATGCAAAATGAAACTAAGTAAGCTTCTAATAAAGTGTTTTTTCGCCAACCAGTTCATAGACTTTAGTAAGTATTCCTTGTTAAATTTACCTTATGTACCTTAATTAATACCTTTTTCGTTCTAGAAAACGTAAGATCAAAGGTGGTGTAAAACTATTTAAGGCTTCTGAAGGATTTCTGTCATGTGAAGAGGTGAAGGACACCTACACTGAAAGTCATAATATTAAATCGAAAAAACTCAAAAATAAAAGAAGACAAATGGATCCAGAAGAACATATAAATGAAGATGGTAAGGTTTCTTAATTAAATACCATTTAGAAAACTTAAATTATGTATACTAATATGATAAAGCTGAAGACTGTTTGTTTGAAACTACCAGTCGGATTCAAAAATTATTGTATACTAGCTTCTTTTTGGAATAAAAAGTAGCCTATGTGTTATTCTGATGTATAAGCTATATTACTGTAAAGTTTCATCAAAATCCGTTCAGTAGTTTTTGTGTGAAAGAGTAACAAACATCCATACATCTTTACATCCTCACAAACTTTCACGTTTATAATATTAGTAGGATGATAGCTAGATTCATGAGGAATAGTATTGGCTATTTAACATCGCGTTACGACCCTTAGGAGCCCAGCAAGGGGGGGGGAAACCGCAGGGCACAACTAGTGTTCAGAATAAAAATCTAAAGTCTTGCGCAGATCTAGGGTCCATTTCAATTGAATTTGCTGACTTTGTAAACAATGTTAGTATGGCCAACTGTCAAAATTTGATGAATTTGTATAGAAAGTTTGTTTACATAGTTTACAAGTTCTATTGAAATGGACCATACAATCAGGCATTAATATCAGAAAAAAAATATCTGCTAACAACACATCCTTCATTTGTCAGCTCCACATCAACAAA
This sequence comes from Thalpophila matura, assembly GCA_948465475.1. NCBI lineage: Eukaryota > Metazoa > Arthropoda > Insecta > Lepidoptera > Noctuidae > Thalpophila > Thalpophila matura. Next base: position 12,884,142 of record OX419196.1, read on the forward strand.
TCTTGGAAGCTGTTAGTTTTATTTTTTACTGATTTCAAAAAAGGAGGAGTATCTCAATTAGTCAATTTTTTTTGCAGATAAAGTGAATGCTGCTACCGTCAGCGGAGAATATATTTTGTCTAAAGATGAAACAAAACTCTGGAAGTCTAGAAGAAAAGAAAAGCTCTTCAAATATAAAGCACAGAAGAAAAGCAAAGTTTTGACAGCAGTGGAGATATAATTAAAATGTTTCTGCCTAAGTATATAAAAACTGCTAATTGTTAGGTATACAGGGTGGCAGGTTAAACAGTGGAAATATTTTAAGGGGTCATTGTACTCATCATTATGAACAACTTTTACTATGGGACCAACACTGAAATCGCAAAAAAAAATCTGCTGTTCCATACATTTTGTTGAGATAGGTGAACATAAATGTATGGAACAGCTGAATTTTTTTTCGCGATTTCAGGGTTGATCCCATAGTAAAAGTTGTTCATAATGATGAGTACAATGACCCCTTAAAATATTTCCACTGTCTAACCTGCCACCCTGTATATGTATACTAAAATAAGTAGTATGCGCTAAGGTAGCTCGCGAAAACAAATTCCCCTTAGTTGTTACAACCTTAAATAAATCTTAATACTTTTAAGTATTTGTTAAACTGGTAAAAATAAAAACGCATATAAAACATTAAACATTTATTTACAATAATCACATAACTACGAAATAAATATGTACAAAAGATCATTATCACATAATAACTGCATCCCACTAATGATTTTTCTTGTTATAATTTTCATAGAACAATCAGTGTGGCATTTGAATTGAATAAACCAGAAAAAATATGAAAAATACCTTAATATTTAGCTGTGCCTCATAGAATATGAAAGTCTTTTGTATATAATTTACTTTGGCGAATTTAGTTTTCCAAAACTCACAAAAAATCTAGACACGGTTCAATTTTGTTCTTTAATTTAAGTTGCATATTTTTCATAAATGATGATACAATTAAATGCAAACTAACTCAAAATTATGCAAAATAACAACTTTCGGGTAGGTAACTGAATTACAGTTTATTGCAAGTCTGTTTCGAAATTAACTTTAGGTAGGTAGATATCTTAAAAAATATTAAATATAATTTATGATTGATAGGAAGCTGAGAGCATTTAATTTGGTTGTAGGTACTTAATCTAATTGTGGTTTTATTATGGGATTCAAATTCGCAAAAAAAAGGCGTGAAACGAAAACTATTGCATTTTTTAAAGTTAATTTTTAAACAGACAACACTATTCGAATACTATGCGTATTCATGAAAATAAATAAAATGTATTCAACGTAATGACACTGAGCTTAAACTTAAAATAACTTATTCTAAAACTTAATATTCAGACATACCTTATTGGTACTAACGACAATGCATAATTCGACCAACCAGACATCTTCATACAGCTGGTTATTCAGTCAAAGACTTTTAAGCGCTGTAGGTACAGTACAGATGCCTGATACCCGTATTCACAAACATTACTATGAGGTCTCGAACGCAGTGTACCTACAGAAAACTTATACGAATATGAAATTTATTTGTATGAAGTTATGGTTCATATTCATATGAAGCTCTTGTTTATATTCGTTTATATGAATATGAACCTTATCGTCATACATATAATGTTCATATTCGTATGAGTTTTCTGTACACTGTGCGCATATAGTAATGTTAGTGAATACGGGTGTGAGCTGTTTTGCTTACTCCTAAAAGGAACACGCATTGTTTGAGAGTCATGTTTAGGCGTTTCTATCAACTTACAAACTTTTAATTTTGTTTGTCATACATTATGTCATGTTTTGTTTATTCGCAAGTTTCGCAACACGGTTAGGCGGATCTAATAATTTCAAATTTAGTTTTGGTCAAGTAATAAAATATGACCTTATAAAAATTTTTTTAGAGAGTATTGTAGCAAATGTGTAGTGGTTAGGGTTGCCAGATTTTAAATTCCGAGACTAATAACAAAACTCCTGATCACTGCGTGCTACTGCGGCGCGCAACTTAAACCGTTTGCGAGGAGCAAATTCTACTTTTGAAGATATTAAAAAAAACTCCGAAAATTTTCGGGACATACTCGCATTCCGGGACAATCCCGGCCATGTGGCAACCCTAGTTATTATACATTAAAAAATAAAAACATATAACTTAATAAAAAATAGTAATAAACTTTGGAGCGAACGCATAATTTGTAACATTTAGATTTACTACTCGAGCTGTGTCGAGACACACAAAACCTTGCCATGTACCCATTTGTACTTTATTGCACCCATAGACATCCTGTTTCCGGCCATGGTTTTACCATAAACATTGCTAGTCAAAGAAGACTGTATTTAAAAGTCTATGTGGTCCCATTTGAACAATTCATGTAGTATCTACAGTCTTTCGCTGGGGGCTGTGGGTAGCGTCCTGGCTGCTTGCCTGGCGGGCATTTCGTCCTGAGTGAAGGCTCTGTTGTCGAGGCCGCTGCGTTTGTCTGCGGACTCCTCAGTCGTGGCTGGTTTCTCCACTGGTCCGTCCATCAGGAACATCGTTAGGAAGAACATTATGCTGCCTGTTAGAGAAGATAGTAGTTAGGAAGGTTTGGGATAGAAAACTAGTAGAAAAAAAACTGCAACTTAAGGCGAGATTCACGTAGCGCACTTTGAGTTTATTTGGCTAAGTAAGCGTTTCATTCGAATATGAACCTTAATGAAATACTAATAGTGTTCATATTCGTATGAATGCTTACTCTACTTAGCGTACTAAATTCAATGCAGTATTATCGCCCCTATCGTTTGAGAAAATGGCCGCTTCAAAAATACACTTTTTCGTCCGTAGACTTTTTTGAAGGGTAGTTTCATATCATTATTTTGTACCTAAAAATATACACAATAACGTGTACCTATAAAGATACACAATAAAATTATAAAAAAAAACTTTGGTATTTGTACTTTACAAAAATTAATAGTCTCATCTGACCAAAACATGTAGACCTTATTACACCACAAACTTACTGATGCCATAAAACGCGGCGTAGAAGATCATAATCGCCTCCCTGTAGCCTATGACCTTGGACACGGGGTCCACCGTCCTTATTACAACATAGTCAAACTTACTGATGCCATAGAATCCGGCGTAGAAGATCATGATGGCCTCCCTGTATCCTATGACCTTGGACACGGGGTCCACGAGTATGGGCAGGTTGCCCCCCACGTTGTTCATGACGAACAGGAACACGCCCACCGTGGTCGAGCGGACGGATAGAGGCACTATCTCCACCAGGATCGCGAACACGATGCCGAACCACATCTCGGCTGGAAGGAAGAATTTATGTTGTTTTAAGACATGAGACACCAGAATTGTCTGACAAATTCAAGTGATCACAGATTTAGAAAGTCATATACCGCCTAGATGCCTCTTAACTCTAACCACTGATAAAATATACAACTATCCTTGTCATTTCTATGACAATGAATAGAGATGACAATTAACATAAGAGCTGTTTAATTTAATCATCGTCTATAAGGGGTCAATTTTTTGCGAGGAATAAAAGTAGCCTAAGTTACTCCTTATAACATCAGCTATGTGCCAGTGAAAGTGCCGTCAAAATCGAACTAGCCGTTGCGGAGATTAGCCGGGATAAACAATTAAACAGACAAAAAAACCGGACAAGTGCGAGTATGCCTCGCGCCCTAAGGGTTCCGCTAAATGATCATAGATGGCGCTACTGCATACTTCTAGTGGCGTTATCTATGAGCACATGGCTCCACTTATGGTCCGGTGACTGACGGCGGACAACAAAGTGATCCTATAAGGGTTCCGTTTTTCCTTTTGAGGTACGGAACCCAAAAAAATAAAGAAATTGTTTTATGATCCATACATATACTTTCATAAGCAGTTATTTTGACATTACAAACGAACACATCAATTTTATTTGAATAGATTTGGCACAAACTGGAGATGGGCGGAATGTGACCAGCTGGCTCTGCTATCACTGTCTGTGACTTTCTTGTTCAGTATGACTACGAGCATAAGAAATAGGCCGCTAATCGCTGTATGTAGGTATGGGCTCTTTCAATTTAGACGTTTGTTGCCGGAGCCGGAGCAGTGCGGGTGTTATACTGCGATAGGGTAAGTACTAATTCTCGATGCGTTTGATGTTTACTCGAATAATTGTTTTTGCAACTCGCACTGGGCATTCAGAACACAATAGGTATACAGGGTGGCAGGTTAGACAGTGGAAATATTTTAAGCGGTCATTCTACTCATCATTATGAACAACTTTTACTATGGGACCAACCCTGAAATCGCGAAAAAAAATCAGCTGTTCCATACATTTATGCTCACATAATTCAACAAAATGTATGGAACAGCTGATTTTTTTTTCGCGATTTCGGGGTTGGCCCCATAGTAAAAGTTGTTCATAATGATGAGTACAATGACCCCTTAAAATATTTCCACTGTCTAACCTGCCACCCTGTATATCAATGTACCTATTAGTCAATTATTTTAATGCTTACCAAAGAAGTAGGAGATAGCGAGCGTGATCATGGCCCACAGCGGGCCGAACACCACGGAGCCGAAGGCGGGCAGCGTCGCGATCAGCTGGGACAGCGCAAGCACCAACACTCGGGAACGAACACCCATCTTTTCTACGTACCTGCACAAACAAATTACATTAATTAAGTAGGTACTTATACCTAAGAAACCGGCCAAGTGTGCCAAAAAAAAATAAGCTGTTCCATACATTTTGTTGAGTTATGAACATAAATGTATGGAACAGCTGATTTTTTTTTCGCGATTTCAGGGTTGGTCCCATAGTAAAAGTTGTTAATAATGATGAGCACAATGACCCCTTAAAATATTTCCACTGTCTAACCTGCCACCCTGTATATAGAAGACTAGTGACCCACAGGAACTGTGCATTTTTTCCGGATAGAAAGTACCTAGCTTATAGCACTCAAGAATAATGCAGCTTCGTATTAGTGAAAGAATTTTCATCATCATTATCATCAGCCTATAGTATTCCACTGCTGGACATAGGACTCTTCAATTGCTCCCCATTTAACTCGATCCTCGGCCACTCATCCGGTTGCCACCAGCCACCCTGCGAAGATCGTCGCTCCACCTAGCCTGAGGGCGGCCTACCCTACGTTTGCCGATTCGTGGTCTCCACACGAGAACGCATCTACTCCAACTGTCATTGGTTCGACTTATTACGACTGATATGGTCGGCTCATTGCCACTTCAGCTTGCTTATTCTATAGGCTATACTATGTCGACTACTTTCATTCTCTGTTCACCTCGTTCGGATTCGATCCCTCAGAGAAACTCCAAGCATAGCATAGCATACTTTGAATTTAGGGACCTTACCAGCCTTACCGTGATTGTCCACGTGTGTCCATTACATAAAATGGCACTGTTAAATATTCAGATTGAGTTTTATGCTGACTTCTAAATAACGAAAATAACTAAGTACCTACACATAATTGTAATTGCATTTATGGGTGAACCAATTAACAAAGATAAAGTTAGCGCTTCTCGGGTTATATGAAAGTACTAGCTGTTCCCCGCGGTTCCACCCCTGTTGTTCGGCTCCTAATTGTCGTAGCATGATGTTAAATAACCTATACTATTCTTTATGAACCCGGCTATCATATACAAAAAGAATTTTTCGAATCCGGTAGTTCCAGAGATTAGCGCGTTCAAAGAAACAAACTCTTCAGCTTATAGATAATATCTTACTTGTCCGAGATGATTCCTCCAGCCACAACGCCAATAGAGCCGATGCCGACGGTGACGGCGAACAGCCACCAGCCTAGGTCCACATCGGGGAAGTAGTCGCGGTAGTACAGGTCCGCGTTGTATGCGAAGCACATGCCACCTGGCAACCAGAGGAACATGGGGTTAGGTTACAATCTGGGTGTCTTCAGTGCAGTGACAGCCTAGTGGTTTAACCATGTGCCTCCCACGGCGAATGGTTCGAATTCGGTCCTGAGGCACGCACCGCTGACTTTTCGAAGTCACGTGCGTATTAGAAATTAATTATCACTTGCTTTAACGGTGAAGGAAAACATCGTGAGGAAACCGGCATGTCCAAGTACCAAAAATTCGAAGACATGTGACGTCCACCAACCCGCACTGGGCCCGCGTGGTGGACTACGGCCCACTCCCTCTCACAGAGAGGAGGCCTGTGTCCCAGCAGTGGGAACATTATAGGCCGATTATGCTATGCTTATGCTGGGTGTCTGTTTGGGAACATTTGTCCGGAAGGGATACCGCTGACCCGGACAAAAGGGCTAACGAAGGAACATGGGTGGGTTTTAGTCAGTAAGAGTCTGACACTCCCTTCCGCTCCGCCCAGAGCGGGAGGGGTCATTTGATGATTTCCCATCCTCAAAAAAAAAAAAAAAAAGCAGTGGGAACATTATAGGCCGATTATGCTATGCTTATGCTGGGTGTCTTCAAGTCGCGAGTGAATCGGTTTCTTCTAGGCAAGCGTGCTCCATCGTAGACCGCATCATCGCTTCGCATCAGGGAAGGTTTCGATTCCCAGCCCCGAAACTTCTTTGAGTGTTTTTCGCTGTTGTTGGGTATGTAGACTTACTTTTAGATTGGGATTTGGCCATCCACGCCCATTTGAAAAATTCACCTGTATAAATCTTATTACCTAATAATGCGTATTACCTAATAATGCGCATGCAGATCTTCGCTAATTGTCGTATTCCCGGAAACACCGAATCATTGAATCGTAAGAGCCCTAAATTATGCATGAAGAAAATGCACTTAACTACTCTATATATAGGTACTTTTTTTTCTATATACTTTTTTGTTTCCGGGAATACGACAATTAACGAAGATCTACATGCGCATTATTAATTTGGGAATACTGTAGGTAGGTAAGTAGCTACCTACCTATACCTACCTAAAGGTGGCGTAGTTTTCAGTTTTCACTAGGTAATTTCGTTAGTAGGCACCCATAACTACCTATGTTGTTTTTCTAGAGTAAGCAAAAAAATATTTCTAATCGAGAAAGTTATTTTCATGTTTAACAAAATTGATAAGAGCTAAAAGGCCTGTCCGTTTCAGCTATTACAAATACAATTAGGATAAGACGGAGACGGCTGAACGTTAAATACTCTCCTTAATTTAACAAACAAAGACATCTTGAAACAACTACAAAGGATTGGATGTGACAGACTCTATTAAAGCGAAGAGGTTCGCAATCTGACGTTCGCAGTTGACGGCTTAAAGACGGTAATTTTCAATTACAAAAATATTTTCAACTATTTCGTTACCTATAGGTATAACTAAGTTCTAGTCTTTTTGTTTTTATATTTTATTATGATAAAGTAAGAACCTGCTAAGTACTAAAATATTAAACATTGTCATAAGTTTATTCAGTGCTTATCTGTACAGGTACCTAGGTGTTTGTAGGTAGGTAATATTTCTTTTATAAGTAGGTACCTACATGGTACCTACCTACTTATAGTTAGCACTTAATAAAAATCTAATTAAAAAACATGAACTTCCCAACTTCCTTCATTAATTGCGCTTTAAAACATTAAACATAACAGAACGCAAGAAAGTCGTCGAAAACAGCTGTTAATTTTAATTATAGAGTCTAATTAGGGAAGAAACAACAACAATAATTATTGTTTAATTATTTAGTACCCGGTGTACCTACCAGCAAATGCTTTTAGTACCAACTTAACAATTTAAACGCTTAATTCTCAAGGAGCTCATATTATTATACTAGCCTCTAAAATGTTTGAGCACCAACAAGATAAATTAAAAACCGGACAAGTGCCGGGTTCCGCAGAAAATGTAAGTTTGAAATCGCAAAAAATGTGATAGGTAGCTGTACCTATAACTACAAATTACCTAACGATTTTCAGATTAAGTTATTAAATATTTGAGATTTCGTTGCGAGCGGGATTTGAACCCGCGACCTCTGCCGAACCGTGGCATTGCTCTGAACGAACTGAGCTATCGCGACCCGCTCAGACTTTCGAATTCAGCTTTTTTAGCAATTTTCAGAATTTTTCCTTTAAGGTGCGGTTAAACGGGCTAGTTTTTTGTCAATTTCTTGCTGCAATTGTATAGCTGTGAGCTGAGATTTATACCGTACAGCAGTTATTGTGATGTACCTACCATCATTTAATTTCATTGCCGGGCTATGCTGCAAGATTGCGGCAATTGTTTACCCACTAAGTTGACGATATAGATGCCAACTCACGGCTATACATTGTCAAAAAACTAGTCCGTTTAACCACACTTTTAGGTAGGTGTGTACTTGTGCAGTGAGACATTGCTCCTTGCCAAATTTCATGACATTAGCGCCTTAATAATGCGGAAAGGGGTCACATCTCATAGTGTCCATGTTCGCGGAAGAAATAACAATGACATAACCGGTGTACTTACAAAGGCACTTTTAGTAACACCATGACGACCTTGGATTTCGCGACATGACAACTATTGCCGTGACTAGCAGGATACTAACTACAAACTTACATTTGCGTTTAAATCTCCTGCGCGAGATAAAAACTTCGCATTTTAATCCTTATTATATATGGTATCAAGTATTTGAATAAAAAATAAGGGCTTCTTAGACAGCAACGGTAATGTTGTTAAAAGCTCTTGTCGTGAATAAGGTTTTATGTAGGTATGTAGGTGTACCTGTACCTAAGTAGGAACATAATATTCACAATCGAAGTAGATTGATAATAACCTATGTTTTTATTGATTTATATCAATGGACTATCCGTGCCCCGCGGTTTCACCGCCGTTGATCGGCTCCTAATGGTTGTAGCGTGATGTTAAATAGCCTATACTATTCCTCATGAATCTAGCTATCATATAAAAAAAGAATTTTTCGAATCCGCCTGGTAGTTCCAGAGATTAGCGCGTTCAAATAATATTAATAGGTAATGTTTAATAATATTAGTAGGTATAGATATCTTGTTCAAAAAGTTGGCAACCCTGCCCACGTAATACTTAGATGGTTATTGCCATTTAGGCCCAAATTCAGATTCCGAGCTGCTATGGGAAAACTCAATAATACTTTGTAAGACGACGGTCACAATTGCCTTAGGACGCTAGATGGCGCTACGTGTATGTCACGCGGACGAAGTCGCGGGCAAAGCGCTAGTATGTAACAAAACTCACCACAATGTCTGATGGAGGCGGCGAGGCACAGCATGATGATCCTGGGCTGCGCGATCACGTGCCAGATTGTCACTTGAGGCATCTTCTTGCCGGATTCCAATGAGCTATCTCCCGCTTTGTTGGTTCCTGAACAAAGATAGATTCATTTTAGGTTCTTGAGGTAGAAACTGTTGTGTTTGCAGCCATTCATAGAGAGCTAGGTTTTACACGGTTAATAGGCTTGCGTTTGACCACCATCTCGCCTGATAATGCGGTCTAAGATGTAGCACGCTTGCCTAGAAAAAACCGATTCACTCGCGACTTGAATACACCCAGATTGTAACTATCGGGGAACACCCAAGAATAGAAAGAATCCATTTACTTTTTTTTCTTTCTATCATTATTTAGGTAGGTACCTACTCTCCGGTTCAGGAGTTGGAGCTAGCACTCCAACCGGGTGGCGAACACTTACTCAATCCGTATTTCAAGCACTATGTTAGGTGCCGAAATGAAGATAATTTATCCGTTATTTCGTAAATGAAAATAATTGTTTGAAAAAGATAATCGTTATCGTACCTTCTTCTCCGATAGTAGTTCTGGAAGGTTCCCGAAGCGTTAGGAAGGTGAACACAGTGATGATCAGACCGATGATACCGGCTCCGAAGTAACATACACGCCAGCTCTGTGGAAATAAATTGGTAATGTGAATTGAGTCTTAGCTCTAGAAATACTTCTTAGATTTTTTACAGATCAGCCTGTCTATTATGTACGACTCGCCGCGTGATATCACCGCGAGAACTGCCAATTTGTTTGCGAACGTTCGAGGGAGAATCTCACCGTGACATTCTCCCTTGAACGTTCGGAAGAAGTTGGCAGAATAGACAAGCTTTTTTTTTTTTTTTTGAGGATGGGAAATCATCAAATGACCCCTCCCGCTCTGGGCGGAGCGGAAGGGAGTGTCAGACTCTTACTGACTAAAACCCACCCATGTTCCTTCTTTAGCCCTTTTGTCAGCGGTATCCCTTCCGGACAATCCCGCTTTCCCGGCAGAGAATAGACAAGCTAGTCTAGACTTTCGGGCTCCTGACTACCCGTCACGACTGTCAAAGATATTCCTATGACAACCGGGACCGACTATAACTTAACGTGATCTCCGAGGCACGGAGCGGTCTCAATGTGTAAAGGATGGTCGCAAGCACAAGTGCAGCTTAACCTCGCAGATTGATCGATCAGCGCGGCTGTTTAGGCCTGAGCCCCTCAATTTAGAGTAAGTAGGTGCCTAATAATAAGTATAAAATAATAAAACTCACCAATCCCCAAGCATTGACATCAGGGATGTACCGTCCAACGGGGAAAGCGATACCATAGCCTCCATAGATCCCCCAGTTGAAGATAGACAACGCTAAGGCCCTCTGTCTTTCAGGGAACAGGTCCGTGAGTATGCCTGTAGCTAGGGGGTTGCACCCGGACTCGCCTGCCGCCATTATCATACGGAGGACGACCAAATGCCAGTACTCCTTGACGGTACCCATCAGGAAAATTGCAATCACGAAGACTAGAGTGCAGAAGGAAAGGATTCTTGCTCTGTTGTATCTGTTGGGAGGAAATGTGGAATATGTTAACTGTATCATTGTGGTTGATGATAATCAGCAATGAGGGAAACCAGTAGATAAGAATTATTTTTTTACTAAGTTTTGTTGTCACCTAAGGTCACTTAGCTGCAAGCAGTAGATGTGTGATAACTAATAATATTATTGGCCTGTATGGCGATGCAGTTGCTATCTCGCCCACTGTTGGTAAGGTAATAGCTATCATTTTCTAACAAAGGTTAACTTTGATAAGTGACTTGGATAGAGTGACATAAAGTCATGCCATCTCATTACAAAACATGGTTTAAAAACTATAGTGTTGGTTTAACTCTATTATTTGTGACTTGTGATACTTAATAATAAACCAAGACTGTCGTTAAACCACGCATTAATAACGGTATCGTAATTCGCGGTGGATCTCTAGATTATCAGCAATACCTAGATACTTGCTGCTGTATGGCCGTTCACAATAACCGATCTATCGGCTCTTTCAAAGGCTTTTTCCCCTACTAGACATCGATTTTTGACATCAGTTCTATAGTACCTTATGTCAAAATCTATCTCTAGTAGGGTAAAAAGCCGATAGATCGATTATTGGGAACGGCCATTAGTCTTCTTTGCATCCTACCTTCATAGTTTTTTGATCCTTGTTTAGTTTAAGGTAGTTTTAAGCTCCATTAGTTTTATGTCTCCTACCCTCACTTCTGGTGAAGTGACGGCGATGAGCAGCCATCTTAGTGCTGCATTGAGTCGACGTTCGATTACCGAACGGGAAACGGGATCGCGTTACCCTGCACGCCGATGTGCCGATTACCACATTGTAAAACCTGACTTTTCGTCTACTATTGTGATATAGTCAAGTGCCTTCTGATCGTATCAGAACAATCCTAGACAATAATTTGTGTGTGCCTCCTATTGGGATCCCAAAAGACTTTTTAGAAGCCCATAGTGACGTCGCATTCAACCACACGGCAGCGAGCTGCATCAGCAAGCTTGATCCAAGCCAGGCCAAGGGTGGAGCAAAAGGTTAGTGGAGTCAAATTGCCTGTTCTAGTCAAGGATCTGAATCTCAGCCAGTTTCCACAATAATTATTAATTATTAGGCATCTCTAAAACCCTCAAATGTTCTCATACAGTGCACTGCTCAAAATTAAAGACCCTCGTGCCACAATTTATTAATTTTAAGGCATCTTACTTGTCAGCCACCACGCCGAGTATAACGCCGACGACGGTGAAGACTGCCATGAAGGCGGGGCCGGCCAACACCTGGTAGTCTATCCCCAGTCCATTGTAGCCCCACTCGCAGTACCGTGTCCCATTCAGCACGAGAGTCGCGCATCTGTGGAGAGAAAGGTAGGTTAGTGTCATTGTTTACATAGGATAGGACCTTCGTCGTCTTCATCATAGGAGCTGAAAGGCGTTCACTAAACGTACATGGCCTTGCAATAGGTCGGCTGTAGGTAGAACTGCTAATGAATCGAATAGGTCAGTGAAAGGTGGTTCAGATCACACTAGGCCTATTTATTTATTTAATGCTTTATGCACAAGTAAAACACACTGCACAAAGGCGGACTTAATGCCTTAGGCATTTTCTGCCTTACCTTCAGATGATGCAGAGACATAACATACTACTTAATAAAAATGCATTCATAATACAAAACGATTCCAATTTCCAACAAATCACCGTTGCGATAATTCTGCCAACTTCTTGCGAAGGTGTTCACGTACCTTTACCTTTATTTATCAGCAACATTCGTGGCAAATATGTAGAATGGGTAGGTAACGAGAAATAAATCAACAATTAATGATCTATAAGACAATCTAATCAAGAACCAATCGCCGGAGGATTCTTGTATCTGTTTCTTTATCCCTTACATAATCATTATTGTAGTTACAATCGTTTCGGGATTAATAAATAATAAACGAGATTTTATGTAAGACAGCAGGCTGTTTGATAAATTAAATAATAGCCTGTTTAAGCTATACTTTTATAATGTGTTATAGCTAATATACCTTATGAACACCTCTATACGAAGCCTGCGTTTACTCTATTATTTAGTCCAAGGAGGCTGTACGCTTTCTAACTACCTATAATTTATCTGCTTAAGTTATTATCAATACTTATTACACCCCGTAAGTCATGGGTGACATGAAACGCTGTTTATATGGACAATAAATCATTGTTAGATCTAGTTTATAAGCTGTATTAGTACGTAAATAAAGGTATCTTTATTGCGTTCGGTTTAAATACGTTTGCGGAGTTTAGTTAAGAAATATAAATCTAAAATTATCGTGCCTGTCTATTTGTCCGCTTAGTTCTTCTAAGTTTTTACCACCATTTAGGGAATATATTTCGAAAGGTTTAGATGTGTATAATACGTTAGTATTTAACTTAGATACAACCCAGAAGTCTCGATGTTTTGACATGTCGTCACCTCGCCACATCATTAGATTTGCGAAGCAAGGGCGGGTAGTTAGTTATTAACATGAGGCGTACCTATGTATATATTGTATATGCTTCATGGTTATTAACTATGTACTTAAAATTAACTATCTACCTAATTATTCTAGGGAACTGCAGCGGCCACTATTAGCACTAATAAGGTGACCAGGGTTTCAGATTAATTAAAAAAATATTTGAATGGACACCATAAAATAAATAAATAGGTAGGTATACAAAAATGGATATTGTACATGTTACTATTTATGGAATAAACCAGACACGTGAACAGTGCTAACAGTCTCAGTGTAACAAATAAATTGGAAAACAAAGGCTAGCATTGTTCCTACGTAAGTACTTATATAATAATGAAAACCTTTTGTTAAAAGTATGAAAAGACTTCCGTACCAAAGTGAGAAAGCAAACATTAAAAGCCGAGGGGAGGAACTTGATCGCAGCTCAGATCATAGAAACAAAGGAGATGTGCCAAGGCGCTATTGAGCTTGACGCTTTGCATGATCAATGTGATCATGTTGCCGACAGGCCGAATGCGATCGATGATTTATATGCAGTGTGAGTGTGTGAGTTTAATGTGAGTGACAATTTGACAAGTGACGAATGACAGTGCTAGGCGTCGTCCTAATTGGCTGGCGATCGTGCGATTTAACGATGCGATTTCGTCGCACGACGAGATTAAACACACATTTCTTTATAGTGTCCTTCAAATTGAAGACTGCAACTCATCGCGCAAGCACAGGAAATGCAGGAAGTCATTTTCATCGAGCGACGAAATCTCGTACGATCGTTAGCCAATTAGGATGACGCCTTATATTAAGGATAGGTATGCGTATGTGGCTTTTTTAATGTGTGGGAGCTTTTTATATTTACAATGGAGCGTTGGTAGTTGTGACGCACACTGCTTTAAAAGTGGCGACAGCGGTTTCCGTACTAATTTGCTATGTTATCATATCTCCTTGTTTCTATGATCTGAGGATTGAAGGCAGCGGGGTCGACGGTTGAACACTGAAGATTATGATTAGATAAGATTACCTACATTTATTTTTAGAATTCAATTAGATTTCCTCTAATGATTAAGAACTTGGCACCAGATGTTTAATAGGACGTTTAATTTATTTTTTTATTCCCTATCTCCTTGAATCCCCCGTTGGGATTTTCACTCTTAGAAGGTAGGCACTTCCTGATTTTACATTTTTTATGCGGTTACAGTCGCAAAAAGAAACACTTGCTTAATAATGCTACCTTCACGCTTTTAGTCACCAAAATATAGGCATGAGATGTGCGTAATATAAATTGGTGTAAAAACCTATATTATCTATGTTATGGTGTTTTTTTTTATTTACGGTAAGTAAGCAAAGTATACATGGAATCATTCAACATTTACGGCTGCTTCTAAGAACAAGGAATTTTACAGGAAAATTTAACTATACCTACACTTTACACGACTTGGGAAATAAACCCGAGATCTCACACTCGTCTAGCATGCTTATAAGTAAGAAGAATACTATGTTATTCTTTCGTTTACGTGCAAATATATTAATTATTAGTACTTAATCCTAATTTTATTTGAAGATTTTTTTTGAAGACCTTAAAATTGATACTTCGTTGTCATAATCTCTGAGCAAATGTTATGTTGGTCGTAGCTTCCAACTCCTCATAATAGCTAGCAGTCTAGTTCATTCACCGCCAGTTTTAATACGAAAGGGACTAAATTCTTATTCAGACGAGCGATTTAATCGATCGGCCAACGGTTTGTCAGACAAATGTTGGAGTATCTCTTTTAGGCAGTTGTATGTACCTAGGAAGTGTATTTTGGACATGGATTTGATTAGGGATTACACATTCCTACGATAATAATATTAGATAGGTACTTATAGGTTTTTTATTAAATAATATTACCTATACAACGTGTGAACACAAAATGTGTACCTACATTTTGTGTTCACATAAAATGTATGGAACAGCTGATTTTTTTTTCGTGATTTCAGGATTGCCTCCCTAATATAAGTTGCTCATTATAAATGTATATTTTTTTGTGAATTTGAAACATGTCAAAGCCATGTTATGCTTCTATTAAGTTATTAAATATATATATAGAGAGAGAGAGCAGAGGTCGCGGGTTCAAATCCCGCTCGGGTCATATAAATTTTGAGAATCACTTATATATTTAATAACTTATGTTGCTCATATGTCACATAATTGGAGACACAATTTATAGAAGTAGAAAACTATAGAAAACGTCCTAAAACGTTTCGAAGGCTATAGAAAACGTCCTAAAACGTTTTGAAGCCGTGAAAACCGTGCGGTGGCACTCCGCACTCGTAGCACAGGTGAGCTACGCCCTAGCATTACATTCCTCCGGGCATCAAAATATAACACGTATGAAAAAAAAAAAATGATGCAAGGTAAAGCCGCGTCTCCTGCGCCCTGTTTTCGTGTTCGACGAACATCGAACAGTGAACAGTGAACGATAAAGGGGCGTGGTCTACGTGTTTTGACGAATAAAAACTCTCAAAACACGTAGACCACGCCCCTTTATTGTTCACTGTTCACTGTTCGATGTTCGTCGAACACGAAAACGGGCAGGAGACGCAGCTTAACTCAGCGAATTGAACGAATGCAAGCATGGTAGCCACGTATTCAAACCTACAATAGTTACTATTAGAATTTTTATACGACGAAGTAGCAAACAAGCGTTCAGCACGCCTGATGGTAACCGGTTACCGTACCCCATGAAATGCTAACACCAAGTAGGTATCACTGCGCGTTGCCGACCATTTAAAATGAGGATTCGCTGTGCTGACAGCTTGGGGGACAAGTAGATCCCTCGCCGTCAATACAGCGCATTCTAAGGAGCTCTGGCGACATTACGCACCACAGGAACACAACACTACCGAAGAGTAGCGTTATTTGGCTGTGGTATTCTGTAAGGTGGAAGTACTTCCCCAGTTAGGCTGCTACCTTTCTTAGTGTCGCTCTTCTTTCTGTTGTAGTTTTATTGCTCCAGCAAGAAACGTCCTGTTCTAATTTTCTTTAATTATTCTCGGACCGATAAAGTCGGTCGTCTGCCCACAAACTTAAGTTTAAGCTATGTGCAAGTTATCAAAACAGTATGAATTTAATATGGCAGCGTCGCCGGAGGGGCGCGCCTAATCAAGTTGTAACTCACTTGTAATAACTACTATAACTAGTTAATATTTACTATAACTAGTTACTATAACTAGTTATAGTTACTACTATAACTAGTTTACTTGTTCGGCTTTATTGGTCTCATGTTATACAAAATGCAAGTGCATTGCGATTTGTGGTAGATTGTAAATTTGATGTTAACTAGTAACGGCGACTTGGAGTGGTGATGCTTTCAACGGCATCAACAATTTAGAACGTCATTTTCATGTTTTCATTGATCCCGTACTCAAAGGATGCCTAGATGCCAACGGGATCTTATTACTAAGCCTACGCCATTTGTTCATGTGTCACCGCCAGCAGGGCTAACATGCGCGCCTCGACAAATTTTGTCGACTGTTTTGTCTCGCTCTTACTCGTGCGAATACGAGACAAATGTACGATAAAAGCGTCGACAACATTTTGTCGCGGCGCGCATGTTAGGCGCTCAAGGACACCTATAGGTATCGTATGAACCGTATTAGCTAGCCAGTCGAAATTTTCACAGAATAGGTACGCGTACACATATTCGCAATATAAAGAATTTGATTTGCCAACCGGAACGGAATCTAGTGCTGACTCGAACTTGGGCGGTTTTTCATAGTTTTGTCAAGAAGTTTTAGGTCTGGAATTTTCGAATCAAACCACTGCCTGGTCTAAATAAAGATCTCTTTGAAGTCTTTAGAATACATGCTAGCCGCCAGGTGTTAATTTGTTTTAATTAAATCGCGTGATTCGATCGTAGCACGTGAGTAGGTAAACAAAAAACTTTGCTCGAATTTAATAACAAACACGCTTGTTTTTGTGGCAATTATTTGTAACAAAAACAACGTCGTTAGTGTTGATTTTAATTAAGTAATAATTATAGTTATTTAAGGTATGAATGTGGAAACATAAATGCTCTAGGCAGATTTAAAAAAAAATGTTTTTTTATCATATAATGATCATCGTATTTCACGGTTGGACACAAGTTATCAAACATTTATGTAGGGCAAGATATCTTGGCACTCGATCAGCTTTTGGCATTCTAAGTTGGGCTTATCATTTTTGCTGAAGAAAGTCTATGCCTATAATGATAAGGTCTAGATTTTGTGGCAAACATCGCTATTACGTGATAAAATGTCTATTACATACTACCATTCACAATGGCTCCAAATAAGCCAATGAATATATCCACTCCGTTGAGCACGCGACAAACTTTTTATCCCGCATCATTTGATTTCAAAAACCCAGCTTGCAAAGTCACGATCGACCAATAAACAAGCTTACAATCTGTACTGGTCGTCACAAAAAACCTTCAAAGAACAGAAGCCATAAGAAGTGACACACAGATACTGATAGCATGGCAAAATGTTTTATACAACCAATTTTTTAACCCGACTTCCGCATGCCAGCAAAAAATTGCGTAGACGTTTAATATGTGGTTTATTATGCTTGATAAGAAACTAGGTAGCCTGGCCTTGTTATTATAATCTAGTATACCTATATTTCTATGGACAGTATGCAAAACTGAAGGTTCTTAGGCGACATACACACTGTTCCGCGCCACGCGACGGAGAGTGAAGCTCCGGTTTTTAGTATGCAAGCAGCTCAGAGGCCCTAGACAAGTTGCTTTTCTGTTAGCGTTAGCGTCAAAAGCTACGGATAAAATGTATGGAAATGACATTTGCGAGTCACGTGACTTTTCCGCAGCTAATGTCATTGCCATACATTTTGTGCTTATCGTTTGGCGTGAACGATAACAGAAAAGCAACTTGTCTAGAGCCTCAGAGGCCCTAGACAAGTTACTTTTCTGTTAGCGTTAGCGTCAAACGCTACGGATGAAATGTATGGAAATGACATTTGCGAGTCACGTGACTTTTCCGCAGGTAATGTCATGGCCATACATTTTGTGCTTATCGTTTGGCGTGAACGATAACAGAAAAGCAACTTGTCTAGAGCCTCAGAGGCCCTAGACAAGTTACTTTTCTGTTAGCGTTAGCGTCAAACGCTACGGATGAAATGTATGGAAATTACATTTGTGAATCACGTGACCTTTCCGCAGCTAATGTCATTGCCATATATTTTGTGCTTATCGTTTGGCGTGAACGATAACAGAAAAGCAACTTGTCTAGGGCCTCAGATTGTATTGAAAACACGCGTGGTCGCACATTATATTATTGCGCGACGCGCGACGGGGCGCGACGGGAGCGTCTTTTTATGTCGTACCCGGCCGCGGGTGTGTATAAGTATATTATAATGAAGCGGTTTAAAAGATAAAGTTTTCAGTCATGATGAATAATTGAAGGTTCATTGTAAAATCGTTCAATTAGGAACTTTCAATGAGTCGTGACTTTTTAATTTCTTTGACACTGGCTGGAATTTTTGATGAGAAAAGTACTGAGATTGAAGATTTTATTTTCGAATAATGTGAAGGTACTTTATTATAAATGATTGGAATTATGAAATATATGTTTATGATTTATTTTTGAAAATTCACATTAGGTATGTAACGATTTATTTATGTAATTGAAGATCCATCATGCTCAACCTTATTTTTCAAAAAGTTAGATTAAGTACCTAGTTAAATATTTAACCACTGTTTCCAAATAACTAAAAGGCTGAATAATTTCTGAATTATAGAATTTCTCGGAACTTTAACACTTATTGGTACTGCCGGGCCAAACGCTACTGAAAGTTGAACTTCAACATTGTTGAAGTTCAACTTTCAGTAGCGTCAGGCACCGGTACCCGACATGGTACCTAACGGGTTAATTATCTAGATAATGTCTTAGTACCTAGACGTCTACCCACATGTTATTCAAGCAGTTTAGGCACATTTTAAAATTCTTTAAGTTGAAAAGTAGCGACATGGGTAGGTAATAGTTGAGTAGAAGCTGTATTTAACAGTAGAAAAAAATAGTTTTGTTAAATATTTAACTGTTGCTTTAATTTAACTGTTGTTTACCTAATTGTTGCCGATAAAGTCGAGAGCACGAGATTTTTTTTTAGTATACACCGTGTAATTGACAGGTTGGCAAAAACTGAAACTGTAACTTCATGACCATGATTATGACTGAAAAACGTTGGAATTTTCTTCATGAAAATTGTCGAATTTTCCGACCGTTTTTCAACTAGATTTGTGTTCTATTCATTTGTTACAACAAAATCCAGCCCTAAAAACACAATTTTAGTGAAAAAAAGCAAAAAACTTAAATTCGGCAATGTAATCGTAAAAGAAAATTCATACAACCCGCGCGGAATCAGCTGTTAGCTGTAAAAGTTTACTGGCCTCCGTAGTACCTACATCATTTCCGGGAAAATATTTCACTATCAAAATATTAACAATACCAGTCTGAATTCATACTTTTCGTTTTTGCCAACCTGTCAATTACACGCTGTATATTAGTATACTTTTATTTACTTTATATTTAGTATACTTTGGGATCAGTCCGTAGCGTAGTTAAGATAATAACGTGTTGTCATATACTTGTCATTCATATTCAGTGTTAATGATCAAATTGAAAATATGAAAAAAAAAACTGAATTCTTAACAACCTATTGTCGAGTCGTTGTCTTTATTAAAAACAATATAGGTAGGTAGGTAAATAGGAACTTGTTTAATTAAAGTTTATTGTTAAGTGTTTCCTGATTAATATGGATATTATGTTGAGTTGACCTTGGTGAGGACTGGCCATAATCCGTGGTGAGTCGTGGCCAGGGTTGCCACGACCATACTTTTAAAAACAGTATTATACTTAATTTCGCTCCATAATACATGTTTAGGTAGGTACTGTTTAATAAAAATAAATTTGCTACCTATAAAAAATACTATTTCATAATTGTTAGTATCCAGAGCCATAAATAAAACCTCGGACGATATAAATACATACATCAGAACCTGTAAAGCTCTTAAAAATCTTTTAAATTGATAAGTTAAGGAAGAAGCACTAAAAATCTGAATTTTAATTTTAAGTACTTACCCTACTCTTGTTAGTGCTATAGTCGCAACTAAAATAAACAAACAGTAGGTCCCTATTTCGTTTTTTAAAGTTTAAAATTTTCAAACATTAAAAAACGAAATACTTACTGTATATTTATCAAAAATATTGTTTATTCTTCCTTTCCGACTTTAATATGATACTTTATTTGAAAAGTTGCAACCCTACTCGTGGCTGATATTTTATTGTCATTTTGTAGGGTAGGTATATAATTACGAGGTCCACCCGTGTAATTGATCGGCAATTGTGTTCGATTCGTGTTGTTATTCAAATCGATCTTTCGATAGAATCTGACTAATCAGTAATCCAACGACTATAACGCCTATAGGCGTTGGATCGGGGATTGGTTATATTATAGTGTATGCTGCATTTCAAAATCGAACGTTGTTTGATACCTATTTCTATGATTGAGTTGATTTTAGTAAACAAATAGAGAAACAGCTTTTGCTGACCTGCGACTTTATCTGCGTGAAAATAGATGAAAAGCCTATTGCTTATACAGATTGCAGGCTACCTCTTTGTTAAATTTCATCCAAATCCGTCCAGCCGTTTTAGCGTGAGGAAGTATCAAACACACACACAAAAACTTTCGCATTTATAATATTTATAATTTTGTGTGATAATCTCAAGATGCTTTGTAAAAAACTTTAGGTACCTACCTACCTACCTAGGTTCGAAGTAGGTATTATTTGATTCATCTAGCTCTCGCAATTTGTCTATAACCTCGTGCTTATAGGCTATAAAACTTTTAAGGCTTTTAAAACGATCCAATTATCTCTGTTTAGTTGCAGATTTTATAGTTATATCTAAATATATATATTTTTAATTGATACCTATAATTAAATGGTATTTATTCATAGCCAGGAATTAAACTAAACATTGTGATCAAAACTTTTATATTTAAAGTTGTTTTAAAACTTATAAATGCTTTCATTTCCCGTGCTTTTACCTATTCACTCCAATGATTTGATCTATTGATACGAAAATCTATACCTACTCTATACTAATATTATAAAGAGGAAAGATTTTTTTGTTTGTTTGTTTGTTTGTACCGAATAGGCTCCGAAACTACTGAACCGATTTTAAAAATTCTTTTACTAATAGAAAGCTACATTATCACTGAGTAACATAGGCTACTTTTTATCCCGAAAAAATGCACAGTTCCTGTGGGACACGCGGACGAAGTTGCGGGCGAAGTGCTAGTATGGAAATAAAGAAGTGCAATTCAAGAACCCCAATTCTATCCAAGTGACTAAAATTAAGAAAATTTACGCACTTCCTTATCAAAAAGGAACTAATAAAATAACTCGGGTATTACCTCTGTTTTAAAATAAACACCAATAATAAAATTGTAGGTACCTACCTACTCTTTACCGCAAATTATAGACAGACGTAAATTTTACACAAATATTAAAGTCGTTGTGGGAATCATGGTCAATAACTACATCGATAAGTCACTAGATATAGGTAAATATAGTTGTATTCACACTAAACTAACTTAAAAAAGAATATCGAATTCGATTAAACTTGATAAAAATAAAAACTAAAAATGATAATTTTGATTTTAATTTGGCACACGCTTTCGCATGAAGGATGAAGGATTGTGTTGGCATCTGGCAGCAACACCATACACTGCTCTGGCTGCCAACCAAATTATAGTCATTTGGCAATTTCAACACACTTTAATAAGTTTGCAGGGTTATCAATTATATCATCTATACATATTTTATAAAACAAAGTCCCCCTCAACGCGTCTATCTGTCTGTCTGAACGCGATAAACTCAAAAGTACTGAACGGATTTTCATACGGTTTTCACCAATGGACGGAGTAATTCATGAGGAAGGTTTTTGTATATTATTTATATTTATATTAGCCAAGCTGTCACGGTTTTTATCAGGGAAGTCAGAAAAAATATCGATTTGAAAGAGCAATTTTCGGGTCAGGAAATCCCGCAAAATTGCCGCAAAACTATTATCTGTCACTGGTAATAATCAGTCTGTCTTTCGCGTATCTATCTCCGGGTAGGAGTGTAGGACAGTAATGATTATTATCTACCAAATAATAGATCGCTACTTTTCGGCCAATAGTTATCGATTAAGCACCTAGGTATAACTAGAAGATTTTATCCAGTACACTGCCCGGCTGGGGGATAGAACCCAGGACGTCACGCTCCATAGTCACGCTTGTAACATTAGACCGGCGTTTCCCAAACTTTTTTTGCCCTAACTCGGTTACATTTATGCCTCCTCTTCACCCACTAAAACATTCTTTAATTCACTTTATGTATAAAAATAAGCGTCTTGATTATTTACGAGTATGAACAAAAAACAAGGAGACAATTCTGCGACCCGGTATTTTATTTTGGTTGCCCGGTACCGGGTGGTACGGCCGTACCAATTGAGAAACGCTGATCTAGACCAAGGAGGCAGCTACTAGACCAACGAAACAGTTTTTCACTTAGTTACCTACTTACTCCCACTCAATATCATTGTTAATTAAAATAATGAAAAGATATGCTTGGTCACGCTTCATACACAGATGATAATCTTAATAGCGTTGTTTAATTGAAATCAATTGACTAATACAAGATCTGTTTTATGTCACCGCTTGTAAATTGTAGGCCAGGGATCACCAATTAGTTTTATTGGAGGTCCGTATAAAAACTGTTGCGGTCCGGTTGGTACAGTCAGCCTCAAAAGGATGTATAGATTAGCTAAGTTTGGTAGGTAAAGTATCGGATAACGTTGAAACATGATACAATTCATAATTGCACATACATTTATACAATATACTTAGGTACTTGTACATACAGTGTATGTACAAGTACCTATAACACCTAATATTTGCAATATTGGGCGCTATCACAATATCAGCGCTGCGGCATTTTTATGTCGGCATCACTATGCTGAGATCATCTGAGATAGTGGCCTTTTGGCCTCGGACCAGGTTTTACGTTTTATTTTATTTTATTAACTGTTTTTGTTTTTCTATTTTATGTCTGTAATTTCCTGTGCGAGTTTTTTTCTTTCTTTCGATAAATACTTTCTAAGAAAACCTCTTCTAAGTTTCAGTTAGTAGATACAGAGTGGGACATTTTTTACACTTTTGAAATCGCTCTAACAGGGATACCAACCGGGAAAATGGAGTGGAAATAGTCACAATGTGCGTTAATGTGTTAAACAATATTAATAAAAAGAACGATTTTACAGGACCTATTTTTCTGCCATTATAAATTAGACAGTAGGTATCATTCAGTGCCCAAGTGTTATTTTTATTAAATCATGGGTCGATACATTTGAGGAAATCAGTATGACCACTAAATAAATAAATCAGGGTGACCGTGGAGCAGGAAAAGCGATGAAAACCTCAACAAAGTTCAAGCCTGTGTCTGTAGGTACTGTACCTACAAGATGATGCGAGCTTGATGACGCACGAGCTTTCAGATGCTTTGGCGATAGGTACTACAAACGTGTCTGCGGTTAATAATTTAAAAACTACACCACATGCATTTATTTATTTTATTTTCCTCAATCTTGTGACTTATATAAAAAAAGATTATGATTTTATTGTTCTGCACGAAATCGCCGGTCCTGATATGGGCCACAGCGCGGTCCATTTGGTGACTCCTGAGGCTATAATATTATTATGACGATGTAGGTAAGCTTGTAATAATTGATCGTTCGTAAAGGCGCAATTTCGCATGAGTCATGGTTATGATCATGTAAAATATTATTGCAAGTCATCTAGAGATATGTAGATCATAACTAGTGAGAACTGTCTTAGCTCGCGACTTGATCGTTATGGCTCGCGAATTCCATATTTACGACTTCATTGATCGATTCAAAGTGCACATGCAATGCAAGTGTTTACTCTTACCTCAATTCCGCAAACAATTCGAAACAAACTCGTTTTAAAGTGAATGATTGCGAATTTTCACTTCAACACCGTTCGAACTTCGAAGGAGTTTGATATTGGCATTCGTTTAAATACATTGCTTTTTGATGAACATTATCATTTTCGATGTATGACTTCAATATGAAAAGAAAATTATTTCATAGCTTGACTCAATGGAATCAATGGAATTGATATTTTTTGTATTTCATATTTCAATTTTCAATATTATGAAATACAAACTTATATTTGCGGTCGGAAAACTGAAACACTTCTTGCTATGGAACCCTACATGCGTGGTCCGACAAGCTCTTGTCCGTTTTTTTTTATATTCGAAATATTTACAAGGAAAACCAGTGAAATAAAATAATAATATTTTCATCTTTGTTTTTTTAATCGCATGGCAATTTGTCTATAAGGAAAAACTTCCGAAACCCTCGTAATTTTTGCTTCGTTACCTTTCATTTATTTAATAAGGGACCATAAAATGGGGAAGATCGACAAAATTGTCCTAAACGCTTTATACACGGGTTGTTTTATAAAAGATTGTTATGTCAAGGCCGGCGTCGGGTCTAACCGATCTTCATTAGTCTGACAGTTGGACCCGATCGATATTCAAAATTGGATTGAATAATTTATAAGTACTTCTTGCTCGTTTTGCCTTATTTATTGGATTAAAATATTTAATTGACAAGTTTGTCATTGATTAAATCATGCTATTCATGTTACGTCGCATGTTGCATCGTGTTACGTTTTTTTACTACAAAACGGTTTCATTATTGTGTAATGTATTCACTGTTCACACGTCTGAAGGTAAAAAATATTTTAATGAATGAATTAACATAATTTTGATTTTATCATCATAATGAAGCGCGTTGATGGCGAGATAAAATTACTGTTCGGGTAGGTCAGTTTTGTGAGTTATGTTGATAAGATCAAAAATCACACCAATATTGGAAGATCAGTTTCATTAAAAAAAAAAAAAAACTCCAATAATATAGGATCTCATTCATTTTGTATGAAGTAAATAGCTCTAAGTTCACTAGCTGGTTCACAATTTTACGCAGGCCTCTAGTTCATGGCAAATAGGGGATGAAAATGTTTTTGGTTGCAGCATAAAGGTACAAAATTGTCTATTCGTATACAATGCGATTCAACTAAGAACAAGAACGTCACCGACCTCGAACTGTCAACCATCACTTGAAAAGTAAGGCTTGCAAAGAAAATTAATTTGCGAATTAATAACTTTTTTTTTTCACTTTATCTGAGTCTTACTTTTACCAAATCTATTGGTATATAAATAGTTTTTTAATACAACTCAGCAGCTAAGACGTCACAATATGGCGCGTAAGTAATTTCTATTCTTATTTGGATGGCATTGTATAGTGATTAATTGATTATAGACTTATAGCTTTAATTCTTCACGGGTGCAGTGGAAGTCTACAGCCTGATATTATATGTACGTACACCTAGGTATATCTAGTTTCCTGTCCACCGGTTCATAGCGACAAATTGTCATATAATTAATATTCTTAGCACCTAATGAGCGGCCTTCGTAATTATAACATACTTTGTGACTCATAAAATATTTTTATGTTATTTAAAACCGCAAGTAGGAACGCAGTTTAAGATTAATAAACATTTAATTTTATTACTTCCTGAGTAGTCATTCATATTTTATTGTTTTTTTAGCGTGACCTTGGTTGTGTTAAAAATTACGATGACTTTTAGCCCTACCTCCTCCCGTCCTTCCAATAAGTATCAATTTCGTTAAAAGTGTAATTATGAGAAGTAGATGGGATAAACTATAGGTTAATAAAGTAAGTTAAATAAATTAGTCAGTGCCTTTGACAGATTTCCAACTTTTGGTTTTGGAAGTAACTGTATTAGAGGATGAAGAAAGTGACTTCAATGGAAGGAAGGAGGAAAAATAATTATTTTCTTTTATGATACATCTCAATTGGATATTGCTGATAATAATGATATTAGGATATTCAATTAAGATTATCTACGTAAGTCAAAATCACGTATCAGGATCTTAATTATCATTTACTCGCACACACATTTTATCTATACTAGGTACCTAATTTTTTTGTGGACATCCACTAGTACAATTATTTTTTTAACAGACGACTGTCTGTTAGTTTAGCGTGAACGCTGAGGAAAGCGTTGTTCTAGCGACAGACTAGGAAGAAAAACTCAGGTGCCATCGTCATGACAGAAGCTGTTGAGCTTAAGAAACCCAAAAGAAGAGGGTAGTACAGTACCCGGCAGTAATACACATCGAGTTTGAGAAAGAGATAATCGGTTAGTTTCGGCTTTAGAGCATCGTATCCGTCACTCATACCTACGTGACGTTTTGTCGCTGACTCGTTAATTAGATACCGAACTGACGCGACGCAACTGATGCGGGCGGGACGAGTTGGAGTCTATATTAGGCTCCGATAGATGTTACCAACGCTCTGCGATGGTCTTCTGCGATGGTATGGCCACATCATGCGCCGCCCTATGGAGTACGTTGGTCGGAGATGCATGAATATGGCTGTCCTTGGGGCTAGGTCCCGTGGTCGTCCTCGCAAGCGCTGGCTGGACGTCGTCAAGTCCGATATGAGAGCCAATGGCCTGACTGAAAAGGATGTAGAAGATCGGGCAAAGTGGAGGAAGTTCAGTCGGAAGGCGGACCCTGGCAATAGCCGGGATTAACGCCAGGTAGAAGAAGAGATGTTACCAACGCTCATAAGAGGCGTATTCAAAGAAATAATTTCGACTGACGTGGGTAAGACGCGGTAGCTCGGTTGGAAGAGAGACGCCACGGAGCGGCTTTAACATGTTTAAAATTACAAAAATATACATATCAAAAAGTACTCACATATCGCTAGAGTTGACGTTCTCGCAGATGACGGGCAAGTCAACCAGTGAGACATGAGTTAAGTTCAGCATGCACGATTTGTCGCCATAATGCAGATCGTCAGCCGTTACTTTAGACGTTGTACCTGGGGGGAGAAGTATTAACAATAAATATATCAGCCATGTTTATAAACTGTCTCACTGCTGGGAACGGGCCTATTCTCAAAATGAGAGGGGATAGGCCAAAGTTCAAAAGGCCAAAGTGCGGGTTGGCAGACTTCACTTCAAATTCTCAGGCATGCCTCACGATGTTTTTTCTTTCACCTATAAGGAAGAAATTGAGATTTTATTTAGATAAATACTAGCTATTCTCCGCGGCTTCACCCCCCTTGCTCAGCTCCTCAGGGTCGTAGCGTGATGCCTATACTATTCCTCATGAATTTAGCCATCATATACAAAAATAATTTTTCGAATCCGACTGGTAGTTCCAGATATAAGCGCATTTAAACAAATAAACAAGCAAACTCTTCAGCTTTTGTATTAGTATTGATAAAAAAACCCGGACAAGTGCGAGTATGCCTCGCGCCCTAAGGGTTCCGAAATATGATCATAGATGGCGCTACTGCATACTTCCAATGGCGCCATCTATGAGCAGATGGCTCCCCTTATGGTCCGGTGACTGACGGCGGACAACAAAGTGATCCTATAAGGGTTCCGTTTTTCCTTTTGAGCTACGGAACCCTAAAAAACAAAAAAACATTTTAATAACTAAAAAGGTTAGCAGAAATATCCGGCTTTTAATCTTAAAAATCCGGGGTTTCGAGCTACTTGTGCTAATTTCTTGATTCTACAGAAGGCAACCTTTGCTTACCTAAGTCACGGGGTCTCATCAGGAACAAAGTAACATTTGTTGAAATAACTCATAATAGATGGCGTTATATATAATATCGATTTGTTATTGAAGTTTGTGTAAAATTGAGAACATGAAAAAATACATCATGAAAAATATTTGTTCAAATTTTGAAAAATGCTTTAAGCACGGAAAAATGTATAGCCCGAAGATAGCCCGCGCTAAATCGGTCACATTTCTTTGTATGAGATGAGGCATCTGTACGTATAGTATTATATTATCTGTGCCAAAGTTAATAGTTATAAAATTAGCAACATGAACCCCTAACATATAATACCATGTGGCTGGCAATACTAAAAGTTTACTAATGCTGTAGAAACTCTGCGTGTAGTACAAAGTCGTGAGTAAAACATTATTAAACAAGTTTATAGGAGTTCATCTACATAGATATTTGTACGAGTATCTTCCCACGTTACAATTTACTTAAAAACATAACAGGGTTATTGGTTATTGTACCATTAAAGGGGATTTAGGAAAGATTTTGCAAATTACCCCTGATGACCCCTATGCAAAGTCAACCATTTTTGAGTAATGCATGTATTCTAATCTAGTTTATTCCATCAAATATTCCAATAAAAAGTGTCCTTTGTTCACCGGCGGAATTAAATCACCTAGGTGACTTCACCTGGGTGAACTATTCCAATGAAACTGGGCGATAGACTCCTTTAATCTGTCTGGGGTATTTCGGATTTTGCATTCATAAAAAATATACCTGTCTAATGTTGTATTTAAAACTCATTTGTACATTATTTAGTATCCACGTTACATAATAATGATTAAGCCAGCACAGCAGGCCTATTAATCAAGCAATATTAATCAAGCAATGAAGAATGATATCACAATGTAATGTATTAGACATCATGCTGCCTTGTTTAGAATACACGAGTATCTAATCGGTCCAGTTAGGCAATGTTGAATTGAGAAATAAACGGCTCGGTAGCTTAGTTGTGGTCAATGTCTCATTGTAAATTAAACCATGCCTTACTATAGAAACTTATTTACATTTATAAGTACATAACTTTTCCACATTGTAAGATATTTCACAAGATTATAAGTATTTTAGCGTTCGTTCGGGTTATCGAGCATTTTTTGATGTTTGCATAAATGCCAAAATCTTTAGTGAAAGCTAAAAATGCATAAACTCACGCTTTCTTCTCATGGGGGTAGACAGAAACTACAGAACGCCACGTGCTACGATCCTAACATACGTATTTTGCTTAGTCAACGTCCATACAGTATTCCCAAATTAATAATGCGCATGCAGATCTTCGTTAATTGTCGTATTCCGGGAAACAAAAAAGTATATAGAAAAAATAAGTATATAGAGTGGTTAAGTGCATTTTCTTCATGCATAATTTAGGGCTCTTACGATTCAATGATTCGGTGTTTCCGGGAATACGACAATTAGCGAAGATCTGCATGCGCATTATTTGGGAATACTGTACATCTGGTAAAATTGCATTACTCAATTCTGAAATAATCTTAGTATTTTAGCCAAGTGCTCATCCTTTCTCACAAGGCGATTTAAAATCGGTCAACTTGAAATTCGTTTGCGAATTGAATAATAAATAATCGTATCATGAGAATAGGTACTCTCGACGCCATTTACGGTCGACTACTTTTCACCCTTATGTTCTTAGTAATAAGGGCGAAAAGTGGTCGACCGTAAATGGCGTCGAGTGTACGTTTTCAATAGAGACCATCAACTTTTTAGTGCAAATAGCAACGCCGCATTAGCACGTAATAATGTGATATAATGTCGTGTTCAAACGTTTGAAATTGCTGCCTCGGTAATTATATTAGGTAAACTTTCTTGGGCATAAATAGGCCAGTTTAAGAAATCGAATCCTAAAAAGATTTTTTGTTCGGAGTTTTGAAATCAATCTTTTTTGCTAAAATCTTTCAATGATACCATTAAAGTTTCTGCGAAAATGCTTCTAGTATCCCGTGGCGCACTCATCATCATTATCATCACCATCAGCCTATAGCAGTCCACTGGACACATCACACAGGCCTCTTAACTCGATCAATTGCTCGATTGCACTCTGTGCAATATATCTCTCTGTGCAATATCGCATATTGTGCAATTCTGTCTTGCTGCTGGCAATCACACTAGCATCATGTGAACCAGGCCGTACGCCGTGCCAATGATAATGACTTTGAACGACCTTGGTAATGACTTACGTACGATACGATTAATTGACTGATTTGATACGGATTTTTTGTTAGACCACTATTGGGAATTTAGATTATACTATTGTTATTTATAGAAAATCGATGTTTTTTTGTGTAGATAAGTAGGTACTATTGCATAAGATTGCGCATTCCAATCAAAACTTAAAATTCACTTAATTATACTTGATTTGATGGGTATTAGACCTTGTACTGATTATATAATATTTTTATTTGATTTAGAAGGCTGTTGATGACGTCTTCAAGATGACTTTTTATCTAGTATGAGTAGGTATAGTCTGCAGTAAGGTGATTAATTACATTCTCTAAAACATCCACTATTTATATACCTATAGCATCAATATAAAACAAAGTAGCTTTTCGTGTCTATCTTTTTGTTCGCTTAGTTCTTTTTAACTATACAACATATTTTCATGCGATTTTCATCACCATTTAGAGATTTTGTTCCGGAAGGTTTATGTGTATAATACGTTACTATTTACGTTATTATCTACGTTCTTGTTATCTTAGATATAGCACAAAAATCTCGATGTTTTGACATGTTGTCACATCAATAGATTGCACCCTGCGAACTATGGGCGGGTCGCTAGTAAAGACTAAATTAAAATGTCCCCGATCAACTGCATTCTCTTCATCTAAGACTAGCTATTTCCCGCGGTTTCATCTCCGTTGCTCGGCTTCTAAGGGTCGTAGCGTGATGTTAAATAGCCTATACTGTTCCTCATGAATCTGGGTATCATATACAAAAGTTAGTAGTTCCAGAGATTAGCGTGTTCAAACAAACTCTTCAGCTTTATAATATTAGTGTAGATTCTAAAACTTCCAAACGAAAACCGATTCCATTGATTGTCCTAAATATAAGTCTAGCCTGTACTGACATTTAACGTGGAGTGACAGGCTGAAGGCTGGACAGTAGGGCACCTTCATACGAGCCCGATTCAGAAGTATTTATAACTAGTCATGAATAAGTAAAGGGACGTTTCGTTGCAGGCCTACTGCCCGAGCATGTATTGAATAATGGCCGATCCCAATAACCGATCTATTACCTCTTTCCTAGGGGGAACCAGTAGGACTAGATATAGATATTAGACATAAGCTCCATAGAAGTAATGTCAAAAGTTGATCTCTAGTAAGGTAAAGAGCCGATAGATCGGCCCTAACGCCTCCGCCACATTCGGCGTGCGCGTTCCTCGAGCGTGTGAATGACGCGAACGTTCACGCACGCGGCGTTCGCGTCGTTCACACGCTGGAGGAACGCGCACGCCCAATGTGGGGGAGTAGTAAGAGAAGTTGAGATCTTAAACATATCTCTAAAAGAGTAGGAATTATCCAGGTTATCACCGACGAGGTGATAACGGAGGTGATAATTCCTAGTCTTTTTGTAGTCATATCGCCTTGTATTAAGATATCATGAATGATATGCAAGAAATGATTCTCATTCCCACGATCGTTATGGCTAAAGAAAACAATGAATGAATCACTAGATTACTAGTGATCCATTCATTGTTTTCTTTTGCCATTGATTAATTACTTGACAAGTGTCAGATGTCTCTGTCAAACGTGATAGTTTATTTGATTTGGTTCACGTCTAAAAAGCTGATTGTGATTTGGTCCTATTTCCTCTAACCTAACCTAACATGTTGTATACTCTGAGCTTTCTTCTCTTTACCGGGAAATGCTAAGTTTGCGAGGATGGATGTATGGATGTTTGTTACTCTTTCACGCAAAAACTACTAAACGGATTTTGATGAAACTTTACAGTAATATAGCTTATGTATCAGAATAACACAGTTAACTTTTATCCCGGAAAACACGGCGAAGCCGCGGGCGGAAGCTAGTTTTATCATAACGTATAGAAGTTAATTCAGCTGGATCAATGGTTCTATCGGTGTCATACCCCTAGGGAAATAAAGTATTCATGCATCTCTTCCATTCGTTATACGGCTTTGTTTTGAACACACAGAGTATGTAAATGTATGTATTTATACATACATTGTTTTTAAATTCAAATATGGAGATATCATAGAAATTGATACATGTTAGAATCTGTTTATTTGTCTCTTTCATACAAATTCATCGCTCATACATTATTTGTGGAGCGTTTTTGTTAAATGAGGTAGGAATTGGATTTGTTTTAAACTGTACCTATTCACAACTGTGAAACTGAGTGAACTGACGCGAAAGTGGCAAAGGATGGAAGTTTAAGGGAATCCAAGTAAAGCCTTATAGCTCTCAGCTTTCTCAAAAGATGAGGGCTACAAAATGAATCCCACGGTACTTCAGTTCAGGCCACTGAGACAAACAAAAACACTATTTTTAAATCAGCAGAGCTTTGTACGTATCCACAGCGGGTTGAAAGGTAGGGCACCCCGACTGCTGGGGAAGTACGTCCACGTTAGGTACATAATGCCACAGCCAAGTAACACTACTCTTTGGTGTGTTCTGTCCGTGTGGTAAGGTCGCCGGACCTGCTTGTCCCTTAAACAGTCGGCAGAGCGCATCCTCATCCTTATCCTTACTAATATTATAAATGTGAAAGTAACTCTGTCTGTCTGTCTGTCTGTCTGTCTATCTATCTGTCTGTGTGTTACTCAATCACGCCTAAACTACTTTTACTTTTTAATGTGAAAAAAGGGCTGTAAAGGGTTGAAATAGGGGATGAAAGTTTGTATGGAAATTACATAATTTTTTAAGCTAGAAGCTTGAAACTTATTTTTGAGGTTTGGGGCGTAGGGTAGGCGTAGGGTAGGCGTAGGGTAGGCGTAGGGTAGGCATAGGGTAGGCGTAGGGTAGGCGTAAGGTAGGCGTAGGGTAGGCGTAGGGTAGGCGTAGGGTAGGCGTAGGGTAGGCGTAGGGTAGGCGTAGGGTAGGCGTAGGGTAGGCGTAGGGTAGGCGTAGGGTAGGCGTTTACTCGTGCGAAGCCCGGGCGGGTCAGCTAGTTATAATATAAAGCTAGAAGAGTTGTTGTTTTTGAACGCGCTAATCTCTGGAACTACCAGTCGGATTCGAAAAATTGACGAGGAATAGTATATAAGCTATTATACATCACGTTCTAACCCTTGGGAGCTGAGCAACGGGCGCGAAACCGCGGGGTACACTTAGTCGTCGTATAAAAAAATGTACTTACCAATAAGATAATGTCCTAGTTCTCCTAGGATGTAGCCGACCGACACCAGACCCAGCACATACCACTTGTAGAAGCCTTGCAGCTTTGTCCATATGCCTCCGTGGAACATTTTGATTTATTCTGTGAAAAAAAGAAAAATACGTTAATATTGTCGGTTTTACTTCTTGTTTCGGAGTCTTTACTTTACAGATGCGTAGGAGTCGTTTAATAAACCATTACCTACATGCTGATTAAATATAGAAACGTGGTGTGAATGGTCACTATTATAAAGAGGCTTAACTAAGTTCGTAAATAAGTTGTTAACAAAATCCGTTTAAAAGTTCAATTTATAGAATAGGTACCCGAAAGGCACATACTAAGTACTCCCAAAATATCACAACATTCGTCATATTTATAATTCAGACACAAAAAAAAACTGAATAAGCGGGTCATTTATAAAATAATTTACTAATTAAGTAGGTAAGGTTTTTTTCATACAATGTTAAACTAGTGTCAGGAATTCAGGATTATGTACATAATGGTCTCCATATTAGTTTAAAAAGATCGCACGTATTACTATCTATAATTACACCGGATGAGATCAATAACGCACAAATGCAGACATTTTAATCACCACCATGTGTAAATGACCTCAAATTATAATAATTAGGCCTTATACGGCCTAAACTGTATCACGTTCATGACATAGTTTGATCTCATTTTGAAAGAAAAACGCCAATACGCCCTGGAGTTGGCATTTATTAGCCTTAACGATAAAGCCTTCGTCTTATAGATAGCGGGTAGCGGAGCGGACCCAAGAGGCGTAAGAAACATTTAACGCTGATGTCGCTTACGCCATTCCAACCGTAGCAAGCATCAATAGGGATCTACTTATAGATTAGAATTAGCTATAATGAGCTATGTCATGCAACATTATCATAATACGAAATAGGTGGTCAAAATAATGCGTCAACGCATTTTTTGGTTTTAGACCGCATCATCACTTAACATCAGGCGAGATGGCGGTCAAACGCGAGCCTATTATTTAATAAAAAAAAAAGACGGTAATGATCATTTTTCATGAATTTAAGTGAGTTAATGTCGTTATTAAAGCAATACGTACATTAAAAATCACAAAAATACTCTCTAAAAAAAAAAAAATCGGGCTTGCCCTCTAGGCCCGCTACTGCGTCAAACCATTTCATTGGTTGAAAACATCTCATGTAATTTTTGAGTCTTGGGTTAGGTTCTGTAATACGTCCCACCGAATCCCACTCTGTGTTCAATATGACATTGCACTTACTGGCCCCTATATTTTGCCCCGTGAGCTTATCCCGCCCCGCTACCGACACAGCTTTTCTTGAAACCAGGGGTTTATATTCTTGTGTCAACGGAAATGCATGAATTATGTGGCATGTGACAAGCTAAGGACCAGTGGAGGCCGCTCTAACGACTGTTAGTTAATAGTTGTTCAGTTTTTTTAACTCATAGTCTCATAGACTCATAGTCACCGTTGTACATGTAAGCTTGATTATGTGCAACGAGAATAGTCTGTAGGTAAATAAGGATTGCATGTTTATGATTGTTTACGATTTATTAATGTGCATTTTAAATTGCCTGACTATACAAGCGGCAGTGCATAGATTGCAGTGATAGCCTAGTGGATTAACCATGTGCCTCCCACGGCGAATGGTTCGAGTTCGATCTCGAGGCACGCACCGCTGACTTTTCGAAGTCATGTGCGTATTAGAAATTAATTATCACTTGCTTTAACGGTGAAGGAAAACATCGTGAGGAAACCGGCATGTCCTAGAACCAAAAATTCGAAGACATGTGACGTTCACCAACCCGCACTGGGCCCGCGTGGTGGACTACGGCCCACTCCCTCTCACAGAGGAGGCCTGTGTCCCAGCAGTGGGAACATTATAGGCCGATTATGCTTATGCTATACAAGCGGCACACTATGATGACCGATTTGACGTTTAAGTCCGCTCATAAAGTTTCGTAAAAATTGACAACTACTTTTGAAAGAACAATTGCTTTGCAACTACTTTATAGTTTAGGTATAGTGATGCGTCACTATTGACAACAAAGTACTTACAGCAATTGTGCAAATTATATGAATAAATTTTCTGAAATTTACGCTCATGAGTTGTATAGTATCATTAAAACTTTAAAACATTGTTTTATGCGTATATATTCAAAAAAATATTTGCTATTTCTCGATAAATAACACAGGAGATAGGAGGTATTGGCACTTCGATGTCGATAAATGGTCTACGTCTCTACGATATTAATATGATAACTCTTCTCTTCGAGAGTTGCTCTTTACAAATTACCCTCTTATTTCAACCCATCCAATTAAATATATTATAGGAGTGGAAACAACCACAAAGACAACAGATTTGACAACCAGATAAAACCGGCGTTCAAAACACCAGCGATTGTCTATCGTTCTAAAAATAACCACAAACAACAAAAGTCATATTTTAGGAGTGACCATTAAACTGTCACCTGAGACCTATTTTTGGATAATAAAAACATAACAATGACCCGAATGATAACAATGATGTAATTAAGTTGACGTCGCGTGTCACCATTGTGTTGCCGGCTCGGTAAAGTAACGAGCTGCTGGAAACTAATTATAGATAATGTTGAGAGAAAAGTCTTAGTTGCGTTTGAGTTTGGATTAAAATATTAGTTTTGTGACGCACACAGCATAATTTAAAAGAAATCGAATTATTTTCGCTTAGCGTTCTTTCTGACGTTTAGACGCAGTTGCGTCTGATCAATATTTTACACAGAGCGACTGGTCGGCTTCCTTTCCTAGTTAGTTAGACAGGAAGCCGACCACAATCTAGTTTGGGAAAAGGCTAGGCGGATGAGAATGTCGTCTATTACAAGCCTTACAAACAAAAACCAAATTAATCGAACAAAGATCAAGCTCTCACTGTTTTATTTTTTGTACAAATTGAAAGCTGTCTTTCTATAGCAAATCATGACAGAGACATTCACCTACAACTTTGCACTTGAGTTCACGTGATGTTTTCGAACACTTTAAT
The DNA here is from genome assembly GCA_948465475.1 of Thalpophila matura. Classification (NCBI taxonomy): domain Eukaryota; kingdom Metazoa; phylum Arthropoda; class Insecta; order Lepidoptera; family Noctuidae; genus Thalpophila; species Thalpophila matura. The sequence continues at coordinate 12,920,492 of OX419196.1, forward strand.
TAAAAAGATTAAAAATAAACCTCCCCATTTGCATACATTTCACGGTGTTTTACAATCGATTAAGACTAAGCAGACTGATGATGAATCTTGTCATTATGATGCAATTATAGCTTTTGTAAATGTAAATCGTGTTTTTAAGACGAATAAGGAAAATACAGAAAGATATTTTAGTGTTCACGAAAAAATATTCAACTGTTCGATTTTTTCTCGTGTTTTCTAGATTGGTCCCGTAGTTATAAATCGAACTAGCACTGAATACTGAACCCTCATTCGATATATCCCTCCTCAATCTATCACCTATCTACCCATCACCCAATTTAATTTAACTAGCTGTTCGTACGGTTCCTCTCACTCTCGCCATAGATTTACTAACACCGTAACTGAAAAATATAATTAAAAATCACATAAATACGGTAGTGACCTACTATTTAAAAAGTACAAATAAATTATTTTATTTCAAAGATGGAATAGGCACAACAAAAAGTAAAAGCAAAAATAATAATTTATCACAAAATAGAAAACATAGACGCTTTTAAAGTTTTGGAGGGAGTATCGCTCCGTCTTTGTCGCGCGAAGCGGACGTAGGTGGTGTTACGTCACTAGTAGGTAGTGCCGTCCGTGTCTAGCAAATCATTTTAAAACGCTTATAACTGCCAATTTTGTAGATGTTTCATCGGATTTTTTGGTGTTAATTGTCTTTTTTCAAATAGTTTACAGATTCAGAATAAAAAAAAAGTAGTTAACATCCCTATTGGAAAATGGAATCGAATGAAATCGTATAAGTGCATGAAATTAACGGACGTACAGACAGATTGCGTTTTATAATAATAATATGTATACTAAAAATCGGCGACCTTGACCCCTGGCGTGTAATCGCAGTTGAGATAATCATATAAGCACTTGATAATCAAATTGATCATTCCAATTATATTCTTAATGAGCCTAAAGCATCATCTTTCTATGCGACAGGGAGAGCAAAGGAAGTTCATAATACTACCGAAGATTATTTAACCCGTAGATAAGTAAATAAAGTAGTGTCACTTATAGAACAGTCAGAATTACCTAATGATTCGGTAACACAACAATTACCCGAAGTTATGTATATGTACTAGCTTTTTCCCGCGGCTTCGCTCGCGCTGAATTTCACCTTATTACAGGGTATACTTAATACAGGGTAGAATTTTCAAAAATCCTTTCTTACCGGATGCCTGCATCATATGAGAAATACGTCCTCCAAATTTCACGTTTCCACGACCAGTGGTTTAGGCTGTGCATTGATCCATCAGTCAGTCAGGACAAAGCATTTTATATATAGAGATGACACAGCAGAAATGTTACAAAGCGAGTGATTTGGGAAAGTGTGTTACAGTCATATGTCATGTGATCTATCAGTGCTAGGACTCTGTAGATATCTAATAATGATGTCTAATGATGTCATCTCTTTGTTTGATAAGTGTAGAATATTCAACCAAAAAATTACAGTTGGAAAGCAGACCTAACCTATTTAGACTTTAGTGGGTGGAAGGTCAAAATCTGGAGAACACACAGTTCCTTTAGTATTATTATTAAGAACATATTTATCTCACTGTGGAAGGCTTTAAGAATAGAGGAAGACCAAGGAAACAATTGGAAGGATTATGTGAAAGGTGATAATAATATGGCTGAAAAGGTGGTGAACAGTGAGATTGTGGCTGATAGAGATGTATGGAAGAAAAAGAAAGCTGCGCCAAGCATAAATAAATTAGGATAAGGTCAGAGATAGCCGTGAGAGCTCACTGATATACGGAAATCACCAAGTAAATTGTCTTGCTCTTTGATGATACGTCATCGATTGTCTAAAATTCTGATTGAAGTCTGTTTTTGCTTTCATTACTAGGAAACCATCTCGTAAAGCTTGGAAATACTCAACGAACTAGATGTACACGATCTACCATTCTTGCATAATGTTGTACAAGATAATTTGAGAGCTAATGATATAGCTAGTAATATTTGTAACACCGGATATGCTGAGTTTTAGACAACTAATCATTTACTAAACTATAATTCTGCGACTTGATCAAAAGTTTCTTTGCAATTCAAATGTTGAATTAATTTCGATGGTTGCAGGTGAATAAAAAATCGAAAGACTGTAATCGAATGGAACGATCGCATACTGCAAAGAGAATGCAGTTGAATTAGGTATACTAAATGAAAGAAAGAAAGTTGAGTTTGAACATTATTATATACTGATTGATCTACACTGAAGAGTTGAGATTTGGGAAAGCCCTTGATGCCAAGCGACGACTGCGGCGATAGGGGTTGACTTATTAATTAATGTTGCGTATAAAAATAATTGAAAAATAGCCCCTTATAACTTCACTATAAGCTTGACGAGATCAGAGGGCTTATCACGAAATAAGATGTTTCAGTCTTACGGCATTTTTATCGTTTTATCATCTTCACAAATTATTTGTCCCTCAATTTAAACGAAAACTTTAAAAAAGTTTGCTTCTTTATTATTATAAGAATCTCCTTGAAGAAGTAAACACATACTAAAATAAAATGTGTAATTGCACAAGTATGTCGTTATCGTTATAATTTAATAACTATTTTAATTGATATTGATTTTTAATTCAGTTTAGTTGTAAACATGTCTACTTCAAGGCATGACACACTACATAGAGGGTGTATCTGTCCTCATTTTACATCTCGCGTCATTCATACCTATACGGATTAGGTAAGAATTATTATTGTAATTGGCCTACATATTTACTAGACAGCACGACTAGTATTATAACTAACCTTTGAGTTGTGAGTCATTCTTATTATTTTATACTCTTTATCGGACCATATGAAATTTATCGTCAGATACGTAAACTATAATTATTACGAGTACTATCTATATTTTTGTCTCCTAATACACTATTTGCACTGTTCTCAGGGGTCTCCGTGTCCTCAAATTCAGTTAAATTTTTACAACCATTCCTTCTATCAACAGAATTGTCATTGGCAATCAAAAAAGATTTCACAATAAGAATGTCCTTTAAAAAACCTACATGTAGGCATTGGCATGTAGGCATTTACTGGAAAATAACCTAGGCCTACCTACTTACGAAATAGTATCAAGTGTAGTGACGAAATTCATTGCGATTACCAGTCGAATGTCATCAAAGTGATCGCAATATATACGACGGAAGAATTCTTAATCGAAATTAGCATTTGGTAGTTTCTAGGTAATATTTCTAGGTCATCTGCTTTTTCTGTGAAACGGTTCATGTAAGTAATAATGCAATACCACCTACTTCATTGGATTTGGAGGATCCTCTTCTTTCGTAAGAAGATTTTGTATGCACGTCACATGTTGTTCCTACACATTCTACTCGTATTTTATTATTCTCTACTAGCACTTTGTTCGCGAATTCGTCCTCGTGTGCCACAGGGACTGTCATTTTTTTCGGGATAAGAAGTAGCGTATAGTACTAAAGGATAATGTAGCTTCCTATTGGTGACAGAATTTTCAAAATTGGATCAGTAGTTTCGGAGATTACCCTCCACATATACAGAAATTCACAAAATTTGCACTCTGCCTTTATAAAATTAGTATCTAGTTATAGTTTATCAATGCGATGAAGGTGAGCATGAATTCGTGTAGGTTGATGACTCATGTTGCACAATTAATCTCCACGCTATTCGATACTTTTGTTCTGCATCAACGCTTACATGAATCCTAAATTCCTTGTATACGTCAGTTATTATATTTAATATTACTCATCCAAGTGTTGCATTAAACTTTTTATCTTAATCTTTGGTATTATCAGTATATTCAGTACCATTTACTGGTGTCTCCATTGTATTTGTGAGATCAACCCAATAATTGTCGACCTCAGCGTTTTTACATTGTTCTGCAATCTTACAACAGTTTGATGTGCCGTCCTTCACACAACGCATGGTTAGTTAGTAAGTATAGTTCATAATTTCGCGGATGGATGGATGTCACGCATTCGCAATTAAATGGAGTATGAAATTTTGAATTCTTTTTTATAGGTTCGTTGGTGTGTATTGTTTGTTATCAAGGTTTTTGTTATATTATGTAGTAGACAGAGCGTAGTTTTATATCCTTCCTTAGACAAACAGCAATGCATGATAGATTTCTAACACTTTTGTTTGATTATTGAATAGTTTTTGGGCGTGCTGTACACTTGTTCGGGTCGGCATTAATCGGCACAGCCGGGCAGTACAATCGAATATTTTATGTAGATAATATTATTATGTTCGGAAAAAAGGCCGCTCCGCTAAACTTTCTGAACGAAAGTAGATGAACTTAGTTTGCCGATTGGCATGTGCCAAATAAAGCCGAACATAATATAGTAATTACTTCGGATTGGCTCTGTTGTTCAACAAATATTGCCGAATCAAATGTGCCGATCCAAACAAGTGTACCTATGGCACGCCTAGTAACCTTAAAGCAATATATTGGTATTGCCGGATTTTTTTTAGATGTAAGCCCGATCAATGCAATGAATTGATTCTACAAGTTCACGAGGTCCCCCCAATGGCTAGTGGTAGTGGCTATAGAGTTTAGGTTTTTTACACAAGTGCCCAAAAAAAGTGTGTATAGTTTTTTAATACCTAGATTATAATTGGATTAATTGTGTCTGTTGTAACCGTTAGTGGAAACTACTCAAGCTTGAAATGGTAAAAAGTTATTTGCGAGCAACATTATGAAAATAAACTCTTTTTTACACCCAATCTCTTTTATTTTGTTAGGTTGATTAATTAAATTAACTGTGGCTTGCTAACCGCATATTACCGGTGCCAGTTAAGTTTTTAATTAACTTCTTATTTGATTTTGCGAGTAAGTAAAGTTTAATTAAATAGGGGAATTTTCCCTTTTTCCAACTTTTTTGCACACTGATCCAGGGAAAGTTATTTTAACAAATATTCGTGCTTCATGAATCTATAATTAGATTATTAAGATATTTGAAGGTAACGATGACGCATTTTTCAAAACAATGTTGAAAACAATGTTCTAAATGTTTAACAACAAGTATTTATAAAAACTTAAATTACTCTGTGCAGTGCCATCATCTAAAAGGCTCAGAAGTTAGGGCCAGTGCGGGAATCGAAGTTAGCATCCGTGCAGGAATCAAATAAATTGCGGGAATCGACACGTAGCGCATCGCTCAACCGCTGTGCCACCGTGCTGTCCAAACTTAAATATCGTTATTCATGAAGGTTTTTTTACCCAATCCAGCCTCCTAATGTCACATTATTCGTCGAATTCTAAGGTTTAATTAAGAAGGTCGTTCTCGTTCGAAATGCTATACTATAGGACCTAGGACCTTAGGTCCTTGATTTATATCGAAATATTTTCTAAGCAAAAACTTGAAAAGTTTCCCAACAATTTTACCTCATTATAATTGCATAATTGCAATTTCTAACACTTAATTACTCAACTCAACTCTTAATCCTTCATCAAGTCAAACAAGGTGAAGAAATTACCATTTTACTTTAATTATTCAGTAGTTATTCACAAGAAATGATCTGTTCATTATTAAAACAATAGACAATCATAAGGACAGCTCTAAACATCTGATTAATATTTAAATATGCTTGAATACCTAATGAAATGGCTCGTAACGACAAATGGACTGGCCAGTGTTATTATTAACTGATGGTTACAGTGTAAGCTATGTGCCAATAATTGCACTCCATACAGGCGAAGAAACGACTTTCGTAGAAAACATACAGGGATGAAATTGGAGCGTAGACGCGTGGAAAAATAAATTGGTATCGGTAATTTTTTACGGATTATAAACTTAACAAAAGGACATTGAACCTTTAAAATATGAAACATTGTTACGAGTTTATTATAAAATGTAATGAAATGGTTACTTTGTTATGTAGTATACTGAATCAACCATTTGGAATAACAAAAATAGTAAACCAGACACGCAAAAAAACGGGAAAATAACTGAATTTTTAAGTTAAAAGTTGTAAAAATTAAAGTTGCTTAAAAATATCTACTTACATATTTACATAGTCAAGCTTTAGTGTATTTAACGGCGTTCGCTACATAATTTTTATGCAAACATTATTACATGAACAACTTCCGACAATTGCAATTTCCGAAAAGTCCGTGGCCATGATTATACTAGATATCTACTACTTGTAATTTGACCTTAGCACTTAGCTGATGTTAGACTGTTATTCAGATGTTATAACAACTACGTACAAGCACAATAAATAAAATGATTATAGAGACATAGATTAGACTGAGTATATTTTTTTGTTTTATAAACGTAACTGAAACATTTATTTGTTAATTTATCGCATTTTAGGTCCTAAGTAGAATTTGACATAATATTCTGATGTATTGTATGTATATTTTGTATAATATACAAAGTATACATACAATACATCAGCAAGGCATTAAGGGCCAGTTTAAAAAAAAACGGATTGCCACTATCTACCAGATCAATAAAAATTTTGGAACAGGACTGTATAAAATTATCCGGCAAAAGCAGTGAAACGGACCGTATAAGTCTTTGATACGAAGTGTTCGTTTTTTTTAAAAGATGGCCATCCTAATATTTTGTAATTGTTCGATTATAATATGTAATAACGATAAGTAATAGTTGTATGAATATTTATAGGTGTATAATTGTTTACCTTGCCTTTGCGTATTATCAACATTGTCGCATTATGTAAAAAATTGTAAATACTTGTAAAGTCTCGGCCTTGCTCTAGAATCTAGATAGAATATCTTATTTCTCATCTAAAGTAGAATGCATTCCTTCACGTTCTTTACGAATCAGCTTTTGTAACATCTGTAACTAAAAGAATCTACTTTGAAATTATTTTTGTTTTAAACGGATAAGTTGTTGGCAATTGACATCATTTGCATTTTTGTTTTATTTATAACTTTATTCTTAACGTTCGCGTTGTAAGGTATTCATTTCGTCTGCAGGCGTGACCGTCTCAATGATATTCTATGTATGTTTCTAAGCTCTTGTAAATATCATATTGCGTTAAGAAAACTAGTACATGCCTACCTTAGATAGTAATATTTTTTTTGATTAAGTAACGTTCTTCCAATAATATTTATTTGACACAAAGTAATGGCAAATGACTTTGAATTTACTGTTATTTTCTTATTTTATTAGCAAGTCACAAGAACATTTAAATGCAATATATTTATTAATCTAAATAAATTATACATTGTAATTAAATTCGGACAAAGGGATCACATAAAAGGGTTTAGCCCATAAATTGCCTAATCTTGTGCAAAAATGATTACTGAACTTAGCACAGGTAATAAATAATCTGTAATCATAAGTTGAAAATCGGGAACACACAGGTTTTGCGACGGCGTATTCTGAAATTCAGGGGCCGTATTATGAAGGAAACCAGCATTGTTTCGATGTGAAAAAGGGACGGTGATGTGCGTTTTGTATAGCGCCATCTCTCTCACACACCAAGTTACCTTTACCTAAAGATCTTTCCCTTTCTTTGCCAGTCTTGTCAAGCTTTGGTTATTTCTCAAATAGCCTATGTAATGTACCTAGTAACCATAGATTAATGATTGGTCTCCGCTGCGCCCCGACTAGATACCGCCGACGTACCTACTAGACAAATGCGGCAACTAATACTGTGCTACAATGGCATACTCGCGTCAGTCTCCTTAGCAACCAACTACAACAGTACAGTACCCCTATCATGAGTTTTTTTGACGTATAGTTTCGTTAACGTAAGCATATTTTGAATTTAAAATACAGCAGTTCTGGAACATTTTGATAAAATTTAATACAATTTGCACATTTAAAAAAATACAGAGTAATTAATTAAGTATTTAATTTATATAAATATTGTGTAACAAACGTGTATTTTCAATTCAAAATATGCTTACGTTAACGATACTACACGTCAAAAAAACTCATGATCGGGGTACAGACGTGCTTAAAATAAAATTTTCAGTTGACATCACTGTTTTTCACACACACAAGCTGCATTTTTGCAAAAATACGATATCGAGTTATCGCATTCAAGGAGCCATTGTTTTTAGGTAGAGCAGAATCTAGATAGACTATCTAGATTCCGCTCAACCTCCGCTCTACGCTCTATAAGGTAGTAACATTTTTTTCGTGAATCTCCATCGATGAGAACAAGTATAGCATAGCATAATAGCATAATCGGCCTATAATGTTCCCACTGCTGGGACACAAGCCTCCTCTGTGAGAGGGAGTGGGCCGTAGTCCACCACGCGGGCCCAGTGCGGGTTGGTGGACGTCACATGTCTTCGAATTTTTGGTTCTAGGACATGCCGGTTTCCTCACGATGTTTTCCTTCACTGTTAAAGCAAGTGATAATTAATTTCTAATACGCACATGACTTCGAAAAGTCAGCGGTGCGTGCCTCGGGATCGAACTCGAACCATTCGCCGTGGGAGGCACATGGATAATCCACTAGGCTATCACTGCACTCCTAGGCTATCACTGCCATCGATGAGAACAAGTACTTAGCTATAATAAAGCCGCTATAACTATCTACTATTTGTATATTTTATATTTATGGGCCGTTTGCCACTTACCACGCATTATAGCGTCGGGTTTCGGCGAACCGACCCTATTGTTTAACAGTTAAATACGGTAATGGGTCCGTGAAAACATAGGACCGATGTGTATCGGTTAATTAACACGATACTTTGATAAAGTAACTTTGTTTTGATGCCAGTTTGGAATTGTGTTGTCTATTATTGTTGAGGTTATTGGAATACGCCTATGTTAAGATATTATCATGGGCGTAGCCAGCCATGGGCTCAGGGTGGGGCAGCAGTCTAAAATAATATGTAACTTGCAAACTATACCCGCACTCTTACTCCGGTTATTTTTTTTGTGTCGAATGTCGAGTGTGAACTTTCTTACGGATATTAAGTATTGTAGTTAGTACCTAGATCATTTATTTTTTTAGGTTGGTTAGGTACCTTACAGGTCAGAGCCAGGGTGGGGCAAGCGCCCCACGCTGCCCCACCGTGGCTACGCCCATGGATATTATTATTACCACAGAACGCCTTTGTTTCAGTGACGCGGATTTTATAGATTTTTTCCAATATACCTAAAAGCGATTAGATTCAGATAGTCAATATTGTTTCAGTATTAGGTATAATATGTATATTTGTATAATGATTGGAAGGTCTTTTGTGTCAAATCTAATGTACTAATGTTTATCAAGTTAGTTATAGGTACTTAAAAGCGTTAAAAAGCTCAATAAAGGAACGATGTCTGCATAAGGCAATGCATGTTATTGTGCATTTCACATAAAAATTTCCTTAGACGCTACGTGTTTTCTTTCAGCAACAATTCTCGTTTTCTTTTTAGTGTCCTGGACATTACTTTAACACATAAATCTGAAAAAAAAAAACATGGAACGTTCAGACCTGAACACATTGACAGACAGGAGCCAACATATAGCGTCGAAGGAAATTCCTAAGAGAGACGCATTACCTATACATTACAGATAAGTTTTTTTACAGACTAAATTACCCATAGATCCATACGTCATGAAAACTAATTAACTATTAAGAACACATACCATAAAGTTCCGGCTAGAAAAACCATACAATTCAACCATCAGAATGCGGATTCCAATTCCAGATGACAACTACATAATAAATATAGTGATGTAACTCGGAAAATCTCGTTCTCTAATGTCATTGAATGAACGAACGAATGAATGTATTCTTGTCACGTCCCTCGCAATGATACCGTGAGAGCAACGAAATGTATACGCGCAACCGGATACCAAATATCCGGGAATCCGTATATCTTATTAATGTATCCGTATATCTAAATAATGAAATATGTATTGTGGAAAACTTTTCTTCAATCTGGGTATCTTCAAGTCACGAGCGAGTGAATCGGTTTCTTTTAGGCAAGCGTGCTCCATCGTAGCGGTCAAGCGCAAGCCTATCATAGAACAAAAAAAATAGAGGTAGAAACAGGGTGATATTATGGCATCACACAAGCTCACACCCCTGTTTATGAAAGCTTGTTCAATTTAATCTGTTGTCAAGCTATATGATTGGCTAATGTTATTTCGGTAAACCAATAACAACGGCTGACATGAGATTGGACGGCAGAGACCTCAGATCATAGAAACAAGGAGATATGCCATCATAGCAAATTAGTACGGGAACAACTGATGCCACTTTTAGTACATTTTTCGACACAATTTCGCGCATAATTAAGTGTTCCTTGTGAATAAAAAGATCTCCCACGCATTGAACATTCCACACACCCTCAATCTAACACTGTTAATCGTCACTCAACACTAGCACTAAACTAAAACACTGTATTTATACCATCGATCGTGTTCGGTTCGTCGCCACCGCGTACGTTTTTAATATGAGCAATTTGCTCAAGATCAGGCATCAAGCTCGATAGCGCCTTGGCACATCTCCTTGTTTCTATGATCTGAGGCAGAGACCCATCAGTTGCTTCACCTATCGTCTATTGTGTATCGACACGCCACGTGATATCACCGCGAGAACTGCCAATTTGTTTGAGGGAGAATGTCACGGTGAGATTCTCCCTCGTTTGCAAATAATTTGGCAGTCCTCGTGGTGATACCACGCGACGTGTTGGTAGACGGGCAGGCTTTCAGAAACTGAAAATAAATAAAAGAAATAATTGAGGATCTATTTTATGCTACAGTAATATATCTCAGAGTCAGGAGAAATTTTCTATTGGCAAGCTTAGCTGGCACTAATTGGGTCTAAATGTCTCCGGGCAAAAGAAATACTTATCTCCGAATGCCCCTATCGACCCCCTTACGTCTCTATAAATAGCAGTATTAAATATTATGTTAACATGTATATTTTTTTGTGTATTTGAAACATGTCAAAGCCATGTTATGCTTCTATTAAGTTATTAAATATATAAGTGATTCTCAAAAATCATATAACCCGAGCGGGATTTGAACCCGCAACCTCTGCCGTACCGTGGCTTAGTGCTCTGCCAACTGAGCTACCGGGTCTCGCCCGACTCATTTGAAATTTGAGATCCCTTTGTATACGCTTCTTAGGAGCGTTTGGCGACATCTATCTAAGCGTATACAAAGGGATCTCAAATTTCAAATGAGCCGGGCGAGACCCGGTAGCTTAGTTGGCAGAGCACTAAGCCACGGTACGGAAGAGGTCGCGGGTTCAAATCCCGCTCGGGTCATATGACTTTTGAGAATCACTTATATATTTAATAAAATATTATGTTGTAATGTACTTGTACATACATAAATAAGAATTTCTACACGCAAGCGTATCATCTAGAAACGGATTTTGACGGAAGAATAGGCTACACGACACATTGTAGAAAGATTTCTACATAAGCATGGTGATGTTAAAAATGAAGATAAGAAAATGTTTCTATACTTCAGTCGACAAACAATGTCAAGCACAGGTCGCCGCGTGCTCGGGCAGAAGAGATAACGAATTGGATAGAAAAGAAAGAAAGAAAAGAAAAATAGTCTTGGTAGAATAGAGATGAAATTGGTTATGCTACGCGCGTGACCATCTTTATACTAACACAACAAAAACTTCCTTAGAAAATAAATATTAGAAACATGTAATGTTAGCTGCAAAATTCTTGGCGAAGGACGCGAGCGCAATGTTTATTTGTATTTTTTGTGCTTCCCAATATAATTTGCGTTTTTTGCTTATTATGGCCAAAAGTGAAAGTCATCCTCTTGCTAAATTACTGTCAGACCTTGGACCAGGTCGCACGCTGGTCCAATTTGTCACGCTGACTATCAGAAGCTATTTTTATTAGCTGTCCGTGACTTATGCTTCCTCTAATTATTGTATTGTTTATTTTGTCTTGAGTGTACTTTTAAATTGATTTGTGATTAAATCACATGGATCAGATTATAAAAAAGGATTTAGTAGACAGACCGACTTGAAATTGGTTTCTTTTACAATTTTATTTCTTGTAGGTAACTATTTTATTTTAATATCAGTGGTGTTGTACTAATTGCTTCCATATAATATTTTTTTTTATTAAAAATACAATACTATATGAAGTGTAATAAATGATTCCCAGCAATATGAACATTAATCCTAATAATAATTTATTTACTTACGCAATTCGTTAACTACGGAATAAATAAGTTTCCATAGCAAAATCTGGGAAGTGGGAATCCCTATTTGATATTTAATAGTAATAATACAAGTCTACTCAATGAAGTAATAAATAATACCTGCTAATCTATTATAAAATATGGTCTTTTTATGGACTTGTTACCTCAGATTGTGGTCAATATAACTTGTAATTGCACTGTACATTTCCTGACTATAAATATTTCCATGATGATTGAAACATTAATGGATCAATTAAAATAATAGACTATTCTAAAGACTAGGACTGCTTCATTGGTCTGGTGCAGGGATTCCCAACCAGTGGGACGCACCCCCTAGGGGGGCGTATAGAGACCTTAATGTAAGAGGTCTCAATATGTTCGGATATTTTTAAGAAAAATATTTTTTAATTGTAAATTATGCTTTCTTTCACAACCAAATACTCAAAAAAGAACGACAGAATGAAAATACTTTTGATTTGGTACGGGGCTCTCTACATGGACCGGCATTGTCCTTTGCATAGGTTTTCATACGTTGTCAGGGGTACAGAAAAGGACATACCTACACCTTTCACTTAGAAAAAAAAGTAGGTACCTACCTCAGATCATAGGTACCTACTGTTCCCGAGGGAAAGAATAATAACTTGCGTCGGTCACATTGTAGGACGCTAGATGGTGCTACGTGTATGTCAAGCGGACGAAGTCGCGGACAAGTGCTAGTCTTAAATACAGTTCCTTGAAACCTTATTATAGGTAAGGTATTTGTCTATGATTGGGTCTGTCTCTTGTCTACCTAGTACCTACTTATTTCCCTGAATAAATATTAGTCGTGCCTAAAACTCCTCGGTAATTCTGTCACATTGATTATCCAAGTCTTAAGTCAAGTAATCTGCACCAATTAACAAACTTCACTGACTATATCGGTCAGTGAACACACGGAATGTGATCTTGTCTTGTAACTAAGTACCCATTAAGAGTATTAATTAAGTGCCAATATCACACTTCAACATCAAATAATTGTATATATAAAGCATCAATATTAAATATGCAAATAATAAATAATCAATTGCACCGAGAATCGAGATGAAATCGATAAAGATATCTTTTTATAGTTCAGTGTTTGTTCAGTCACGATTTTCGTGAGCTGTAAGATTTTTTGCGTGTTTTTTGTTATTCTTTCTATTGAAACAACTGAGGACGAATTCTCCCGAACGGACATTGTATAACTAGCGGCAGCAGTTATGAGCACAAACGTCACCTGCGCAGTGGCTGATTTTCGGTCTCTTTGGCGAAATGTCACGGTGAGATTCTTTCTGGAACGTTCGCAAACAAATTGGCATTTCTCGCAGTGATATCACACGGTGTATCGGCTGATATTTAAGCCAGAAAATAGTCTAAGAGTTTCCGGCATTATTTTACCATTGCGGTCGGCAGTATTGTCAAGACAAAAAAAAACAGGATACAGATCAATCACACAGATACTTATTACGGAACTGAGATCACTATCTATTAATCTACTTTGTAATTAAACAAAAAAGGTTAAGCACGTATTCGCAATTTACATAACTTTTTTTTCCTGCGACAAAAGTCGTGGAATGAAAGAATAAAATACTGGTGTCTTGCTTATGTGTGATGAAACTGCTTGTTTTAAACTATGACCTATATGATGGGCTTGTGGAGAGAAAAATGAATAAGCACGACTAGTTGCTAGAAGCGAAACTTCCGCTCCGCATGTATTTAAAATCGTGCTATTATAGTTTCTGCGCGTGATACGATCAACCAGTCAAAATGATCCTCTTTTTAGGACAAAACTTTTCCTCTAAGCAGAAGTTTATAGCACACTCCCACTTCACCAGTTTCCCTCTCTTTTTTACAAAGTACTTTTTCAGATTCGAAGTCACCCTGGCATTTTTACCAGGTTCTTACATTTTTAAATTCATTATGCTCTTACATTTTACTACTACACGTATGGCTTTAGTAGGTAATAACGAGAACAGTCAATTGCAATTTGATATAGCCTCAATATTATAGCTTTTGAGAATTCGCAAAGCTACTTCGATGAATTCGCGTAAAATCAGGAGACGCAGCGTAACTAGCAACTTGTTAGTACTAATAGTACTCTAATGTCTAAGGGTTACCAGGAATATACTAACGAGCGAATATCTACGCAAATCCACTGACTTCCATATATACAATATATATGGAGGTCAGTGACGCAAATTGCCATCGCTATTTCTCAGAGAAAAAACCAAATATTTCCTTCATAATACCTATAATTAAAAAGATAATAAGAGTTCATAAGAAAAGGGCATGATTACCTCATAGTTATGGCATAACCAATAAAACAGTATCATTCTTGTATTATCACGCATCCGTGTCAAGGGCGATCGCTCTGATAATGACCGTGGACCGCACATACTTGGCGACACAGTCTAGCAACAAGCAGAAGATCAACAAGCTTACACAACCGTTAGTGTGGTTAGATCCACACTATTCGACGCATCACATTTACCCCCTTATGTACGGCCGTTCTCAATAACCTATCTATTGCATATTATTTATACACCTACTTATTTATCTCTGGTTTTAACGTCCCAATAATCTACCAGAGATTAAGCAATCTTACCGGCCCGCGCCATCTATCAAAGGGAGGGTCCCTTTCTACAGATAAATTTTTGTATGGAAACGGAAGAATATAAATAAGCGTTGATATGTCGTTTTGACAGCCGTCTGTCAGTAAAGTTGCCTATCGTAGAATATAGCTAATTGGCTGATTCACCTAATTGCAGGTATAGGGATAGACTTTGGATAGACGTTCTTCATTTCAATGAAAATAATAAAAATACAATTGCAGTGTTTTTAGTGGTTTTATAAAAAAAATCAGATTCAAGTGAAAGTGATTTTAGAAATGCTTAGGGAATTAATCCGAGTAGGATCAGTGATTTTGAGGTCAAAACTCAGAGAACAAAATATTATGGCAGTGAGGTCACGTGACTTTTCCACAGGTAATGTCATTGCCATACATTTTATACTTATCGTGTGGCGTAAACGCTGATAGAAAAGCTACTTGCCTAGGGTCCCTGGACGCGCAGCTTTACACTTCATAAAGCCCTTTTTAATGCCAGTGAGCCTTCTTGTATTTGTGTATTGTGCATGGGACCTTCGTCGCAGACAATTGATGGGTTCGCAACATTATTAGGTTATGTCCAGTGATAACTGTCATAATAACTGATGTTCATACATTACAATATGTTATTACTTACTACTGTTTGTGATGATGAGAGAGTTTTGTGTGAGATACGGTGATGACTTCTGGTTGTTTAATTTTTTATTTTTGTAATTGTACTTGTAGTTCTTTAAATTAATTTTACCTAAATACAGCTAGTAAGCTTGGAGGGGTCTAGAAACTATTACAAGACGACAAAGTCTGTCATCGCATTTATCTGGCTTTGCTAACCAATCTTAAGGTGCGTATCCACTATGTTCGTGAACCAGCAGCGCTCCGCAATCCTGGATCAAACTACACAACTGACAGTGATCGGAACAGTTTTAATTGGAGTGCAATTAGCTACACGTTCGGAGCGCAAAAACGTATCTATCCGCTGGGAGCAATAGCGAAGCGCTAGATACTGCAGGTTTGCGAACATTGTGGATAGTGGAGATGAAGCTATAGAAACTGCTAAATGGATTTTCTTTCAGGTTATCATCTAATAGATTAATCGTTCCCAAGAAAGATGTTTGAACATTTGATACAGTCATAACTTTATAAACTGTACCCCGATAATGAGTTTTTTTGACGTGTAGTATCGTTAACGTAAGCATATTTTGAATTGAAAATACACGTTTGTTACACAATATTTATATAAATTAAATACTTAATTAATTTCTCTGTATTTTTTAAAATGTGCAAATATGTATAAAATTTTATCAAAATATTCCAGGACTGCTGTATTTTAAATTCAAAATATGCTTACGTTAACGAAACTATACGTAAAAAAAACTCATGATAGGGGTTCTGTTAATTATATTTTATTAATACAAGTTTTAATGGCTTACATCGTGTAAATTATTATTGTTAATTATACTTTATAGCCAATTCAATTCATTTAATCATACAATAAAATACACAAACAATTTTAAATCCAAACACGTGCCTCTAACAGCGAACATTAAAATCACAGAACAGTAAAAATCTTTATTCCGTGATTAAAATAAAGACATGGAAATGATTTATGTAGAATTTAAATACCCGCCCATATCCGAGTTTCTTGTCACGACACGGACTCAAATTTGTCTATCAGCACAATCCACCGTAACATAGCTTCATAACATTACCTATTTACCATACTGGGGTGGAGCTGAGCGGTTTTGCATGGAGCTGGTCACGAACTCACTATTTCCCTATTAGCGCGCATGTTGCAATTTTTAACCGACTTCAAAAAAGGAGGTTCTGTATTCGTCCCGTATGTATGTATGTAAGTATGTATGTATGTATGTATGTTTGTATGTGCGCGATTTTCAAACAAAAACCAAAGCCACCGACTTCCGAAACCAAAATTATTATTTTCTTTGTAGTGGATTTTTGAAGTCGGTTATTTTTTGTTAAAAAAGTTTTTTTGCATCAGTCTTTTGTTTTACTGTGACTTTGTGAGGTCTTGGTCAAGCTGCGTTTATTGAATAATACGAGTAGGTATAAGAGGTTTGTGATAATTTTCATGATTCAAAAGACCATCAAGTGTGTTTATGTCTAACTCAATTTTACTCTCGATTTATATTGCCACAGTCTAAGAACCATACAGACAGTTTGCTGTTGTCGAAAAGCCGACATCGTCTAAACATTCTTTATGAAACGATTCGATCTCGAACGAATGTACCTATTGTGGATATTTAGTCGTTCGGGAGCGCTCCGCACCGCACGATTGCCCTGTCTAGATCTCTTCGATGACTGACTGGTTCTTAGACTGTGATATTGCTCCTTCTTTTATAAAAAGTCTAACTACCTATACAAATAATTAATACTGTCTAATAATAAATAATAAATCAGGTAGCTAAATACCCACATAAGATAAATCGATCCCCTATCATTGACAACAATGGAATAATATATCAGAATCGATCGACTTCCGTACATGACAATCGATTGCGAGGTCGACACTCGTTCTTGACCGCGTGATTAGTAACTGCAAAAATACGGGGTCTATAAGGTAACCAGTATATCTTGATACCACATGATGGCGCTACTTACAAGGGAAAAAAAGCATTAACTAATACGAGTATTATAAAGATGAAGACTTTATTTGTTTGAAGTTTGAACGGGCTAATCTCTGGAACTGCTAATCGGATTCAAAAAATATTTTTGTGTACGATAGCTAGATTTATGAGGAATAGTATAGGCTAGTTAACATCACGCTACAACCCTTTAGGAACCCAGAAACGGGGGTGAAACCGCGGGGAACAGCTAGTTCATTATATTTTTGATTTTAGTTCCTTATTTTGCCGTATGTCAAGTTATACTGGGCGCTGATATGTGTGAAGGTTCGCATTTATTTCTGTAATTATTATAAGGTTGCTAATTAAAGCTAAGTTTCTGTGTAGATCACTCACAGTAGGGTTGCCAGCTCTATAGGCAGTCTACCACAATCTGATGTAACCCTATTTATTAAATAGACAATTTCTATGGAAGGACATCCAATCAAGGAGAATCCATCCAATCACCCGGGTTAAAGAATACAAAGCAAAATTAATCTGTGCTCGGGCTTGACTTGCTGGGTAGCTGTACATAATATTAGCATATAATTATGTCGGTGCATCGGCGCCATTTTAATTACGATGTGTGTGTTGGATAATCCAGAGTTATTCTCATCAATCAAGTTATGAAATGCGTAATCATATAGGTAAATATTTTTATCGTGTAAAATGTTAGAAGCAATTTAAGCTTTACTTTGATATGTCTACGAATTTTATTTAATTTTATAGAGATAAGTTCTAAGCAATGAAAGTAAACCAACTGACTTTCGCATAACTACTAAAGTAATATTAGTATCTAGTCTAGTACCTACCTTGTAAAAGAGTGATTACTTAGGTAACTGTTATACATCGTTAAGTGACACATTAGAGGTTACTTTTACTCAAAGCTCATAATGGTTCAACTTTAGTTTTATCACTAACCTAACATTTTGACTGACGTAGTCTGCTCTGCTGACGAGCAATATAACGTAAAGTTCGTAAAATATAGCTTGATCTCTGTGACAGATGTCAAATCCGTACATTTTTAATGCATTTTGACATTATTTGTCCGTATTTGACATCTGTCACAGAGATCAAGCTATATTTTACGAACTATAGTTATGGAACATTAAGCAAATCAGAGGTTATGAGAGTTCTGTCATCGTCAATGTCTGGTTATGATAGCTATCACATAAGTTATAAACCGTAGATTTCAGAGAAATACGAAAAATACGGGAAATATGTAAAGAAAAAAAAAAAATGGAAAGACTGGTTTCAGTAGTTTACAGTAAGCAATTACTGCGTAAAGTAAAATTATTTTATGGGAGTAGACATGTGCATTGCCTTAAATGTACAGTTTATATCTCATACCTATCCGAAGACTAAATGTGGCTCAAAACGAACGTTTGTACTAGCTGTTCCCCGCGGTTTCACCCCTGCTGCTCGGCTCCTAAGGGTCGTAGCGTGATGTTAAATAGCCTATACTATTCCTCATGAATCTGGCAATAATAAACTATCGAAATTCCAATCCGACTGGTACTTCTAAAAATTAGCCCGTTCAAACAAACAAACGAACTCTTCAGCTTAATAATATTAGTATTTACAATGTAAACAAAGCACCGAGACCCATTTAAAATGGCACAAAAAGTAAATTGCGAGCCTATTCACTAAACAAACAATAAAATGCAGCTGTTTACTATTTATAATGTCTGATTGAACCAGTTCGCCACTTACCTTGCGGTTATAGCTAGTAGGTACACTCGACGCCACTGACGGTCGACCACTGTTTCACCCTTATGTACTTAGTAATAAGGGCGAAAAGTGGTCGACCGTCAATGGCGTCGAGTGTACCTGCCTACCACTGGCGAAGGGTCCCTACAATACGATTCCTACCGGCTTCCCGTTAAAAAATAAAACAGGCAGTATTGCCTACTTTTATTAATCAGCTTTTCGTGGCCAGGTAAGCATTTGTAACTCGGCTTACCTCTTAAAAAACTGACCGTTCGCCACTGCTACCACTGCCTACCTAATCAGAATCAAGGACCCACGCACTGCTACTAAATTAGTTTAAATATGTAAAAATATATCTATATTTTATGTAAATTAAGGTTTGCCTGTCACAATTTAAGATTTGGTTGGATGCCGTTAATTAATTGCTTCCGCATTGAGTTTCCTACATTTTTTGAGAGTTTGTTGATACTTATGCATTTCGTTAACTGAGTAGCCTATAACTAAAGTCCATTTCAATAGAACTTGTAAACTATGTAAACTAACGTTCTATAAAAATTCATAAAATTTTGACAATTTGCTATACTGATATTGTTTACAAAGTTCACAAATTCAATTGACATGGACTATATATTATTGCAAACCTTGCATTTCAATATGTAGTACCCTACATTATCTAATACTGCAGTATCTGTCTGTCTAGTTAGCATGTCCCAATCATCAAATCAAATGCACGCGAATATAATGTCGTCTAAATATAATTAGGACATTGTACAACATATTATATGACACTGACATCTTTTTAGGGTTCCGTACCAAAATGGTAAAAAAGGAACCCTTATGGTTCGACTTCGTCTGTCTGTCTGTCTGTCTGTCTGTCTGTCTGTCTGTCTGTCTATCACACCTGCTTATTTCAGCAACTATTAAAGCTATCGACTTGAAATTTAGAACAGTTATAAAAAATGCTTGCCCAACTTTATTGCAAATGAAAAATAACAAAAAATATTTTTATTTTCATTGCAAAAGGGGCCGCAGTGGGGGTCCAAAATTTTAAAGTGGGGTTACTAGGTCAAGTGACATATCATATGAAAGGGCTTGATTTGCACATTTCAAAATATATTTTCATTTTATTTTATGTCTTACAGTTTTCGACTTATGATGAAAAATTTCTGAAAAAAATACCATTCCCCCCTTATCTCCGAAGTTTGGAAAAATCTTCGGAGATAAGGGGGGGGGGGGGCATAGCTCCGAAGTTTGCAGAGCGAAAAATCTGAAATAATTAGAGTTGATAGGAATTGACCCAAATATTGCACCAAAAAAACGATGTTCCTAACTATTGGTGTTAGGTTTTAAGTTTAAAATAAATGTTTTTAGTGGTTATTTAGTGTTAAATAAGCTTAAATTCGATTAAAATACTCATTATTTATAAGGATTAATGTTTGTGAGTGGTTTCGCTGCAAGATCATTGGAAATAATCATTAAACTTGAACCAGCTGTCATCCAACGGACGGATTTGAAATCTTCGTACCTGAATCCCGGGGAGTATTTTCTTTAAATTATCCATATTAGCCTAAAACTTAAGTGTTTACAGCACCCCTAAACAATCCCATCGCTCATATCTGTGGGATATTTAGAACTTAGGTCCTACATAACCCATTAATTTTTGTGCTGAACAACCATTATCAACCATAATAAACTTCACATATTCCCACTTCAATTTAACTACTAGAAATATCACATACATCATTTAATTACTCGGTTATCAGCAGTATATAATGTTATAGTAATAATTAAACTGGTTACAATATACATTTCCTACCCTCAACTACCTATTTTGTTGATGAAATTATTTAAATTTCTTTTAATAATTAAGAATACTAGTAGCTAAAATCCAAAGTAATACTAGATGAATAATAACCATAATAATAGTAATATAAGTATACATCATTCTTCTTAAATTGTTTACCCATTGTTCTCTTTTAAATAACTTTAATTTTCAATCTTTCTTCATTTCTAGATGCTTGCTATCTACATCTAAACCACTTCTCTTATTCCTTTCACACACTTAGCTGTCTCTTCTCACATTCCAGGGTGCGTCTTGGGTTAGCCTATCAACATGTTGACCCGTAGAGCTGCATCCTTGGAGGAAAAACTGAGGGCTACATTAAAGGAGCTAGAGGCTAGTAAGAACTTGTGCAATCAGCTGCTACAGGAAAGGGATGACAGCGAGGTTGAAGTGAAGATTATTGTTGACAAGAACACTGAGCTTAAGAATCAATTGGCTGAACTGCATATAGAGCATATGGACTTACTCGACCAGTATCAACAACTCCGTCAATTTGTGTCAGACTTTCAACAGTGTAGTGACACCCATGAGCTGGCTTTGAGACGTATATCTGAACTTGAAATAGAATTAAGTAAGGCCCAAAAGGTAATCGCACACATGGATTCACTAAAGGCCAGTGAACAGTCAGCGAATACTTGTAATCTGTTTAATAAGTTAGTTGGTAGCGTGTCCGAACCTGTATGTAGTGAGCCAATGGAAACAATAGACTTGACTAATGACACAATTAATAAATGTACTGTATTTTCAAGCCACAATAAGGTTAAAAAATACATTAAAATTAATAGATTAATTACAAAATTTAAAAAATCTATGAAAAAGCATAAAGTCCATAAATTTAATCTGCACCTTAGAAAAAAAAATCTTAATTTAAAATATGAATTAGATAATTGCATTGAAGAATTACACATGTGTTGTACGTTGTATGACAACGATACACAGCGCCTGCAGGAGGAGCTGTTTATCAAGGAAAGTGCTCTTAGGGATATTTTTACTAAATATGAAGCTTCTCAACAAGATCTGAGTAAGCGCATGCAGGAGGCCTGTGAGCTGGTGGACTTAGTGACCTACAATGCGGAGAGGTATGAGTCTCTAACAAATCACCTTTCTTGTAGCTGTACATGCTCCTCCGCACCTGAGCCTCAGTATGTTACACCCGCACCCATAGTGGCTCAATCTGTGGGTGGCTGTGACAGTGTTACAAATACAAATTTAAATGTAAATAATGTCCATTTCACTAACACAACATATGTTTTTTCAGACAAGTTTGGTCAAGGTATTGGTAGTGTATTTAATCAGTGTTCGCAATATCATGTAATTAATCATTGTTTGCCCGGTGCCAGTTTTTGCCAACTAATTAATAATATTAAATTAACTAAATTAAACCCCAGCTCCACTACTATATTGTTATTTGGGGATAGTTTATCAGTAAGAAAAAAGGACATTATAGAAATTGTCCAAGTGATGTTAGACCACAATGTGACCAGTAAATGTAAATTTATTATATGTGCCTTGCCATACTCTCAAACATTAACTGATGATCAAAATAGGCACATATTTGACTTAAATATGCTCCTCTATAATAGGACATGTCGTCACAGAGAGGCTTTCTTATTTTTTGATATTAATAATTTTTTAACTGACTTTATTTTGACAAAAGATACAATGTATCTGCCACCTAGTTGTAGGAGAGAGATTGCTAATCTTTTAGCATTCAATATACACTTTGACACAGGTACCTGTGATGTACCTAAGGACATTGTTAGTATTAATACTAACACTTGTATTGATATGCCTAGTAGTTTAAACTATTAGGTACGACAACGGGTAGACCACATATGTTGAATGTTGTACATCAAAATATGCAGGGTTTGTCCGGCAAAGATCTAGAATTAAGTTTATTTGTGGAGAAATATGATGTTCAGGTCCTATGCTTAACTGAACATTGGCTTAAAAGTCATGAATTGTCATTTTTTAATAATGACAATTATTCTATTGAAAGTGCGTTCGTAAGAAAGAGTGCAATCCGTGGGGGGTCCTTAATAATGGTTTCAAATAAGTTAAAATGTAAAGAGCGTTTAGACCTAGTAAAGCTTTCTATCGAGCGCACTGCTGAGTTGTCTTGTGTTGAACTAGAGCGATTCATTATTATTTGCGTTTATCGGCCCCCATTAGGTGATTTAAATTTATTTGAATCAGTGTTGGAAGATCTACTCAATAAAATTAAGTCTAGTAAAAAAAAGATAATAGTATGTGGAGATTTTAATGTTAACATTCTAGAAGTGTCTCCAGCCAGTATCAGGCTTATAAATTTATTTAAATCGTTTAATTTAACGAACTTAGTTTTTGAACCAACTAGGATTACAGCAACTTCATCCACATGTTTGGATAATATATTCAGTAATTGTGACGCCAGTAATGTTTCTGTTTTAAGTGATTTAACGTCGGACCACTGTGGACAAATCGCTAGTTTCCCCAACGAGTATATTAACAAGCCACAAAAAATTGAATATAGACCGTATACTTTAAGCCGCTGCACACGTTTTAAAGAACAGGTTGCATCACAAATTAATAAATCAATATTAGATTTTGATGATCCTAATCACACTTATGGTGCTCTCTTTAGTATTGTCGAAAAAGAGTTTCAAACAACTTTTAAAACGAAAACTATAGTGACTAAAAGTACTGCTGCTTCATTTAATCAATGGGCCACCATAGGAATTTATAAAAGTAGAGCGAGACTATACGAGTTATATGGTATGAAAAAACATAAGTTTGATCTTCCATTTTTAAATTATGTTAAAAATTATTCAAAGATATTTAAAAAGGTTTGCATTATGGCTAAGTCTAAGTATATAAGTAATATAATTACGCAGTCTCGTAATAAAATAAAAGCTACATGGAAATTTATTAATAATGAAACAGGCAAGCCATGTACTCGTGATAATAAATTTGAAATTTTAGACAATCATAAATTAATAACTAAAAATCCTGAGGTAGCAGAGGCTTTTAATTCGTTCTTTGCTAACATACCTATAGCTACGACTCGCTCCTTAAACTCATCTTCGACTGCCGCTGAAGATATATTACGTAATATTGTAGAAGAATGTACTTCCATCTTTAGATTTGAGCAAATAACACCATACCATGTAGTTAACGTCTTCAAGTCTCTTAATGCTAAAAACACTGGTGACTTTTGGGGTATTTCTGTTAAACTTTTAAATAATATAATCAACATAGTTGCCCCTTGTCTTGCCGCTACTTTTAATAAATGTGTTGACTTAGGTGTCTTTCCTGATCTTATGAAATTCAGTAAAGTCTTACCTTTATTTAAATCCGGTGACAAATCCGATATTGGCAATTATAGACCGATTTCTATCTTACCTGCATTTAGTAAAATTTTTGAAAAGCTTATACTTAATCAGCTATTAAGACATTTTAATTTACAAGGCCTCCTTCATAGTGAACAATACGGTTTTACGAAAGGTCGTTCGACTACGGATGCGGGTGTTGCTCTTCTCAAACACATTTATAATGCTTGGGAGAAATCACAGAATGCAATCGGTGTTTTTTGCGATCTTTCCAAAGCATTTGATTGCGTACACCATGATACGCTAATTCGTAAACTCCACCATTATGGTGTACAAAATGCAGCACTTGGCGTGATTAAATCTTATATGCAACATAGAGTTCAATGCGTCGACATTAATGGCTCGAAATCTTCTGGATTACCGGTTCAATTAGGCGTGCCTCAAGGATCAATTTTAGGTCCCTTTTTGTTCCTAATTTACATTAACGATTTGCCGTACTATTTAAAAAACATTTGCGACGTTGTACTGTTCGCAGATGATACCTCACTCATATTCAAGGTAGACAGAAAACGAGAAAATTTTGACGATGTGAATAGTGCACTCTCAAAAGTTACGCATTGGTTTACTATAAATAACCTAGTACTGAATGCTAAAAAAACAAAATGTATTAAATTCACGATGCCCAATGTAAAAAACCTTGGACCCAATATTGTACTCAATGGTGAGTCGCTTAAGGCTGTTGACTCAACAGTATTTCTAGGTATAACAATAGATAAGAAGCTACAGTGGGGCGCACATGTAGAGTGCCTCGCAGGAAAGCTCAGCTCTGCTGCTTACGCAGTTCGTAAAGTTAGACAACTGACTGACGTGGACACTGCTCGCTTAGTTTACTTTAGTTACTTTCATAGCGTCATGTCTTACGGGATTCTATTGTGGGGCAAGGCCGCAGATATTGAAAGTATTTTCATTCTCCAGAAGCGAGCTGTTCGAGCTATATATCAGTTAGGTGCAAGAGTTTCCCTTAGAGACCGTTTCAAAGAGATTGACATTTTGACAGTTACATCTCAATTTATTTTTGCTAACATAATATATATAAGGCAAAATATAAATCTTTATACTAAAAATAGTGACGTACATAATCTCAATACTAGAAATAAGCATAAATTATGTGTTCCTTATCATCGATTGCACAAGGTACATGATTCATTTTTGGGGCTCGGTATACGCATTTATAATAAACTTCCTCTTTACTTATTGGAACTCCCGTTTTCTGCTTTCAAAATTAAAATCAAGGCTATCCTAGTTAAAAAGGCATACTATACGTTAAAGGAATACTTCGACGATAGAAATTGTTGGTCGCTGTGATGGGCACAAGATGACTCTGAATTTGATGTTTGAATTTATAAATATTTTACACCTTGACATTCAGTATACTGGTTTACAATGTTTAATGTTGACATAATGTATTGTTCTCTATTTCTTCTCTTTTTTACGAAGAGTTCATGTAACAGTGTGATGCAATTAACTAGTGACCTCGGACAGTTTTATTAGTTCATTAATTTTTCCTCTTGTCAGCAGGTTCGTCATGCTCCCTTAGACGTCATTGCTTGCGGTGGCGTCATTGGTCGGGTCACCCCCTTCCCTTTAAAATGGCGAGGGAGGTGATGGCTGGCCTCTGCGTCATACTCGTGAACGGGTGCTGCTTGTGGTGACTGGTCGTCTTGTTGACTGAGCTCAGTTAATTTAACATACCTAGTACATTGTTGAATTATCGAGCCCCTGGTCCTAGATTATCATGCATTACATTTGACTGCCAAATAAAATTTATTTGTCTTTAAACTGCCCTTGTAGCCTGGCACACGGCCTTCATTACCGATTAATAATAATTTATCATAAAGCATTTTGTTGTGCGCACTTATATCTCTCTTCTTATAGATTTCTTTGATTAGGTATATTGACGGGTGTCAGGTTACATCATTATTTCTTTACTGTTAAGTATATACTTAATTATTATTTTTTTTGTTGTTTTAAATCTCAGTTTTACTGTTTTGTTTTATATAACTTTTACATAAAAGTAATTGACAGACAGAATTGTGTTGCTGCGGAGTTTGTTGCGCCGTTTCTTCTTCGCAGCTAAAACACTAGGAAGCGGTGAAGGGCGGGCGTTTTTGGGGGCTGTCTTATGTATATTTTGACGTTCAAAAAGTGCTAATTGACTTTAGCCCAGTTTGAATAAATGTCTTTTGAATTTGAATTTGAATTTGAATTTATTACAGTTTTTGCAAAATCATCAAAATTCCTTGACAAACAAACTTAGTTACGCGGTCCGGTTTTTTTCACTTTTTACGTCTAAAACTGATACGGAACCCTCGGTGCACGAGTACGACTCGCACTTGGCCGGTTTTTTATCATTAACACGCTTCACCTTGTGTGTACAGATTTTCTTTAATTACATATTAGCTTCGATAAGCCATGCTTACATATAGTCATAACTGTGAAGTTAATCTGTAAATAGATAAGTCTTATGTTGAAAATCAATTTTTCATAACAAGCTTTTATTATGACCACTTCCCAGCTCCATCATGAGACCCTGGACATCATATAGGTCGACAGTACTTGTCAAGACAAATGCAACGAGCCCAAACACGCACATAGTTATATTGAAAAGTTGAGGAGTTCCCATGGCCACCTCCCGGCCTCATCATGAGACCACCTCCATGGTAACCATATTATTGCATTGTCACGGAGGTTACATATCGTCGCCTTAGAGTGAAGACCTCGTATACGTGTAAAATAATTAACTTTTCAGGAGGAAGAAAAAACTGCGTGCTGTAAAATTTAGGTTCTGCGTCTTTTATGTTTTTTTATTATTAATTAATATGGAAATTTAACAGGTATGTCCAGCAGGATAAACTCAAGAACTCAATTTTCAAATAAGAAAGGACACGTTTGTTTTAAGGTATTCACGACAAACTGACATATCTGAGTATTTATGATATTCTTATTTACTGTCATAGATGACGCTACGAGTATCAAATTAACAAATTGGTCAGATCAGGATGTGCGTTGCGAGGGGTTCTTCATAGAACCGCAATAAAATAAATTTGAGCAAAAATGCATTCCCGAGGTCTTCGCTCTAAGGCGACGATATGTGTTTCAAATTTCAGCTCAATCGGTTGGGGGGAACTGGTCTAACATTCTGTTGCAAGATTTGACCCATACTAACAGAGCAAGTTAAATTGCTTGTAATAAAAATCGCTGACAGAATCTAAGTAAGATTACATTCTATGAATATAATATTTGATTTGATTTTGCTTCCTAGTCTGGTTCCTGTCTAACAGATGACGTTGAATAACAAAACTTTACATAGAGTGACTGCCATCTGACCTCCGAAATCCACATATTGGGTAATACCAGTATGCTAAGGTTTTACCGGTAGTCATATTTTTCGGACTTCTGACTAATCATTACGACTGTCATAACAATCGGGCCCGGGATTTCAAAACAACATCTATTTTGTGGGAAATCCATACTAATTATGTAAATCCGAAAGTGTCTGTTTGTTTCTTCTTGACGCCTCAACTATTGGACAGATTTCAACGATTGGCAAAGAGTTTAAACATGACCCGAAGAAAGACATTTAGATGCTCTGTATCTGGGTAAATGGAATAGTTCCCATTTAATGTCAGTGAAACTCGGGAACCACCTCATCATCCTAGCCTAGCCTTTTCCCAAATTATATTGGGGTCGGCTTCCAGTCTAACTAGTTTCGGCTGAATATCAATATTTTACGTGGAGCGACTGCCATCTGACCTCCACAACCCAATTAATGGGTAATATCGGTATTCGAATGTTAGACCAGCTGTCAGATTTTTAGGGCTTCTGACTACCCGTAACGATTGTCTAAGATATTCCTGACAACCGGGACCGACTGCTTAACGTGCTCTCCGAGGCACGGAGGGGTCTCGATGTGTAAAGAACGGTCACCCATCGAAGGACTGACCGCGGCAAGTGCAGCTTAACCTCGCAGATCGATCGATCAGCGCGGCTGTCATTTAGCCACGAGCCCCTCAAACTCGGGAACCACCTAATAGTAAGTAATTTCATGTTATTGTTAAAAGCGGGATTTGAACCCGTGACCTCTGTCACCCTAACCACTGAGCTACCGCGTCTTGCCTGCAACAGTTGATATTTTAAATCTCTTTGAATACGCCTTATAAGACCGTTGGTGACATCTATCGGAGGCTAAAACATGTTATCGAAATATAAATAGATATACTATCCAGCTTCAATACTTATGGAAATCTATCTCATCAAGACCCGGATTTGTCTTGAGAAGACGTGCTTCGGTTCCCGAGTTGAACACGCCTCCGCCATCAGTAACCTTAGTCCTCGACTGATAGTACCGTGGCCTATTTTATATCCTCAATTTTTAACCTTAACAATTTATGAATAGGGGCTAACATACGATCAAAGATACGGATAAACAGATATCGAATATTTTACTTAACGCAGTTACTGGCGTTCAGTTTTTAAATCTCATGCTTTTGTTTACCAAAATTGCGTATAATAAGTAGGTAACAACGCGTTATTATGCTTATCATTTTTTTTTGCTCTCACGCTGAGTTGCAGAAAAGGTCATTAAGTTTTAAAGGAGACTTTAACGACAGAAATTGTATGGTTAATGCCTCCATTAAAATTTAATTATCTTTCTGCAACCGACCGTCAGAGTGTTATAATTATAATGAAATTAAATGGATTCTAGAGCGGTAGGTACATAGATTATTTGTGGCCTAGTACAGATACTTATTCAGCAATCCTAGTTCCTGTATTTATTTATGGTATTTTGTATGTAATAGTACGATGGGGTTGGCGTATCCGTGTGGATTAAAACTCCGTATTACTTAATAATAAAGAATAAAAAAAGAGCGTGTACTGTACATTGAGTATTATATGTTGTTCTTAATAAGTATCTCTGTCTGTCACTATATTTAAATTAATTTCCGATGTTTCCGGATTCTTTCAAAGAGTAGTTTACTGACATATTTATTTCAAAGCGTAATAAAAGTATGTTTAAACCAGTGACTGAGTGTATATGATAGGTAAGCTTAATAAACAAAAAGAAAATTGAGTATTGCGAAAGAAGCAGCAACTGACGTCAATATTCAATCGTGTTGTAATTTTATATAGTTTTTGTCTATAAAGAGCCACCAGTTTATGCTTTTTTTATGTCCCTACTTAATTTTAATACCTACCTACTAGAAGGCCGAACTATAAAGCTGCGAACGATTCATATTCTACTTACCTATAATAAAACCATAGTGTATTTAATACAGTTCCACGTGTTTATTTATATTGCATTAAAATAATAATTAAAACTTTATCTATACTATTATAAAATTAATTAAAAAAGCCAATTGTTTTTTCTGGAATATCTCCAATGTACAGAACATTGGAGATATTCCAGAAAAAACAATTGAGAAAGGGTACTGGGACGTAACCATACCCAAAAAGATTTTTTTTTAAATTTTTATGTGTTTATCTGTTTGTGCGCGGATCACGCAAAAAGTACTGAACGAATTTTGATGTGGTTTTTACGGTTCGATAGCTTATGGTCCAACTTAAAATCTAAGCCACGTTAAAAAGCTAAGTAGTCTGTTTCTTATAAGATGAAATTATACCTACCTAGGTAATAATCGATTTGCAATCGATTTGTATCGCTTTCAATAAACACTTACGGAAGTTTCTATTGTGAAACGTGCGTCATTCATCACGTCACTATTTTTGCAGATCTCGTGCAATAAGGAATGCTACATACGAACAATAAAACTGCTGTTAACCTTGAACTTCAAGCAAGCTTGCCCAATATAGTGAAAGGGTTGAACTGGATAGCGTCATGCATTAATGATTAAGTAATTTATTAATTTTATTCTACTTAATTATGTAGTTTAGTTTAAATATATTTATATTTATTGGTATTTAAATAAAAAAAACGTAGATCTTTAGTATTTAAATTATTATTGGAACATTTAAATTCCTTCAGTTAATTTTTAAAATGATTGCTTAAAATATAAAACTAATATACTTAATTTATGATGTGAATGACAACGTAATTAAGACTTGATAATTTTTCATGTTGCATTATTGAAGGTAAAATAACTTAATGTAGTCATAACGTATCATGTCTTCGCGCTTTTTAGGCTAAGGGCGCATAGCCGCGGTAATTATTAAAATAAGGCTAAGGCGATTATTGTAACTATGTAGGTAATAATTGATCAACGCAACTACCTATTATTTCTAATTTTATATTTTTAATTGAAAATATTTCTAAAGAACGATTAAGATTCATCATTAGTCTTAGGATAAAAAAACCTAATCTTTAGTTCAATTGTACTTTACAGCCTAGACCCAAGCAATTATTGTAATTAGATAAAGCTTTAATTAATTTTAATTGGATTCTCTTTAGTGGCAATTTACATGGCGGAGGATATCATTTTACACGGAGACCGGAGAGAGTTGAGCTGAGATATCTTTCCCTAGGGAGCTGAGAATAACGCCTGCTTAGTTCTTTCTATTTAATTAAGGAATAATAATTATGAGTTGTTCACTAAAAGGTACTTTTAACTGGACATGGCCATTTGTCGGGGATCGAGTTAGATGGCGTGCAATTGGAAATGAAATGAAATGATATTCAATGATGAAATGAGGCCCATGTCCGACAATGGACTAAAGGCATTTAAATATTTTTTAAAGAACAGATTTTTTTTAAGATAATTCAAATACACAATTTTTAAAGTGCATGGCCGCACAAAACATTAATGAACGATTTCAGTTGTGAAAAATTAATTTTAAAACCAAAGTATTGATTACCGTTTCCCCATGACAACATAATCATCGTGAAGGCGACGACAAGTGCGGTGAATTATATTAATTGTTATTTACATATTACATGTTTTACCACCTGTTTTAGCATGAAGTAATAAATAAACTGCATGAGTAACATTTATTATGCATACGAATATTGTAATTGCAAATAATATCATGTCAGTAATATTATACAGGAATTTTTGTATTTAATTTTCTTAATGTGACGTTTGATTTTTTATTTTACATATATAATTATCGAATTAAAATGTAAGTAATTTACGTCTTAAATTAGTAGTGTTATTGATTTATTTTGGACTTTTCTAGATACTGGCTCGTAGTGACAACTTTTTATTAATTGAAGTAGCTTAGTTACTCCAGTGTTCAAATTAGTTTTTCATTATTTTAAGTGGGAAATATAAATGCCTGATATTATTATGAATATTACTAAAACAATGTTGTTTATCTATGTATGTTTTCGTTAAATTCTCCTAAACTACATGATGAATATTGATGCGGCACTGATGCGGTGACTATCATTTAGACTTCAACAAGAAACACTAAATTTTAGAGGGTTTTTTGTAGAAGTCTATATGTATAAAACATTATTTTTCACCCGTTAATTATAAGTTTGTAAAAAACACACCATAAAAGGACCTATTAACTAAGTTCTTGCTTCGTTCTCGCATAATATCAGTCACACCAATCGCATTGTTACGGATATTGACCCGCGGCCAGTCAAGCCAGTTTCAGCCATACAGCAAGCAAGCCTTTTACTATTTATCTTTTAAAACAAAGGCACAAGTATTCGTCCTTGACGCTTGAAAACTTTTTATTATATATTTTTATGTAATACGAACGTACATAACTTTATTAAATAATGAGCGTGTTATAGAATTAGCGAGACGCTTTGGTTACGTTTTTTTATATATATTAGGGTTATTGTTGAGCTATTATTTCGCAGAAATAATTTAATATACCGTAACAGTCGGTATGTGTTGTAGTTTCATTATATTTTAAAGGGGATTTAATACGAACGACATTTTTAAATTTGATGATGTGCATAGTCATGCACATACACAGCAGATAAAATTTGCGACGATGGGCCTGGGGGAGGCTTATAGCCAGCTGATGGCCGACGGCTAACCTTGCTAAATTATCTCTTAAAGATTATCAGAAGTTAGGACTATACATTATTTTGTTACAGAGCGGTTTGGTTACTCGACAAATTAGAACATAATAAGATACACGATAGTGAAGGTGTCGCGAAACATAATCCGTAGATCGCGAGTTACCGATCGTGTTCCTACTGTAATGACATTGTACGATCACCAACAGTCGTGTATTTATTTAATGTGGATACCTTAGGGTGCGGTTAAACGGGTTAGTTTTTAACAATTTTTTGCTGCAATTGTGCCTATAGCCGTGAGTTGAGATCTATGTTGTGCAACTCAGTAGGTAGAACATGTACCATCCTTTAATTTCATTGCAATTTCGCCGGGCTATACTGCAAGATTGCGGAAAATTTTCTACTGAGTTTCACGATATACCTACTTAGATCTCAATTCACAGCTATACAATTGCAGCAAGAAATTGTCAAAAAACTAGCCCGTTTAACCGCATCTTTCCCAAGCACGTAAAGATCCTTAATTGTATTAGGTTATATTTTTAAAAAGCTGAATTCAAAAAAGCTTACGCGACTGAATAATAAAAAGCCAACCGCTTGCTTGTTTGAAATAGTAATTAAAATACACAACTACGCTGAATGTGTGAATGTGAACGACCTTTGCTTGCATAAGTGCGAAATAATTGTAAAAACATTGAATCATAGACAATCATAACAACGTTTACAAAGTTCAATGAAAAAGTTTGAGTTTATTTTTAGAGTAACTATGTAGCAATGCTATTGCATATACCTACTATGCACACTCTGTACTAAATTTTATATTAAATACCTAATTAGTATATTATTATAATAATTGTAGTACAGAGAAAAAATAGGTTCTAATATTTTTGCATCTCAAAAATTTAAGTGCGAATCAACGCAGTCGCAAGATAGAACAGTTTTTTTATAACTAAAAGGTTATAATTTTTTAATAACCACTTGATAGTCATTGTTTAATCAAACCATAAAAAATGCTATTAATAATAAAGAGCCATGAATAAAAACTTCATTAATCAGTATTATCCATTTCTACAATCCAATGCTTTCTTAATAATATTGGCATACAATAACAATGCATTTAGTATTTTTTTTAAACTTGTAATAATTTAAATACTCAGTTGTTTTTAAAATGCATGTTAAAACATTGATAAAATAAGTTCAACATTTCAGGACACAGTACTTTAAACAGAAAACTTCGATGTGTTTGGTAAATATTAAAATTCCTAATAGGTAGGTGGGTATTACTTATTATATTTAAAACCTTTTTATTATTAGTTACGTAACTATTAATTTTTTTCTGCTCTTGCTCGTAAGTAAACCATAGCGGCGCTTGCGCATACGCTCATCGTATCGCGCAAAATTCAATATCTATATCACGCATGTGTCAAGTCAGTCACAGATTTGTAAAAACCAATAAATACCTATTATTTATTTATCAAATATTTTTTGCTAAGGTATAGTTACATACTGGTACTTTAGTTTGTACCTGGATACATACGCTACATACTACATACTGGTTCTTTCAAAAATAAACAGGTACATGGTGTAAATCCCGACATAGTTTATTCTACTAGTTTGTACCTATTATTTTTTGACGTTCGTGAACATCTTTATTTTTTAACATCTCAAAGCTTGCACAAAAACAATAATTGCCGTCCATTTACACAACTTACGACTATGATGTAACAAACAAAAAAGATAGTTAAAATAAATTATAATAAAACATAAAATAGCAACTTACCCAAGACTGCTAAACACTTCTAAAATATATCACCTCAAATTTTCAATTCGCAACACTACGTGATCCCGCCAAATAAAGACGCGCGGAATTCGAAAAAAGTCAAACACGTTCGCTTCGAATTTTGAATATCGAACTCGACAGCTTGATTCTTTTTTATATTTTTTATTTATTTAATATGTTCCTATACAACCTCTATGTATTCCAAATAGGTTGTAGCGGTAACATCGGCGCGTGCGCCGTGGTATGGTGCGCGTCGACTACTAACCAGGCTGGTTTCCTTACGAACCTTGAAAGCTACTGAAAGCCCCGCCCGCCTTTGCATTCATGGTAACTATTCAATTAGATCAATGTTTTAGTATTATAGTCCTTCGTGTCGCTTTGTTGTCGAGCTAGATGAAAAAATAGGGTCGTCAATGAGATTCAGCCAGCGGCCATTACAGAATCGATGTCACAGCTCTAACAAGGTTGGGAAAAAAAGGAAAAAATGTGGGATTTCTTAGAAGTATGTTAAATGATTTCAATGGAGACGTCAGTCGTGGAAACGCTAGAGGTCATTGGCTCATACATAATTTAGTACTTAGGAGTACAGACAGCAGGGTGTCGTTAATTAGTGCTAAGGTAAAACCGCTACCGGAAACCTGCGTTTGAACTGAATTAATTAATCTAGATACGAGACAAAGAAACAAGATGCAGGTAAGGTAAGAAACAGGCTATAGATTTTGTGCACTTGTAGTAGATATTAAAATATTCGCAATAATTAAACTTCCTGTATAGGCTGTACATAACTTGATAACGCATATCGATGCATTTAATAGTCCTGTCTATAATTACCATTTATGATTGAAAAATCTATTCTAATATTTCCTGGATCGTACTAATTATTACCATGAACGTTCCAGTGTGAGATGGCGTAGTCCGGGGGGCGGGGTTGGGGGTTGAAGTCCTCAAAATTTTTAGTTCTATATCTTTATAAGATACATTTTCGTAATCGTCTTTTTGAGCCCTTCATTTTGATTCCCCATT
This sequence comes from Thalpophila matura, assembly GCA_948465475.1. Taxonomy (NCBI): domain Eukaryota; kingdom Metazoa; phylum Arthropoda; class Insecta; order Lepidoptera; family Noctuidae; genus Thalpophila; species Thalpophila matura. The sequence continues at coordinate 12,955,498 of OX419196.1, forward strand.
CGATAGGTTTTGAGATTTTTTTTTTAATATGGCGTCAAAAATCGGCCATTTTGGTTTTTTCTTCAAACACCTAGGCAGGTACCTAAAAACACTTGGACTAATGAGACGAATCTAACGATACCTTAATTAAAGAAATCCATCGAGTGGTTGGGAAGATATGAGGGAATAAAGAATATTACAAACAAAGATAGGCCCTTTCCTTAAAGTCGAAAAAAAACCGCCATCCGTTCATGGTTTATGTACCAAAAACCCGAACGAAGCGCTTTGATTCCACTTTCATTGTGAAAACAGCAAAACAATGGAATTCTCTGCCCGAGTGGGTGTTCCCCGACAGTTACAATCTAGGTATCTTCAAGTCGAGAGTGAATCGGTTTCTTCTAGGCAAGCGTGCTCCATCGTAGACCGCATCATCACTTAACATCAGGCGAGATGGCGGTAAAACGCGAGCCTATTATTAAATAAAAATAAAAAAAAGATCGGGTAAAAACACAACCCTTTTCTTGCAGTCGGGTAATATAAAAGGTATCATATGCAGTTCGTGCCGAGAAAAACTGATAGGTATTCTAGGTAGGTACCTACCTTCTTTTCTAATTGTTAATAAATATTACAGACTAAACCAATCTATGGCTTCCTGAGATTCGTAATTACCGCTAAAAGTTCCACCATTAGATACTCACTATTTAATATGAGGAACGCCAGAAAAGCCACAATATCGCGGTACGTTCCTTTGACGTATCTAATAGAACCACAACCGCCTGGCAACCAACATCATTATTAACTGTATGAACTCATGAAATTAACTATGAAATAGTTTCTGAATACAGTGGCTTATTAGAAACGTCTAAAAGTGCGGACGAATGATCCATTTTGACACCCGTGGGCCTAGCACGAATAATTTTGACGTATGGTATCGTAAATGTAAGGATATTATTTATATGAATTAAATACTTTATCTATATCTCTTTGTAATTATTAGAATGCACTAATTGTATAAAATTTTATCAACATGTTTTAGGACTGTTGTAGGTATTTTAGATTCAAAATTCTCTTAGCTGTATCACATGTCATACATAACTATATGAATAGGTACCCAAAACAAGGTAAACAAAAGTTTTGAAAAACAAAAAACCCGACTACGCATCATTTAAATATTAATAACCCTATGTTACTCCCACAATGAAGATTAATCTAACGACATATAAAAGTTGATATCATCAAGCCGTTTAGGCTACAGCCGGCCTAGCATGACCACGATAGAAACGGGTTTTGTCTACATAGAAATAGACAAAGTGACAGATTGTAGAAACATTTCTATCGTTTCATTCATAAAACGTAGAAATGTTTCTACAATCTGTCACTTTGTCTATTTCTATGTAGACAAAACCCGTTTCTATCGTGGTCATGCTAGGCCGGCAGAGCGTGCTAAAAGAAATAGACATACATACGCTCGAAAAACATCATCCTTCTTTTAGGCAGCCGGTTAAAAATACAAGGTACAGTTTAAAGATTCATAGATATCGATTGTCTAGTTTCATAGCTTGACCTATTTACCTACTTCTGAGTTCAGAAGGGCCAATCCTACCAATATTATAAACGCGAAAGTTTGTGAGGATGTATGTATGGATGTTTGTTACTCTTTCACGCACAAACTACTGAACGGATTTTGATGAAACTTTGCAGCTAATAAAAAATAAGCTAGTATAGCTTATACTTATATCAGAATAACACATAGATTTTAAAATAAGACAATACATCGCGTATATTACTGGTACTGATTTTTCTAAACGTTTCACACATATTATAGGCAATTTTTTATACCAAAACGTGGGCGAAGCCGCGAGCGGCAGCTAGTAATTCATCAAGCTGTCTTCAGACTACGCTATACTTAATTTTGTAACGACTCTTCTCATTTCAGGAGTAATCTATACTAATATTATAAAGAGGAAATATTTTTTGTTTGTACCGAACAGGCTCCGAAACTACTGGACCGATTTTAAAAATTCTTTCACTAATAGAAAGCTACATTATCACTGAGTAACATAGGGTACTTTTTATCCCGAAAAAATGCACAGTTCCTGTGGGACACGCGGACGAAGTCGCGGGCGAAGTGCTAGTTATTAATAATGTCTTGTAAGTTGTAAAAAAACCGGCCAAGTGCGAGTCGTACTCGCGCACCGAGGGTTCCGTATCAGTTTTGGACGTATAAAGTAAAAAAAACCGGACCGCATAACTAAGTTTGTTTGTCAAGGAATTTTGATGATTTTGAAAAAACTGTAATAGTTAGGAACATCGTTTCATTTTTGGTGCAATATTTGGGTCAATTCCTATCAACTCTAATTATTTCAGATTGTTCGCCCCGCAAACTTCGGAGATAAGGGGGGGGGGAATGGTATTTTTTTTTCAGACATTTTTCATCATATGTCGAAAACTTTGAGACATAAAAAAAAATATTTTGAAATGTGCAGATCAAGCCCTTTCATATGATATGTCACTTGACCTAGTAACCCCACTTTGAAATTTCGGACCCCCACTCCGGCCCCTTTTGCAATGAAAAATAAAAACATTTTTTGACTTTTTTCATTTTCAATAAAATTTGGCAAGCATTTTTTATAACTGTTCCAAATTTCAAGTCGATAGCATTAGTAGTTGCTGAAATAAGCAGGTGTGACAGACAGACAGACAGACGAAGTCGCACCATAAGGGTTCCTTTTTTACCATTTTGGTACGGAACCCTAAAAATACGAGTACCTACCTACCTACAATAAAATATTGATAGTGTTTGTATGATGGCAACAAGGGCTGATCCAGCCTTTGAGTCAGGGTCACGTAATCAAGGTCCAGCCAGGACAGGCTTAAAATGTTATCAAAAGTCCACCTAGGCCCGGCCCAGGGTGGGGATCATGACCCCTATGACCCCCACCCTGGATCCGTCCTTGGATGGCAATAGGCCCAAGTTACCCCCCAGTGATGCAGCTCACCCCCTATTACATGATGCATTACTGGCGAAATTGGATTTGCCTAATTGGCCTAATTCTTCGAGGAATAGAGGCGTGATGTTCTGTGTAAAACGATACTTTTGAATTAATCATATTTTGGATTTTTATGTGTCATCTTTGAACGCGAATGGTAAACAAAACCCTCGGTCGGAGCGCAGTGGAGACCAATCATTAATCTATGCCCTCTGCATATTTTTCTTATTTTTTTGTTGTCATTCCATTAAAAATATTGCATAGTGCTAAGGCTCAAGGCACACTGACACAGAGTTGCAGCGTCACGTCCTTGTACCCGACCGCGGCAAAGCCCAAAAGTAGGGTATAGTTGGGTACTCTAAAACAGGGGTTCCCAAAATTTAAGATAACGACGATAACACTCACCAAATATCTTTTGTTATATGGAACCCCATACCAAATGATTACAAATCAAAGACACTGCGATTTAAACAAGTTTTTTTTTTTTTGTAATATTTGAAAATCAAACTGAATGATTTCGCGGAACCCTGGTGACTTTTATACGGAAGAAGGTTCCGCGGAACCCACTTTAGGAATCGCTGCTCTAAAATGTTACATAGCGTCGCTCCGCCTGCCAAAGTCGCTAAGTGTTTTTCTTCGTTTGTTGGTTTTTGATGCAGTTTTAATCTTTAATGAATACAGAAATAAGGATTAAAATTGCACAGTGATGTAGTAGAAATACGCGTTAACTTCGTCGCGCTTTGAGACTTACAGTGCAAAACGTTTTTGATTCAAAAACCTTTATAGGATATCTTGTGAATTTGTGATAGCGCTGACTGAATCACGTTAGTCACGTACCTGTCTCGGACAGTATTCAACATTTAGACATCTTAACAATTTACTAAGAAAGTCCTAATAACCGTAAAATAAAATAGCGTACCAAACACAATTGCTTCGCGGAAAACATTTCTCAACTAAAAAACTGTTCGGTAAAAAAACATTTCGAATAAAAATAGAAAAGAATACGAAAATTACTGTTGCCGATCAAATTAGTTATCTAAAAGGAAAAAATTGTGGACGTACTAACCTTAGGTACTCCTCTTTTAAAATAATTGTGATACGATTATTTTAAAATATGTCAAAAAAAAAAATATTAATGGACATTTTTTTTTGTATTTTTTATTTGTTTTCTAGCGTGTGCATAGTTTGTGATTGTACTCGTATGTCAATAGAATGCAACATTTTAAAGTAGACGATGCGAAGCAATGTTGAAGCAGCAAAAAAAATAATAATAAAAGGAACGATAAAATCATTGAAATCGCTAAATGTTTTTATCGAAATTAGAAAAACTTTAGCAAAAAAGTTTTTATAATTTTTTTATCATAATATTGGACAACAATTGCATACAATTTCTGCGACCACTTAGCCATTTGAATCGTTCTACTTTTTTGGATACAAGGAAACTATTAAGGATTTAGCTGAAAATGTACAATAAATAAATGCAGTAGGTAATAAATCCTACTATATAATATTATAAACGTGAAAGTTTGTGAGGATGTATGAATAGATGGATGGATGTATCTGGATGTTTGTTACTCTTTCACGCAAAAACTAATGAACGGATTTTCATGAAACTTTACAGTAATATAGCTTATACATCAGAATAACACATAGGCTACTTTTTATCCCAAAAACGCGGGCGAAGCTAGTATAAAATAATACTTTGAGTAATGCATATCTATGTAAATGATAATTGAAGTCACTATGTTTACTTCTTGTAACTTAGCTGTATACAAATAACTACATACATACTATTAAACATCGTTTAAATTCGGTCTCTCTAGCACTGTTAAAAATATGCTGCAAAGATCAGCTTTCATAATGCTAAGATATAGCCGTTAAATAATTATTGAATTGAATTAGATTGTAATTAGGATGTTAAAAATATTATTTGCTTAGTATCGAAAAACAAAGATATTGCAAAAAAAAACATTTGAGCGATGTTAATTATTTTACATAACAATTATGATGGGAAAATTTTAATCAGCAGTCTGTTTACTTACGAGTATTTGAGGGCCATGGCGGGTGGGTTACGAGGTTTTTTTCCATTTTACTCGACTATGACAAAGCCATAAGGAAGGGTTATAATTTTTTTTATAGCAGTTAGTGGATTATGCTAGGGTTTCCCAAACTCTTTCAGTTTACGGCGCACTTACAGGTATATAATAGGTAGTAGGTAGGTACCTATTTTGTCACGTCGCCTTTGTCAAAATATGCTTAAAATGACACTACTTAACGGCGCGCAATTTTTTTTTTAGTTTTGAAACACGGCACCTTAGGGCACAGCGCACACCTTGGGATACCTGGATTATGCAATTAGGCTAATACAATGCATATTACACTTAAAACCTGCTTAATTTGTTTCTAGCCTAATCAATACAATCACACATAACATTGACAGTTAAATTAAAATCGCCCGACCGACGCCGGGGCGTGTCGTAGTTAACAATAAATTATATACAAACAAAAACCGGTTAGTCCCACTATGCTCTAGTTTCGCTATGCTCGACTCATAAAATACCTACTAAAAAGTTTCGCTATGCACGAAATCACATTCGCGGGCTGTGATGAAGAAAACTGTTACAGTGTAATATTTTATTTAACCATTTAAAAAGTAAATTAAGTAATATACCCTATTTTTAATCATCATTATCTGTCATTTTGACTTTTTTGTGTGTCAGAACGAGAGGAACAAATTTTAACTTACAGACGCTTACGCATTTATTCGAATAGCGCTATAAATTTAAACAAATTTTAATTAAACACTTTTCTTTCCAACTGTACCTTCCATTGTTTAAGTAGAATCGAAGAATTTCGTGCATAGCGAAACTTTTTAGTAGGTATTTTATGAGTCGAGCATAGCGATGCTCTAGTTTCGCTATGCTCGACTAGTGGGACTAACCGATAAAAACTTATACACCTGACAACATCCTGACAACATTGTCCTGTAATACTTACTTGTATGCAGTACCTACATATCATTTAAATCTACATATTATTACGTAATATTTGCGTGATATGATTTTCGTTTAATAAGTTTTTCATACACTTTATCGGAGTCGATACTCATTTATTAATAACTAGCACTTTGCCCGCGACTTCGTCCGCGTGACTACGTATAGTATTATATTATCTGTGGCGTGACATACACGTCGCGCCATCTAGCGTCCTAAAGCAATGTGTAATTTTGACGTATGGTGTCGTAAACGTAAAATTTTGAATCTTTTTCACAACAATCCTAGAACATTTTGTTAATATTTTATACAATTTGCGTATTTTAAAAACTACAGAGATACATATAAATAAAGTATTTAATTTAGGTACATGAATATTGTGTAACAAACGTATATTTTCAATTCAAAATATACTTACGTTTACGATACCATACGTCAAAATTATTCGTGCTAGGCCCACAGAACGGTTTGTGAAGAGTAGCCAGCCTGGGCCACTGTATAAACGCAGCATTAGCCACGTTTCTTCAATCGCCGTTGATGAGGGGAAAAAGTGACGTATTATGTGGCCGCTTATCTTGCTGCAAGCTATCAAAGTTTAATGAGAAAGAAGGCGCATTATTTTTTTATCCAAAACTCGTAGGTACTTCGTAAATATCTGTTGGATTATTATGGATCTGTGAAATGAAATATGCTCCTATTTTCACGGTATTATTCTGGTTAGACCAGTTGTCAGGTCTTCGGGTTTTCGACTAGTGTTTCACATAAGAATTCACTTCGACGTTATGTTGGCTGCCGACCAGGGCCCCAATTCTGCTATTTGAATAGTGTAAGAATGGTGTCATAACGACACCATTACTATCAAAACCTAAGCGGTCATTGGCTTAGAGTAAGACTAACTCTTTCGTCATTGGTCAAAACGATGCCATTGAGACACTATTCTGACACGATTATAACAATTGCATTAGCAGACTTGGGGCCCAGGTCTACTCTGTACCGACACGCCGCATGATATCATCGCTAGAACTGCCAATTTGTTTGCAAACGTTCGAGGGGAATCTCACTGTGAGATTCTCCCTCGTACTACTCGTATTCTCCGATACAGAATAGACTGGCTTGCGAAGTAGAGGCGGATCGCTAGTTACTCTATATAAACTCAGTTAAACTTACATCACAGTCGTACTAACGAGTACGATCGCAAAACCTGCGTTGACGTCAACCGGAACTAACCCGTACCGATTGTCTGAATATGTGTCAACCGGTTGTATACGGAGTGACAACTGTGTGGCATTGGGAAACCCAGGGCCACCGCCTTGGATATACCTACGATGTATCTAATAACATATTTGCGCAAAGCCGCGGGCAAAGCTTGCCAACTTTAATAGGAATAACAAGATAAACAAAATGCTTAGAAAAATCAAATACCCGACAGCGTTTAACAACAACATTTATGCACATTAGCATAAATAACGCACATGGAATGTTTCCATAATTAAAACTACTATAGCACCAATTAAATGACGAGGTAGGTATGCTGCAAAGAAACAAATTGACTATCAAAACTTGTAGGTGTACCTTTAATCAAGAAATTAAAAAACAATTCAAAACCAGACGTTATTTATTTTCTTTGTTTACCTCAGACGCCTCGATTATTATTTTCACATATAAAATAATGGCTTCGTATTATGACAAATACTAATTTAATTGTATATCAAATTAACTAATCAACCAGCAGGTTCCCGTTGGCACCTTGCGAGTAAAGAACCCCAAAAATCAAGATCATCCAAAAATCATCTGTCCGTCCGTCTGTCACAGAGCTGTATCTTATGAACCGTAATTGCTAGCCAATTTCAATTTCCACAGTGTACTTATAACTATGCCCGCTATCATGGAAAATAATAATAATAAAAAACTTTTTTAACAAAATATAACCGACTTCAAAAATCCACTACAAAGAAAATAATAATTTTGGTTTCGGAAGTCGGTGGCTTTGGTTTTTGTTTGCTTTTTTTTGCCACCGACTTCCGAAACCAACATTATTATTTTCTTTGTAGTGGATTTTTGAAGTCGGTTATTTTTTGTTAAAAAAGTTTTTTATTTTTCCCTTTTTAGTTCTTTATCCCGTGTTAAATTACTTTCACGAATTCGTTCAACAGTAAATCTTCTACGGAGTGTGTACATTTATGCATATAACTTTGTACATAGGAATGATTACATAATGTATTATATACTAAAACCTTCCTGAAAGTATGTAGATTACGTTAGTGAAAACCTCATCCAAATCGAATCAGTAGTTTTTGAGAAAATCGCGCACATACAAACATACATACATACATACATACATACTTACATACATACATACGGGACAAATACAGAACCTCCTTTTTTGAAGTCGGTTAAAAAGTCAAAATACAGGGGTCCTCATACAACCGAAACGAAACCTTTAGTGCGCGAATGGAACTCGCACTGGCCGGTTTTTTTTTTTTTCTCGACCTTTATTAATTGAATGAAAAGGGAAACCGCAAATTTTAATATCCCACATTATAATTAATACCGATGATTCGGAAATATTCCGACCGGTTAATCGTAATGACACCTACACAGGCTTGCATTGTGACGCAGGAAAACCCAGGCGCTTCACCTCGAGTGTCAGAATCAATCATCAACAAACACACATTCTCAGAAACATTGCAACTGTCGACACAATACCGGAATTGACAACGCCCTGTAGCACACAGAAATCGGTAGAGTTGGACACGGTTATAAACATTTTAATTTAAAGTCCCAGTAATTTGGTAGGTACGAGTAGGTACTGATATTGAAAAAATGTGTTTCATTTTATTAGGTCATTCTTATTTTTGATTCTTTGTTTTTTTTTAATCAGTTTTATTACTAACAATAAAAGTAGTTTTTAACCGACTTCTTATTAACCGACTTCAAAAAAGGAGGTTCTGTATTCGTCCCGTATGTATGTATGTTTGTATTTATGTATGTATATATGTATGTATGTTTGTATGTGCGCGATTTTCTCAAAAACTATTGATTCGATTTGGATGGGGTTTTCACTAACGTAACTTACATACTTTCAGGAAGGTTTTAGTATAATAATACATTAGGTAATCATTTCTATATACAAAGCTATATGCATAAATGTACACACTACGTAGAAGATTTACTGATGAACGAATTCGTGAAAGTAATCTAATGCGGGATAAAGAACTAAAAAGGGATAAAAATATAAAACTTTTTTTACAAAAAATAACCGACTTCAAAAAGGCACTACAAAATTATTACCAAAATTATTATTTTCTTTGTAGTGGCTTTTTGAAGTCGGTTATTTTTTGTAAAAAAAGTTTATAAGTATTACTAACAATGTTATAGATCCATGTTCTGAAAATAGATAATTTCATTCATTCATTAATTAGCAACTATAGCTGTTACCCGCGACTTCGTCTGTATAGCCGCCGTGTAGCCGTCTGTATAGCCGTCTGTATAACGCCTGATTAAAATATTGCTGTGGGCACAGATAATATAATACTGTGGGTAATCTGTGGTCTAGTTTGTGTTCATTCGTCAGATTAATATATGTAATTCGTGACCATAATAATTTGTTACCATCACTATTATCGTAATAAGCCAGTTCCGGTTCAGAAACTACATAGACCCATTATTTAAAGTTTTTAGAAAAAAAAAGAAAACAATCTGAATTGTAGGTTTTTTTATTACTCAATGTATTTTTTATTGTTATTTATTAAGCTAATTATATTTAACACCGTTAATCAATTACATGTATAATGTTACGTCTTATGTCATGGCTGTAAGCAAAAACTAAAGAATTGTTATTCTACAAATTAAAAGTTTTTTTTTATCTACGCAAAATATATAACAAATACTACTCCATATATCACCTCATTCTCGTCCTATACCCGTAAAAGTAACAATGGAATAACTGATTAGAAGTTATTAATTGTCCAATTATGAACATAATAAATAACAATACCATTACATATAGGGAAACCAGACCATTTTACTTATTCGACGGATACAGGAAATAATATCTTATCTATCATTGTTAGTTCCGATCGATATCAAACTATACAAGCGAAAATGACCCTGTCTGTCCGTTTTAAACGCTAAACTATATTTTTTTTTTATTCTATGATAGGCTTGCGCTTGACCGCCATCTCGCCTGGTGTTAAGCGATGATGCGGTCTACGATGGAGCAAGCTTGCCTAAAAGAAACCGATTCACTCTTGACTTGAAGATACCCAGATTGTAACTGTTGGGAAACACCCACTCACCCATTCCACTGCTTGGCGGTTTTCACAATGAACTATCGAACCAAGTTTGATGCAGCTTGGCAAATGAATAGCTTTACATTTTCAGCCCAATAGACAATAGACAGTTGACAATACGTAATAGAGAATGGACCAATTAGACGACGGGCATCGACTGGCGAACCTATCGCGTACAGCCTCGGCGCCCCCCGTCTTCTTCATTCCGCCAAAGAGACCGAAAAATCAGTTAATGCGCAGGTGACGTTTGTGCTCATAACTGCTGCCGCTAGTTATACCTACTAGAGAAAAGCTCGGATTTTAAAATCTTTAGGGCGTAAATACGAATTAGAATGAAATAGAGGCCACCGACTTATCTCAATCCTCGGTAAGAACATGAATCAGCCGAGGTCGGCAACTTAACTAAACTTTATTGCCTAAAACTATTTAGATAATTTAGTAGGCTTACACAGTAACCCTGTATTTATGGTAATGGATTATTTCGATCCCAAATCTGTCTGTAGGTATGATAGCCAAAGATTTGTCTTAAGGAGACATCTCTCAATAAAAAAGCTTGATTGAAAATTATGACACTATGATACCCGTTGCTAGGCTCCTAAGGGCTCCTTGAGTAATTAAAATTACACCTTGTATTTTCTCTGTCTATCTAGGTATAAATAATTATTTTCGGTACCTACTTATTCACCTATGACTTCGAAGATTGTGAAAATGTAGATTTATTTATCCATTCCGTCGTATTTCGCGGGCAAAGTCGCAGGTAGAGCTAGTTAACTAATAAAGTCGTAATATTTTCTTAAATGGGAGTATTAGATTTTCTCGTTCATGTCTTTTGTCGATACGCTCTATAGGCCACCGATAATGACGTCACCATGTCGTTCAGTAGGTCGTTTAATTTACGTCCATCGCTAAAAGCCTGTTGAAAGGAGCTTCGTTATTTTTCCACTCCGTTAATTTCGTGATCTATTGTGCCTTTATTTACGATGATGTTTGTACTCATACCTTCTAGCAGTTACTTACAGTATATTAATATTTTCTGTGATTTGAAAAATCACTTTTTATTGTTATTTTTAAACCGATTAAAAATACTTCTACATGTCGGTTAAAAATGCTTCAACCGGTCGGTTAAAAATACTTCTCCACGCTGTTTGCTGTTCTTGATAATGATAAGAGACAGAGATAGCCCGCATAAGAGATAACAGAGTTAGGACACAACAGGATATCTCGCTTAAATCTGAAGCTGGAAAAGTACTTCCACCTTACAGAATACCACAGTCAAATAACGCTACTTTTCAGTATTGCTATGTTCCTGTGGTAAGTAAAGTCACTAGAGCTTCTATGAGTGCGCTGTGTTGACAGCGGGAGCCTGCTTGTCCCTTAAGCTATCGGCACAGTTAACCAGGCAATGTGCATGAGATACTCGATGTTCCAAGCGTATAGGCTACGTTAACTTTACCATCAGGCGTGCAAAAAAAAAGTAATACAGATTACTTCAACTACTAATTGTACGTACCTCCATGTTCCTATCAGGTCAATATCATAATACAACCAAACCATATCAATTAAAATAAGTACATGATACCATAAATCTATCTGCCTACTGTCCGGTCACGATAGTCACGTCTAACTCCGGAAACTGAATGACATGTCCTTTAATGGCAATGATATTATATTTATTAACATTGTGATTGTTATCTGATTGTATCATGTCAACTTGCTTTGACCTCTAGTTTGCATGGGTGATAATGATAAGACAGTGGAAGGTCATTTTTAGGGTTCCATGCCTCAAAAGGAAAAACGGAACTCTTATAGGATCACTTTGTTGTCCGTCTGTCCGAAGACTTAACGGGTGGAGGCATCTGCTCACAGATGGCGCCACTAGAAGTATGTAGTAGCGGCATCTCGCTCATAGATGGCTCCACTTCTTAGGTGGTAGGACTTCTTAGGTGCATGCTCTACAAGTCGACGAGGCGTAAATGGAATTACGGTGCAAAACTAATAACTTTTTTAGCTTGATTTTTTAATAGGAATATTTCAGACTTAGTGAAATGCTTTTGTTAAGCTGCGGGTCCACTTGCTCGGTGTCGGAGCGTACGGAGCGTACGGAGCATCGGCATTTACGAATTACCGATGGGATGGGAGACTTGTGACTGATTTTGCATCGACATTTTGTCACGTCTTCGGATACACGGATTAGATTTCATTATGAAACAGCCGAGAACCTAATTGAAAAAATATATCGTGGAATTTCGATCGTCCGATACCAAACTATTCATTTTTTTCGCATGGCACTCTCGGAAAGCATGTGGTAGCTATTCGATACCGTAAACGCGCAGCTTTAAAATGGCCAAATGCATGTTTGCTGGAAGGTAAATATTAATTAGATATGTTATTGTTTTCTCTAACAATAGAATAAATGGAATAGTGAGGCTTTGTTCTTTAGCTCCTCAATTGCTGTAAGATCTACACGTGTCAACCTTGTGTTTCTAAATCCCAACTAGTAGATTTACCTGATCAGAATACATGCGTTAATTTCATCTAAATTTTAAAATTCATGTCATACATCGCCTAAGTTCCTTACACGTGTAAGTTCCTTTAAAATATCTGTATCTATATCGATGAGTTAGACGCTAGGTCTTTAATACGTTACTAGTTCTCGTACCGAACAGTCGCGCAACATGAGTTTCAAGAACAAAGTGATCCTCATCACGGGAGGCAGCGCCGGCATCGGAGCAGCCACCGCTGAACAATTCGCTAAAGAAGGTGCCAGCATCGCCATCGTCGGAAGAAACGAGGCCGGGCTCCAGGCAGTGGCTCAGCGTTGCGAGAAGCTTGGAGCTCCCACCCTCATCATCAAAGCAGACGTCTCCAAAGACGAAGAAGCGAAAACAATCGTGAAAAAAACAGTTGAAAAATTCGGAAAACTCGACGTCCTTGTTAATAATGCTGCCATACTGAAGGTCACAACGCTCACAAGTCCAGATGTGATGAAAATATACGACGAAGTGACGAGCATCAATCTGCGGGCCGTGGTCCACTTGACGAGCTTGGCGGCGCCCTACTTGGCGAAGACTAAGGGCAACATCATCAACCTCTCCAGCATACTCGCCAAGACGTACGTACAAGCCTCACAGTTGATGATGTACTGTATTTGTAAGGCTGCTATGAACCATTTCACTCATGGTGCAGCATTGGAGCTGTCAGCTTCAGGGATCAGAGTGAACACTGTGAGTCCAGGCCCCGTTCGTACTAAAATGTTACTGAGTCTGGAGACTGAGAAGGTTTGGGAAAACATTGTGGAAGACACTGCTCTTCTGAGGATGTCGGAACCTGAGGAAGTTGCTGACGTGATTATGTTCCTGGCTAGTGACAAAGCCAAAGGTGTGACAGGCTCTAATTATGGTGTAGATAATGGTGTACTGTTGAAGTTTTGAACAGTTATCATTACTATTAATTATTTAATATAGTTGGTTAGTACCAGGCAGTTTTTGTATGAACGTTTTATTCTTAGAACATAATGTTTTGTATAATTATGGCGCACTAACTCACTCATGTAGGCACACGAAGACTTTACTAACACTGAGTTGCAGAAAAGGTCATTAAATTTTAAAGGAGACTTTAATGATAGAAATTGTATGGTTAAAGTCTTTGTTGTTTTGAAGCAGCTGTGTTTCACTCTTATTTGATAATTTTCATTCGATCACCTCCCCGAGATGGGCCTAACCTAGTGTGGATAACATTATTGAATTATTGTATCTTGTGTAAGAACTGTGTAGTTTATATTTCGGAAATAAAATTATTTTAAAGATAAGTGGTTATGATTTGGCAGGGAAGAAATTCATGATTATTTTCAAATTCAATACTTTTATTTCAGACCAAGTCTTGTCAAGTCCATAGTGTGTTGGTAACAACGGTTCATTGTCACTAGTACCATTAACATATTGCACATTCAAGTCGTTATATGGCCGCCGACGCCTACAGGTAATTCACCAAAGGCTGCAGGTATAGAATGACTGGCACTTGCCACTATGCCCTAATAAGGGTAATTTTGACCGGTTTTGTGCATCGAACAGAGGGGCTTGTGGCTAAATGACGGCCGCGCTGATCGATCGATCTGTGAGGTTAAGCTGCGCTTGCCGCGATCAGTCCTTGGATGGGTGACCGTTCTTTACACATTGAGACCCCTCCGTGCCTCGGAGAGCACGTTAAGCAGTCGGTCCCGGTTGTCATAGGAATATCTTTGACAATCGTTACGGGTAGTCAGAAGCCCTAAAAGTCTGACAGCTGGTCTAACATTCGAATACCGGTATTACCCATTAATTGGGTTGTGGAGGTCAGATGGCAGTCGCTCCACGTAAAATATTGATATTCAGCCAAAAACTAGTTAGACTGGATGCCGACCCCAATATAATTTGGGAAAAGGCTAGGCAGATGATTTGTGCATCGTACAATGTATGGCCAGCGACCTGCGTCCCTGTGCAAAACACGGACAAAACAAAAAACACTTTACCATATACACAATACATCTAATATTACTAAAATTTTGCCCGCGTCTCCGTCCGCGTGGACTAATAAATTGACCAATTTAAATTACCTCCTTAGTGTAGGGTGGCTAATTGGCTATACTTACAACATTATTATTTTTTCGTTTATGCTAAATCCGAAAAGGGGTCATTGTACTCATCGTTATGAACAACTTTTATTATGGGACCAACACTGAAATCGCGAAAAAAAAACAGCTGTTCCATATATTTTGTCGATTTATGTGAACTCAAATGTATGGAACAGCTGATTTATTTTTCGCGATTTCAGGGTTGGTCCCATAGTAAAAGTTGTTCATAGTGATGAGTACAGTGACCCCTTTATTTCCAAATATTTTATATTCCAAATATTTCCACTGTCTAACCTGCCACCCTGTATATGCTGTTTTTAATGTTTTAAGGCGCTCCACACGCCGAACCTGCCACTCGTCAACACAGGTAGGGTCGCTGTCAATGTCCTTTTTACCCGACTGCGCGACGCAAAGGAGGGTAATGTGTTTATCAGTCTATGTATGTATGTATGTATGTATGTATGTATGTATGTATGTATGTTTGTTTCTATGTGGCGTTCTAGAGACCAAATGCGTAGGCCGATTTTGATAATTCTTACGTCAATCGATTCGTCTTAACCAAGTTCGTCTCAATCAAGTGTGGTGTCGTTGAATAGGTATTTTAAAATCATCTTTAGGTTCCTTTTATCATTTTTCATTTTAAATAATAGTTTAGGATATATAACGATTTAAAGTTGTTTAACAAAGCAATAATTCTCGCTAATTCTTACTTATTGACATGTGGGGTATCAAAATGAAGGGCTCGAAAAGAAGATTACGAAAACATACATTAAAAACTAAAAAGTGAAAAATAAAAATAGTAAATTAAAAATTAAAAAAAACCGACTGCCAAAAAACACTAAAAAGTTCAAAACAAGAGCACTTTTCAAGCAGTCTGATGCAGTTGGTGGCATAAAATCTAAGATTTAACACAAATAATTGCCACCAACTGCATCAGACTGCTTGAAAAGTGCTCTTGTTTTGAACTTTTTAGTTGTTTTTTGGCAGTCGGGTTTTTTTAATTTTTAATTTACTATTTTTTAAAAAGAATCAAATTCCAAATAAGGCTGCCGACGACGACCCGCGCGCGGTTGTGTTGGCAGGCCGAGGGGTTCGGTGTGTAGCGCTTTAGTACTAGGTAGGTACAGCTTCTTCTATGGGTCCTATCAGAATACCAGCGCTACGGCATGTCGCAGCATTATGCTGAGATAGGAGCCTTTTGGCCTCGTACATGTTTTACTTTTTTTTTTTCATAGGTACTTACTTTTATTTTCCTTTTTAGGGTTCCGTACCAAAATGGTAAAAAAGGAACCCTTAAGGTGCGACTTCGTCTGTCTGTCTGTCTGTCTGTCTGTCTGTCACACCTGCTTATTTCAGCAACTACTAATGCTATCGACTTGAAATTTGGAACAGTTATAAAGAATGCTTGTGCAACTTTATTACAAAAGAAAAAAGTCAAAAAATATTTTTATTTTCATTGCAAAAGGGGCCGGAGTGGGGGTCCATAATTTTAAAGTGGGGTTACTAGGTCATGTGACATATTATATGAAAGGGCTTGATCTGCATATTTCAAAATATATTTTTATTTAATTTTATGTCTCACAGTTTTCGACATATGATGAAAAACGTCTGAAAAAATACCATTCCCCCCCCTTATCTCCGAAGTTTGCGGAGCAAAAATCTGAAATAATTAGAGTTGATAGGAATTGATCTAAATAGTGCACCAAAAATAAAACGATGTTCCTAACTAGTACAGTTTTTCAAAATCATCAAAATTCCTTCACAAACAAACTTAGTTATGCGGTCTGGTTTTTTTCACTTTATACGTCCAAAAATGATACGGAACCCTCGGTGCGCGAGTACGACTCGCACTTGGCTGGTTTTTTATATTTGTAATTTCCTGTGCGAGAACCAAATAAACTCTTTTTATTTTATTTTTCTTTTTAGAAGTAGTACATCCATACCTATTTCTGCAATTAAGCAGCATTGGCGCGAGTACGACTCGCACTTGGCTGGTTTTTTATATTTGTAATTTCCTGTGCGAGTACCAAATAAACTCTTTTTATTTAATTTTTCTTTTTAGAAGTAGTACATCCATACCTATTTCTGCAATTAAGCAGCATTGCTGTATATTTATAGGCATTTGAGACATTTCAAGTTCACCCTAGAAATATAGTTGAAAATTTTAATCAACTCAACGCACGTGCGATGCTTCTGGTGTTGCAAATAAAAAAAACGTTCGTATGTTTCAATTGATTAATTATATTCTTCCAAATAATACTAGGTAGGTACCACGGAGGTAGGTACCTACTGTAGAACAATCACGTCTTCACCATTATCGATGCAAATTTTTAGTGCTTACAAATAAAATTACTCCAGAATCTTTTTGAAGGCCAGATTTACGGATTAGTAAGCAAAAGGAGTCCGGTATGTCTCAATAAATTTAATGGCACGTACCAAACATAGCAACCGAATGCGCTGAAACGTAATTCAACCGCTGAATTTTGGCGACGTAATTTTGGCTACGTAATTTTGTCGACTTAATTTCGGCGACGTAATTTTGGTAGGTGTGCCATTAGACGTTTTTTGGACACATTTGATATACGCTTCTACATAAATAAATTGCTTAATATCGCTACAAAATGCTAAAACAATAACTTACTAAAGTATTGTTAGTCTAATGCTAGTTGTAAGTTTAAAGGCCTAAATGTTACCTTGTCTGTTGGCCTAAATGTTATTAACCTTAAAGAATCACGAAGAAAAATAATATTCGAGAAAAAAGCCTTTGTTAGATTGAAAGCCTGACTGACATCTGACATACAATTAAAGGCTGATATGGTCCAATGTCAATCAAAAGTTATAAATAGTTGATATTTTCTTTTCACAGAATCTCTTCCACCCCGATACGGGATCGGAAAAATATGGCGCTCGATAAATAGAGACGTGACTTGATTATGAATCGATTCTCGACCTCTCGAGTACTCCCGCAAATAACAACCCTATATTTGGCGCCAACGCGACTGGGAAATAAAATGGATTCTTTTTTTAAATTAGGCAGCATGAGTTCTTCGCTCTAAATAATTTATTTGAAATGGTTTTTACCTATTCTCTGTCGCACGTTCGACCTTTTCATATGTTATATGTATTTTATAATACGTTCTTATTCGTTACGTATGTATTTTATAATACGTTCTTGGCAAATCTTAGGTAAGGTTTAATAGTAGCAGGACCTAAAACCTACTATTCCGGTTTTTGCAGTAGTATTCATACTAAATTACCAACATGTCATGAGCATGCGAGCGCATTGGCCACTTCGTCCGCGTTGTCCGCGCCGAGTCTGATGACGTCGTCCGAATACCTCAGGGATTTTGGGTACCTTCCAGCGTTGCCAGACGTCCCGATTTTGGCGGGACGTTCCGATTTTGTTGCCCAAAATTGAAAGTCCCGCGCGGGACAGGCTCTGTCCCGCTTTTCGAATATTAGGTGCGGGCCACAACGTCAAACTGCTTTCCCAAACGCGTTAATTCCCAAATGAATTTTAAACAGTCGGAAGCCAGAAATAAATGCTCCGTAAAAATGAAAGTAGAATTACCTACTCATTCAATTCAATCTAGAGCTATCCTTGCAGAGTTCTTCAACTAACTGCTGATTATTTACGTATTTTTTATTAGGTCCCGCTTTCGACAAAAGAATCCCGCTTTTTTTACTCAAAAGGTTTCAAAATCCCGCTTTGCGCAAAAAAAATCTGGCAACGCTGGTACCTTCCTACCTTCCTTACTGGCGATTCACCCGATTCATTCGGCTCGGTCGGTGCAGGACAAATTAATGTGCGTTGACCTTAGCTAGACGTCTCGAGAGCTGCCACAAATGAGGAATTGAAAAAAACATGTCGACTTGAATTTTGAATTGCGATTTAAATTTTAATGACCGGTAATCCCGATCGAGCTGATATTCATACTACTAAATACAAACACGAATAGCTATCCTTACACACAATTAAACAAGATTAAAAATAATTAACCACGCAGTAAGTATCTATTCCCAGTAGCAACAATCAATTTTATTGTTACCTACGATCGTATTGTTCGAAGGCCACATTATAACGAACTTTCGCTACACACTACTTCCTGAACTTTTTGTTTCTACTACCATTAAGTTAATTACAAAAGAACCGGCCAAGTGCGACTCGGACTCGCGCACTGTGGATGGGACATTCTCAGGTGTCCCATTATTTGGTTGATTTCGGTGGTACATTTTTTTTGTTTAATTTGGACATTTTAACAGGAAATATAAAATGTAGATTTAATAAGGAGAGTATTAGTAGAAGAGGGTACAGATATTTCCTTTAAAATGTCTTAGTTAATATAAAAAAATTGTCCCACCGAAATCAACCACCTAATGGGACACTTGAGTATTCATAAGATACAGCCCTATGACAGTCGGGCCGACGCGCGACGGACGGACGGACAAACCGCTTAAGTTTAATAATAGGGTTCCGTAGGCACCCTTCGAGTACGGAATGTGACGCACGGTAATGCAATGATGTGAAAAAGTGTGTGGTGTTGTAAGGTTGTTAGAAGGACGGAGAATTTGCGGCCTGCATGTTTTAACATTTATTCCGACCTTGGTGTGTTACAGGAAAATATAAGATGTGTTTTTGGACATTATCAGGCTGTGTGGTGACTGTAACTCCGTCCATGTATCTTTTTTTTCGGAATGAACAATCCTTTTTAAGGTACCAAGTTATCTCTTTGTAATTTTTTTGCAATATCGGTTGTTGTTGGGTCATTCCATATAAAATGTATCACCCGTTACACTCATTGATGCGTATTTTATCATCATTTTATAAATGATCTTCAAAGAAAACATGTTATTTGATTGGTCAAAATACACGTAGGTACACCTGTTATGACCATTCAAATAATATATTTTATTTTATGACCATTGATAAAATAAGCCATAAATGTGTGTAACGGGTGTTATATGTTACTACATGAAATGACCCTATTGGAAGTCAGATGGCAGTTGCTCTACAAAAAAATATTTCTTTTCTAATGATAAAGAGTCCCAGGTTTCTTACATAAACACTTGCTTCGAATTAGTTGTTTTCTCGAACTTAACCTTAAAATCTTAAGGCGCTGATAACTGCCAACGGCCTTGAGTGATTTGGGCGGTATAGCTTGAGTGTTCTGCGCTGAGCTCAAGCAACGCGACATACGTCCACCGAGCAATACGACTCGCCTATCAAGGAGCGCGCTGTGCAGAATTAGACGTATTATTACTTTTCAGTATCTAAAATATAAAATAAAAAAAAAGTAACAGGCAATATTATAGGTATTAACATTGTCTTTTCACACAAAACAAATCATGAAAATATCTTAAGCGATTTGAAAGTAATTACGTGTTTATGTTTTGGGTAGACAGGAATTCATGAATTTATTTCATTAAGTATTTTACTACAATAGTTAAATATTCACAGGTACGATTGAAGTATATATGTTCTAGTTTAACATAAAAAATGCACAACTAACCTGCATTATTTGACGGCGAAATAAGAGATTTAAAACTTGAGATTTGCGGCCGTTACCATTTACCGTCGCCTTAAGTAGGTAAATTACAAATAAAGACAAATTGCGGGACTCTATCTAAAAAATATTAGCAATACCAAAAGAACATTTAATTTTCCCCTAAATACACTAGGTTTTGTCGTGACACAAAGATTTTTGAGTTTGGTACGGGGCTCCCTACATGGATTCTCCTTTTGCTAGCATCACTTTCTATAATATTTACGAGCGTCCAATTTTCCGAGGAAGCTCCTGTAGTTGGTCCGTCCGTATCCCGGCAACATAAAAGGCTTCGCAACAGGAAAATCATATCAATTTCAGTTGTTTGAAATACCAGATACGGCCCATCAATTGCTGGAAAACTGGGCTTTATTATACTATCAAGTTTCACTGTGTCTACTAGAGTTAGTAGGTTCTTTTGTCCGTGTACGACTGAACTACAATAGACACTACAGCGATAGACTGAAATGCTACAAGACTGTACAGTACGTGGCAGTAAATAATGCACATCGAGCTTCAGAAAGAGATATTTGCTAGCTTCGACTTTATAGAGCGTCATCTCTGTCGCACAAAGCACTAACAGTCTGGTATCTAATAAACAAGTCGGCGACAAAACGTCACATAGGTATGAGTGACGGATACAACGCTCTACAAAGCCGAAGCTAGCCGATTATCTCTTTCTCAAACTCGATGTGCAATATTTATTGCCGGGTACTGTAACTTCGACTTACCAACTAACAACTTACCTGCGATAGTCAGATAACTTACAATTTTTAGCATTCACTGGCCGCTATGTAGATCTAGATGATGTCCAGAGTCTCATGATGGAGCTGGGAAGTGGACATTATAAAAACTTGTTCTTTTAAGCTTTTCTAGAGGAACTTTAATATAAAACGTGTGAAATGTATTTGTCTTGCTACCCTAGGAACATTTTTCTTTGATTTTAGATTACCAAGTTATTTAGAAGATTTTGAAATAATACCAATATTATTTTCTTTCAAAAGTTTGCGCTGACCTCAGATCATAGAAACAAGGAGTTGTGCCAAGGCGCTATCGAGCTTGATGCCTGATCTTGAGCAAATTGCTCATATTAAAAACGTACGCGCTGGCGACGAACCGAACACTATCGATGGTATAAATACAGTGTTTTAGTTTAGTGTTAGTGTTGAGTGACGATTAACAGTGTTAGATTGAGGGTGTGCGGAATGTTTAATGCGTGGGAGATCTTTTTATTCACGAGGAGCGCTTAATTATGCGCGTAATTGTGTCGAAAAATGTACTAAAAGTGGCATCAGTTGCTCCCGTACTAATTTGCTATGATGGCATATCTCCTTGTTTCTATGATCTGAGGCGCTGACCCATAAATGGGGCAGATGAGATGTCCAGGCCCCAACGTTATTTCTTCGTCAAGTAGCTCTGAAGAAGCGTGTAGCGAAACTTCGTAACAAGTTTTGAGATCTTTGTTACATTGTCATCGTTGAGTCGTAACAGGAAACATTTCATTATCCTTTTTTCCTCTCGGAGATGGTAGTCCACCTTCCTTGTCCTTGCAGGGGTGAGGCCGCCATTTTGCATACCAATTACCTTGTTTTTCCTTCGAATTTTCGGTTTTTGACGGCGATTAGCAGTTTTATAAGGTAATTGATAGTTGGGTTGTGACTTTCTGTTACCTACTAATTTAGGGAAGGTCAGGTAAAGATACTCGGGTAAAGATAAAGACATTTATTTGTATGAAACACGAGTAGGTACCTACCTAGTACCTACATACAGAATCGAGACAAGGTTTTCGGATCGACTAACGGGATTCCACATAAAGGGAATATCAACAAATCATAGCAATGTAAGATTTTAATTTCGTTAGTAAGAATAAGAATAAATATTAAAAGAAAACAATGAATTTCACAGTAAAGTAATAAACAAAATATTTCTTACGAATACACTTACACCCTTATTTCTATTCTATTTATCTTTATGGCAAGCAATGCCGATGTCGACAATTCTGCCAATGTCAGATGTGAAATGGAAATTCGTGTGTGAAAAGATCAAAAAGTTTAAGATTAAATGTAAATAAGAAGAGATGATAAAAGAGAATTGTAAACGGCGTGAATCTTGTCGACGAATATTAAAAATTACTATTTAATTTAAACACAAAAAAACACCCTTATTTATAGATGCCTCTTAACTTTAACCACTGATTAAATATACAGCTTGTCATTTGTATGACAATGAAAAGAGATGACAGAGCTGTTTAATTTGATCATCGTCTATAAGTAAGGGGATTAATGTACACATTTTCAATAGGCAGCTTTTTCGTCGAGTCGTGCATCTTTCGGGGCCTTCAATTCTTGGTTGCCTCAGGTCGGCCCCTGTTGCTAGCGTGCGTAGTATCTGCACATCTTTCACAGCAATTTAACCTTTAAAATTGACAGAAATGTGTGAACAAATATTATGCAATTGCATATTATCAACCGATCCAGCCAATAAATTGCACGTTGCATAAATTGCATCTATTTATATTGCCAAGGTTGTGATGGTCGCGGCTATAACCGTTCAATTACATTCATTGATGCTTGTTTAAGCAAACATTTAATAAATTAGCTTAAATCTTGACGTTTATTAATCAATAAAAAATTTAAACGAATTATTTGCATAACTATGTACGTGTCACATAATTATTAGAAGGCTGCTCGAGACCGGTCAGGTTTAATCAGAAATGCAATGATTAAATAAAACCTTATTTCAATATACTTAACTCATATAAGGTACTATAAAAATATCTGCCACGGCTTTAATGGGAGGTAGTATTGTATTTATAGATTACAATAGTGAATAACTTTCGTACCCCGGAACAGATAATTCAATTTGAGAAAATAAAGAAGTTAAATTAACATTGACTCTACTCTGCATAAGGTGTTCACAAATTACGCGCAATGTGTCGCTTTGTCAATGAAAACAACTGCTATCTCTTTCCATCTGTTCTGTGAATGAAAACTGATATCAGCTGACTAGTTGTCACTACCTAAGTAATCTACAAAAATTTATACATACTTTTTTTGTATGAAAAAAAATATGACAAATAATCAATAATTTATCTTTACTATTGTAATCTATAAACACAATACTGTCTCCCATTGCAGCCGTGGCAGATATTTTTATAGCACCTTATATTTAAAAAATACATTATTAATAAATATTTTATTATATTTTTACAAGCTTTTATTTATTTAACTTGCCCTGTTAGTGGAGAGCAAAATCTTGCAACAGAATTTTAAAACAATTTCCTCTAACCTACTGAGCTGAACACATATATTATGTAACCTCGGTGACAATACAATAATATGGTTCCATGGAGGTGGTCTCATGATGGGGCCGGGGGGTGGCCATGGGAACTCCTTAACTTCTGAACATTACTCGGTCGTATTTGGGCTCGTTGAATTTGTCTTGACAAGTAATGTTGACCTAGGTCTTAAATGATGTCCAGAGTCTCATGATGGAGCTGTCATTATAAAACCTTCTTTTGAAAAAAATGTTTTTCAACATAAAACTTATGTAAAAAGTCATAAAACATACCTAAGTACCTAGTTAGTTGTTTTGATGTTAGTAATATTGTACCTACTGCGAGGTTTTAGTGTTTTACAAGTAACCCTGTCTGACACACACGGGCACACAATACCTAGGCACTGCTAAACTAATAATTATCATCAACAAATTAATCATCTATGTCACATAACACGTTTAAATCAATCAATCTTAGCAGCAATTCATAAAATAAATACCTCATAAATAATTATATTTATAATCGAATTCTTCAAAACCGTGTGGTCGCCGATCTACGTCCAATTAGGTCCGTATACATAAATTAGTTTATATAACGACTTCCTCTATGAGCTTTCAATTGAAACTGACAACAATTATTGATATCAAAGTCAACGGAAAGAATATGGTTCTTTAATAACTATAAATCTAGTCTAGATATTATACTATTAGGGTTCCGTACCAAAATGGTAAAAAAGGACCCCTTATGGTGCGACTTCGTCTGTCTGTCTGTCTGTCACACCTGCTTATTTCAGTAACTACTAATGCTATCGACTTGAAATTTGGAACTGTTATAAAAAATGTTTGTCCAACTTTATTGCAAATGAAAAAATTAAAATAATATTTTTATTTTCATTGCAAAAGGGGTCGGAGTGGGGGTCCAAAATTTCAAAGTGGGGTTACTAGGTCAAGTGACATATTATATGAAAGGGCTTGATTTGCACATTTCAAAATATATTTTTATTTAATTTTATGTCTCACAGTTTTCGACATAAAATGTCTGAAAAAATACCATTCTCCCCCCCCTTATCTCCGAAGTTTGCGGAGCGAAAAATCTGAAATAATTAGGGTTGATAGGAATTGACCCAAATATGGCACCAAAAATAAAACGATGTTCCTAACTAGTACAGTTTTTTCAAAATCATCAAAATTCTTTCACAAACAAACTTAGTTTTGCGGTCCGTTTTTTTTCACTTTATACGTCCAAAGCTGATACGGAACCCTCGGTGCGCGAGTACGACTCGCACTTGGCCGGTTTTTTTTATTTATGATTCATTACGTAATGATTGCAAAGGTCTTGGTATAGGTTGCAGGTTAAAACCAGTGCCAAGTACCTACCTACTTGTGCTTGGCATGCCTCACGCACTTGCATTGTGCTACTAATCCAGTTATCTTGGTTACCATTTTCCTTCATGTAAACTTCGTGTCGTTTAGGTAAGTGTTCGCTATAATAGCTAGATGACGCGTTGACGACACCCCTGGCACCCACTAAACCCTTTACTAAACCACAGAATAAAATGAGCCCCAGGTTGGCTATCTCTGCTTCACATATAAAGGAAACTTTAAAAAGTCCCTGACAATGCGACAGAGTAAGATAATATAACACATAATGCAAATGCCAAAAATACTTATTTTACAAGTTTTGCAGGGCAGGTTGCCAGCGTGTAAGGAGCCTTTCCACCAACGAGGCAAAGCAAGTACCTATTGTATGGGGGAGAACTGAAAACTTGCCGGCCATGTTCACCAAAAATTGGCAAAATTTTGTCAAGTGCATAGAACTTAGCCATAATTATTGCGTAATAATAAACACAACAAATTAATCAGATTTTTTTTATGGATTAATTTTCACATGACATCGCTATACTGCACCTATCATTCACAATAAGATTAAAAGTCATTACACTTCATAAGAATCGATATTAAGTAGGTATTATGCGGTAGATAATATCCGTTCAACTACTTGTAATTATATTTTCTAATTTTATGATACCAATCTAGAATGCTTCAGGCGGCTCATAAAAAATGTTTTTTATTCATGAAGCCGTGGAGGCCTAGGCCACTAGGCAGTGACACATGTGCGTGACAGCCTTATTTCTTTAAGGCTGTGATACACATACACATGCCTGGTAGCTAGCATACTAGACACCGGCAAATAAAATGAAATGTTGAAATGAAATAATTAAATGATTAAATAATTAAATGAAATGATGGTGACTATAGCGTACATTGTGCAATAAATAAATAAACTGGCATTCTATGTCAAGAAACTACACATAGCATAATATATTATGTGTAGTTTCTTGACATAGAATGCCAGTAGAATACCATTTGAAGCCCTCCCCGCTTTCCCGCTTGGGGAAAAAATGAAACGGCTTGCGATCTCCTAGCGTGTTAAGTATTGCATACGAGATTAAAAGCTACTAGCGAACCCGAGTTATTACGCTAGTAGGTACCTACACTGAAAAAAAAACCGGCCAAGTGCGAGTCGTACTCGCGCACCGAGGGTTCCGTATTTGGACGTGTAAAGTAAAAAAAACCGGACCGCATAACTAAGTTTGTTTGTCAAGGAATTTTGATGATTTTGAAAAAAAACTGTAATAGTTAGGAATATCGTTATATTTTTGGTGCAATATTTGGGTTAATTCCTATCAACTCTAATTATTTCAGATTTTTCGCTCCACAAATTTCGGAGATAAGGGGGGGGGGGGAATGGTATTTTTTCAGACGTTTTTCATCATATGTCGAAAACTGTGAGACATAAAATAAAATAAAAATATATTTTGAAATGTGCAAATCAAGCCCTTTCATATGATATGTCATTTGACCTAGTAACCCCACTTTAAAATTTCGGACCCCCACTCCGGCCCATTTTGCAATGAAAATAAAAATATTTTTTGACTTTTTTTCTTTGCAATAATGTTGGGCAAGCATTTTTTATAACTGTTCTAAATTTCAAGTTGATAGCTTTAGTAGTTGCTGAAATAAGCAGGTGTGACAGACAGA
Organism: Thalpophila matura; assembly: GCA_948465475.1. Lineage (NCBI taxonomy): Eukaryota > Metazoa > Arthropoda > Insecta > Lepidoptera > Noctuidae > Thalpophila > Thalpophila matura. The sequence continues at coordinate 12,982,222 of OX419196.1, forward strand.
CAGACAGACAGACGAAGTCGCACCATAAGGGTTCCTTTTTTACCATTTTGGTACGGAACCCTAAAAATTAACCACACTACTTCGGCTATTTGAGGAATAATCAAAGTTTAATAAGACAACTTAAAGGTAACTTGATTTAACAACTGGTTTTGGTTACATGTCACATTGCATTTATGCATTACGTGGTCACTTTTATGTGGTTGACAAAAAATTGATCATTACTAGCTGTTCCCCGCGGTCTCACCCCCGTTGCTCGGCTCCTAAGGTCGTAGCGTGATGTTAAATAGCCTATACTATTCTTCATTAATCTGGCTATCATACACAAAAAAATTCCGAATCTGACTGGCAGTTGCAGAGATTAAGCGCGTTCAAAGAGACAAACAAACTCTTCAGATTTATAATATTAGTATAGAATTTTTTTTTTGTGTATCTTGAACTTACCATTATCTGGCATTCGTTTGGGCGAGCTAGGCATGTGTATCACGGGCTTTACCAAGGTTAATTTCAATCAAGTCTGAAATTAACGTCACGCCCTGCCCAGACAGTTTACGACTCAGCAAAAGTTGCAGCTATTCTATCAATCAAGTCAATGTCAAGGTCAGATGTTGAAACATGTCTGGCCATTTGAACATGTTTGACATTGATATACCTACTTGTACAAAACGCTCAGTATAACTTGACTATATGTTGATATAGTGGCTCCCCTGAATGTCAGTGTGTAACAACATTTAAAAATTTCTTTCAGCACCAATATCTTTCACCACGTGACGATACCCGATACATGTGTGCACAGTCAGGACTGGTCGTACTCTTTCCTCTAAACTGCAGTGGTTCTTAAACTTTTTGTAGCCACGGACCACTTTCAGAATTAAAAAAATCCACGGACCCCTGTCGAAAAAAAATTAGGAAAAGAAAACAAAGCATGGTTTTAAAAATCACTTTTATTTTAGAGATTTTAAATACGAGCGAGTGGTCAAACCAACACTCAAAATAATAACTTTTTATTCGATTTTTCGTGCTATAAATACTGCGTGAATCACTGTATAATTTTCCTAATATAGGTACCTACCTATATTAGGAAAATTATACAGTGATTCACGCAGTATTTATAGCAAGAAAAATCGAATTCGATTCGATTTCTTTTAATACTTAGATATTATAAGTAGGTACTTATAATATCTAAGTATTAAAAGAAATATATTAAGAGTACCACTGAGTGGCCATGGACCTCTGGCACTCATGTCACGGACCCCTAAGGGGTCCGTGGACCCCACTTTAAGAAACCCTGCTCTAAAGGTAATTTCAGACTATCGTGCAGTATTCTTACATAATTTAATTTATGAATTGTCTCAATTGACTGGTCTCAAAGATAGTCAGGAAAACCCGACCTCATCTAGATTAAAAAACATGGACGTCTAAAAGAGTTATTTATTACCTACTTACAGCATAAAATTGTATATTTTAAATGTTTTTCTGATTTTTTTTTGCAGAAATGTTTAAAAATGTAGGTAATTTATATGTACATATTTAATAAATAAACGATAAACATAACCCGCATCCTCAATCATTCCCAAAATATTTTTATGTGCAGGTACAGTGACACCATGTAGTATAAGTATATCTATCACAGGTATCCTCAGATCATAGAAACAAGGGAGATGTGCCAAGGCGCTATTGAGCTTGACGCTTTAGGATGGTCACATTAACCATAATTAAAACGTAGTTACACGCTGGCGACGGACCGAACTCGATCTATTATATAAATAAGTAGGTACAGTGTTTTAGTTTATTGCTAGTGCTGAGTGACGAATAACAGTGTTAGATTGAGGGTGTGCGGAATTTTTAATGTGTGGGAGATCTTTATATTCACAAGGAGCGCTTGTAATTGTGTCGCAAACTGTTCTGAAAGTGGCGACAGTGGTTTCTGTACTAATTTGCTATGATGGCATACCTCCTTTTTAGGGTTCCGTACCAAAATGGTAAAAAAGGAACCCTTATGGTGCGACTTCGTCTGTCTGTCTGTCTGTCTGTCTGTCTGTCTGTCTGTCACACCTGTTTATTTCAGCAACTACTAATGCTATCGACTTGAAATTTGGAACAATTATAAAGAATGCTTGTCCAACTATATTGCAAATGAAATAAGTCAAAAAATATTTTTATTTTCATTGCAAAAGGGGCCGGAGTGGGGGTCCAAAATTTCAAAGTGGGGTTACTAGGTCAAGTGACATATCATATGAAAGGGCTTGATCTGCACATTTCAAAATATATTTTCATTTTATTTTATGTCTCACAGTTTTCGACATATGATGAAAAATGTCTGAAAAAATACCATTCCCCCCCCCTTATCTCCGAAGTTTGCGGAGCGAAAAATCTGAAATAATTAGGGTTGATAGGAATTGACCCAAATATGGCACCAAAAATAAAACGATGTTCCTAACTAGTACAGTTTTTTCAAAATCATCAAAATTCCTTCACAAACAAACTTAGTTATGCGGTCCGGTTTTTTTCACTTTATACGTCCAAAAGTGATACGGAACCCTCGGTGCACGAGTACGACTCGCACTTGGCCGGTTTTTCTATGATCTGAGCAGGTATCTGTGGTTTGTTCCCGTGCCTACACAGTGATTAATGTCCACGTACACGCACGCAAGTTCCAGTAAGTTATGGCTAGGCCCGAGTTAGCGTGACAGACAACAGATTCTGGACGCTTTGTCTCGTGCGTGTTCACCTTTAGCTTTCATTAGGATGTGTATATTTGCGGTGTGGTATACCAACATGCCGCGATATATCTATATATATATATATATATATATATATATATATATATATATATATATATATATATATATATATCACTATTCAGCCTATCTGAGGGGCTCGTGGCTAAATGACGGCCGCGCTGATCGATCGATCTGCGAGGTTAAGCTGCGCTTGCCACGGTCAGTCTTTGGATGGGTGACCGTTCTTTACACATCGAGACCCCTTCGTGCCTCGGAGAGCACGTTAAGCAGTCGGTCCCGGTTGTCATAGGAATATCTTTGACAATCGTTATAGGTAGTCAGGAGCCCTAAAGTCTGACAGCTGGTCTAACATTCGAATACCGGTATTACCCATTAATTGGGTTGTGGAGGTCAGATGGCAGTCGCTTCACGTAAAATATTGATATTCAGCCAAAACTAGTTAGACTGGATGCCGACCCCAATATAATTTGGGAAAAGGCTAGGCAGATGATGATGATTATTCAGCCTATCTGTACCGACAGGCCACGTGATATCACTGCGAGATCTGCCAGTTTGTTTGCGAACGTTCGAGTGAGAATGTCACGGTGAGATTCTTCCTCGAAAGTTCGCAAACAAATTGGCTGATCTCGCAGTAGAGAGGCTCGCAGAATATAGGTTGAATTAGGTTTGTTGTTTTATCGATAACAGGTTTCGTGCTTCAGTAGCTATGTTTCAAAAGAAAGAGATGCAAACAAGGAAGACATCAACGAGAGTTCGTGCACTTTTTGTATGGTCGTTGTATAACAGGAGTCCAATATGCAATTTCATCCGCAATTTTACGTTTGGTTTTTTTAGGATTCCGTACCAAAATGGTAAAAAAGGAACCCTTATGGTGCGACTTCGTCTGTCTGTCTGTCTGTCTGTCTGTCACACCTGCTTATTTCAGCAACTACTTATGCTATCGACTTGAAATTTGGAACAGTTATAAAGAATGCTTGTTCAACTTTATTGCAAATAAAAAAAGTCCAAAAATATTTTTATTTTCATTGCAAAAGGGGCTGGAGTGGGGGTCCGAAATTTCAAAGTGGGGTTACTAGGTCAAGTGACATATCATAATTATGAAAGGGCTTGATCTGCACATTTCAAAATATATTTTTATTTTATTTTATATCTCACAGTTTTCGAAATATGATGAAAAATGACCAAAAAAATACCATTCCTCCCCCCCTTATCTCCGAAGTTTGCGGGGCGAAAAATCTGAAATAATTAGAGTTGATAGGAATTGACCTTGGATATGGCACCAAAACTAGTACAGTTTTTTTCAAAATCATCAAAATTCCTTCACAAACAAACTTAGTTATGCGGTCCGGATTTTTTCACTTTATAGGTACGTCCAAAAATGATACGGAACCCTCGGTGCGCGAGTACGACTCGCACATGGCCGGTTTTTTTTTCTTTAAATATGACCTTCCCTAACGTACCTACCACCTTTCGTCCACGTAGTAAAGAATTATTGCTGAACACTATTCGGTTACGTATCATTTCAACTAAAGTTGTTTCAACTACGGTCAAAATAACTACGCCGCCGGTTGATTCACCTACTGTTTAAATTACCTAAAGGTCATTTCACATATGTTTGTAATAACTTATGATCGAAATATCTACAGGACAATTCACCTAAGGTTGATTGAACTAACGGACGATTCACCTACTGATGATTTATCTGTGGCCAATATTTGTAGCCAAAAAACAAAGATAAGAAAAAAAAAAACGGCCAAGTGCGAGTCGTACTCGCGCACCGAGGGTTCCGTATCATTTTTGGACGTATTAAGTGAAAAAATCCGGACCGCATATCTAAGTTTGTTTGTAAAGGAATTTTGATGATTTTGAAAAAACTGTACTAGTTAGGAACATCGTTTTATTTTTGGTGCCATATTTGGGTCAATTCCTATCAACTCTAATTATTTCAGATTTTTCACTCCGCAAATTTCGGAGATAAGGGGGGGGAATGCTATTTTTTCAGACATTTTTCATCATATGTCGAAAACTGTGAGACATAAAATAAAATAAAAATATATTTTGAAATGTGTAGATCAAGCCCTTTCATATGATATATCACTTGACCTAGTAACCCCACTTTGAAATTTCGGATCCCTTTTGCAATGAAAATAAAAATATTTTTGGACGTTTTTCATTTGCAATAAAGTTGAACAAGCATTCTTTATAACTGTTCCAAATTTCAAGTCGATACCATAAGTAGTTGCTGAAATAAGCAAGTGTGACAGACAGACAGACAGACGAAGTCGCACCATAAGGGTTCCTTTTTTACCATTTGGGTACGGAACCCTAAAAAAGTCAAAATTTACATCAAAAGCATCAAATTCACAGTTGACAGCAGATAAATTATTGCCATTACCAATTATTGTAGGCGAGTCGTCCATTATGTGTTTCGAACATTAGATCAATCGTTCGTTAGTGCAATTAATTTTAGTTTAATCAAAATTAGGTAAGTTAAACAGTAGTTGAGTCGACCAATATGCGATATGAACATAGGTGAATCAAGCGTAGTTATTTCGACCATAGTTGAAACAAATTTAGTTGAAATGATACGTAACCCACAATTCACACTATTATTATAAATGCGAAAGTTTGTGCGTGTGTGTGGGGGGGGGGAGTGTGTGTGTGTGTGGGGGGGTGTGTGTGTGTGTATGTTTGTTACTTCTTCACGCTGAAACGGATGGACGGACGGATTTGGATGAAATTTGGCACACAGATACATTATAGTCTGGAATAACACATAGGCTACCTTTTATCCCGAAAAACGCGAGCGAAGCCGCGGGCGGTAGCTAGTAGGTATTATATAAAAAAAGATTCCGTCGAATTGAAAATCTCCTCCTTTTTGAAGTTGGTTGACAAAAGAACAAGGAACTAAAACATAGGAAGTAGGTAATTAAAATAATTGGAACGCGTCACCAATCCCTGCAAATGAAAAAAATGTTAATTATTCAAATGAATGTCCACACTAAATACCTACCTAATTAAATCCCACACTGTAATAAATTGTTTGCATGATAGTCATCTCCATATTAATGTGTGAATGACGTAGTTTGTGTAATTTATTCAGAACCGTTTGTTTACATATTTAAAGGTATTTTTGATTGCGGTTAGTATTCGTCTTTGACTTTATTGCTTCCTCGAAGCGAATTCAGTTTAATTTAATATTGTGCAACTACAAAATACGTAGATTTTGAACTTTACTTGATGAAACCTACGTCAGACGGTTATTTTTAGTTTTTCTGCGTAGAAAATGTCATCTGATGGTTATCTAAATGCTCTAAGTCTGATGGTCATTCGCCATCTTGGATTTTCAGTGACGTTCAAAGAACTAGTAAGTATTGCATCACACATTATGACATGCTGCAGAACCTTGTTCGTTTGATCTGCTATCAATTTGTTATAGTCATATTTTCACTATTATCTCCCTACTAAAGGCTCATTCACATGTACCACACCGATAACTACGTGTGCGGGCGTAAAGGACGTTGGTAGTTTTGGGCTTGATATGGTACAGTAATAAAAGCTTAACCAAAAATAAATAGTAGATTGTTATACAAGGGTGGAAAGAAATCAATTCCCATACGAGGTATTTAGACGCACGAGCGAAGCGAGGGCGGCTATAGTCCGAGTGGGAATTGATGACTTTCACCCGTGTTAAACACTCTACTTTTCATTTCAAATATCAGGAAAGTAAAAAAGTTTTTCTAAAATATTTATTGATAGTAATAACATGAGTAGTACCTATTTAAAATTAATTGAGAAGTTAGAACAATTTGTGAAATTCAAAGTTAAATTTTTGTTTGGAATATTTACACTGTTTGATATATTATGACAAATTTGGCTGTGTTGGATCTCTGTAAAAGTAGAAGACTCTGGTATTTCATTAGACGGTGGAATCCATGGCGGAGACTCTCTTGAAGTGGCTGGTTGAGGCGAATTGGGGCGTATATTTTTTTAATTTAAATTTCAAATATGGAACACACCGCCCGCGTCACCGCCGCGGGCCATCCCACTTTAATAGGTATTTTTTTTAATTCACATTGGCCGTATACACTCACAAGACCGCAGCAATTTTTTTTTAATCGATATTTATCTTAATTATGTAAAAAAAATTATAGCCGACTAAATAACCAATTTTAGTTCTATTTTTAAAATTCATTCCCGCCCTAGGGAGGGAAGCAATTACTATGAGTCTTTCCCGCCCAAGGGAGGGAAGCATCGTTTTCGACCCGCTGCTCTGATCAAACAAACACTACTTTCCGAGTATGAGAAATGAAAAATATATTTTAATTGTTCTTTGCCTAATTTATCTTAGAGATTATGAATTGGAATTAAAAATCGAAATCAATAAGAAATTAAATGAAAAAGCAATAAAACAAAAACGGGTGCATGCTGGCTGGCGCGTGCCTCCACAGAATATCATGTCGACAGCAACTAAAACCGAATTGAGAACTCATTAGTCGGACTGTACTTCATTGGATTATTCACACTATACTTTAACCTCACGTCACAAATACGAAGATTTCTCTTTAACCCAATTACGTACAAAAACAAATAAAAAATGAATTTAAATACTCTTGAAATACTCGATCACACCAAACTAATTTCATATCTGTACCGACATACACAATCTAAAGCCCAGCGTTCTATGGGCGTCCGCCGTGTCCTTTGTATGAAGATGCAGTTTTATTCACACGGACCACATTTTGCCGCTCAAGTCAATCGTGTGCACAATACCACAAAATAGATAATATAGACTGCGTAAACAGATGGTGATGGTGACCTTCTTGAAAACCGCTTTTATAATGTTTATTTTAACACCCAGTTTTAAAGCAATTATTATTGTTTACCTTACGCTTTGCCCTAACAAAGTGTTTAGTGCACAGATTGGAAACAAAAACAACGCGTTTTACGAGTACGAACACGTACGAGTAACTTACAACACCGGGTTGTCGCGTACTGCAGTGGACCTGACGATACCGACCACATTGCAGCTGCAATGCAACCACCAAGTCGGTTTGTCACTGCAAACACTAACCACAACCACGGGGTCTCATCAGGAACAAAGGAACATTTGTTGAAATAACTCTTATTAGATGGCGTTATATGTATCGATTTGTTATTGAAGTTTGTGTAAACATGTAGAACATGAAAAAATACATCATGAAAAATATTTGTTCAAATTTTGAAAAATCGTTTAAGCACAGAAAAATGTATAGCTCGAAGATAGTCCGCGCTAAATCGGTCACATTTCTTTGTATGAGATGAGGCATCTGTACGTATAGTATTATATTATCTGTGCCACAACGTAACCACATCGCAAGCACAGACACTATTTACATGTAACCACTGCGTACCCCGTTTTTGTCGCTGCGGCGTGGTGTGGTCGTGGTACGTGTGAATGGGCCCTTAGACTTATTTTTTTTTATTACGTGACACATTACCAAGCTATAATTTCTAAAAGCCTATGTAATTTAATCTGCTGCAAAATCTTATGTCCACTGATTTGATTGGCTGATTGTAATTTTAGGCAACCAATCAGAACGAGTAATTTGATACTTACTGACAGAGATTTTATCAGGCTTTCATGTTTATTTATAGAATTAAAAATAATTATTATTTATGTATCAAAGGGTCGGCATTTGATACTCTTGGTGTTGCAAGCGTTTCATTCATAGACCGTATAGTTCTAATAGTTCTAAGAACTATTAGAACTATACGGTCTACGAAACCCATAGGAACGCCTGTTTACTACCATCGTGGTTTAAAATAAAATGTATGGCATTGCCAAAGTTTTATTTTATTACACTACATATTGCGAAATATGTTATTGCATCGTATCGACGTATGTATTTAATTAATAATCTTAGATTATACATTTTATTCAAATTAAATCGGTTTTTCCTTGAGACCTCGCCTCATTCATGACTCCTTGCAATAATATGCATGATTTATTAGAGCCAAGAGACAAGTAATTAATAACGGTCCGTTTAAAAATCATGTAATCAAATGCAAAAGGCTTTATGTTAAAAGTGGCAAACAAGATGGGGAACTGATGTGATGGTGAATGATTATCACCGCCTATGGGCATCTACAAAATCAAAGGCCTCACAGATGCATTGTCTCCCTAGCCTAGAGACAAAGTTGAAATGTCTCTTGTGTTTGTAACACTGTAATTACGCCCATACCAGCAATGCTAAGGGCTCTTTCAATTTAGACGATACCTAGGTGTCGGGCTGCTGCAGTGTGGTAGTCGTGCGGCAGCAGTGCGGGTGTCCCACTGCGCACTGCCGTTTGTTTTTTTCCATACAATTGACAAATCTAGAGAGCCGTCCGACTGTCGTGCGGGCGTCGGACACCAATCGTCTAAATTGAAAGAGCCCTAAGGGGGCGTGGCTAATTACGTGAGGATGAAAAATGAACTTAAATGCTCTCTAAAATGAGAAAAAGACTCCGAAAGAAGAGAGAAGAAAAGAGAAGAAAGGCTTGCCCTTTAGGCACGCCACTGACCAGACCTGCGCACCGCGACAAAATTTTGTCGACGCTTTTATCGTGCATTTTTCTCGTATTCGCACGAGTAAAGCGAGACAAAACAGTCGACAAAATTTGTCGCGGCGCGCATGTTAGCCCGGCAGGAGGACAAAACCTACTTTTCAAATAAACAAAATTATCAAAAATTATAAAACCCGACTGCCCAGTATTTTGATGTTATACCCATATCACTTCCACAATAAAGGCGAATTAACAACACCTCTGTTACAATCCATCAGGCAGGTTTAGGCTACAGAGCGTGCTAAACAAATATACCTACCTACATACATACAAATTTTGCGAAAAACATTACCCTCCTTTTAGAGCAGTCGGGTAAAAATAAAAATATTAACATCAGCCAATCAAAACCGTGAGTCATAGCTATTTTATTACCTGGAAGCAATTGATTGAAAAATGTATATTAGAACAAGTCTTAATCTGGGCATTCTGTATTTAGTGTACCCGCCCACATTCCTAACGATACTTGGTGCGGTTTTGAGGTCAGCGCTGTTTTGTGCTCAGATCTCGGAAAAGGAAGTGATTACGAACGGGAACTAGACAGCTACACGACTTTATACTGCAAATATGTAGGGTTGCCGCGAATATGCTATGTTTTATAAATATTCTAGCAATTTGGGTTGCATTTTATGAGTTACTTTATATTAACATTATATCACATCACGTCTGTTGACGTCACGTCTGTCGACGTCACGTCCCCGAGGTCGTAGGTAGAGGTTGTAAAAAGCGGTTTACTACTTCAAATCTACGAAACCATGGAATTTTCTATCACATGTACCTAAGTATAAATTATACACCAACGTTGTTTTATTTATGTACAATCTGTAAGCATGTATCTGTGTGTGATTGTCAAATTTCCGTAGTGTATTATACGTGTTCACCTTGCCCCCCGCAAAAAGTGGCGGACAATGTTATTCGGTGATTCGCCACTTGGCATCTCTATAGGCTAAATACTCTCAGCACATGCGCTTGCCAATCGAATTGTGCTAAAATTTAACTTTTTACAGGTTTTTACAGACATTTGATTCTTGCCTTTTCTTGGCTACGAAAGGCTTTTAATCGATTTGGACATACAAATAGCCAATCCGTTTGCAATAGCCAATCCGTGTATCTTGATCATTCAAATAGATTAACAGCAATCATTGATTAAGCTTTTTATGTTGTCGCTAAAGAGATTTTAGAGTTTTATCTTAAGATCAAAAACCTTTTTTAAACGTCCCGAAAGTCCCGTAGGCGGAATGCTACGTGACCGTAGCACAGTGCGTAGTCTGCGTACTACGCCGTAGCCCGATGCGTAGCGTTGAGTGGCGCGCGCATCTGTAGCTAGCGGATCATATTGACATCGAAGCATCGCTAAAACGCGCGATTTTGTTACAGTAATCGAACTGTTGGGTCGGGTTTCGTGGGTCCTTTTTAAAAAACACTTTATTAATTACTAAGAATAAGAACCTTTAATGATATAAGTAGGTACCTACTTACATTCAAGGACATAATAGTGAAAAAAAATGCACTGTAGGTACTCTAGGAATTTGGATTTATGACTGACTGCCTAAACCACATTTACTTTTTTTTAAATTCGGCATACCTAAACGTAAAAGCATTGGAGGTTTTGCATAAGTTGCATTTTGTTAATAAATGTAAAATTATTCATAACATAGCGCAGAAAGTCGCCAACACGCGATGCATCGAAGCAATCGCTAAAACACACGATTTCGTATCGACTTTCTGGGTCCAAATCGAACGCAGAAAGTCCCTAAAACGCGATGCAGCATCGATGCAGTCGCAAGATCGCTTGTCGCAGATGCTAATAGCTAGTACCTAAACTCGAATGTTTTCAGGTCACATAAGTACATATGTATCGCAAAGGACCCTTTTCAGTAAGTAGGTACCTATACAAAGTTGACGATCCCTGCTAAGCCTGATTTATTGCCGACTAGCTACGCCTGCGGTTTTGCGTGCGTGCCCCTTTAAATTTGTAATACAACGTTTAATACTTTGAGTTTTGATTTGTATACGGTGTTAGTTATGTGAAACAATGTTGATAAAATACCCGTCACGAGAAGCTATAAATTATGTAAACAAACATCTTTTACTAAGTAAACATTTTATACTGCGAGATAATAATAAATTGACCATATTCAATCGACATGAAATATAGACGTGTTATATGAAATTTAGTCGGATCATATTTTAACGACGCAAAGCGCTATCATTTGTGTTTCTTGGTACCGGAACGCGTCCGTCGCAGGGATTGTAAACTATCGGGACGCCATTTTGAAATAAACGCGTCATTCGAGTTTCGAATGCGTACGAGTTTGTTTCATTGCTTTGCATACATCGCGGATCTGGTTGTTATTGTTAATTTTGTTATTGTTTCGTTATCACTTTTTTATTGTTGTTACATTAATTGTTGCGTTAATTTTATTTGTTATTACGTATAATGAATGGTGATACATGTCACTGATTCTGACACAGAAATGGAAACATCTGAATCTGACGAATAATTATTCTTAATAATATATGTTAATTAATATTTGTTACTTAATAATTTATTAAATCTTAAACAAATTCATTTTTTTGTTGGTCCAAATGTTGTGAACTCCTGAACACTTGTTTACAAAATTTATAGCTTCTCATGACGGTTACTTTAGTTTACTTTTGCTCCTGAGAAAGGATGTCTCACTTTATATGTACTCACGCCACGTGATATTACCGCGAGACACATAGATCATAGAAACAAGGAGATCCTTGTTTCTATGATCTGAGCTTTAGACCCTATCTACTCTGTACCGACAGCTACAACGACTACGACTACGACTGCTATGATGGCATATCTATGCCATCATAGCAAATTAGTACGGGAACAACTGATGCCACTTTTAGTACATTTTTCGACACAATTACGTGCATAATTAAGCGCTCCTTGTGAATAAAAAGATCTCCCACGCATTGAACATTCCGCACACCTTCAATCTAACACTGTTTATCGTCACTCAAAAATAGCACTAAACTAAAACACTGTATTTAAACCATCGATTGTGTTCGGTTCGTCGCCAGTGCGTACGTTTTTAATATGAGCAATTTGCTCAAGATCAGGCATCAAGCTCGATAGCGCCTTGGCACATATCCTTGTTTCTATGATCTGAGGTCTAAAGTGACAGGTTGGTCTCATTAATGAATTGAATATTGTTGGGAATCAAAATTGAAAATACATGGTGACTTTTCGTTGCTTTTAGAGCCGAAAGGGGGTCATTACTCTCATCATTATGAACAATTTTTACTATGGGACTAACCTTGAAATCTTGAAAAAATAACAGATTATATTTCCTAAATTTTGTCGAGTGACCCTCAATATTTTCGAAGAAACGCCAGACTTTAAAAAAATAACAAAATAAGGCTGCGTTAGTATTATTATTATTCCTTTTATGTCACTCCTATCCCACAATGAAGACAAATCTAACGATACCATAATTATAATATTTTGAAATCCATCAAGCCGTCACATACATGCATGTGCATACTCTCCAAAAACAATACCCTCCATATAAGACAGTAAAAAAGAGAAATAAAAGGCACCAATACGTAAAAAAGGTATAAGTAGGTACACCAAGCGTTAGTGGTGGGATCTTACAGACAAAAAAAAGGCTTGGAGATATTATTACATTATCTTTTTCAAGATTTTATTATATGTATTGTACTTTTTACTGTGTACATAGCTCTAATACTTTTACGTTTATTCGTGTACAAATCCCCGTCAGCTGCCTTTCAGCTGTATTCTTTCATCTTTGCCTGTTTTGTTTTCTCTTTGCCTCTGTTTGCCCTTTTATGATATTTTTTCCAAAACAATCATGTTGAATTATAAAATTATTATTCTAGTCGAGCATGTCTACTCTCGAGCGAAGATACTTTCTTCACTTGATTTCTAACCTGCATCTTATTTCCAGTAGAAACTTTTTTGATTTCAAAACGACTGACGCGGGTGCGACTTGAATGCACGACCTCTGCCACACCATGGCGTCACTCTAACCAACTGAGCTACCGTGTCCGAACTTACGCGTCAGTTGAAATTTGATTTGGTTAGATCATAGATCATAATATAGAGTAGAGAATAGAGAAAAACATAAAGATAAGCATAACATGACATGAGTCATGTTATGCTTATCTTTAACTTATGTTTTCACAAAAAATTATAAAATATCTTTTACTTATGTTTTCACAAAAAATATAGCTAGATACAGTTAGAATTTTTTTTGGTAAAATTTTCTAAAACCCTTTACGACAACGTGCAATTAATTAAATAGTGTAATAGAGCACTCACACAGCTAACGTAATAGCACACAAATAGCCCTCAGTGGCCGGCGGGCGGCGCAGTGGCTTGGAACTGAGGGCCACTGAGCCGTGCCGCCCCACGCGCCGCGTCGCTCTGCCGACATTATGTCCATTATACCTTCCATTCAACTGTGGGTAAGTGTAGCTTGCAGCTTTCATTTGATATCGGGAAAAGATGGCTTCAATATAACGAAGAATATAAAGTCGAGTAACGGTAAAGTTCAAGCGATGAATGAGCAAAAAAAAACCACACCCTAATTGCATAACGCTCACAATGACATTCATGTTCATTTTGACAATTCAACAAGAACTATTTTGCGTTTCACGTAAGAATTTCCTTCGATGCTATGTGGGCTGAGCCAACCTATACCTACAGGATGGCAGGTCGCGAAAAAATAATCAGCTGTTCCATACATTTTGTTGAGGTTTGTGAACATAAATGTATGGAACAGCTGATATTTTTTTCGCGATTTCAGGGTTGAGTTGTTCACAATGATGGGTACAATGACCCCTTAAAAAATTTGAGTGACAGACAGGGGAGCCAAGTTAACTCCCCTGTCTGTCGTTCATATAAAAGACCTAATATTTCGTTTTTGTAGATTGATGTGTTAAAGTAATGTCTGGGACAGTGTAGAAAGAGGTGAACGAGAATTGGTACTGGAAGAAAACTTCCAACACCGTTAAAAACGTTGCAAAACATTGACATTCAGGGCAGCCCAAATAGCGTCGAAGGGAATTTTTATGTAAAATGCTTCTATTAAGTTATTATTTTCTTATTATGTGAATACTCAGTGCTTCTTATGTTTGAAAAGTTCGTCTGCCAGACAACTAATTTGAACAGTTGAATTGTCACAATGAAAGCGATTGTCATCGGGAAGTGTGTTACGCATTATAGCCTGCTGATATACTTTTGAGTTCGTTAATTAATACAACAGAATGGGCGTCGGCAGGATTACTTTCAGGGAGGAAACTGTTAAGTATTAACTAATAAAATATAATGTCAAACAGTGGCTCAGTCGCAAAATGCCTACTTCGCAAAATGTCTATAGGTCGCTAAATGTCCCTTCCTCAGAATATCTCATTCGCAATATATCCCCTGCCACTTGGTGTTATGACTTTACTAATACAATTTTATTTTATGTTATTATCTTTTCCGTGTATTTTAGTTGCACCGTCCTCCCCTCAACCATGTACAACAATAATAATCCGCGAGCCCGGTTTGGCAAGCTTCACTGGCATGACAAATTGTATGATCGCGGTAAAGCTCGCCCGCCGATTTGGGACAGCATTCGCCATACGAATGAGAAATTCCTAGCAAACTTGGAAATAAGATGAAACTGGAAAAATGCCAGAATAAAAACAAAATCTTATTAGGATAATTAACTTCCGTTTTCAGTAGGTATTTGAAAAAAGTCAGAAATATTTAATTAAGAATGAGAAAATTCAGCGTTTATACAGAAGCAGAAGTTAATTACGGAAAAGGCGCTGGAAAAATGCGCTGATTCGTCAGATTTATCTCTAAAACGCTAATCAACGAGCTGAAGCTGAAGGGATCTTGATGGGAACATTTTCGAGTAAACAAGGTTTTTATGAAGACCTTTCCTTTTGGATAATTAAGTCTCGTCTTTATTAAGTCAGGTTGCGTTTGTTGAGGAGTTATTCGGATATCTTTCAGTAGTTTATTTGTCTACGAAGAAAATTCCTGGTGTAAGAAAAAAAACTGTTTTTTTGTATTTTTGTCCCTTGCTTACCTTACCGTGGCATTTAGGTAATGAAGAAAACCGGCTGAAGACTCACGCACTTACGAGTTCCATTCTGGTTGTATGGGGACCCCTTTGACTTTTGACTTTGAACTTTTTATTGTTATTATGCTATGATAGCGGACTTCCAAACTAGCAAGTACACTATGTTCTTAACTACATATCAAAATATTTATTCTCAAAATTGCAATGCTCAGATCACGTAGGTCTGGCGGCTCTGGGACCTCTGTCTATCCTCCTTTTTTAGCTGAAGTAGAACAATCGCAGGCTGACATTACTTATTTCCACCATAAACCGTATTACTACAACATTTTTATTATTAAAGCCAGTGGCACTCAAAATTTTTCCGGGTGTTTCCATATTTCTCATTACCGCGGGCTCGGGGCCTTTTATTGTTCGCAATTCTCTATTTTTGGTATTTTATATAGTACGTTTTGCAGAGTGCATGAATGTGTGAGTGGTGAATGTGAATATTGAGCGCAGCTGGAAGCACAAACAGAACAGAGTAGTAATGTAAGCGTGGTGTCATGAATAGCCCCTAGCTTTTTACATATAGCAAAAATGAGGGTATGCAACTACAAGCAATTGGTTGCGGTTTGCAATTTTTCAGGCACTTTTGCGGTCGTTTCCAGCTACACTTTGCTTACCATGAGTGCTGTAAGGGCAATTATAGTAGCTTGACGACAAACTGTATCCATCATCTTAATTTTCTTGGCCCGACGACAAATATAACTAAGCCATATAGCCTGACAATATAAAACCACACTCTTGACAAGTGTGGTTTTATATTTTCACGCTATGACCTTCCGCTCTAAAGTCATATCGTTGTAATAGGTACATTTTTAATAAATTGATGATGCATGTTGGGTAGCACTATGTGCTGGGAAAGAAAAAGATGTACAGAATCCACTAAAACCACGTCACGATCCTTAAAATTCAGAAAACATACGCTAGGCTTGCGATACACCCACGGTTCACTGCACTCATACTTTTATCAAAATTATTTATTCAAGGAGAATTTGAGTACGAAAACATTTTGCTGAAACATTTTCCCAAGGCACTGCAATAAAACACCAACACACGTAAAAAAACCTTCTTTTACCACAAAAATAATAACCGTGAACTCAAAATGACTGTCCAGGTCAACATGAACGCGAGTCGTGACCCAATTCCACGGGCAAACGACCTATATTTATGACATACTGACATTTACGGCGCTTTTAAAATCAATCGCATTTGACGGCCGAGTAGGCGAGGGTTGAATGCCTTAATTGTTGGGATTATGAACGTCTGGCTTCAGTTAAAGTGTTGATAGAGTCTACGGTGATATGTTACAGGGTTTAATAAAATTAGTACCATACGGTATATGGTTACCTATTACTGTGTGTATGTTTGTAGGCTTCGAAGAAGAATATGCACTTGTCTTTAGTAAAAGCCATCTTCATTTTGTGAGCATGTCCCTATTTCAAACAATAGGCTATTGTTTCCATGAACATCTTGATTTTTAGTTATGTTATGATTCCTATCTACTTACTTATAGCGATAAGTAAGTAGATAGGAATCATGCTTCTAAAGCAAATCATTCCGGCCAATGATCTGATACCTCTGCACATGTTTAATAAAAAGAAGATTGAGAATTATTTATCAATATTGGTGACGCGCTACAATGTCAGGATTCCATTCTAGCATAGAACCAATATTAATATGACTTACAGATTGTTTATATACTGGCATAGCACCACTATTTGCATGAGCTAACAATAGTTGTTTCACGTATATTCGAGCACATGAGACTTGTGTTTGTAAGCGCACTCATGATCCTGGAAAAAGTCCTAGTGAGGGGCAAAATTTTAAAACCGAAAGTAAATAAAAAACTTAATCAATTTCAGTTTACCCATGTGGGAGCTACCGCAGACTGATACACAGATACACACGTTAAACTTAACACCCACGCAGGTTAAAGAGAAATAAGAAATCATGAAACTTTGATATGTACTGCCACCCACGAGCCTGAACTAGATTCAATATTATATTTAATAAATACGGTTCACACAGTCTCACCAGATATTTATTACAACCACGTGGAGATACGGGAGGTACCTCAAATCATAGAAAAAAGGATATATGCCATCTTAGCAAATTGCGGTACGGGAACCACTGTCGCGACATTTAGAACAGTTTGCGATACAATTACAAGCGCTCCTTGTGAATATAAAGATCTCCCACACATAAAAAATTCCGCACACCCTCAATCTAACACTGTTATTCGTCACTCAGCACTAGCACTTAACTAAAACGATGTATTTATATCATCGATCGTGTTCGGTCCGTCGCCAGCGTGTAGGTATGTTTTAATTATGGTTAATATGACTATACCAAAGCGTCAAGCTCAATAGCGCCTTGGCACATCTCCCTTGTTTCTATGATCTGAGAGAGGTAACTTACGAAGTGCTCAGGTGTTTCTAGTTCAAGGCGAGTTAGAAACTTGCGGCGAGATTTATCTTTAAACGTAAATAGTCTGCAACCAAGTTTAAATATAACTATATGTCGATGAAAGTCATTTTATTCAAGAGTAGTATTATTTTTAAAATGTCTGAGCAATTTGTGAGAAATAAACATTGCTATAACATTTTAAAACTTTTCTGCTACTATCAGTCTAATTGGTATCTACTCTCTTATTTTCAGATATTTCGCAAGGAGTGCTAAATATACCTGATTAAATTATTAAGTTATAGGTATAGTGTTCTTTTTTTCTCATGTCCGCACTAACAACTATAATAGGTCATAAATCATGGTAAAATTAAGAGGAAAATATACATTTCAAGGCAGTAGTAGAGTAATACTAATAAACCACAACCAAATAACGCTACTTATCGGTAGTTTGGTGTCCCTATGGTGAGTAAGGTCGCCAGAGCTCCTGGGGATGTGCTGTGTTAACAGCGCCTGCCTGCTTATCCCATAAGGTTGCGCATGAGTCTCATACTCGGTGTTGCATGCGTTTCATAGGCTATGGTTACCGCTTACCGTAGGTACATCTGTTTGCCAATATCATCGTATAAAAAAATAACTTACCTAACCATAAAAAATTGCAACATCAATTTGCCTATAAATATATTAGAAGTTTGCGACCGTGCAGTGCAGCGCAGACGTAAATAAATCTACCAAGGGTTGTCATAAAACATCAGATAGGCTAACTTTCTTTCACAAAAACTCGTAAGTTTATTTCATCTGATAGAAACACGCACGAAACTTTGACCTCCATAATATTACAACTTTGAGGGTTTAGTTTAAGTTCCGAATATTTGATACCGCTGATACCTCCCTCTATTTGCAAACGAAAGTTTGTTTGCAAAAAGAGGTAGGATGCAAAGTTTGGATTTTCCCTTCCTAATGTTTCTACAAGACATTTTGTTGGTACAAGGTTATCAAGTCATGTTTGAGTTATATAAGCAACTAGGTGTATCAGTTTATATAACCTCCTGAAACCTGGCGAAACCTAGGAAATCTATATCAAAATATAATCATGAATACCTGGTAGCTTTGTTGTAAATGTGTACCTATAATAGTTTTATTTTGTGTTGCTCTCTGCTTTATTAAACTTTGTTTTATTATTATTTTCGTTGCCCCACTAGGATTTCTCCTGTGTCGTGGGTGCGTTTACAATACAAACACAAATTTCACATACACTGACACTCCTGACTCGGAACAAATATTTGCTCCGTGCGGCAAGCGAACCCGCGACACGGCGCTTCAGCCAATCGCTCAGCCACTACGACAACTGTGCCGCCAAACTTAATACTCGTCCTACAATTTAATTTTACTTTATTGGGATTTCCATAAAAAAATACACTCTACAATCAACAATATTTTATATAACAGTGTATTTCAACTAAGACATTCATTTTCGAAACAGAAACTTTATTTTGCAGCCATTTTGAAACCTTCATTGTTCCACGTGTCTTCAGTAACTAATCGCCTCCCACCCCCGGAAACTGAATACATTGTTTGTTTACAAATGCTAAGTATTCCTCGATCCCTTTGTTTCTGCTTAATTACTGGCTTCTCTTGTTTAAAATGCAAATGTAAGCGATACCTTTGAACTTGCCTCCGTGCGCCTGATTGAATTTTTAGAGCACAGTCCGTTTGACTGACGCTTTGAAAATTTGGCGATTATCAGGCGCTTTAAAAATTGGATGAGTTTATTATTGCAAGAATATTTTTAATTTATTTAAACTTTAGAATTATTTACATGAATTTGTGAATGTCTTCATGAGCATACGTCAAATCATTCCATTTTTAAGAGGAGTGGAAGACTCTGGCTGTGACAACATTTTCTTTTAACAGATTTTTTTTGTTACTGGGCATTTAATCAACCATCCAATCCTATGGTGTAGTGGTTCCCCACCTTCTTTGACCATGGACCGCTAGGACTTTTTCGTTCGGTGCGGGGACCCCAAAGTAGAAAATAAAAATTTATTATCGGATAATAATATGACTTCATCGTGAACCATCAGTGGTCTGCGGACCACCGGTTGGTAACCACTGCTATAGTGAAATGTTATCAGTATCACACCTCGAAAGCCAATATCCTACAGGCTATAGGTATAATTCAGCAGTGAAAGCTAAGAACTGGAATGACTAAGAGTAAGTAGAACCTGTTGCTGTTTAAAGGTATGTATGTTTTCATCCAGAATATACCTACATTTCTTTATATTTCCTCCATTCCATCAGACTTGCTGTGCAAAAGATAAACGATCGACTATACGATACACCTACTATACACATTGTTAGGAGTGGGACACACCGACTACGAGACACGAGACATTATGATCAAAGAGCCTGTCGTCCGCTTCCGGCGCCGCGACAGGAAACTTTCAACTCTCGGGGAAATAGTCCGTATGACAGTGTACAACACTGTGTGTGTACAACACGTGTGTGTAGG
Source organism: Thalpophila matura (assembly GCA_948465475.1). Lineage (NCBI taxonomy): Eukaryota > Metazoa > Arthropoda > Insecta > Lepidoptera > Noctuidae > Thalpophila > Thalpophila matura. The sequence continues at coordinate 13,002,579 of OX419196.1, forward strand.
CACGTGTGTGTGTAGCTTTATTTATGGGTAGGTACTTAGTACTTAGGTACGTCCTTTGCTTAGCTTTTCAATAAAGTGACACACAAGCGGAACGCTATGATGGCCGGTTTGACGTTTAAGTCCACTCATAAAGATTCGTAAAAATGGAAGCTTTTAGTACCAAGATACTACAAGATTAGGATTTAATATTTTTTTATATCATTAACACAATGTCAGACAATATATTAATCAAGATTTTGAATCCTGCTAAGGCAAGATATGGCAATCAAAAACTAAAAATAAAAATAATATTTCTCTTATATAGCTCATAGGCTATTTGGAGTAAGATTATGATAATTTCATACATTATATGCTTACGTAGCGTAGAACCCTCATATGAAGATACTAGTAGATTGACAAAAATATATATTTTTTTAAACAATACGATTATTTTATCACATCGCAAAAAAAAATTAAACATTGTTTATCTCTGCATCTAAGTACATTTGAACTTCGGGAGTTCTACTCATGCATTTGAAAACATTTACTCTATCGAATAGAGAAATAAAAAGTACATGTCCGTTTTTTGGGTCATTTCGCATAGGTACTGTGGGTCGTTGCAAGAATCGCTATGTACCGTAGGTATTTAACTGTTTTTGCGGAGTCATCCTTTTGTATGTGTGATGTAATTTCAATTGCGCACTTAGATAAAAACACCTGATCTTTACCTATAGTAGGCAGGTATCAGGTTTTTTTCCGATATACATTTTTGAGTGATAAAATATTGAATGGTTGTTTTCAAAGTCAAAGTCAAAACATTTATTTCAATTAGACCATTTACAGGCACTTTTGAATAGTCAAGCAATAGTTGTCAGTATATAATAGTTTTATACAGGGCGTTTCGATTCTGCATATTTAAACCATTAAATTTTAAATGGAGATTGTATACTAGGTACCCCATAAAATTTACCATGATTGTGTAGGTTTGGCATTTAAATGCTAGTTTTAAATTGGTACCTGATTAAGTTTTTAATGAATTCAAAATTGAACATAATATTTTGAATATTGGACTAGAATGTGGTCTTTGACTTTAATAAAATTGATTTTAGAGTCTCATTTGTTTTTAACGGATATTTCTACGGCTGACTTACATGGTGACTTACCTACTAATACAATTAATTGTGACAAAATGATCCTTTCTCATTATTTAATTAGGTACATACTTATTACTGGCAAAGGACATTGGCAGTTTTAGGCTTGATATGGTAAAGTAATAAAAGCTTAACCAAAAATAACAATATATTTTAATTGTTCTTTGCCTAATCTATCTTAGAGATTAAGAATTGAAATCAAAAATCGAACTAAATAAGAAATAAAATGATTATGCCGTTGACATTTTGAATAAACCAATAAAACAAAAACGGGTGCTTGCTGGCTGGCGCGTGCCTCCACAGAATATCATGTCGACAGCAACTAAAATCTTTGAATTGAGAACTCATTACTCGCGCTGTACTTCATTGGATCATTCACACCATACTTAACCTCACTGTCACAAATACGATAATTTCTCTTTAATCCAATTACGTACAAAAACAAATAAAAAATGAATTTAAATACTCTTGAAATACTCGATCACACCAAACTAATTTCATATCTGTACCGACATACACAATCTGAAGCCCAGCGTTCTATGGGCGTCTGCCGTGTCCTTTCATCACTGGCCACTTCATGCTTCCAAATTTTAATTTCATCATCACAGATTCATCATTTATGTTCATGTTTTTTCATCACATTCCAATACCGTCATCGTAGTGTACACACACTAGTCATGGCACCGCTGTTTGTCCTAGTCATTACAATCATTATAATAATCAAATGTTGAATAGAATAATAATTATTTAACGAAGTATACTTAGGTAATAAATGTCCTAGGTTTTCGTGATTACTACGCACATTATAATAAAACAAGTTTAAACGGTTTAAATCGCATGTAGGTATTATTGATTTAATCTGTTTAAACTTGTTCTATTATAACCTAGTCAAAAATCGTAGTCAATTCTAACGTAGGTATATTAAGTATTCTATAAAACACCTAACACCTATCTCACACCTATTTCCATCCTCAAGTTGTTCATAGAGGTTCTTTCAGAGCTCTGTGAGACGGAGCGACTCTGGGTCACAATAAAATTAGCTTAAACCCTCAGATCATAGAAACAAAGAGATGTGCCAAGGCGCTATCGAGCTTGATGCCTGATCTTGAGCAAATTGCTCATATTAAAAACGTACGCGCTGGCGACGAACCGAACACGATCGATGGTATAAATACAGTGTTTTAGTTTAGTGCTAGTGTTGAGTGACGATTAACAGTGTTAGATTAAGGGTGTGCGGAATGTTCAATGCGTGGGAGATCTTTTTATTCACAAGGAGCGCTTAATTATGCGCGTAAATGTGTCGAAAAATGTACTAAAAGTGGCATCAGTTGTTCCCGTACTAATTTGCTATGATGGCATATGTCCTGGTTTCTATGATCTGAGCTTAAACCTAATTCTGTGTCAGTTTCAAACTAAGTACCTATTGACAGAAATGCAATGACGTATAACAAGTCGTCGGACATATCTGCGAACCTGGCTTGATGACACAAACATAGCAACAATACACAATAATACGATTACGAAAGCGAGAATAATAAATAAATAAATAAGAAAACGGGCAGAGGTGCGGGGAAGCGTATTCCAGCGAGGTTCGCAGATATTTCCGACAAGTTGTAAGTATGTTTAGCGCTAATTGTGTTTAGTGAGTACCTCAGATCATAGAAACAAGGGAGATGTGCCAAGGCGCTATCGAACTTGATGCCTGATCTTGAGCAAATTGCTCATATTAAAAACGTACGCGCTGGCGACGAACCGAACACGTTCGATGGTATAAATACAGTGTTTTAGTTTAGTGCTAGTGTTGAGTGACGATTAACAGTGTTAGTTTGAGGGTGTGCGGAATTTTTAATCCGTGGGAGATCTTTTTATTCACAAGGAGATAATTATGCGCGTAATTGTGTCGAAAAATGTACTAAAAGTGGCATCAGTTGTTCCGGTACTAATTTGCTATGATGGCATATCTCCTTGTTTCTATGATCTGAGGTGAGTACTTAGTTGTCGTGGCGGTCTTCAATATTTAACAGGCACTGTCAGTCAAGATTTTCAAAGCTTGTTACAACTGTTTTTTCTATAAATGTTTCACCAGCCAAGAGCTCGGGGCTCCCCACACTTCACGTCTGTCGTCCAAGTGACACGGGACGGCTCCACAAACTTCACAACCTTGCCGTATTTATTCAAGGAGGTTCGGCTTGTGACAAGAATAACTGGCGGTTAAGGGCACACAGAGACTCCGAAACTATAGCTGTTGAGCTCTGAAACATGCACGAGTCGAGTGAACTTCAAATGTCACTCACAAACAACTTATTTTGAGATTCGAAGATGACCGTTTTATTTATCTTTGTAATGTATACAGGGTGGAATTTTGTAATGCCACCTGAAGGGAAAGTACTCTTAATACGGTAGATAGAAAATTATACTCAAAGAAAACATTCCTTTATTTTAGAATAGAAAGAGAACTGCATTCAAAGATGTTCGAAAGATTTCAATTTTTTAAAGCTTTAATAACTTGACTCATTGAATTTATAAGTCCAGATTTCATGGTTTTCCTTTGATTTAATTTATTAAGTTTCTTAGAGTGATTTCATCCTTATAATTGATCCTAACGATCGATGCAATAAAAGTAGGTACAGGATGTAACTTTTTCAAATTTTAGTCGGTTCGATTCCCAGGTGTGGCAATTATTGAAAATCTTTGAATGCAGTTTTCTTTCTATTCAAAAACAAAGGAATGTCTTCTTTGAGTACAATTTTCTATCTACAGTATTAAGAGTACTTTCCCTTCAGGTGGCATTACAAAATTCCACCGTGTATATTTATATCGGCTTGAGGATTTCGTTTCAAATTCGAGACCTGATTTCATTAATAAATATTAAAAGAACAACCTGTATTTATCGGCGAAGAAACCTGCAGCCTAATTACGTAACTCAATTTCTATCACTATGGCTGTCATTTTGACAGTTTAACAACATACATTGCGGCCTCAGATTATAGAAACAAGGAGTTATATCATCACCACCATCATAGCAAATTAGTACGGGAACAACTGTCGCCACTTTCAGAACAATTTTCCACACAATTACCTACAAGCGCTCCTCGTGAATAGAAAGATCTCCCACACATTAAAAATTCCGGACACTCTCAATCTAACACTGTTAATCGTCACTCAACACTAGCACTAAACTAAAACACTGTATTTATATCATCAATCGTGTTCTGTTCATCGCCAGCGTGTACGTTTTATATACGGTCAATGTGACCATATCAAAGCGTTAAGTTCAATAGCGCGTTGGCGCATCTCCCTTGTTTCTATGATCTGAGATTGCGGCGCGTCGAGCTAGTTACGAGAGCACGGATTATGAAACATACGGCGTAATGAATGTCAAAATTAATTCCATGGTAATAGCACTAGGCTGTTACGCAATGAGTGCTGCCGTGCTGGTCTATAGGTATCTATGTTAGATTGTATTATTATTATTATTTTATTTTTATTTCAGACAGAGTCCATAGGGTTAGTAACAATTTACTTATTATCTAGTGTTAGTAGGTACAAATTACAGACACAAACTTATGATGATGATAATTCAGTGTGGAGCTGCATCCACCTTTGCATTATCGGGGATTCCCACCTATCGGCGAATACACTGAGAATAGTGTTGGTGCTGCCGCGGACACGCGTCATCAGGGAGGCACATCTTTTCCTAATAATGGCGGCAAAACCATTAATATTTGTGTCCGCAAACATCCCTGATGCACTGCAGCGCCACGGCAGCCTCAGCAGTACCCTCAGTGCATTATTATATTGGACGCGTAGGTCGCTGTATGCCCGCTGAGTGAAACTAACCCACAGGCTGCACGTGTAGAAGGATTGACAGTAAGCTTTAAAAAGCTAAGCTAAAGCCTAAGCTTTAAAAAGTATTATTATCCACGATTTGCAAACTGTTTTATCTTATCAACATTATTCATGCAATTATTGTATGATGACAATTGTTTCACAGTAGGTACGTAGGTACATTATGTAGTGCTCATGTTTGGGCAAATACTATCTTATCTTAAGATTTAAGCAGACTTTATCAATCATTTATCAATATCGACATGATTTCGCTACTTGTTCTGTATCTATTGCAGTCAGCTGCTGAGTAAATAAAGGGATTATTCTTGTTAAGATAAATCTGTACTTTCATCAAAATTTTAAATTTTATTGATTCCTTGTTTATTACCTCAGTTTGTAAGAAAATCACGAGTGGTACCTATCTATATCCTATCCCATACATACACGCTTTCCGCGCGGAGACGCGGGAATAGCGACAGTAACGGGTTTTGTCGACGGAAGAATAGACAAAATGACAGGTTGTAGAAAGTTTTCTACCGTTTTATGCATAGATACTATGAACAGAAAAAAAAACTATTCATCAGAAAACTCTAATGAGCCAACCATGGGTCACCGCGTGCTCGGGCAGAATAGATAAAGAGTTGAATAGAAAGAACTTTGTCTATTTTTTGGTAGAATAGAGATAGAATTGGTCTCGCTTGCTAATTATTATTACTTATTCTGAAAAACAATACAATACCAACAGATTTTTTTTTTTAGCATGCATGATCCAATTTGAGATTCGTGCATATGTTCCTCTGTCATGCAAATTGATATTTACAAACGGTCATGTTTACTTTATCAAGCCTAGAAATCTCATGCATAACGACAAACATGAATGTATGGCGCACATAAATCTCCGCACAAATTAAAAAAAATAAAAAAACCTTTTGATATTACTGATAAACTAAATCAGAATCTAATAAAGGTGATTTTTAATCCAATATTTTTGTGTTAAAATGTATATTGTTATTAACCATTAGTATAATAACAAAATATTCATCGAATTTAGCAGCTGACTGTACTTACAAAGATTCCACAGTTCATTAGTTAAGTACAGTTTTAATAAAACATTGTAGCTAGAACAAAAATAATACAATATAATTGTTAAATATAAATACAAAACAATGACAAACACAAACAGAAGATAGGTACACTCGACGCCATTTACGGTCGACCACTTTTCACCCTTATGTTCTTAGTAATAAGAGCGAAAAGTGGTCGACCGTAATTGGCGTCGAGTGTACCTAATCGTCGCTTATATTACAGTTATTATAATAAACATCTCGTTTACTAACTGAATGATATGTGTCTACAAAGACAAACGACGTTTTACAGGAAATATTACGTTTCTTTGTTTGTTTTTCTTAAGATTTCTATATAATTATGTGAGTAGGTATGTTGGTTGCAGTCGCGAAGGGTGAGGGTAAATGGGTACACTAAAATAACAATAATATATAATTCCATTTTACATACCTAATTGCCTATTCAAAATATTTAAATACAGTGAATAAACGACAGATCTGAGATAAGTAAAATGGAATCTATATAGGTAGGTACTAATTTTATAAAGCTGAACAGTTTTTTTGTTCGTTTGAACGCGATAATCTTTGGAACTGCGAATCTGATTCGAAACATTCTTGTATATGATAGCCAGATTCATGAGAACGCGCTGAGCAACGGGATTGAAACGTCGGGGCTCGTTATTTATAATTTTGTCACTATTTTATTGTACCGACTTCCCCTTACCCTTCGCCATTGTTGAGTTGCACATTTCTAGTTTAAATGTTACCCTCTCCAATTAAACTGTCTGATTGACAGACCAAGCACAGCCTAAATCACTGAAGATAAGATAGAAGATAAGGTACCCTAGGGGGTGGTAAAGCTCGGTTTCCACCGCGAGCAGAACGGGGGATTTAGGTCTCGGTTTGACTGGCAAGAGTGAACTGCATACTTACCGACTATATGTTGATGGGAATACAAGTATGCAGTTTACTCTTGCGAGTAAAACGGAGTCCATAATGGGTCCGTTCCACTCGCGGTGGAAACCGAGCTTAAGGGATGCATAAAGGTAAAAAGTTTCGAAACACTACCTCTGAAGGAATCCACAGGGTGGTTGAATTTTAGTTTGTATATCGCAGGGAACAGCTTGTACCTTACAAGGAGGCATATGTTAAATCCTCCACTATAACTTCCCGATATTACGCTTATGTCTTGATGTCTTGCGCTCGAACGAATCTCCTTCCCTCCCAGCCTTCGCGTTTAGCCATCTTCAGCATGATGCCCTGGTCCCTAGGTTGCGTGAGGAAAGTCCTAGCATCTAAAATCAGGTCTGCTGGCATGCCCTCAGCTAGTTCCACTTTGTATGTCTTCAAGATGGTGATGAGGCCCGACATTACTTGCATTATTGCGAACCGCATTCCTGAAAAATATGAATTTAGTGATTATGAAGTGTAGGGTTAGCAAGAAGTATTTAAATTTTCGGATATCAAATATGTATAAGTTTGTATTTCATAATATTAAATAAAACAACTATACCGGCTTGCTAGAGCTAGGGAGAGAAAGGCGAGGGATGTTTGTCAGGTAAAGTGCGTAAAAGACGATGCTGGAATGATTCTGTCGGAAGATGAGAAAATAAAGAATAGGTGGAAGGGTTACTTTGAAAGATTGATGAATGAGGAGAATGACTGGAGTGGTGTGCTTGAAAATAAACCTGTAAATAAGGGATTAGTGAGAATAATAAGTGTGGATGAAGTGAGGAGTGCAGTAAGTGGAATGAAGAATGGTAAGGCATTAGGACCGGACGGAATACCTGTTGAAGTGTGGAAAATATTGCGGATGGATGGTTGGACGTGGTTAGCTTTATTCTTCAATAAGCTGTTGCTGGAAGAAGCCATACCTGACGAATGGTGCAATAGTTCGCTAGTGCCCATTTTTAAAAATAAAGGTGATGTGCTGGAATGCAATAATTATAGAGGAATAAAGCTAATATCACACAGTATGAAGGTTTGGGAGAAAGTTATTGAAAGGAGACTGAGAGAGGAGAGCGAAATTTCACAGAACCAATTCGGTTTTATGCCTGGTCGGGGTACGACGGATGCTATCTTCGCTATCCGCCAACTGTGCGAGAAGTACAGAGGTGCGCATAAGAACTTGCACATGGTGTTCGTCGACCTCGAAAAGGCATACGACCGGGTGCCCCGTGAGGTTCTGTGGTGGGCCCTTAAGGAGAAAAGTGTGCCTGGGAAGTATGTGCAGTTGATCCGTGCAATGTATAGTAGATGCAGTACACAAGTCCGGTCCACAGCGGGCACTACCGGTAGTTTCAATGTGGCGGTTGGCTTGCACCAGGGGTCGGCTCTCAGCCCGTACCTCTTCCTGATGATAATGGATGCTCTGACATCGGACATCCAGGAGGAGGCCCCCTGGTGTATGCTGTTTGCCGACGACATTGTGCTGATTGCCGAGAGCGGCCTAGAGGTCCAGAGCAGATTGGAGGTGTGGTGGCAAAGACTGGAGAATGTTGGCTTGAAATTGAGCAGAACCAAAACAGAATATTTGTTTTGCGATTTTGGCGGTCTCTCCAGTCCTGTGCCCATTACTCTTGCCGGAACGCCCATACCAGCCTGTTCCGACTTTCGGTACCTCGGGTCGCTTGTCCAAGGAGATGGCGATGTAGACCGGGACATAACACACCGGATCAACTCGGGATGGATGAAATGGCGACAGGTCACCGGAACAACTTGTGACCCACGGATGCCCCTCAAATTAAAGGGGAAAATATACAAATCCGTGATTAGACCTGTCGTATTGTATGGATCGGAATGTTGGGCTGTGAAAAAGATGGATGAGAAACGATTGCATGTAGCGGAGATGAGGATGTTGAGATGGATGTGTGGAGTGACAAGAATGGATAAAGTAAGGAATGAGTTTATAAGGGGAAGTTTGAAAGTGGCGCCTGTTACAGAAAAAATGAAAGGGAATCGTCTGTCTTGGTATGGACATGTGATGAGGAGGGATGAGACTCATGTGACTAAGAGAGTTATGAGTATGAATGCTGATGGATGGAGAGGAAGAGGAAGGCCAAAGAAAAGATGGATGGATTGTCTAAGGAATGATATGAAAGAAAAAGGAGTAAATGATACTGTGACGTCGGATAGGGGAGAATGGAAGAAAAAAACGTGTTGCGCCGACCCCAAGTAAAATGGGATAAGGGCAGGAAGATGATGTTCTATCTAATTTTATTCGAAAGTGGTTATCAGGTGCTACGAGCTTTATTTTTTTTCCTGATTCTATGATACGGCGCGCCGTATCAAAAAATCAGGAAAAAAAAAGTCGTTAGTGTGGCTCTCCTGTTTCCAGGTCTCCTGAAACAGGAGAGCCACACTAACGACTTTTGGAGCTCATATTTCACTAAATATGCATCTGATTAAGAAAATTTCTTAGGATAACTTAATTTATTTTCAAAGAGCTATTTAAGGGGTGCGCGAATTTTTTTTTTCGTCCCTCAGCCAATCGGCGATTGAACAGGAGTTCGCGCACAGCAGTCGCGCTTCCGACCACTATAGACCAACGAGAAACTTAATTATTTAATAAATACCAGAAATCATAATTACCTATACATGTCCTGGGACCCGATCCGAATGGGAAGAAGGTGAAAGGTTTAACATCGTTCTTATTTTCAGGCATGAAGCGTTCAGGCTTGTACTTGTTCGGCTCCGGGAAGTAGTCAGGATTGCGGTGCATGTGGTAGACTGGTATATGGACGCGAACGCCTTTATCAAGTTTCAAGCCGGTAGGCATGACGTAGTCGTCCGTTACCTCGCGGGTAAGATTCCCTATTATTGGGTACAGACGCAGAACCTCATTCACACAAGCTTCCAGGTAGGGCAGCTCATGCACACACTCGTAGTTCAAATTGTTCCCGTGACGTCGCAGGAACTCGTCTACCTCCTCCGCCGCTCGTTTCTGCGCTTCCGGGTGTTTCGCGAACTCAAATAACGTGAAGCTCATGGTGGTCGACGATGTTTCGAATCCTGCCGCGAAGAATAGAGTGCACTGTGCTGCTAAAAACTGATCATCCGCCTTAACTTGTATCTTCTTATCACCGCCAGTCTTCATATTACTGATACTGTCTCCAGTTACATATTCCTGATTCTTTAAATTCAGAACCAAGTCCACAAAGTCGTTCCTCTGGGATGGCTTGTGGCCTCGACTTTCAAATACTCCTTGTAATAACTGACCGAAAAACTGGGGAATCGTTGAAGGGAAAATCTGGAGTCCTAAACGGTAGAAAATAGCAGGCCATACGGCCCTGAAAATAATTTTGAAACCTCGTAACATTGAAGCCTCAAATATTGCGTCAGCCATGAATTTGAAGGGATTATTAGGTTCTGGTGACATGGTGTTCGACTCCACTCCGAAAGCGCAGGAGCATATACAGTCCATGGTGTACCTCGCACTAACCTCTCTCAGGTCAACGACGTCAGATATGCCAGTTTCATAGTCGAGCATATCTTCGAAGGTGTAACTACACTTTTCTATTAAATGGAACATGTTCCTCATCTTTGCGGAAGTGAAAAGCGGAGTGAGATTTTGTCGCGCTATTTTCCAATTGTCTCCGGCACTAAAGAACATGTTACGGGTGATAGTTTCACCTGAAGTGTGGTTAGATGCTTCCCTGCCGTTGACGTAGTAGAAATCTTTTAGTAGCACATGTTTGATGATTTCGGGGCTTTGCACCACGAGAACAGGCTCCGTGCCGTAGAAAGCGCCGAAATAAGGCTGATCACTGAACTTTTGGCAAAGTTTCTGTAACAAGTGACCAGGATACTCTTGCTGCAAAATATATCTCCCGTAGTTGCCCAAAATAGGCAGTGGCTTAGCGAAAGGCACATTCTTCTTTTTCCAGTAACCAAATTTTCTTTTGGCTAATAAATATATTAAAAACAAGATTAATGATAATAAAGTCGCGAGAACGAGGAAGGCGTTCATTTCGGTAACCGCGTTGTAGACAACTGCGGGCGCCTGTAAGTTCCGCATCTGGCTGATAAAAACTTACACATAGGTATGTACATTTCATCGCAATACACACATAGAATTGACCTTAACACTTATGCTGATAAAAATACGGATTATGTTCAATAATTTTTATTTTTAGCTGTACGAGTATCGAAGACGATTGAGTCACGTTGTACTTACATGCGTGTGTGGTAAAAACAAATGTTTGTCTATTTTTTATCTGCAGTAGCATAACAGATGAGGTTATACACATAATATTACTCATAATAGATAGTTACACGGGGTGAAATGTGGAGTTTAACGCTTGTAATCGTTTGCTGATATAAGTCAACTATATTCTAAAACCTAAACATATAATATTGCATGTGATATTAATGTTTTCCTTTTTTCTTTGTACATTATTAGAAATAGAACATTTAAAAATATAAAAAATAAAGATCCGCCGGTGTGGGGAACAGGGAGCTACCAGTAGTTAGGGCTCCAGAGACATGATCCCCGTTACGAGCAGGAGAACTGCCTTCTGTATCATCGAAGGCCCTTGATTCAGCTGCTTAACGAGAGCATAATAAGCATAATCGGCCTATAATGTTCCCACTGCTGGGACACAGGCCTCCTCTGTGAGAGGGAGTGGGCCGTAGTTCACCACGCGGGCCCAGTGCGGGTTGGTGGACGTCACATGTCTTCGAATTTTTGGTTCTAGGACATGCCGGTTTCCTCACGATGTTTTCCTTCACCGTTAGAGCAAGTGATAATTAATTTCTAATACGCACATGACTCCGAAAAGTCAGCGGTGCGTGCCTCGGGATCGAACTTGAACCATTCGCCGTGGAAGGCACATGGTTAAACCACTAGGCTATCACTGCTTCTTCTAGGCTATCACTGCTTCTTTCTTTGTCTGCGTTCTTTCTTCTTTAACGAGAGACTCTTAAGATATTGCATAATTTATTTGTCTTATCGCCGTGTGGCGATTGATTCAAGGTTGCTTTGATTTGATGACACGGCGAGAATATCGCCGCGATAAACTCGAGGACTAGATAAAATATCACATTCGATCAATATCGCATCAACTGTCGAAATATCGATTGAATGTCAGTATTCTCGCGAAGTCGCTGTAGATAAGTATCGATGGTAAAGCGTTCGACATGCATCGTACGCGCGCAAAAGGAGTTCTTTATGAATTATTGTCAGTTTAGTGAATGCATTTTGTTTTGATCAATTGACCAAGATAATTAATTTCCCAAACCACTTTACTATATTCGAACAAACTAATAAAATCACAAATATTTTTTTAAATTACTGTACACAACTGTGACTGTACTTTTAAAGGTTATAAACGATATCCGCTGGGCAATGGAGAATAAGTCCCTTACTATTTTAATTTTTGTATTGCTTAATTTAGCAGCGCATTTAACTCAGTGGATGTCTAAAATCTATAAACTTCTCTTCTTCTGCTTTAGCTTGGTTTAATTCTTATCTCCGGGGACGCTCTCAGTGTGTTCGCCTCGAGGAGACCTTCTCTGATTGGTGTAATCTCACTGAGGGTGTCCCTTAGGATAGCATTCTCTCTCCTCTTCTTTTTTTACCATGTTTTTAGGGTTCCGTACCTCAAAAGGAAAAAGGGAACCCTTATAGGATCACTTTGTTGTCCGCCGTCAGTCACCGGACCATAAGTGGAGCCATCTGTTCATAGATGGCACCATTGGAAGTATGCAGTAGCGCCATCTATGATCATATGTCGGAACCCTTAGGGCGCGAGGTATACTCGCACTTGTCCGGTTTTTTCATTTATGATTACCTTGCTTTTTTGTGTACCAAATTACCTAACTATGTAATTTGTACGACAATGCAATATATGGACTAAAAAGTAAAAAAAAATTTTTTTTTTTGAAAACCTCATTTTTAAAACGGATTAAAAAATATTAAATAATTTCTAATGAAATGACAAACGTGTGCAATTGTGCATATAATATAATACAGGGTGGCAGGTTAAACAGTGGAAATATTTTTAAAGGGGTCATTGTACTCATCATTATGACCAACTTTTACTATGGGACCAAATCTGAAATCGCGAAAAAATATGTAGCTGTTCCCTACATTTTGTTGAGTTCTGTGAACATAAATGTATGGAACAGCTGATTTTTTTCGCGATTTCAGGGTTGGTCCCATAATAAGAGTTGTCCATAATGATGAGTATAATGACCCCTTTAAGTATTTCCACTGTCTAACCTGCCATGCTTTTTTCAATTTTCATCAACATTGTTACCAGGGTGATCTCTTCCAGTTTCCTTCTGTCCGCAGATGATTTGCAGCTTTACCGTCATTTTCAAGTGGCTGGCATGAGTACTGCTATGAATCATGACCTGGGGCCTATTTGATGTAATCACTTCGCAAGTCTGCAATCTGCTCTCTTCTCTTTACTTCTCAAATATTTTCAGAGTGTGGAGCGAAAGTGTTCTATGAAAAATTATTGGCTTTTTTCATGTAGGTACTCAAAATAATTTTATCTGCAATACGCATGGTGCACATGTTTTGTGTACATATGTTTCGCAAGCTGCAGATTTAATTATGGAAGAGTGAAGACAGTCGTTAAAACCGTCCGTTTTTATAGTTTTGATTTTAAGATACTTTTAGATTGAAAAGTTTTGCTAGAATGTTTTATAGTGGAGTACGTTAAAATTTTCATAAAACACAAAAAGTCCGCACTTTGGGTAAAATTGCTGGATGCAGAGTGCAAATTAGGGATTGCAGAATATGTTAAAAAAACAAAAAATCTTCGCTCTACACTTTTCAATGTTCACTCTTTACTCTTCCTAATTTCAATTTTCAGTCTGTAAAATGTGTGTAGGTACATAAAACATGATTCAGTTGAAGAGTTCGAAAATTGGAGTGCAGATTTGCAGAGTAGTTACATCAAATAGGCCCGGTCTGTATAAGCAACGGGGCTAGATAATCGGGTCTGCACATTAACCCCACTAATCTCAGGCCATGATCATAATTGATGTTGCAGATCAAAATGTATGGAAAAGCTGTTTTTTTTTTCATATTTCAGTGTCGGTCCCGTAATAAAAGTTGATCATATTCATGAGTACTTTCAACTCCTAAAATATCCGCACTGGTTTTAATGTTACCCTGTATATTTTGATGGTATCCAAATTGACCATACCGAAACCGCCAAAGTTCTGGGTGTGTCATGTTAGGGTTGCCATATTTGGCTAGGCTCGTTTCGGGACGTAAAGAGAGCGAAAAAAAATGAATATTTTATTTATAAAAAAAATCTAATGATTTAACCGCACATCAGAATATTCCTGTTCTTTCCAACAAAATATAAGGTGCTAGTTTCCTATCAAAAATATCAATGGCACATCAAAATATGCGCACCAAAAGAAATCAAACAATGATAATTATATTTTAAGCATCAAGCAAAACTAAAAATTACTATTTCCAGACTTCCGAGGTGAACAAGGAAAATAACGTCTGGTTTTGATTTGTTTATTTTTTTTTTGTTGTACAAGTTTGGTCGTCATGTATTTGTTTATAGTTATTTGTGTATAGTTTTAATGATGCAATCATTAGATGCGCTAGATTGTATACTCTTTGAGATGTGTGTTACTTATTTTGATGTGCACTTAAAAAAATATGGAAGCAGTGCTACACGTAGCTTAACCATATTTTTCTGAAGACTTTACTTTCTTTCTAAGAAAAATGGGGACATAATAGTGCTTTGTCGGGACGTCGGAAGAGGGCCCAACGGTGACAGTCCCGATATATCGGGACGAATGGTAACCCTAGTCATGCTCGACGGTAAACATGATTGTGGCGCCCATAAATCTCATAAATAAAAAAACCCGCCAAGTGAGGGTCCCGTACCATCCTTGGACGTATAAAAGTTAATAAAACCGGACCGCATAACTAAGTATGTTGGTGAACGAATTTTGAAAATTTTGAAAAAAACTGTGCTAGTTAGGAACATCGTTTTATTTTTGGTGCAATATTCAGGTAAAACTGTCAACTCAAATTATTTTTGACTTTTCGCTTAGCAAACTTTGGGGATAAGTGGGGGGGGGGGGGGTAATGGTATTTTTCATAATAATAATAATATGTCGAAAATTATAAGGCATAAAAAAAATATATATATTATATATATTTTGAAATGTGCAGATCAAGCCCTTTCATATGATATGCCCCACTTCGGTGCCATTTGCGGTGCCAATGGAAATAAAACATACCATTTTGGTACGGAACCCTAAAAAAGCCTTAAAGTATTACTGATACAACCAAATCAGACTCGATTTTGAGTTTTTACCCAAAAGTTTGTGTTAGTGAATATATCGATATTAACCGTTGGAATTATAAGAAAATATTCATCCAATTTAGCAGTTGACTGTACGTACATTACAAAGATTGCACAGGACATTACGTAAATTTTTCATAAAACATTGTAAGTAGTTAGAATAAAAATAATACAATTTAATTCTTAATACGTAGGTATACAAAATGACAAACACAAACAAGATAAAATCGTCGTCTATACAGGGTAAAATTAAAACCAGTGCGGATACTTTAGGAGGTGAAAGTACTCATGAATATGATCAACTTTTATTATGGGACCGACACTGAAATATGAAAAAAAAATCAGCTGTTCCCTACAAAAATGCACCACAACACGATCAAAATGTATGGAACAGCTGTTTTTTCATATTTCTGTGTCGGTCCCATAACAAAAGTTGATCATATTCATGAGTACTTTCACCTCCTAAAATATCCGCACTGGTTTTAATTTTACCCTGTATATAGATAATCGACATTATACAGAAAACATTACGGTTCTTTGTTTTTCTTAAAAAATCTATAAATGTAGGTATATGGGTGTTGCACATTTCTCTTTCCAATTAAACTGTCCGATTGACAGACAAAGCACAGCCTAAGCCACTGAAGATAGAAGATAAGGTTCCCCAAAGCTGGCTTCAGACTACGCTATAATAATTTTATTATAGCATATAGCTCATAGCACAACAATATCGCGCACCATAAAAAGCCAATAATATATAGTACCTATAGTACTACAGTGTGAACATTTCCATAACAATGTATGGTGCGCGATATTGTCACAACAATATCGCGCATATAGCATATAGCTCAAAGCACACTTTGAGCTATATGCTATAATGCTATATAGTATAGCTTAGTCTGAAAGCAGCTTAAGAGGAGTGCACAAAGGTAAAAGAAACACTATCCCAGAAGAAATCTACAGGGTATCACAGATAACAGCTTTGTAGTACCTTACAAGGAGACACAATCATGTTGAATGAGATGGCGGTCAAGCGCAAGCCTATCATCGAATAAAAAAATAAAAAAAAGAATCCCGCACTATAACTTCCTAATATTGCACTTATGTCTTGATGTCTTGCGCTCGAACGAATCTCCTTCTCTCCCAGCCTTCGCGTTTAGTCATCTTCAGCATGATGCCCTGGTCCCTAGGTTGCGTCAGGATGGTCCTAGCATCTAGAATCAGGTCTGCTGGCATGCCCTCAGCCAGTTCTACTCTATATGTCTTCAGGAAGGTGATGAGGCCCGACATTACTTGCATTATCGCGAAGCGCATTCCTGAAAAAATAAGTTTTGTAAGTATGACCGACTAACATAGAATAGATCAGAGTATGTTCAAGTGCCTAGGTACCTACTCTAATAGTTTTGTTAGAATTTTGATTAACTAGTTAAAACTCCAACTGAACAACATAGACACTGAGTCTGAAGACAGTTTTTCTTGTAAACCTTTCTTCAGAAACGTTCATCCATCAATCCTTCAGGATGAAAGCCTCAGTGCTAATTACTAAGCCACATATGTGAAAGGTTTGATTATAATCATCCAAAGAGAGTTCATTATTTTCTGATTCATGCTAATCATTATTTTCTCCAACAAAAGCTGTGACTTTTTGTACTTAATGATTCTTACAACAAAAAAATATTATTATTATATCTTAAAAAAAACCGGCCAAGTGCGTGTCGGGTCACACACAGTGTAGAGTTCCGTAGTAGCAACAAGCAACTACTTCATCTTAGTCGCTTGCTAAGGATTTTGTATTTGGTACAAAATTATTCAACACCCAAGTTCAACGACTTTTACTGCTAAACTAATAAAGTTATCTTAATCGCTATACTTTTTCTTTAAAGTTTATGAAATGCACTATCATTGTGAATTTTTCAAGCCAGCAGTTCAGCTTTTAGAGGGGGCGGGACTTGAACAAAAATTTGCACTTTAAAGTTTAATATTTCGTAAATGGAGCATTAAATCAAAAAATGTAGTAAAAAATAATTTTAGCAACCCCTCATTCAAGCAGTTCATTTTAGAAGACCTATTCAACCATACCCCACACAATAGGGTAGACGACAAAAAAAAAATCCAGCTTTCGGTCTCTTAGCAAAACTTCGGACTGACAGACAGACGGACATGACGAAACTACAAGGGTTCTTAGTCAGAGCTACGGAACCCTAAAAATCTTCTGTACCTACCTATTAAACAGTACCATGCATGACCGACAGACAACGCACAGCATAAACCGGTCGGCCTGAAGATTTGTATTTGGATTTGAGATTTTTTCAACATTTCATTCCTAAAAGGGTGAAAAGGGGTGACTAAGAAAGCCAGGACTCCGCGCACAGCAGTCGCGCTTCCGACGACTAGATACAAGGAACTATAGTTACCTATACATGTCCTGGGACCCGATCCGAACGGAAAGAAGGTGAAAGGTTTAACATCGTTCTTATTTTCAGGCATGAAGCGTTCAGGCTTGTACTTCTCCGGCTCCGGGAAGTAGTCAGGATTGTGGTGCATGTGGTAGATTGGTATATGGACGCGAACGCCTACATCAAGTTTCAAGCCGGAAGGCATGACGTAGTCGTCCGTGACCTCGCGGGTGAGATTCCCTAGTATGGGGTACAGGCGCATAACCTCGTTCACACAAGCCTCCAGGTAAGTAAGCTCGCGCGCACACTCGTAGTTCAAATTGTTCCCGTGACGTCGCAGGAACTCGTCCACCTCCTCTGCCGCTCGTTTCTGCACCTCCGGGTGTTTCGCGAACTCAAATAACGTGAAGCTCATGGTAGTCGCCGACGTTTCAAAACCCGCCGCAAAGAACAGAGCGCACTGTGCCACTAAAAACTGATCATCCGCCTTAACACGTATCTTCTTATCACCGCCAGTCTTCATATTGCTTATACTATCTCCAGTTATATAATCTTGGTTCTTTAAATTCAGAACTAAGTCCACAAAGTCGTTCCTCTGGGATGGCTTGTAGCCTCGGCTTTCAAATACTCCTTTTAATAACTGACCGAAAAACTGGTCTATCATTGAAGGGAAAATCTGGAATCCTAAACGGTAGAAAATAGCAGGCCATACGGCCCTGAAAATAAGTTTGAACCCTCGTAACTTTGAAGCCTCAAATATTGCGTTAGCCATGAACTTGAAGGGATTGTTAGGTTCTGGTGACATGGTGTTCGACTCCACTCCGAAAGCGCAGGAGCATATGCAGTCCATGGTGTACCTCGCACTAACCTCTCTCAGGTTAGTGACGTCAGATATGCCAGTTTCATAGTCGAGCATATCTTCGAAGGTGTAACTACACTTTTGTATCAAATGGAACATGTTCCTCATCTTTGCGGAAGTGAAAAGCGGAGTAAGATTTTGTCGCGCTATTTTCCAATTGTCACCGGCACTGAAGAACATGTTACGGGTGTTAGCTTCACATGAAGAGTAGTTGGATGCTTCCCTGCCGTTGACGTAGTAGAAATCTTTTAGTAGCACATGTTTGATGATTTCGGGGCTTTGCACCACGAGAACAGGCTCCGTGCCGTAGAAAGCGCCGAAATAAGGCTGATCACTGAACTTTTGGCAAAGTTTCTGTACCACGTGACCAGGATACTCTTGCTGCAAAATATATCTCCCGTAGTTGCCCAAAATAGGCAGCGGCTTAACAAAAGGCACATTCTTGTTTTTCCAGTAACCAAATTTTCTTTTGGCTATTAAATATATTAAAAACAAGATTATTAATAACAAAGTCGCGAGAACGAGGAGGGCGTTCATTTCGATAACCGCGTTGTAGACAACTGCGGGCCGCCGGCGCCGGTACGTCCCCGGTCTAGTTGATAAAAACATACACGTGCATTCTAGAGACATCCCATTCACACAAAAAATTGACCTTAACATTTTATTTTTTTGTTTTTAGCTATACGAATATCAAATATTATTGAGTCACGTTGTATGTAGGTACGTACACACGGCTACACATCAAGCTATACATTCCCAGTTTACACTGACCTCTCACTGTAAGGAAATCCTATACAATGCGAGATCAGCTTATACTGGAAATGTATAGCGTGATCTGTAGCCGTGCGTATGTGTGTGGTAAATAGTCGTTCGTCCCTTTTTAGGGTTCCGTACCAAAATGGTAAAAAAGGAGTCCTTATGGTGCGACTTCGTCTGTCTGTCTGTCTGTCTGTCACGGCTGGTTATTTCAGTAACTACTGATGCTGTCGACTTCAAATTTGAAACAATTATAAAGCATGCTTGTCCACTTTTATTGCAAGTGAATGAAGTAAAAAAATATTGTTGGTTTTACTGAAAAAAAGGCTGAAGAGGGGGTACGAAATTTAAAAGTGCGGTCACTAGGTTAAGTTGCATATAATAAAAAAGGGCTTGATCTGCAGATTTCAAAATATATTTTTATTTATTTTATGTCTTATAGTTTACGGCATAAGATGAAAAATGTCTGAAAAAATACCATTCCCCCCTTTATTTCCGAAGTTTTCAGAGCGAAAAATCTAAAATAATTGTTGATAGAAATTTACCTATGGGTATATTGCACCAAAAATGAAATGATACTCCTAACTAGCACAATTTGTTCAAAATCATCAAAATTCCTTCACAAACAAACTTAGTTATGCGGTCCGGTTTTTTTACTTTTATACGTCCAAGGATGGTACGGAACCCTTGGTGGACGAGTACAACTCGCACTTGGCCGGTTTTTTATCTACAGCAAGCTTAATAGGCAATATCGTCGCCACGACTATAAACATTGCTATATTATAGTTTTGATGTAATTTTAATCCTTAACTCATTAAGATTTGCATAAAAAAACCAACAACCGAAAAATGAACTTGAAGAAATGTCATACAAGATCGTGTTTAGACGAGTCGAGAAATCGTAAGCATCATACATGGCGATTATTACCCGACGACTATCGCATGACATAATCTTAATCGTAGGCGAGTTTTTGTTTTTCGCTTTAAATGTAAACACACGAGTGCGAGAATCGCCTAAAATTGTCGCCTACAATAATCGCATGTATCGGATTCAGGGAATTTTAATCTTGTATTTCATTAATTATTTTATAAATATAAGCATTTTTAGAAGAAAGATTTAATTTCCGAACGAAACCTACATTGTGATTTTGCCAAAATAAAATATAAAAACTTATTTTACTGTGTCATTAAGTTTAATTGTATTAATTGATCAATAATTGCAGTTAAATATTTCTCAGATTTCATATCCTATTTTGATATCATTATTTGTTTCAAATGATAAATATAGCAAACTCAGTTGATGTTATGTTTTATCGAATTTACTTAAGATAACCGATATATTGATTTAAAAATACATAAATTAGATTTCATTAAGTTTATCAATATTAAATGTCATTCGGTAAAAATATATGATTGGTTCAAAAGGGCGGCACAATGTTTGACACCATTATTAGGGTGGGTAGGGTATAAAAGCCAGGTGATCGGCTAGTTGAGGACCTTTAATCTAATCTTTTAATCTTTTGACTTTTTACCAATCGTTTTTGTGAAGTAGTGTCTACGAGGTGCCACTTGAGTTAAGTACAGTGTTATTATTCTCTAAAATTATGTTAATTTAATATCTTTATATCTGTGTTGCTATATTGCTATGCTTTGTGTATCCTCATTTTATAATTGCTAATTTAAATGAAAATGATTGTCTAAATGATCTAGTTATATTATGTAGGAATATTCTTGTTTTTCTACCTACATGTTTTACAATGGTTATGACTAAATTTAATTTGTGTATATCATGATGAAAACAATATGTATAAAATAAACCATGGAGTTTCTTGCTCATTCTTCTCCATCGGTAATTTCTTTTGGAATGAGCAACTAGTTTTTCGAGTCACAAAAATAAAAGTCTAGTCTTGCCTAATTGTGTTATTTTATAATAAAATCCCTTTTGTGTTGGACACCTACCTACACATATTCATAAATACTTGATAAATCACAAATAATCTCTAACATATATCTATAACAATGTAACCACCAATATAATTTTCTCACACATGCATATATTCTCGCCACAAAACGTGCGAAAAACTCTCTCCATGCAAATGAGCCTTTACTCGGACGGTGGCATGCGCGACATAATAAAATTATTGTCATAGTAGTACCTATACAGGGTGGCAGGTTAAACAGTGGAAATATTTTAAGGGGTCATTGTACTCATCATCATGAACAATTTTTACTATGGTGCCAACCCTGAAATCGCGAAAAAAAAAATCTGCTGTTCCATACATTTTTGTTCACATAACTCAACAAAATGTATGGAACAGCTGATTTTTTTTTCGCGATTTCAGGGTTGGCTTGGCCCCATAGTAAAAGTTGTTCATAATGATGAGTACAATGACCCCTTAAATATTTCCACTGTTTAACCTGCCACCCTGTATATTATTATGTTATTTTGAATAATAATTATTGTATTTACATATATTATAATAATTTACATTTTTAAATGTTTCTATTAATAATGTACATAATATAGGTAGGTATATATAGCCTGTCTATTCTGTACCGGAGAATCTCACCGTGACATTCTCCTTCGAACGTTCAAACAAATTGGCCTGGCGTGTCGGTACAGAATAAATATGCTGGTGAATTTCTCAGGTGGACATGGATGGCCAAATCCGAAACTTTAAGAAATAGCGAAAAACACTCAAAGGAGTCTCAGAGCCCATTTTGATAAAGACTGCATCATTAGATTTTTGAAAAATGTATTTAAAGAAACAAATAAATTATGAAGCCTCTAACGTTTTGAGGGTTAAACATTTTTAGGGTTCCGTACCAAAATGGTAAAAAAGGAACCTTTATGGTGTGACTTCGTCTGTCTGTCTGTATGTCACACCTGCTTATTTCAGCAACTACTTATGCTATCGACTTGAAATTTGGAACAGTTATGAAGAATGCTTGTTCAACTTAATTGCAAATGAAAAAAATTCCAAAAAATATTTTTATTTTCATTGCAAAAGGGAGTGGGGGTCCAATATTTTAAAGTGGGGTTACTAGGTCAAACGACATACCATATGAAAGGGCTTGATCTGCAAATATTAAAATATATTTTTATTTTATTTTATGTCTCACAGTTTTCGACATATGATGAAAAATTTCCAAAAAAATACCACCCCCCCCCCCCCTTATCTCCGAAGTTTGCGAGGCGAAAAATCTAAAATAATTAGAGTTGATAGAAATTAACCCAAAGGACGTCGGCAGTTTTGGGCTTGATATGGCGTAATAAAAGCTTAACCAAAAATAAAAATATAATAGGTCTTTACCTATGAAATTGCCGTTTTGTATGAAAAAATTTAAACTAATTTTTTTATGTATTTTTTATTTGTATTAATCGAAGTAATCACCCATGCAATCAATGCATCTTTGCCAATGCAGTGGCAGTTTATTGATGCCCTTCTTAAGGAAATCAGCTGGACGGGAGGCAACAAAAGCTTCAAAGGCATTTTGTACTGCCTCTCGGGTATTGAATTTTTTTCCCGCCAAGAAGTTATCCAAATTCTGGAAAAAGTAGTAGTCTGTAGGCGCAAGGTCTGGTGAGTAGGGCGGATGACGGAGAGCTTCCAACCCCAGTTCTTGCAACTTGGAGACCGTCTGCTGTGCAGTATCAGGTCGCGCGTTATCGTGCAGGAGCAGTGGAGACGAGCGATTGACCAATGCTGGTTGGAGATGTGCCAGCTTCTTCATCATTGTGTTCAGTTCTTCACAGTACACATCTGCAGTAATGCTCACCCCGTTTGGTAAGAAGCTGTGATGAATCACACCGGCGCTAGACCACCAAACAGTGACCATCACTTTTCTAGGGGTAAGTTTTCGTTTAGGGCATTGTTTAGGTGCTGAAGCAGGATCCAACCAACTTGCTGAGCGCTTGCGGTTATCAAACAGAATCCATTTCTCTTCGCAGGTAACAATGTGGTTCAAAATTCCTTCATTTGTGTGTCTGTTGAGCAGTGCAAGGCACGTCTCGACGCGTACTTCGCGCTGGCGATCATTGAGTTCGTGGGGCACCCATTTGTCAAGCTTTTTTACCTTGCCAATTTGACGCAAATGGACCAATATTGTTTTGACGCTAACGTCGAAAGCTGCTGCTAATTCAGCCGTAGATTGTGTATCATCAGCTTCCACAATCACCTTTAATTCGTCATTGTCAACCAAAGTCTTCGGACGACCGCGAGGTTCATTTTTCAGGTCGAAATTTCCAGAACGGAAGCGAGCAAACCAATAACAGGTGGTGCGTTGGTTTGTAGTGTTAGCTCCGTAAACGTCGTTGATGTTGCGTGCCGCTTGTGCGCGTTGCTGCCACGACGGTACTCGTATTCCATAATTACTCGAATTTTTAACGTATCCATGATGACGAAAAAGATTGAAATGCGATGAAAATGTAACACTAATCAATAAACAAATGACTACTTTTGGAAAAAAAAAACCATGTTTTTAAAATAAAATTAATTTGAAATTAGAATTCTTAGCCAAACAAAAATTATTTTGATTTGAAATGGCCAGTACTGCAGAACGGCAATTTCATAGGTAAAGACCTAATATTTTAATTGTTTTTTGCCTAATTTATCTTAGAGATTAAGAATTGGAATCAAATCGAAATAAATAAGAAATAAAATGATTATGCCATTGACATTTTGAAAAAACCACTAAAACAAAAACGGGTGCATGCTGGCTGGCGCGTGCTTCCACGGAATATCATGGTGACAGCAACTAAAACCTTTGAATTGAGAACTCATTAGTCGGGCTGTACTTCACTGGATCATTCACACCATACTTAACCTCACTGTCAGAAATACGAATATTTCTTTTTAACCCAATTACGTATAAAAACAAATAAAAAATGAATTTAAATACTCTTGAAATACTCGATCACACCAAACTTAATTTCATATCTGTACCGACTTACACAATCTGAAGCCCAGCGTTCTATGGGCGTCTGCCAGTGCCCTTTGGCACCAAAAATAAAACATGTTCTTAACTAGTACAGTTTTTTCAAAATCATCAAAATTCCTTCACAAACTTAGTTATGCGGTCCGGATTTTTTCACTTTATACGTCCAAATATGATACGGAAACCCTTAGTGCGCGAGTACGACTCGCACTTGGCCGGTTTTTTTTATTGTTTGGACGGCTTCAATAATACATGTTTAACATAAAATAGTAGCTAGAATCTCATCTCATGTAATGAGATGAAATTGTTATCAATTAACAAACAGCCTACACCATTTTTATCTGTGTCAAAATATTTAAATCCTATGGAGCCTGATAGTCATGCCATGATCAACAACACTACTTTTTAAAACCGTAATTGCACATTAATGTTATAATACGCTTATGTCTTGATGTCTTGCGCTCGAACGAATCTCCTTCCCTCCCAGGCTTCGCGTTTAGTCATCTTCAGCATGATGCCCTGGTCCCTAGGTTGCGTCAGGATGGTCCTAGCATCTAGAATCAGGTCTGCTGGCATGCCCTCAGCCAGCTCCACTTTGTATGTCTTCAGGATGGTGATGAGGCCCGACATTACTTGCATTATTGCGAAACGCGTTCCTAAAAATTAGAGTACAAGTATATGCTCAAGTGTGTAGGTAGCTACCAGTAGCTACACTAGGTATAAGGATAGTTTTGTTACAATTTAGAGTAACTGGTTAAACTTTAGTTTTAAACAACAAACTCTGATGGCAGTATACCCTGAAATTTTTTCTTCAGAAACGTTCATCCATCAATCCTTCAGGATAAAAGCTTCAGTGCTAATTACTGAGCTGTGAGACAGACGCTTTGATTCCAATCATACCCAAAAAGAATTTACTAAGTATAGGTATATTCTGATACATTATACTCGTACTTACTGATTAATTATTTCTTTTTAACTTGAAGCTATAGCTTTTTATAACGATTCTTACAAGAAATAAGTGCAACATTTCACTAATTAAGCACCTATTTTAAATAGTTCCTAAGGACCTATAACTAATTTTTAAAGACCTATCCAACGATACCCCACAAAAACGGGTGTGTGTAATTTTTTTTTCATTGCACTCCGCACACAGTAGTTGCTCTTCCAACTACAACCAAAGAGGCACTCAGTATTTAAGAAATACAAGAAATCATAATTACCTATGCATATCCTGGGACCCGATCCAAACGGGAAGAAAGTAAAAGGTTTAACATCGTTCTTATTTTCAGGCATGAAGCGTTCAGGCTTGTACTTGTTGGGCTCCGGGAAGTAGTCAGGATTGTGGTGCATGTGGTAGACTGGTATATGGACGCGAACGCCTTTATCAAGTTTCAAGCCGGTAGGCATGACGTAGTCGTCCGTGACCTCGCGGGTGAGATTCCCTATTATGGGGTACAGGCGGAGAGCCTCGTTCACACAAGCCTCCAGGTAGGGCAGCTCATGCACACATTCGTAGTTCAAATTGTTCCCGTGACGTCGCAGGAACTCGTCCACCTCCTCCGCCGCTCGTTTCTGCACCTCCGGGTGTTTCGCGAACTCAAATAACGTCAAGCTCATGGTGGTCGCCGACGTTTCGAAACCTGCCCCGAAGAACATAATGCACTGTGACACTAAAAACTGATCATCCGCCTTAACACGTATCTTCTTATCAGCGCCAGTCTTCATATTGCTTATACTATCTCCTGTTATATAATCTTGATTCTTTAAATTCAGAACTAAGTCCACAAAGTCGTTCCTATGGGATGGTTTGTGGCCTCGGCTTTCAAATACTCCTTTTAATAACTGACCGAAAAACTGGTCTATCGTTGAAGGGAAAATCTGAAACCCTAAACGGTAGAAAATAGCAGGCCATATGGCCCTGGAAATAATTTTGAACCCTCGTAACTTTGAAGCCTCAAATATTGCGTCAGCCATGAACTTGAAGGGATTGTTAGGTTCTGGTGCCATCGTGTTCGAATCCACTCCGAAAGCGCAGGAGCATATGCAGTCCATGGTGTACCTCGCACTAACCTCTCTCAGGTCAATGGCGTCAGATATGCCAGTTTCATAGTCGAGCATATCTTCGAAGGTGTAACTACACTTTTCTATCAAATGGAACATGTTCTTCATCTTTGCGGAAGTGAAAAGTGGAGTGAGATTTTGTCGGGCTATTTTCCAATTGTCACCGGCACTGAAGAACATGTTACGGGTGATAGTTTCACCTGAAGAGTAGTTGGATGCTTCCCTGCCGTTGACGTAGTAGAAATCTTTTAGTAGCACATGTTTGATGATTTCGGGGCTTTGCACCACGAGAACAGGCTCCGTGCCGTAGAAAGCGCCGAAATAAGGCTGATCACTGAACTTTTGGCAAAGTTTCTGTACCACGTGACCAGGATACTCTTGCTGCAAAATATATCTCCCGTAGTTGCCCAAAATAGGCAGCGGCTTAGCAAAAGGCACATTCTTATTTTTCCAGTAACCAAATTTTCTTTTGGCTATTAAATATATTAAAAACAAGATTGTTGATAACAAAGTCGCGAGAACGAGGAGGGCGGTCATTTTGGTAACCGCGTTGCAGACAACTGCGGATCGCAGCGCTGCGCCGGTATGTTCCGCATCTAGTTGATAAAAACGTGCACATGCATATTATCTAGAGCAGCATTTCCCAAACTATAGTCCGACCCACTGGTGGGTCGCGAGCGAATATTGGGTGGGCCTTGAAAAATAGGACAATACATCGACCGATCGAGCTGACGGGACGTATAAAACTAATTTCGATTAAAAGTAACTAAAATAATTGAAATTGATGCTAAAGCTAAATAGGTAAATGACATAAAATAGGAAACAAATATACATCCTTTTCATTTCTCTTTTCATTGAAATAGCAGTCCTTAAAATTTTCGATCGTGACTGAATATTTTGAACAGTCTTTCATTCATATAGTTATGACCCTTTTTTTCTCCATGACAGCCAAGAAGTGAGTCCCGAATCCGGAAGTTTTTGTTAAGTGGGTCGCGGTTCAGTCAACTTTGGGCACCACTGATCTAGAGACATTAACATACACACGAAAATTTGACCTTGATTAGCACCCGACAAGAATACTTATTATATCATTGATTATGATATACAGATTATGTATAATATTTTTAGGGTTCCGTACCAAAATGGTAAAAAAGAAACCCTTATGGTGCGACTTCGTCTGTCTGTCTGTCACAACTGATTATTTTCATTAACTAATGCTAGCGACTTGAAATTTGGAACCGTTATAAAAAAATGCTTGTATATTTTAAATGCTTTGTTGCAAATTAAAAAAAAATATTTTAGTTTTAACGTAAAACACGCAGAAGTAGGGGTTCGAAAATTGAACGTGGGGTTACTAAGTCAAATGGCATATCATATGAAAGGACTTTATCTGCACATATCAAAATATGTTTACATTTTCTTTTATGCTCAATACTATAGGACCGTAAACTATAGGGCCTATTGTTTTCGACATTATGATGAAAAAAGTTTTAAAAAAATACCATTGCCCCGTAAATCTGATGTTTGCAAAGCGAGAAATTATATTTAGTTCTCGCTTTGCAAACTTCTAATAAAATTTATAGTTGATAGAAATTTACCTAAATAATGCACGATAAATAAAACGATGTTCCTAACTAGCACAGTTTTTTAGAAATCATCAAAATTCCCTCACATTTCATCACCTTCTTTATATTTGTGGTCCGGTTTTTTGAACTTTTATGCGTCCAATGCACGGAACCCTCGGTGCGTGAATACAACTCGCACTTGGCTGGTTTTATTTTAAGCTATACGAATACCGAATATTATTAAGTCACGTTGTACCTATGTACTACCTGGTATGTACCACATACGTATGTGATAAGAACAATACTATATACAACGATAATATAATAGATAAGACTCCTCTTTTTACATACACAGGTTTAATAACGGTATTTAACGCTTACAACCGTTTGCTGATTAATTATTAGGAAAACATACTCGTACATAAACAAACAACTGAATGTGATATTATTATTTTCCTTTTTATTCGTTTGTACACATATTATTTGCATTTTTGAATATTTTCTTAACATAAATAAAAATAAAACATTTAAAAATATAAAAAATAGGGATCAGAAACAAGGGAGATGTGCCAAGGCCTATTCAGCTTGATACTTTGACATGATCAATCTGATCATGTTGCCGACGGCAACAGACATATACAGTCTTACAACTTAGTGTGACTGACGAATAGCAGTGTTAGAATGAGGGTGTGCGGCATATTTTGTATAATGTCTGGGAGATCTCTATTTATTTACAAAGAAGCTTTTGTAGTAGTAGTAGGCGACAGCGGTTCCTGTACTAATTTCATAATTTGCTATCACATATCTCCTTCTTTCTATGATCTGAAGGATCCACTGAAATGGGAAACAGTGTCCAAGCTACAAGCACGGGGGTTAGGGCTCCAGAGACTGAAACCTCCTCACAAGCTTGCTGTATTGTAAAATAACTGCCTTCTTTATAAGGCCCTTGGCTTAGCAGTCCAACGACAGCCTTATGAGATGTTGGTCGAGGCTCTTGGCCATTAGGCCATTGGCCGTGACTTTTCTCTTTCTCAGCTTTTACGAGATTCTCGTTATGCGGATAGTAACAGCGATTATCACCGTGCGGTGCGCAAATCGATTTATCATCACTATATCAGGCTTATTAGCGATAATAGTCCTGTCAGTGTCAGTGATAATAGACTGATCCCAGTGCAACCTGACAAGGTAATTTTCGAAAACTGCAGGGTGGGGCACATACATTTATTGACCTTAATACGGTACCTCAGATTCCACGAGGCAATATTTTAAAGCAAATCGCTGGTTAATCCTGACCACTTGGTGTTATGCAGTCGGGACCTGCTCTTTCTGGGTAATGGTCATATTATATGTCCCGACTGTAATAATATCTTGTTTTGTTTTTCTTTCAAGTGGTTTTATGAACACCAGTTAAGACGCAGCGCAAATTGAAGAAATATTTTATTAGTTTTTTAAACCCCGACTTTGAAAAATGAGGGGTTTATAACGCCTGTGTCTGTCTGTCTATGGCATCGTAGCTACCGAAGTGATAGACCGCAGTTTTTTTTTTTTAACATAGTATGGAATTCTAGTAAAAATCTGTAAGTAAAAGTAAGTAGCATACAACATTTATTTTTATTTGGACCATTATTTCATACAAAAATAGATGCGTGCATTGATAATATTTATAAAACAAATCTTACGTGTACTTAGCTAAATAAAGCTATGACGTATAAAGTAGGCTGGGCCAAAACAAATTACCTACAGCAATTATTTTTATTTGGACCATTATTTAATACAAAATTAGATGCCTTGTTTCATTAAAGTTCTGATCAACTTGAGCATTCACTTGATAAGCCTTCTAGCGAATGTTACATTTAAGGGTAAATGTTCTAATAAAATTGTTTCCATCTTTTTGCAGAGCCGACCGTCAAACATTTTATGAAGAAATGTTTTTTTTGACGAGCATTTAGGTATTTAAGCGTTCACTAGAATGATGGAAGAAATGTTCGTAGGTATCGATCGACGTTTGGCTATATTCGTTGTTCAGTTCGACAAAATTTTAAAAAGGCGAATGTTCAATGTTCTGTTACAATTGAATGCTCAGGTTTATCAGCACCTTTATGTGCAGTAGGTACGCTATTCTTACTTAATTTTTACAAAACAAAAACAAAACATATGTGTATGACCTAATTTAAAGCGAAGGGTAGGTAAGGCAAGGCCTTTTTCATACAAACTTCATGCAAATTTTAGTGTAAGTATTTACAAATTAGAAATATAAACTCGCACTACGTTTATATGGAGAGGTCAAGCCTTACCTTATATAAATGAACACGAGTTGTTATCAGCATACTGTGATTCGTAAATAAGGCAATATGTATAATTAATAAATTGCGACGTCTACGCTACGAGGAAGCCAATAATCAAGAGAGGTGGGCTAATACGATTGTCATAAAACTAAATTAAATATTATTCAACAAAATCAAGGTGACTTTAGTAGCCGACCCTCCCACCCCTCCCGCTGCACAAACTTCAGCTGTATCCCCCCCACTGGCTGCGTCACGACAGCTCTCGGCTCAAACACCAGGTTCCTCTTCATGCCCGGAGCTAGTTCCACGCGATACTTCTTCAGCAACGTTATCAGACCCGCCGCCATTTGCATTTTCGCGAATCTCATGCCTGAAATCAAATCGATTGTTTATTATTTATGGCAGTCTATAATCAAAATATTTATGACCCAAGGCATCATAAAATAAAAAAATAAAATTATACAATATTTGTATATTGTTTTATCATTGAGTTATAATCTAGAAAAATGTTACGTAGGTACATTATTTTTTAAAGATTAAATTAATCCTTAAAGTAAAACAATATTATCAATTTGTTGATAATGTTTTTTTACGTAAGGTAGACAATGATGCCGATAATAACGGTTGATAGTACTTGATTCGAATTGGTAAGCATACAAGACAATGCCGTGCATACAAACAATTTTTCTCCATCTAATTTCCTGATACATTCTACTTTCGTGTTGGCACGAGGTACAGAAATAATATTCATGTCATGGTGTCAGAATTAACCATCAAGTACCTAAGGTAGTGGCGCCTAAAATGCTAAAGTAGAATACTTAGCGTCATCATTACTACAAGCTCTAGTCAAGTATCTACTTCAAAGACTAAAATGGTAGCTACGAGTATGATAAGCTTGATACTTATGTCTTACGTTATAAAAAAAATCACAAACACTTACCAATACAAATTCTAGGTCCTTCACCAAAAGGCATGTACGTGTATGACCTTATGTTCTGTTTCTGCTCGGGCAGGAACCGCTCCGGGCGGTACTGCTCCGGTTCCGGGAAGAACTCAGGGTTATAGTGCAAGTGGTACACCGGCAGGTGGACACGGAGACCTTTCTCTAGCGTCAGACCAGACGGGAACGTGTAGTCTTCTATCACCTCGCGAGTTAAGACTCCAAGGACTGGGTATAAACGAAGAGCTTCATCAATACACGCTTCAAGATAAGGAGTCTCTGCAACGCACTCATACTTCAGCGTGTTGTTATGACGACGCAGATATTCATCCACCTCTTCTAAGGCTCGTTCCTGAGCTTCAGGGTTCTTCGCCAACTCAAACAAAGTGAAACTCAACGTGGTTGCTGAAGTCTCGTATCCCGCTGCAAAGAACAAGAAGCACTGCGCCACTAACAAATCATCGTTTACTTCTAAATTCACTTTTTTCCCTGAATCAGACTTCATGTTCATCATACTGTCCCCTGTCATCGATTTGTTGTTCTTCAATTTTAACACGAGATCAACGAAGTCATTTCTATTCGTCGGCTTATATTGGCGCCCTTTAAAGATTCCAGTTAATAAGTGGTTGAAGAACTTGTCAACTTCCGCCGGAAGTGTTTGGAATCCCAGTCCGTAGAAGATGGCCGGCCAGATAGCTCGTGCAACAGTCTTGAATGCTCTAAACCTGTGCGTATCAAAGATGACGTCACCAATTTTTCTGAATGGATTATTTTCTGCCTTCTCCATGGTGTTTGTGTCAACGCCAAATGCGCAGGACCCGACGCAGTCCATAGTGTACCTCGCCATAAGGGACCTCACTTCGATCTCGTTGCATTTCTGAGTTTCCTTGTCCAGCACATTCTCAAAGACGTGGGAACACTTCTCGATCAAATGAAACATGTTCTTCAT
This sequence comes from Thalpophila matura, assembly GCA_948465475.1. Taxonomy (NCBI): domain Eukaryota; kingdom Metazoa; phylum Arthropoda; class Insecta; order Lepidoptera; family Noctuidae; genus Thalpophila; species Thalpophila matura. Next base: position 13,034,633 of record OX419196.1, read on the forward strand.
CTTTGCGGAGGAGAACAGTGGAGTCAGGTTCTGTCGTAGCACCTTCCACCTGTCGCCGTAAGTGAAGAACAGGTTTTGCGTGGACACTTCCCTGTGTGAGTAGTTAGAGACCTCACGGCCACTGAAGAAATAGAAATCCTTTGTCATGACGAGCTTGATGAGGTCAGGATCTTGGACGATCAGGGTTGGTTCTGTGCCGTAGAAGGCGCCAAAGTATGGCGCGTTCGGGAACTTCTGGCATAGTCTCTGCGCGAGTTGTCCGAAATATGTCTTTTGTAAAATGTATTCGGAGAAATTCCCTAGAACAGCGACTGGTTTCGAATGTGGCACTTTCTTAATCTCCCAATATTGGAATTTTCGCTTCGACGTGAGGTAGACCGCGTAGAAGACTAAGGGTATCGCGAGCACCAAAAGTAACGCTATCATGTTTGAAGTTTCGTGAAATCTAAACATGTTAGAAGTATGTTTGGGTATTTATAGTTTTATAGAGATAATGGGTTCAGAGTACTTAAGGTGACAATGAATTAAGTGTTTAGGAATTTTCCGATAACGATTGTCACACATGTTGATAGGTGTCGATTAAATTTGATAACAACTAATTAACGCTATTTTGATCCTTTAGAGGTCATGAAATTAGTTACCTACGCGTGATTTCCTTATGACCTAGGAAAAAGGCTAAGGTAAAAATTTACCTAAACTGTAAGATCAGCATTCGCCTACATCAAGGCGGGTGATGGTGGACAACCTACGCACACTATCTTGATTATATCCATATAATCTCATATAAGTAATAAATAGCTTATAAATTATCAAATATGGATAAAATTTTGCCTTGTAGAATCTTTGTATAATAAACAATAAACTACTATAATTTCTCGAAAACAGCTTTAACGATGTTTTACTTGCCAAGTTTATCTAAATAGGTGCTATACCTGACAAAATTCATTTTCACACAAAAAAAATATGTCTTTTTTTTACTCGGAAGACACCGAGTAAATTTCGGTCCCAAGTATTATAATCAGAATAAGAATAACCTTAAACATATGCTTAACCTACGTGATACAGTAATTATTTTACACTATGTTCCGCCCGCGGCTTCGCCCACGTTTTTCGGGATAAAAAGTAGCCCATCCACATGCTATTCCAGACTATAATCTATCTCTGTGCCAAACATCCAAATCCGTTCAGCCGTTCTGACGTGATTGAGTAAAAAACATCCATCCATCCATCCAAACTTTTGCATTTATAATATTAGTAGAGATTCGTATAGATGAAGTAAAGAAATTCTGGAAGTCGATGAAACTTGTCTCTCTTGACGCAATTATTATAAATTTAATCTGTATAAAAAAATTAGAGCTATTATTTTTCAGGAATGTCTCTAAAAGTACAGCAAGTGTGTTAACAGAGCACACGTGTGTTATGATGCTGCAGTTTTCTTGAGTCCTGTGCTACGTGATTGTCAACAATTTAACTAATTATCGACTGCTTGTCTATGGAAACAATGTATGTGTCGCTGTTAAGGCTCCTATTCAGTAAACACTTTTGGCTGACGAAGTAGGTATTTAAACTGGACTTTTGATTTTGATTTATAAAGCAGATCTGCTCTTGACTTTCGGCAAAATAATACAAAATTGGCCAAAGTGTATGAAAAGCTGTTTTATTTTGTTCAAGAATTAGGTGCATTTTTTTATTATTATATAGGCTTACTGCGATGTCGCGATCTACGAGAGAGCACGCTTGTCTATAAGAAACCGATTCACTCGTGACTTGAAGAAGACATCCAGATTGTAACTATCGAAGAACAGTCACTCCGACAGCGCATTCCACTGCTTGGTGGTTGTCACAATGAAAGTGGAATCAAAGTGCTTCATTCTAGTTATATATAAAATAAAATATTGTATTTTAGGTAAAAACTAACTATCATACAATACCATACCTACCCTAGTTATTATTAAACTTGAAACAAAAGTTGAACAACTCTTTTCAAAAGTTATAAAAGAAAACTAGTAAGTATTCGAGAATTTCGGGACAATTACTGGACATGTAACCCGAGTCTAACACAAAATTACGGGACTTTCCCGGATTTCCCAGTCATAATATATGGCCACCCTACCTAAGTACAAATCATTAGTAAACAATTAAATACAAATATTAAAATAAAACGAGTATATTATCTTACAAAGATAATTTTAATAAAATAAGCATATGTAACATGACTTAGCACGTTTATAAAATCATAAAATTCACAATAGGTAGGTACAATTAATTAATACCTTTAGATAAATTGTACCTATAAAATCTGTAATCTATCTATGCCTACCAATCTATACTTTTATAAAACTGTAAAAAAGCGGTGTTTGTAAATTGAAGATATTCCAGAAAAAAACAGTCGGTATAGGGTTCTGGAAACCCATGTACCACTAACCAAGCCCAAAAAAATTTTTTTCGTCTGTTTAGGCGCGATCATGCAAAAAGTAGTCAACGGATTTTTTATTATATAATTTTCACAGTTTTACTTAAAACTAGTAGCACTTTGCCCGCGACTTCGTCCGCGTGACCCACTGGGCATTTTTTCGGGATAAAAAGTAGCCTATAGCACTCAGTGATAATGCAGCTTCCTATTAGTGAAATAATTTTTAGAATCGGATCAGTAGTTCCGGAGATTACCCCCTACATACAAACATACAAACTTTATCTCTTTATAATATTAGTATTGATTTGTACTTAAGGCGCTGATAACTGCCAACGGCCTTGAGTGATTTGGGTGGCATAGCTTGAGTGTTCTGCGCTGAGCTCAAGCAACGCGACATACATCCACCGAGCAATACGACTCGCCTGTCAAGGAGCGCGCTGTGCCGAATTAGACGTATTATTACTTTTTAGTATCTAAAATATAAAATAAAAAAAAAGTAACAGGCAATATTATAGATAGTAACATAGTCTTTTTACACAAAACAAATCATGAAAATATCTTAAGCGATTTGAAAGTAATTACATTTTTATGTTTTAGGTAGACAGTAATTCATGAATTTATTTCATTAAATATTTTACTACAATAGTTAAATATTCACAGGTACGATTGATGTATATATGTTCTAGTTTAACATAAAAAAATGCACAATTAACCTGCATTATTTGACGGCGAAATAAGAGATTTAAAACTTGAGATTTACGGCCGTTACCATTTACCGTCGCCTTAAAATCTCCTTCCGGTGGGATGAACCATTGCTTCACCTGTTCGAAGTACCTACCTGCTTTAAATTGTCAATGTATCGTAGTCCACGCGAACAGAGTCGCGAACAAAGTCTAGTTATGAATTATAATGTAATTTAATTATATCTTTTCATTATCATTAATTCAAAGTGAAAGTCAAAACCTACCTATCAATAAATGGTCTAATTGAAATTTATTCAATTAGACCATTTATTGATAGGTACGGTACTTTTCAATTGTGAAGAAATAGTTGTCCGTATGTTTGTCCGTAAGTTGAAGCTAGTTACCCATTCTAAAATGTAGATTCCTATGGAGAAGATTGGACAGTAAACTCCATCGTTATTCTATTTCAAAAAAATCCGAGTAGGTACCTACAATTTCTTTGATTACATAGATGGCCTATTAAGTGAGAACAATGTAATTTGTTCATTTACCTATTATCAAATTATGTTACATGCTTACTGAGTAAGTAGGTACTAGCTGTACGCCCATACCGACCTGCCGGCCTAGCATGACCACGATAGAAACGGGTTTTGTCTACATAGAAATAGACAAAGTGACAGATTTCATTCATAAAACGTAGAAATGTTTCTACAATCTGTCACTTTGTCTATTTCTATGTAGACAAAACCCGTTTCTACCGTGGTCATGCTAGGCCGGCTGTGTTGACTGCACATGAATAGCAAGTTTTTTTTTTTTAATTTTCGGATGTAATGTATTCATTTTCTTTCACTACCATTCTACAAAATTTTATCAAAATTGATTTAGTAGTTTAGACAAACAAACATACTTATATTATTAACTAGCGACTCGCCCCTGCTTCGCACGGGTGTAATCTACTGATGTGGCGACATGTCAGCATCGGGTGCCTACATTATATTAGGTATAAGGAAACACGTCTTCCTCACGTTTCTTACGACCAGTGGTTTAGGCTGTGCGTTAATCCATCAGTCAGTCAGGACAAAGCCTTTTTTGTATGTAAAGTTAAGTAGCCTATGTGTTATTCCAGGTCCCATGAATATAACATATGAATGTATGGATGTTTGTTACTCTTTCACGCAAAAACTACTGAACGGATTTTGATGAAACTTTACAGTAATATAGCTTATACATCAGAATAACTGTTTCGTTTCAATAAAAGTCTGACTCCAATATTGTAGATAAAGTTTTAATAGCGAACACAAAATTTGCGTTTTACAATGCAATGAGAGAAAAATATGCAGTGAACGGAAATGGACACTACCACAGATAAAACAAACAATACAGATAAAAGGGCGTCCCGAGCGCACAGATACTAAATTAAGGTTGCGCCGGAACATCCTCGGGGGCCTTGAAAGCGTCCGCTTTCAATGAAGTGTCTTCAGGTTCTAATAAGGGGCAAAGATACTTGATGCCTCGTCGATAAATACCCGTAGCAGTTTTAACTTCAGCGACGCGGGCTACTCCATCCTTTCCAGGGAAGAGGGTCAGTATTCGCCCCAATTTCCATTGCATGGGCGGGGCATTCTCCTCCCTCAGAAGCACCAGCTCTCCCACTTGAAGTTGTCTGCTCGGAACACGCCACTTATGCCGCTGTTGTAGTTCGGCCACGTACTCCGACTGCCAACGGCTCCAAAAATGCTGTCTTGTCATCTCCAATCGCTTATAACGATCAAGTCTATTTGGGTTTGCATTGAGTAAGTTCGGGGACGGCAGCGATGTTAAGGGCCGGCCAATTAGAAAGTGCCCCGGGGTTAGAGATTGGAAGTCATCGGGACTGGAGGATAGAGGACATAAGGGCCTGCTATTAAGAATGGCTTCGATTTGACTAAACAGAGTTGCCAACTCTTCAAATGTTAGATGGGTATTTCCTAAAATTCTTTTTAAGTGGTGCTTAGCTGATTTTACGCCAGCTTCCCACAAACCCCCGAAATGTGGTGCGTAAGCCGGCTGAAAATTAAATTTAATTCCTTCGTTCGAGAGAAAACCAGTAACATTACCAAAATGTGAGTTTAAAAAACTTGCAATTTCCTTTGAAGCACCTAGAAAGTTTCTGCCATTATCACAGAAAATTTCTACTGGCTTTCCTCGGCGAGAGATAAAACGACGCAAGGCTAGTATAAAGGCATCTGCAGATAGTTCACTTACGGCTTCTAAATGTAAACATTTACATCTAAGGCAAACAAACAAACAAAGATAGCATTTTGTTATTTTGCAACCTCTGCCCTTGCGATCCGTTATGAAAAATGGCCCTGCAAAATCGACACCAGTAGTAGCAAATGGGAAGTCAGGATTGACGCGTTGTTGTGGCAATGCTCCCATGATGGGCGTGAGTGTTTTGCCACTGGCTCTCCTGCAAACTACGCAGTGCCTTGCAGTGGTACGAGCGAGATCACGGCCAGCTATAGGCCAAATGAATTCCCTCACAGAGGACAAAAGCAGCTGCGGCCCAGCATGAAGAAGTCGCAAGTGTTCCTGTTCGAACAGCAATTTGGTAAGTCTGTGTTTCTTATGAAGTAACATGGGATGACGTTTTTCAAATGGATAGCATGAAAATTCCAAACGCCCTCCCACTCTCATAACATTATTTTCGTCAATGAATGGATTTAGGGGTAACAAGGGATTCTTAGAAGATAGAATTCCTTTACTTCGAAGAATAGCTATCTCCTTTGGAAAAGTTTCTTGTTGCGATAAACGAACCAATCCTTCAAGGGATGCAAAGAGTTCCTCAGGCTGTAAATCACCGCTCCTTTTCCTTTGAGGATTTCTACAATTATATATGAATCTAATTATATATGCAAATGATCGTTGTAACGGTTTTAATTTTGAGTATCGATCAAAATCTATAATTTGTACGTTATCAGCTTCAAAGTGCCTAGTGATGTTGATATTTGATTGAAGCGCCTCAGTATCATTATGTTTTTTAATATTAAGTGAAGGCCAAGAGCATTCTGGTTGACTTAAAAAGGTAGGCCCATTCCACCATAAATTCAAATCCCTAATTCTGATCGCGTCCACACCACGCGATGCTAAGTCAGCGGGATTCAACGTAGTAGGTACATGCCTCCAATCGGAATCCTCAGTGAGTTCCAGAATAGCTCCAACTCTGTTAGCTACGAAGGTGTCTAATTTATCGTACCTAGCACCTAACCACGCAAGTGCAACAGATGAATCAGTCCAAAATACCTTACGGTTGATGGTACACCGCAGAGCGCGGCACACGGCGCTCGCGAGTTGCGCTCCTAATAAACACGCACAAAGCTCTAAGCGAGGAATAGTCGTTGGTTTCACAGAGGCCACCCGAGCCTTAGCACATTGCAATCGTATTATAACATTCTCCTGGCTATCCACAGATTTTAAATAAATGCATGCTGCATAAGCGCTTTGCGAAGCGTCGCAAAAACAATGTAATTCTATATAAGTGGGTGATTTGCATAAAGTGTGTCTTGGTATGCGTAATGTATGTAAGTGTCTCATGCCGTCTATAAATAGATTCCACGATTGACTAATGTCGTCAGGGACCGGTGTATCCCAACCAATTCTTAATCTCCACAACCTTTGTACTAACATTTTTGGTTTAATCGTGATGAGGCTTAACAGCCCTAGAGGATCGAATACTCTACACGAGTCTGATAAAATTGAGCGTTTAGTTAAAATGTTTCTTTTATTTTCATAGTTGTTGGGGAAATGGATACAGTCACTGTCCGGATCCCAGCCCACTCCTAACGTATGGGCAGAGGAACTTAAAATTAGATTACCTTGACTAGTATTAGAGTCAGATAGTATGGACGGTATATTACTGCGATACTTACGTAAGTGAAAACAACCTGCTGCTAAGGCACTTTCCACAGCCTTCTTTATATGTACTAGTTCGTCAGGATTATCACTGCCTGTAAGTAAATCATCTACTAAAAAATCGTTCTGAATTATTGTTTTTATATTATGATCATCACACTCTTCACCTAACTGCCATAAGCAGCGAGTGCTTAAAAAACTTGAACTAGTCAGGCCATAGGTGACAGTATTGAGACGCAACGATTTTAAAGGCTCAGTGTCATTATAACGCCATAATATCATCTGTAAATTACGATCGCTGTCCTGAACTTGTACCTGACGGTACATTTTTTCCACGTCTCCTGATAATACGTAACTGTGCTGACGGAACCGAATTAAAATATTGAATAAGGAGTCTTGAATGTGCGGACCTGTCATTTGTATATCATTTATTGAGTAACCAGAAGTACTCTTTGCACTACCATTGAATACAACACGTAGTCTGGTTGATTCACTGGTAGGTTTGAGCACCGCGTGATGTGGAATTATGAATGATGTTTCTGGCACTAAAGTAGTTGATTCTGACAAATGACCTAAATCCGAGTATTCCTTTATAAATTCACAATATAATTTTTTGAGGTTAGGATTTTTAATAAAGCGTTTTTCTAATGACAAAAATTGCCTTTTAGCTAGTCTATACGAATTTCCTAGGCAATCAGGTTCTGATAGAAGAGGAAGTTTAACATAAAATCTCCCTTCTTGGCTACGATACGTGTTGGTCACGTAATGTTTCTCACATTCAATGTCCTCCTTTGTTTTTACAATAACAGATGGAGGAAACTGTTCTAACTTCCAAAATTTAGTTAGCTGTTCGCTTAAGGATTGATTTGAAACACAATTCCTATTACTACATGATATAGAAACATGGTTACACTGTACTTTATTATTTGGAGACTTACCGCAAGTTAACAATGAGCCTGCTAAAATCCAACCAAGTTTTGATTTTCGTAAAATTGGTTGGTTAGGGCCGAGAGATATCTGTTCAGATTCAATTAAAGTCCAAAAAATATCAGCACCTATCAACAAATCTATGGGTGCGGAATGATTGAATGTGGGGTCGGCAAGTGTAATGTTAGATGGCAAGTTTACTTGTGAAATATTTATAGACTTACTGGGTATGCTTCCCGTAATATTAGGTAATACCAGACATGATATGTTTGTATTATAATTGTTATACTTTGATTTTACATGGACAGTACATCTGTGTATGGCGTTAGAAAGAGACGTGCCACCCACGCCAACAATATCAACTCTGGTTGGCTGAGGAGTCAACTGCAATTCCCTTTTCAATCGCTCAGTAATTAAAGATGACTGACTCCCGCTATCCAAAAGAGCTCGTACTGTAATATGATTTTGTGTAACTGGATTGTAGATTTCTACTAGTGCTGTAGATAACAACACACAATTATCAATAATCACTGACATATTAATTATGTTGTTGGCATTATCAGTTGAGTCCTGCTGATCCTCAGCATCAATTGCAGATGTGGACGCTTCTACATTTACTACATTTACAGCCTGAGAGTTATCTCTATGCAATAAGGTATTATGTCGCCTTTTGCAAACTTCGCAAGGTCCTAATCTACATTGACGAAACGAATGCCCTTTACGTAAACAATTGAGACACAACCTTAATCGCACTGCTTCTGCGTTTCTATCTTCCACAGATTTAGCCAGGAACAATGAGCAGTCATAGAGCCGATGATTGCCACTGCAGAGAACACATGAAGCAGGAGGAGAGCTCGCTGCAGAAGAGCCAGCAGCAGAGGGAGAGCCAACAGCAGAAGAGGAATCAGCAGCAGAAGAGGGGCCAACAGCAGCTGAAATGACCAATGACTTTGTTTGAGACCTTTCATTTTTATTATAATAATTATTTTGGCGTTCTGATCTGTTAACTTGAACAGATTCTAAAATGTCCGCCCTACCCTTAAGAAATTGGAAAAACTCTTTCAATGAGGCAGACTTGCTTAAAGCATTTTTATGTTCTTCCCACTTGAAACCACTGCTGCTATCAAGCTTAGCTGAGAACAAATGTATAATCAGAGAATCCCATGAATCTGTTTGTTCACCTAGTGTGTTAAGAGCTCGTAAGTTTTTAGATATGTGGTCTATTAAAAATCTAAGTGCCTTAGCAGGTTCACGTGGTAGCGATTGAACATAAATCAATGAATTTAAATGATGAGTTATTAATTGTTTTTCATTGTTATATCTCTCACAGAGGAGACGCCAAGCTTCCTTATAATTTGCAGCAGAAATCTCTAAATTACTAATAACTCGAGCAGCATCTCCTTCCAGGTAGGAGTTCAGATAGTGAAACTTATGTATTGATTCAATCCGGTCATTGTTATGAATGAGTGAAGTGAATGTATCCCGAAACTCCAACCATTTGAAATAAGCTCCATCAAAGTTTGCTATTTTAATTATTGGCAGTTTAAAACTCATATTGTGATTATCTTGATGGCATGCATGATTGCAACCAGACTTAGATTGAGCAGAGTCAAACTCATTTTTATTGGGCTGATTTTCATCTAAAAGAACACGAGTTTGAGCAATTAATGATGAAAAATTCAACTCAATGTCATCTCTTATATCAATTTCGTTATCTAAATCAGCAGAATTGATCAATTCTATTTGCGACTGAATGTCATCAAAAGTTAACAATAATTCTTGGAATTTTTCATATCTCTGAGTAACGGCATATAAATCAGTTGGTGAAATGGGTTTGCTCAATTCTGTAATTTTATTTAAATAATTTCTGTATTTAGTTATTCGACCTTTGATGGAACTTCGTTTCGTGATAAGATCTCTGAGATCAGTAACGGAAATGCTTGGTACACTGGTTTTAACATTTTCTGTTTGTAAAATCGGCAATTGCTCACTAGTATGTGACATTATCGCTAAATCAGCACTTTAAAACCCTTGAATATGCTTTGAATAATCAGGGAAGATAATAAAGATAACAATACGTGAATTATGCAATCCGGCTTAGGCACCAACACAACACGTCGAGAATGTCCAGGTCAGTGGGCGAACAGTTGCCTGCCACGATGGAGACGGCAACTGGCACAATGGTCGACAATGGACTTCAATGTAGCACGCTTGGGCTGGAATGCAATATCAAACACTGAGTAAAATGAACTTTAAAACCACCTGATAAGCTGGAATTTACGCATTGACAGGCTATTAATTTGCTTAACTACACAAATGTGTGTGTACCTACACTATAAATAATTGCGCGTAGGTACGAAACTTTACACGAACTTTACAAGTGTTAACTAAATCTTGAGATTGGCAACAATATTTAGATGAATTAGGGAATTAGTTGGAATAATTTTGTAGATTAATTGTAGGATGAGGCACTTTCCTGATCTGGCTAAGCACTGGCTGCGGCGCCGCACATTGACTGCTGACTGTCCGGCTGGCTTCAAGCAAGATGGTAGAAAATGGCTTCCAACTCAGGCTTCCAATTTTGTTCCCAATTCCGATCCTTGTAACAAGTTGACTGTTGCCCGATTTCGTCTCGTATTTATCACGTCGGGGTCACCAATGTTTCGTTTCAATAAAAGTCTGACTCCAATATTGTAGATAAAGTTTTAATAGCGAACACAAAATTTGCGTTTTACAATGCAATGAGAGAAAAATATGCAGTGAACGGAAATGGACACTACCACAGATAAAACAAACAATACAGATAAAAGGGCGTCCCGAGCGCACAGATACTAAATTAAGGTTGCGCCGGAACAATAACACATAGGCTACTTTTTATCCCAAAACCGCGGGCGAAGCCGCGGGCGGAAGCTAGTTTATAATATTAGTAGGATTAGTGTGATAAAAGAACTAAGCGGACAAACAGACAGATACGAAAAGCGACTTTGTTTTATACTGTTTACAGATTAAATACCTACTTGACTTTAACATGAAAACCATTTGAACATCAACAATTATGTCGCTACCCACGCGAAGATCAACGTGTTCCATTATCATTAATGTTATATCAACCTCTTCATCGAGTAGGTATGTCTACATTGATATTATAATCTATATGAGAGCGGCTAAATAACAGCCGCGCTGATCGATCGATCTGCGAGGTTAAGCTGCGCTTGCCGCGGTCAGTCCTTGGATGGGTTACCGTTCATTACACATCGAGACCCCTCCGTGCCTCGGAGAGCACGTTAAGCAGTCGGTCCCGGTTGTCATAGGAATATCTTTGACAATCCTTACACCCGTAACGATTGTCAAAGATATTCCTATGACAACCGGGACCGACTGCTTAAGAAGCCCTAAAAGTCTGACAGCTGGTCTAACATTCGAATACCAGTATTACCCATTAATTGGGTTGTGGAGGTCAGATGGTAGTCGCTCCACGTAAAATATTGATATTCAGCCGAAACTAGTTAGACTGGAAGCCGACCCCAATATAATTTGGGAAAAGGCTAGGCAGATGATGATATTATAATCTATATTCTATACTAACATAATAAAGCTGAACAGTTTGTTTGAACGCGCTAACCTCTGGAACTGCCAGTCGGATTCCAAAAAATCTTATTGTTTAGGATAACCAGATTTATAAGGAACTAGCAAACCCGGTGAACTCCGTTTCGCCACCAGATTTTCCCGCTTTTCTGTTGAAATTTTCCTGAATTTTCTTTGCTATAAACCTCACGAAGCCAGAGACCTTTCCAACGAATGCAAAACCGTAGAAATCGGTTCGTCCGTTCTGGAGTTATATCGTCAGGAAGGAAAACCCGACTTATTTTTATATAGTAGATAGTACAAGCTATTTAAGATCACGCTACGACACTTAGGAGTTGATCAACGGGGGTGAAACTGCGGGGAGCAGCTAGTATAATATTTTAACTGAAGAGTTTGTTTGAATGCGCTAAGCTCTGGAACTACCGGTCGGATTCTAAAAAATATTTTTAGGGTTCCGTACCAAAATGGTAAAAAAGGAACCCTTATGGTGCGACTTCGTCTGTCTGTCTGTCACACCTGATTATTTCAGCAACTACTTATGCTATCGACTTGAAATTTGGAACAGTTATAAAGAATGCTTGTTCAACTTTATTGCAAATGAAAAAAGTCCGAAAATATTTTTATTTTCATTGCAAAAGGGGCCGGAGTGGGGGTCCGAAATTTTAAAGTGGGGTTACTAGGTCAAATGACATATTATATGAAGGGGCTCGATCTGCACATTTCAAAATATATTTTTATTTAATTTTATGTCTCACAGTTTTCGACATATGATGAAAAATGTCCAAAAAAATACCATTATCTCCGAAGTTTGCGGGGCGAAAAATCTGAAATAATTAGAGTTGATAGGAATTGACTCAAATATGGCACCAAAAATAAAACGATGTTCCTAACTAGTACAGTTTTTTTCAAAATCATCAAAATTCCTTCACAAACAAAATTAGTTATGCGGTCCGGATTTTTTCACTTTATACGTCCAAAAATGATACGGAACCCTCGGTGCGCGAGTACGACTCGCACTTGGCCGGTTTTTTCATATGGTAGCCAGATTCATGAAAAATAGTATAAGCTATTTAATCATCACGCTACATCACGCTATGACCCTTAGGAGCCGAGCAAAAAAAATCAGAAAAAACGCAAAGAGAAAACGAAATAATTGCGCGGGTGGATAAATAGTCCAATTTCCGAAGGAAAAACCGCGCGGCACGGCTAGTATGTTATCTAATTTTAAAACAGTAAAAGACTACAGATTCCTTTATTGATAGGTTGGTGAAATATCCCCTTATTTCACCAACCTATCAATAAAGGAATCTGTCAATAAAGTTTAAATTTTTGACAGATTTTGTATAGAAAATCTGTCAAAAATCTTATCTTTAGTTTATTGAACAGATAGGTTGGTGAAAATTCCCCTTACCATTGTATAACTGAATGAACTATTGGGCATTCTGTGATGAAGTCATCGAGACATAACCTACTTAGTAATAAGTACATAATTAACTCATTAGTAAAATTGAATTATCGATTAAAACAATTTCTGAGGCTGACAAAACCCAATTTTATCTATTCACGCTATTCCCGCCGCCCGAATCTACTAAAGGCACGTCCGCAGCGCCAAATTTTGAACAAAACATTATTTTACGAACATGTTCACGAACATTTTTCATGAACATTGCTGCTACGTTCGAGTAAACAGCAGTGGCGAAGGGTCCCTACAATACGATTCCTACCGGCTTCCCTTTGAAAAATAGCATAGGCAGTATTGCGTATACTTTTATTAATTAGCTTTTCGTGGCCAGGTAAGCATTTGTAGCCCGGCTTACCTCTTACTAAAACTGACCCTACGCCACTGGTAAACAGAGTATAATAAATTCGGGACATTTATACGGAAGTGTAGCAGTGATAGCCTAGTGGTCTAACCATGTGCCTCCCACGGCGAATGGTTCGAGTTCGATCCCGAGGCAAGCACCACTGACTTTTCGAAGTCACGTGCGTATTAGAAATTAATTATCACTTGCTTTAACGGTGAAGGAAAACATCGTGAGGAAACCGGCATGTCCTAGAACCAAAAATTCGAAAACATGTGAAGTCCACCAACCCGCACTGGGCCCGCGTGGTGGACTACGGCCCACTCCCTCTCACAGAGAAGAGGCCTGTGTCCCAGCAGTGGGAACATTATAGGCCGATAGTGCTAGTGCTATACGCAAGTCGCGGTAACGGCTAAGTAGTTAATTGATGGCAAACTGTTTACGTTACAGATAATCTATTTCACGAAGTCCGCGGCAGCGCTCAGTCACGATCGCAACGCTTATCGGTACACATTACACACACAACGAAAGTTAAACGGACTTCGTGAAATAGAATATCTGTATCTAGTACATTATCTATTGAGTAGGTGCAAATAATATTAGTAAGTGCACACGGCTCACGTTTTGTAGTGCATAAGAACTACTCAGGTAGCATGATTAGTTTAAATTCATGTTCCACTGTCATGGTGATTCGCAGGTTTTAGAAGTAAACATTCGATCACATCGAAGACTTGTTATCAGTCCAGATAACATGATAATAACAATTTGACTTATAATTATTATAACTTATACAGGCTGGCAGGTTAGACAGTGGAAATATTTTAACGGGTCATTGTACTCATCATTATGAACAACTTTTACTATGGGACCAACCCTGAAATCGAGAAACAAACATCAGCTGTTCTATACATTTATGTTCACATAACTCGACAAAATGTATGGAACAGCTGATTTTTTTTTCGCGATTTCAGGGTTGGTCCCATAGTACCTAAAAGTTGTTCATAATGATGAGTACAATGACCCCTTTAAAATATTTCCACTGTCTAACCTGCCACCCTGTATAATATAATAATTAAGTAGGTACATGACGGCGTCAGCGATGGCTGAGCGGTAGCGTTGTCTTCATCTTGATTCAGTGGTACAGGGTTCATGACGTGGATGGCAAGAAAACATAAATGGCCATATCTTCTGATTGCGTTGACTTAGAAGCTTGAATTTTTTACACCTCGAAGGTTACTGTACACTTTATTATTTGACATTAATTTCAACTTGATACCTCAACCCGTTCCTAAGAAAAAGGGTTTAGACAGATAGACAACAAAGTGATCATATAAGGGTTCCGTTTTTTTCCTTTTTAGGTACGGAACCCAAAAAATTAGGGATATAACGCTCAATTATACTAATAAGTAGGTACACTCTGCAATACTTTGATAGTTTATACCATTTATCAGTACGGTACAAACTATAAATAGGCGCCATAAGTGGTCAGATCTTGACATTTAGCAATGTCATTGGTTGCATTCAATTGAAGAGGGTTTACGTCAAATGCTGACAGGCCATTAGACACATTCGATTCAAATCGCGAATATGAGTTTATTTTTGCAGTTGTGCAGCAAGTTGGCAAACTCAAAACTGAAAGTATCGAATATTACAAAAATTTATTGACATTTGTTAAAATTTTAATCGAAACTGTTTATTAGGTGCTACAAGCTTGTTTTTTATCAGAGTTATTGATAATGATAACTCGGTTGGAAAGTTAGAGGGGCCTATTGTTATCGACTTTTGGACCTCCTAGTTCGCTAAATATACATCTAAATAAAAAAAATCACTTAGGAATCTTTATGTTATTTAAAAAGACCTATCCAACGATAGCACAGAAAGGAGCGCGCGAAAATTTGTTTTTTCATTCGTATCTCAAATGCGCCCCGTCTAATAATTTACCGGCTCGGGTCATATGATTTTTGAGAATCACTTATATATTTAATAACTTAATAGAAGCTTAACATGGCTTTGACATGTTTCAAATTCACAAAAATATACATTTATAATTAATTTATTTTTCGTAATTTTACTACAGGTTTTTATGGCGGTTCACAGAAAACCTGCAAAGTTTCATACAAATTAGTTATGAACTAGAAATTTTACGAGGGTGTGACAGACGGACTTGACGAAACTATAAGGGTTCCTAGTTTTACTACGGAACCCTTAAAACTGAAACCTTAACCGACTCATTGCTGACTACGTTTTTTGAAGAATTGTATTTTTTATTGTTAACGTTCAAACAGTGCTAGTGGACTCTAGCCTTTGTTAGTCTCTTTCTTGGCTTTTGTTAGCCATAAGTAGCCTTTATTAAAATAATATTTCGAATTTAGATGTGTACGCGTTTTTTTTTTTTGAAACAAACTTACATCCATTTTTTTTGTCCGTTCACAAACGAACAAAAAAAATGGCTGTAGGTACGTACGAGTAGAATATATTTTCGGGTTATTCCCAACGGACCACGTGGTCACGTGGTTTTTGAGACCCCTAAAAATAATAAAAAAAACAAGACGTATTGCAGTTGGGACCCACTCTTATAATAATATATTTAACTTTACGCCGAACGAGTGGGTTTTTTTTAAATATTTTTTTGTGTTTTTTATTATTTTTAGAGGTCTCAAAACCCGACCACGTGGTCTGTTGGGAATAACCCAATATTTCATCATCACAATGATGAAATATTCTACTCGTACGTACCTACACATAACTTTTTTAACCATTCTGTATGTAGGTAACATACAATATTATAATTACTTAGGTAATCCATAAAAAGCATTACGTGCAAAACCTAACTTTTGGACTCTCTCAAGGTTGAAATCAATTGAATTCCTTAATAGTTTTTATTCAAAGTTTTTGTATATTTCTATTGAAAAAGCAACCAGTTGTTTTTTACTGATAAACTAGCACTGTCCCTGGAGTGTATTTGGCAATGTTTTATCTATTTTCCAGTGGCGAAGAGTCCCTACAATACGATTCCTTCCGGCTTCCCTTTAAAAAACAGCACCAAGCAGTACTGTTTACAGTTTGTCAAATAGTATGTCAAGTAGTAGTCACACACAACACAGCACAGGTATAAAATGCACCAAAACATTTAAAAAACGCCTACCTTTATTTTTCTTTTAATTCCGACAGACATATTGCGAATTATAATACGGCGGCGCTAAGTCGGAATCTTGAACTAAAAAGTCTTAATGTCATGACGTTACATCAAGTCACGTAGCACCGCTACGTAAAGGGCCTCGGGAAGCCGGTATTTCAGGGATTATGACAAAGATAGAAATTGGTAAATGCGTAGGCGAGAACGAGATAGAGAGAACAAGTTAGTGTCCATCTAGCTACGGTGCTACGTTGTAGCTAGCTACGGCGCGGAAAGTATTTTTCGTTCCGATTTTGTAGCTAGATGGCGTTGTTACTTTCTAAATCGCGATATGATGATGATGATGATGATGATGATGATGATGATGATGATGATGATGATATGAAAAAAAACCGGCCAAGTGCGAGTCGGACTCGCGCACGAAGGGTTCCGTACCATTATCTATAAAAACGGCAAAAAAGTCATGCCTGTTGTATGGGAGCCCCCCTTAAATATTACTTTTATTTTAATTGAATTATTTATTTTTAAAGTGAATATATAATTAAAAATTCTGTGAATCTTTCAAGAGTCTACCTGTTGCCATTATCAATAACGAGCAAAAACGAGCAAAAACATCACGTTTGTTGTATGGGAGCCCCCCTTAAATATTTATTTTATTTTGTTTTTAGTATTTGTTGTTATAGCGGCAACAGAAATACATTATCTGTGATTTGAGTGTCTTCAAGTCGCGAGTGAATCAGTTTTTTCTAGACAAGCGTGCTCCATCGTAGACCTCATCAACATCGCTTAACATCAGGCCTATTGTTAAATTTAAAAAGAAACCAACGAGACGATAAAAAAGATGATTGCTAAATTAAAAAGGCTTTTTTATCATGTATATTCGTTAAAAAAATCGTTTGTCGAAAAAAAAAACCTTTTTTACAGTTTATGAAAAACATTTTGAGATTAGGATTACCAGTCCGTTTACTAAACAAGGTTATTCGCTTATTGGAGTAAATTAGTATCCGGGAACATTATTGGAAAATACAGTCCAGCCGCTGAGAGAATGCGTTCCTGACACTTCATTAATTAAGCTATTTTAGTTTATTGTAGATTGATGTTATACCTAATAAGAATTTTAGTTAAATTATTATTATCAATAGTGCACATAAACGATGAAAATATATCGTAAAATATTTTCCACTTCAAAGTCTCGTCGCCTGCCATACATTTACGAGCTGTCAGGACCGGCCGGACTGTAAAATCATTATCAGTTTGGGCCTACGTCTCCTACGATTGCTACGAGGATTCGTAGCTCGTAGCCCCTGGGAAACATCAATCAGACATTTTCGGTTCGCGCTCAAAAGTGAAGATGCTGATGCCATGGGCGTAGCCAGCCATGGGCTCAGGGTGGGGCACCAATGTAAAATATGTAACTAGCAAACTATACCCTTTCTTACGGATATTAAGTATTGTAGTTAGTACCTAGATATTTTTTTTTTAGGTTTGGTTAGGTACCTTACAGGTCAGAGCCAGGGTGGGGCGCCTGCCCCACCGTGGCTACGCCCATGGCTAATGCACGTAATTGGCTGTTCCATTTATTTCTCGCGAGGTGTTTAACACTCGATTAACGCGATTTGCAACTCACACTCAACACCCAGCTTGGCATGTGAACAGGCAGTTAACTGGCACGTTAACTGCCTGTTCACATGCCAAGCTGTGTGTGTGTGTGTGTCTGTCGAGCCTCGTCCGGATCGGCTTTACAGATCCGTACCCCTATCATGAGTTTTTTTGACGTGTAGTATCGTTAACGTAAGCATATTTTGAATTAAAAATACACGTTTGTTACACAATATTGATATAAATTAAATACTTAATTAATTTCTCTGTATTTTTTAAAATGTGCAAATTGTATAAAATTTTATGAAAAAGTTCTAGGACTGCTGTATTTTAAATTCAAAATATGCTTACGTTAACGATACTACACGTTAAAAAAACTCATGATAGGGGTACAGTGTGCAATGCGGGAATCAAACCCGCGACATGTCGCGCAGCAGCCAATCTCTCAGCCACTGCGACAACCGTGCGGTCAAAATTTATTCAGTGGTTAAATTAAGTTGCGTAAATCTGTGTGTGTGCCTGTCTGTGGCAAACTGATTGACCGCAGACTGATAGATCGGTTTGATTTTTTGTATAACGTAGGTATAACATTTATTTGGATCATTATTTCATACAAAAGTAGGTGCGTGCATTAGCCTAATATTTATAAAACAAAAAATCTTACGTGTAGGTACTTACCTAAATAAAACTATGACGTAGAAAGTAGGCTGGGCAACAATTAATTACCAACAGCAATTATTTTTATTTGGACCATTATTTAATACAAAATTAGATGCGTGCCTTATTTTATTAAAGAGCTGATTAACTTGAGCATTCACTGGTAATGAGCATTCTAGCGAATTTGATCAAACTGAGGCGTTCTGACGAGCATTCTAGCGAACAATAATTTTGCAGAGCCGACCGTTAAGTCTGACAAATTTACGAAGAACAGATTTTTTTGACGAGTGTTTAGCACTCGTCAAAAAAATCTGTAATTGAGCGTAATTTGTAATTGAGCGTTCGCTAGAATTATCGATGAAATGTTCATACCGACGTTAGGCTCTATTCGTTGTTCAGTTCGACAAATTTTAAAAACGGCGAATGCTCAATGTTCTGTTACATTACAATTGATGGTCAGGTTTATCAGCACCTTTATAAACAGTAAGCAATGCTTATGTAAAACAAAAAAAACTTACGTGTAAGACCTAATAAAATTTAAAGCGAAGGGTATAAGGCCCTCTTCATACAAACTTCGGGCAAATTTTCCTGCATGGGCTTTTGTACAAAAGTGTTTATTTTTAACTACCTACTTCAAAAAATACATACTAGACTGTTAAAATCGTAACCCTTCCTTTTGGCTTTGCCGTAGTCGGGTAAAAAAGGAGATTCTGTATTCGACCCGTTTGTGTGTAAGTCGATTGTCTTAAAAACTACTGAAACAATTTTAACATTTTAACATAAATTTAACACTAACGTAATCTACATACTTTCTGGGAGGTTTTAGTATAAATAATACCTTAAGCAATCATTCCAATGTACGAAAATATATCTACTATGTAAGTATAAATGCACACACTACGCAGTGCTGACCGAATTCGTGAAAGTAATCTAACTCGGGTTATATAATAGTAGATACAAAAAAAAAACACAAATAAGTTTTCCACAAAAAATAATAAACTTATATTATTATTATTAAATATTAAATTCTTAGAACCGTAAATAATAATTTTAATTAAAATCGGAAGTCGGTGGCAATAAAAAACAAACAAAAACCAGAGCCACCGACATCCGAAATTAAAATTATTATTTATACACTTACCTAGGTAGGTACTTTCTACTTAGTATTTTTTTGAAATAAGTAAGTTGTTTTATTTTTTGGTAAAAAAAAAGTTTTTTGTACAGGTAGGTAGGTAGCAGCGGCGTGCATTCTATATAGGCAACTAGGCAGTGCCTACCTCATAAGATTCAATTAAACTATTACTAGATACCTATATGTATAAATAAAGTCCATCATATTAAAATATTATAATTAAATACTTATTTTATTTTACGTATAATGAAACGTAACATTCAATAAGAAACCAACTATGACGCGCCAGAAAGCACTCGCATTGACTGCCTTTCAAATTCACGCACACTCAAGCGATCTCTGCATATTCATATACACACGCATACTTCTTTAGGATAATACGACAAAAGCATAAATCACGGCTTTGCCATGCCTAACGCAATGACTTTTGACATTCGCAATTTATTCGACCTTCGTAGGCATGCTTACGAAGGTCGATAAATTCCTTCCCTCACGCCATCTATCGTGAAGTTAAGAAAACTCATCGATCGTTCGTTCCGCAGAGATTCGCAAACTATAATTCAACCAAATTTAAAAACAATAGTTCACAGACGTTATACTGCTCAAATATAACTTTGCAATTTATTTGTATTATAGGTTGTTCATAAAATGTTTGCAGTCGACTCTAAATCAAAACACGTGTGCGTCGAATTGCATAAAATACATAATGTAATTCATAAATCTTTCTATTGTTATTTTGTTTTGTGATGTGATTATGTGATAACTATAAAAGGAATTGCTGCGTAGGTATGTGTGAATATAGATAAATTACAGTGCTTAGTTTGTGGTAAAGATGAAATATATTTATTTTGATAAATTACGTGCAAAATCAGGATTCGTTTGTTGACCAAAACAAAATAGTAAGTACCCTATCTATCCTTTGTCTTGTCATCAGTTGTGTATCCGTGTATCAATATCTATCATTCAATAGTGAGATGTGGTTGTAAAATATCCAACCTACAAAAAGAGATGAACCGAGTAAAAAACACATTTTTACATAATTATACTAATATACTTACGTCTAGTAACCAAATACAGATTTTTAGGCTTCCATAGTAATACTAGTAGGTACCTAACTGTCCCACGTCCCACCCTCGTAAAAATTACAGTTCTTAACCGGTTGGTATGAAACTTCGCAGGTAGATAGGTATATCTTCTGTTCTATAAAATAACTGAGGGATCAAAATAAATATTTTCACGCTCCCCTTTATCTGGAGGTATCGTATGTAAGTGTAAAGTGAAATGAGCTCCAAAAATCATTAGGTAGGTAGGTACGTTAACTATGTATTGGCCCTTTACCTTATCAACCACGTTATCAAAAAATCTGAAGAAATCAATCTCGTAGCACATAATAAACAATTTCGATTAAAATTAGTTTTAACAAAATACGTCAATTCGTTTTTGAAATTTTCGCTATTTTGCTAACCGCAAACATAACTTTGTATTTCATAATAATATTATGAAATACAAACTTATTTTTGCGGTCGGCTGAAATGACATGCCTAGTTTTTTTTTTTTTTCTCCATCTGCCTAGAGCCTACCAAGTTCGAAATCCAATGCACGCCGCTGGTAGGTAGAGGTACTTATTTTCACAAAAGTAGTGTAGTAGGGTAGTGAGTGCCCCAAGTAAAATTTTTATTATAATTGTAGTTTTTAAACTTTCGCGAATTGTACACATGTTTTTTAATTATATCGGGACTTTTCGCGCATAAACATAATCAAAATATCAGTATTTTGACTAACCTCGACGTTTCGATCAAGTTGCATTGACCGTGGTCACGTCGAGGTTAGTCAAAATACTGATATTTTGATTATGTTTATGCGCGAAAAGTCCCGATATAATTAAAAAAACATTTATTATAATATTTAAAACACAGAAGAAAAAATCACCGTAATTACCTACATTTGGTAAAAATAGGTCGAAAAAAATAATACCTCCGGTGCAAAAACAGAAAGAAAAGCTTGCACTACGTTTGTAATTTTGTATGAAGAGGACACGCCTTACCGTTCGCCATAAATAAATTGAAATAATCTCACGAGCTGTTATCAACATACCTACTGTGATTCGTAAATATGACAATATTATATATAATTAATTAATTGCAACGTCTACGAGGAAGCCGATAATAAAGAGAGGTGGGCTAGTACGGTGAAAAATGACCGCACCACTATATTGACACGGCTCAAACGCACAAATACGCAATTATAGTTGCGAGAATAATGAGTAAGTAAACTAATTTGCGAGCTGCTGCTTACAAGCGACACAAGATCCACTCACAACACTCACAATGTGGACATTCATTTTATTAGAATTTTTTGAACAATAAATCAAGACAAGTAAAATAAACCTTAATGCCACCCATTAAGGTTCATGTCTATTAGCAAAATACGTGAAAAAGTAGACGGGACTTTTTATTTATTTTCTGACATTATTTGTAGCATTTTCGTAATTATTTTTTCTAGCGTTTTGAGATGACTATATTACCTAGGCAATTTTTAAAGAAACAAGATTATGTCAATAAATCAAGAAAAATTATCCGAAACTCAAGCTCGATCGTTACAATATCAAAAACCAAGATTTTTACTTTTTTTTTCTCTATGAATTGGAAATAAAGGAGTAATCTATCCGTGGCAATAGTTAGTTACGTTTAATTTAGTTTCATTCGGTTGGAAATTCTACCGAAAAACAGCCTATTTTTGTCAGATTTGTAAACGCGTCCTATGACTAAAGTAAATATTATTCAACAAAATCAAGGTGACTTTAATAGCCGTCCCTCCCACCCCTCCCGCTGCACAAGCTTCAGCTGTATTCCCCCCACTGGCTGCGTGACGACAGCTCTTGGCTCGAACACCAGGTTCCTCTTCATGCCTGGAGCGAGTTCCACGCGATACTTCTTCAGCAACGTTATCAGACCCGCCGCCATTTGCATTCTCGCGAATCTCATGCCTGAAATTAAATCGATTGTTTATTAGATAGATAGTCTATAATCAAAATATTTATGACTATAATTATGTATACCTAGTACCTACTTATATTATAAATCTGAAGAGTTTCTTGTTTGAGCGTTTTATTAAAAGTACTTATAAGGACATTCAATAAAAAATAAACTGCTGAATGTGGAGCTTTCGACGAAATAATTCCGATATATAATTTTTTTACTCAAAAAGTTCCAAAGTCCCGCTTAGCCCAAAAAAAATCTGGCACCCTTGGCTACGACCCTTAGGAGCTGAGCAACGGGAGTGAAACCACGAGGAACAGCTAGAAATCGTATAATTTTTTTTATCATTGAGTTATATTCCTGAAAAATGTTTCGTATTTTTTTTTTGAAGATATAGTTTAATCCTCTACCGTCATTGTTTACCATGACGCTGATATAACAGTTGAAAGTACTTGATTAGGTGGAGATTAGATGGAGAAAAAATCGGGGAGAAATCGTTTGTACTCGCGGCATTGTCTACTTGATTAGAATTGGTAAGCACACAAGACAATGTCTTGTGTGCTTACCAATTCTAATCAAGTAGACAATGCCGCGAGTACAAACGATTTCTCCTCGATTTTTTCTCCATTTAATTCTCTGATACTTCTTTTGTGTTAGCAGAAGGTACAAAATTAACTGATGTCCTGGTATCAAAATTAACCATCAAGTACCTATGGTAGTGGTGCCTAAAATGCTGAAGTAGAATACTTAGCGTCATTCGTATAGGCTCTAGTCATGTATCCACTTCAAAGACTAAAATGGTAGCTACGAGTATGATAAGCTTGATAATATTGTCGTATGTTATAAAAAAATCACAAACACTTACCAATACAAATTCTAGGTCCTTCACCAAAAGGCATGTATGTGTACGGCCTTATATTCTGTTTCTGATCAGGCAGGAACCGCTCCGGGCGGTACTGCTCCGGTTCCGGGAAGAACTCAGGGTTATAGTGCAAGTGGTACACCGGCAGGTGGACACGGAGACCTTTCTCTAGCGTCAGACCAGACGGGAACGTGTAGTCTTCTATCACCTCACGAGTTAAAACACCTAGGACTGGGTACAAACGAAGAGCTTCATCAATACACGCTTCAAGATATGGAGTCTCTGCAACACACTCATACTTCAGTGTGTTGTTGTAACGACGCAGATATTCGTCCACCTCTTCTAAGGCTCGTTCTTGAGCTTCAGGGTTCTTCGCAAACTCAAACAAAGTGTAACTCAACGTGGTTGCTGAAGTCTCGTATCCCGCTGCAAAGAACAAGAAACACTGCGCCACTAACAAATCATCGTCTACTTCTAAATTCACTTTTTTCCCTGAATCAGACTTCATGTTCGTCATACTGTCCCCTGTCATCGATTTGTTGTTCTTCAATTTTAACACGAGATCAACGAAGTCATTTCTATTCGTTGGTTTATATTTGCGCCCTTTAAAGATTCCAGTTATTAAGTGGTTGAAGAAATTGTCAACTTCTGTCGGCATTGATTTAAATCCCAGCCCGTAGAAGATGGCCGGCCAGATAGATCGTGCAACATTCTTGAATGCTCGAAAGCTGTGCGTATCAAAGATGACGTCACCGATTTTTCTGAATGGATTATTTTCTGCCTTCTCCATGGTGTTTGTGTCAACGCCAAATGCGCAGGACCCGATGCAATCCATAGTGTATCTCGCCACAAAAGACCTCACTTCGAACTCTTTGCATTTTTGAGTTTCCTGGTCCAACATATTCTCAAAGACGTGGGAACACTTCTCGATCAAATGGAACATGTTCTTCATCTTCGCGGAGGAGAACAGTGGAGTCAGGTTCTGTCGTAGCACCTTCCACCTGTCGCCGTAAGTGAAGAACAGGTTTTGCGTGGACACTTCCTTGTGTGAGTAGTTAGAGGCTTCACGGCCGCTGAAGAAATAGAAATCCTTTGTCATGACGAGCTTGATGAGGTCAGGATCTTGGACGATCAGGGTTGGTTCTGTGCCGTAGAAAGCGCCAACGTACGGCGCGTTCGGGAACTTCTGACATAGTCTCTGCGCGAGTTGTCCGAAATATGTCTTTTGTAAGATGTATTCAGAGAAATTCCCTAGAACAGCGACCGGTTTCGAATGTGGCACTTTCTTAATCTCCCAATATTGGAATTTTCGCTTCGACGTGAGGTAGACCGCGTAGAAGACTACAGGTATCGCGAGCACCAAAAGTAACGCTATCATGTTTAAAGTTTCGTGAAATCTAAACATGTTGCAAGTGTGTTTGGGTATTTATAGTTTTATAGAGATAATGGATTCAGAATACTGACAATGAATTCATAAGTGTTTAGGAATTTCCCCATAACGAGTGTCGCACATGTTGATAGGTGTCAATTATATTTGATAACAACTAATTAATGCTACTCCAATCAATCCTACAGAGGAAAAATTTTTATATGAATTACACGTGATTTCAAAGAAAAAAAATTAAAGTTTACTTAACACTGTAAGATCAGCATTTGCTTACATCAAGGCGGGTGATGAGTAGTCGACCTACACACACAGTTTTGTTTATTTCTAAATCAATTCAGATAACTAATAGCTTGTAAATGATCAAATAAGGATAGGTACATTTAACGTTGAGTCTCCAAATAATTCTATAATTAGTTTCTTGGAAACGGCTCTCATGATTTGGTTGAAAATTTTTATTTTCGTAATGTTTTACTTTTCAAGTTTATCTAAATAGATGCCATTCCTGAGAAAATTCGATTTCACACAAAAAAAATAGGTATTTTCTTCTACTTGAAAGTCACCGAGCAAATCTCAGTCACCCATGTACGGTACCTATTATAATATTATATCAGAATAAGAATAACCCTAACCTTAACCATAAATAACCCCTTACTTATAGACGATGATTAAATTAAACAGCTCTTATGTCAATTGTCATCTCTATTCATTGTCATATAAATGACTAGGATGGTTGTATATTTAATCAGTAGTTAAAGTTAAGAGGCGTCTTTAAGGGACGGGGATGCTTAACCTATGAGATACAGTAATTATTTTACTTTCCAGATTAAGAAGTAAAGAATTTCTCGAATAGAAGTCGTTGAAACGTGTCTTGACGCAAATGTTTCATCATAAAGCAGAAAAAAATTACTAATAATTTTCAGGAATGTCTCTAAAAGTACAGCAAGTGTGTTAACAGAGCACACGTGTGTTATGATGCTGCAGTTTTCTTGTGATTGTCAACAATTTAACTAATTATCGGCTGCTTGTCTATGGAAACAATGCATGTGTCGCTGTTAAGGCTCCTATTTAGTAAACACTTTTGGCTGACGAAGTAGGTATAATTAAATTAGAATTAATGTAGATGGAATGTTTTGTTGAATTATATTTTATTATAGGGAGCGCCTCAGCAGCCAGCGGCGGCTCCCAAAAATAACGCCGTTGGAAACCGGCGTAGCCTTGGAGTAACAGTGATACCAGACGAAAATAATTGCAAACTACCGTAGCAGCAGATTAATGTTGCCGTGTTTTAAGTTGAATTATCTACCTTAGACTGACTTTTAATTACAGTGTCAATGTCAAACAAAATATAACTTTTTTGGACTTACAAGGGGGAGGGAGGTGGTCGACGACAGAAATAGAAGCCCCGCGTAGCGTATTTCTGTCTGCAAGGTTAAAAGTAACCTAACACTAAGGGGTTGACGGGGGCTTCGTTTGCTCGCTTTGCTCGCTCACTGAAGCCCCCGTCAACCCCTTCGAACCTAAATTGTCCGTGTCGGGGTGTCCAAGTTCCCGAGCTCGCTTCGCTCGCTCTTAGATTAGTTAGGTATGTTACTCAAATGAAACATTAAATGTTTTTTTAATTATGCCAAATTGCCAACCCCATTTCCCGCTTTTTTTTCTAAAGTCAGCGCCGGCTGCCAACTTAGCAACCGGCGGCGGCTGCAAATTCAGGTCACGGCGGCGGTCGCGGAGTCACTTCCTTTATTATAATGTAGAAAAAAAACCTTAGGAAATTTTAAGCGACTCATCCATGTTTTATTTAATATTCTATTCGATATTCCTAAACTGGACTTTTATGGGATTTTTAAAGCAGATCTGCTTTTGACGGCAAAGTAAATACTGAGCTATCTAGCTCAGTGTTTACTTTTAGTATTTACTTTTTTCATAATTATATGTGACAAGGGATCTCCCTTGTCACATATAATTATGTTGGTGTATATTGTGTAATGTGTTGGGTTGCCAGTTGACTCGGAAATTCGGGACTTTCCCGAATTTCCGAGTCATCTGGCAACCCTACCTACAATGCATCAGTGCAAAATTAAATACAATTATTAAAATAATAAGTAAGTATATCTACAAAGATAAATTTAATAAAATAAGCATGACTTAGCAGGTTTTAAAAATCATAAATTATACAATAGATACAATTAATACCTACTTAGAGATAAGTTGTACCTTTAATCTATAATAATCTATCTATACCTATATATATATTATATATCTATCTATCTATACCTATAGTTACTATTAGAAAACTGTAAAAAAAAGCGGTGTCTGTACATTGAAGATGTTCCAGAAAAAAACAGCTGGGTTAGGGTTTTCTGGGACGGAACCACAAACTATGCCAAAAAAATATACAGGGTGGCAGGTTAGACAGTGGAAATATTTTAAGGGGTCATTGTACTCATCATTATGAATAACTTTTGCTTTGGGAGTAACCCTGTAATCGCGAAAAAAAAATCAGCTGTTCCATACATTTTGTTGAGTTATGTGAACATAAATGTATGGAACAGCTGATTTTTTTTTCCATTTTTTCGATTTTTTTTTTGGTTCCACAGTAAAAGTTGTTCATAATGATGAGTACAATGACCCCTTAAAATATTTCCACTATCTAACCTGCCACCCTGTATATGTTTCGTTTTTTTTTCCGTTTGTGCGCGTATCATGCAAAAAGTACACAACTTTGGTAGCTTGGGATCCAACTTGACATCTAAGCCACGTTTCATCTATTTCCGGTGGGATGAACCAGAGATACAGCTTGACCTCTTCGTAGTAGGTACTTTAAAGCTGCTTTCAGACTACGCTATACTATATAGCATTATAGCATATAGCTCATAGCACAACAATATCGCGCACCATACATTGTTATGGACATGTTCACACTGTGCTATAGGTACTATGTATAAGTATAATTATATTATTGACTTTGTATGGTGCGCGATATTGTTATGCTATGAGCTATGTGTCGTGATATGAGGGCCTCGTGGCTAAATGACAGCCGCGCTGATCGATCGATCTGAGGTTAAGCTGCGCTTGCCGCGGTCAGTCCTTGGATGGGTGACCGTTCTTTACACATCGAGACCCCTCCGTGCCTCGGGGAGCACGTTAAACAGTCGGTCCCGGTTGTCATAGGAATATCTTTGACAGTCGTTACGAGTAGTCAGGAGCCGAAAAGTCTGACAACTGGTCTAACATTCGAATACCGGTATTCCCCGATAATTGGGTTGTGGAGGTCGGATGGCGGTTGCTCCATGTAAAATATAAATATTCAGCCGCAATCAGTTAGACTGGAAGCCGACCCCAATCATGTTTGGGAAAAGGCTAGGTGGATGATTGCGGTGCTATGAGCTATAATATGCTATATATTGTAGCGTAGTCTGAAAGCAGCTTTAAATAAATAATTAATTTATACCATTCCCCCTCTAAAAAGCTTATTTTATTCACTGAAAACAGTGAATAAAAAGCACTTTTACTCACTGTTTTGATGTTTGAAAATGGAACACACCAATGTATTCGACCACAGATTTAAAGAACCTATGCTAGATGCGGCACGTTATTAGATTGTATGAAAACCGAACGTGTCATCTTTTTTATACCTACGATAACTTCACCCCAGCCATTTAGTGATGTGCTCAGAGTAAACAGAATTGTTTCAATCACTAAGCGTCACTGAGCTAACAGACTTTTTAGTACGAACAGTCGAACATGCAGGGCACGCTTGGTCGTGGCTTGCCGTATCTAGTGTAAGTGTAATCTGTGTATTCGACCTATATTGATGTGTTCTAAATTCAATTTGATTGGTCGACATTTTCGACAAGGAGTTTAGCATTAGAATAAAAACTGTTTTGTGTTCTTTGCTGTCCTTAGTAAATTGGCGCTATTTTGAATACTGTAAGTTGTACGAACACAAAGTTTAGTACTATTCAGTAATCTGTGGTTTAGTGTTACTTTAATCTTTAATTTTGTGTTTGTTTAGTGTTGTTCTAATCGATTAAAAATGCATTCTAGTGATGAAGATGTGTTAACACCTGAGTTTGTGAAAGAGAGGGCGGCCGATATAGTGGAAAGGTGGAAAGCTTGCTACCCAAAAAATCACGGCTGGTTTACATCAAAGCCAATTTAACTTTACTTTTTCTTCATTATATGTATATTTTCACTTAAATCTTTCTTTTTCTCGTAGTCATGGTATAAAGTATAGTATGCAACTCTTGAATAAAACGGATTTATATCGAGGGCCATGAATCGCTCGCGTCGCTCAGGATTCTAACACTTGAATCACTCGCTACGCTCGTGATTCAATCATCATGAATCACTCCCTACGGTCGTGATTCAATCGTTAGAATCCTTCACTAGCTCGTGATTCATCTATGGCCCTCGCTTTAAATCCGTCCTTTATTCACTAA
This sequence comes from Thalpophila matura, assembly GCA_948465475.1. Classification (NCBI taxonomy): domain Eukaryota; kingdom Metazoa; phylum Arthropoda; class Insecta; order Lepidoptera; family Noctuidae; genus Thalpophila; species Thalpophila matura. The sequence continues at coordinate 13,064,127 of OX419196.1, forward strand.
TTGCATAATATACTATTATTGGAGTCCATGCGAACAGAAGTCGCGGGAAAAGTCTTGTTTTGAATAATAATGTAATTGAATGATATCTTTTAGTTATCATTTCAAAGTCAAAGTGAAAGTCAAAATATTTATTCACTGTTTAGATTATTTACACTTCTACAGGTAGGTACTTTTGAATTATCAAGAAGTAGTTGTCAGTCTGTTTGTGCGTTAATTGAAGCTAGTTGCCCGTTCTAAAATGTAAATTCCTATGGAGAAGAACGGACAAGGAAGAGTTTCTTGTCCATTCTTCTCCATAGGAATTTGGTAGAAATGGTTATTCTTTTTCAAAAAAATCCAAGCACAATTTCTTTGATTACATTAAATATGCATGTATTATGTATAATAGTAAGTATCTTTATTAGTTTCAAGTAAGTCTAGCCGTAGTAGAGTAGGTACATAAAAGAATAAGGGCCAAGTTCATCGACAAGATAACAGTTCGTTAAATTGAAAAGGGCTGTTTATCGCATCTTTTTCTACACAAAAAATCATGTTAAACGGCCGTTTTCAATTTATCGGACTGTTATCTTGTCGGTGAACTTAGGCCTAACTCTAATATACAACCAGTAATTATATAAAATAATAGCTTTATAGGTACCTACTTAATAATATTTAGACATAATTAAGGTTTTGTTTTAAAACTTTTATGAGAAAAAAATCTTAATTTATCTCTGAAACTAAAAATGCTTATCAATTAGTGCGGAGTAATAAACGTATTATGAATAGAATGTAATAAGTCTTTGTCATGCTATAATTATCAAATAGACATTAATTTTGATTTATTAGAATAACCTTAATAATCAATGTCAAAATAGCTAAAACCAATTACCTATCTATACTAATATTTTAAAGCTGAAGAGTTTGTTTGTTTGCTTGTTTGAACGCGCTAATCTCTGGAACTTCCAGTCGGATTCGAAAAAATATTTTTGTATATGATAGCCAGATTCATGAGAAATATTTTAAGCTATTTAACATCACACTACGACCCTTAGGAGCCGAGCAACGGGGAACAGCTAGTACAGAATAACAGGAGGTACCTGTACCACCCCGATAGCATATCCCCAGGGGTTAAAGTGACTACAGTTTATTTCAATTTCAAAAGTAGGTGATTCAACCTTCGGCCCTTTCCTTAAGGGAGATACCGTAAGCCACAATGAGTGATTGACTCATTGATCTTCATTCCTACCCGTAATTATAAGTGATAGGGGTTGATTTCACCCTTACATTTTGGCTTGGACTTGGACCACGTGGGTTGAGTAATGCAAACTGCAGCTTAATTGCGTAACTCAATTTCCATCACCATGGCCTTCATTTTGACAGTTCAACAACATTCATTGCAGCGTTGAGCTAGTTACGGGAGCACGAATTATGAAACATACAGCGTAATGAACGTCAAAATCAATGCCATGGTGATAGCAATTGAGTTACGCAATTAGGGTGCTGGTGGACCTAGAGATTTGAAAGAAGGAAATATTCCTTTAGTACCCTAGAGGTGCACTAAGCGAGGATTTTTTGAAATTCCATCGTTTAAAGGGTGGTAAAGTAAAGTGGAGATAAGTTAAAGTTATGTATTATAATTTTAGAAAGTAATAAAAAACGCACCATTAGGGTTCCTTTTTTACCATTTTGGTACGGAACCTTAAAAATTAACATACCATCTGCTGACGGTACTTTAAAGATAAACTGTCTTTTAATTGAGTTTATCAAGATAAATGTAAATTGGGGTCTTCCGGGACGGGGGCCTCGGGGATTGGGGTACCTACTCTGGAAATAACCCAGAGTTTGTATGAAGATATAACGACATTTTTGGAACGAAGTTCTTTAACGCAGCTTACGCTAGGAGTAAACTGAGAGAAAAACGCGATGACTTTTATACCTATTCAACAAAATAGCACGCGCGGCGTCGGTCTATATCGATTGCCTCAAAAACTACTGAACAGATTTTCATACGGTTTTCACCAATGGAAGGACACATTTCCGAGGAAGGTTTTTGTGTATATTATAAAATAAAACTTTTTGATTTGATTCCTTACATTATTTCATTGAAAAAATTATAGAAAATAAAAATACTGATTACACATGAGAGAGAGAGAGAGAGAGAGTGTGAGAGAAATTGCATGTAGGGGCATAACGTTTTTTCCTTACGTGATGAAAATTTACAAATAAGGTGCGACCGACAAGATTACAGTCTGATAAATTGTAAACCGCGGTTTAACAAAAATCTTCTTTTCTATAGAAAGTCATGTTAAACAGCCGTTTTCAATACAGCGTGGCGCTACCATGGTGACATTGATTTAATATATGTATACGGTTTTACATTTTCATTTTATAAATAAATTTTAATTCCATAAAACGTTATTTTTATGGATATAAAAATATGGCAATTAATTTATTTCAAATTTTAGAAAATAGCATCTTGGAGCAACCTGTACTTAAAGAACTGTAGCCCAGCGGTCATTTGCCGGGGTCACGGATTCTAGCATCATATCAATGAAATAAAACGAATAAGCAATACTAATAAGATGAAACAAACGCAAAGAGTAGGCGTATTATTTAGTTTGTACGAAAAAAATATTTTTTCATTTACGATTTTTTTTACCTGTCTTATTGAATATGATTTATGGCCACGAACCCTATCTGTGTGTTCAATTAATGTCACCATTGTAGCGCCACGCTGTATAACGGTCTGTTATCTTGTCGATGACCTTGGCCCTTAATCTCCATATCGAATTACATTTGGAGTTGAAGAAAAAGCGTAAGGAACTTCGTTCCTGACCACACATTTTTTTTTTCTGGTTTACACGGCTCATTTAGTAGGTATGTACATTACAAATAGTTCTGTTTGACGCACGGACTTCACCGCAAGACCAGATTTGGTTTAGCCAGGTTTATAGGTTTTTCCACAATATTGACATAAATAATGTTACATTGTTCGAATGTTCCGGATGTCTGCACCGCAAACTAAGTAAACCTACTTTAGACGCCAGACCCGACATCAATGTATATAAACGTATCTATGCATATAAACGTCTTCATTGCACCTTGAAAGACACATTGATCCAAGGGATAAATCAGCAACTGTCAGCGCGGCTTAGGGCCGTAACATCAATCGTAGTTTAAGGCGCTACTAAGTGCCAACGGCCTTGAGTGATTTGGGTGGTATAGCTTGAGTGTTCTGCGCTGAGCCTATCAAGGAGCGCGCTGTGCCGAATTAGACGTATTATTACTTTTTAGTAACGAATATTTGTTTTTTTACAAAAACACTCGTACTAGAAGTTAGATATTTAAAATTATCTTTAAAATGGTTTCGCAAAAATATGCTCAATAGTTTTTGCTCGATCTTCACTTTTTTGAACACGTCAGACCTAACTTTACAAATTAATTACACTACATAGATAAACGTAAACTAAATTATACTCATATCAAATTATTAAAAAAACGCTTTAGTTTAGCACATTTTTTGAGGGTTCCGTACCCCAAAGGAAAAACGGAACCCTTATAGGATCACTTTGTTGTCCGCCGTCAGTCACCGGATCATAAATGGAGCCAGCTGCTCATAGATGGCGCCAATTGGGAGTATGCAGTAACGCCATCTATGATCTTATGTCGGAACCCTTAGGGCGCGAGGCATACTCGCACTTGTCCGGTTTTTTTTAATCATTAACACTACTCGTTTAGACGTGATCTTCAGTTTAACATCTTTAAAAGTCGTATATCTGCGCCTTAAATCACAGAAGAGAGTTTAATCTCCCGTCTTCGATCTGGGTTTTTGTATTAGAAAACAATCGAAGACGGGAGATTAAACTCTCTTCCGTGGTTAAGCTACGGTTGATCTTACGGTCCTTAGAGCCGTGCTACACGGGCGGTTCTCCCGCCGCGGTTATCCGTCTGCAAACCGTAACAGATACAATTATTTTACACACAACTCTTTACTATCTATCTACTATATATAAAATAAATTGCCGTAATTAAGTTACTGACCAGGTCTTACTGGTGTCTTTTTTTTACGGCCGACAAAAACATAAATTGTGCTGTCAAAATAACTATTTAGCGGATTTTTTTGCTGACAGAATAAAAAACCTATTTATAAAAATACCATTTACCGAATTACTCCCCTATAATAAGGCAACTATGTGTTTAAAGGATAATACATACCTACCTATATAATAACCATTTAAATTACTCAATTCGATATTTTTAGGTTTTGAACATTTTTTTGAGGTGACTGCAATTTTTTTCCGTCAAGCGAAAATAGTTGAATCGTGTTCTGGGCTCAATAAAAAAATGTAATTACAATTTTGACTATAATTATATTGAAGATCAATCTTCAATATAGTCAAGATTGTCAAGATTTTTTTAAAAGAGGTAAAAACCATATGATTTTGGCTAAAAACGTGCACAAAAAACTAATTTTGTCGGCCTCTTAACTGTCCGCGAAGCAGATACAATACTAAAACAATCACCGTGAGCGATACGAAGGTCACTGGACTGGAAAAGGGTTAATAACATTTGATAAAAGGTAACAGATAAAGTAGGTAACAAAATAAATTACTGCTTTAGATAATCATGTGTCATCCATATTATAATTATTAAGTATAATAAAATTGTTAGATAATCGTGAATGTGCACATTTACAGGGTTAACAAACTATTAATACTTTTATCGATTTACTAATTTTGACCGCACGGTTGTCGCAGTGGCTGAGAGATTGGCTGCTGCGCAACGTGTCGCGGGTTCGATTCCCGCATTGCACATAGGTCTGGCTGTTTGTGTATGTGAAATTTGTGTTTGTAAACGCACCCACGACACAGGAGAAATCCTAGTGTGGGGCAACGTTTTTCTAAAAAAAAAAAAAAAATACTCGTATTGACTATTGATCCATTCGTGATATGAGGGCTCGTTTTACAAAAGTACGATCAACGACATAATTATGTAATTGTCGATTTAGATGCTTTGTAAGAGTAAAGTAGGTAGTGACAAAAAATTATTCTATACACTGGTTTCCAGCAGATCATAGTCAAAATTTTTTATTATTTTAATGTCACATCTATTCTGTTCTATTTAATATTTTTATAATTTAAAAAACTGAAGTGTTGATCAACTTTTGTCTCTGACTGCACACGAAAATAATTTACTAAGCCCCCAGATCATAGAAACAAGGGAGCTGTGCCAAGGCGCTATTGAGTCTTTGATATGATCAATGTGATCGTGCGATCGATGATTTATAAACAGTGTTTTAGTATAGTGTGAGTTACGAGTGACGAATGACAGTGTTAGATTGAAGGTATGCGGCAATTTTGTGTGGGAGATCTCTATATTTCGATGGTCCCTACCTATGTACAATTCTCTAACTACAAATGAGAAATGTTACAGGAGGGAGAGCGCTTCAAAGATTCATACGCACGTACATAATGTTCTACCAGATTATGTCCAATTGGTCAACTTAGGATTATTTTTCGATAGTTTAGGTTGGCCTGAAGGCCACGAAAACAAAAAACACAAATAACGTATCTACCACTTGGGGGATGGTACGTAAGGACCGTCGATTTACAAACTACTATTTTATTTTATTTTTATTTATTTATTTATTCATTAAGGCAATTAGAACAGGTTATAATCACAGTATGTCACTAGGGTTGAATCACAGGTTTAGTTCCGATTGTAACCCTATTAAACTATTTGCTATGATAATACATTAAATTGGTCTTTTTGTTTGTCAAGTATGATCTAAGATTTAACCGTTGAGAGCTCCTCAAAAATAGACTTTTTTGTGTCTACACTGGTGCCGAATCTGTTGTTTACGAACTAAACTAATTTAGTCTTATTAAGTCTCTTTCTAATAAAAAACATGAGAGAGGGATAGCAGATATTTAATTCTGTCAAATTAGTCCACTTGAATAGTTTCAAGGATTTGTCACACTGGATGCGTTCTGCGGCCTGCGGTCAGGTCAAAGTGAACGCAGCCCGCATCATGTATGAACAAGGCTGTCGGTCGGGACATCGGTCTGCGGTCAGGGCAGAGCAATCGTACGCGTCCTTCCCTCCCCACCGCCCCGTCGGGCCAACATGCGTTCTTTGGTTGTGCTCGCACGGTCAGATCGCATTCTATACAAAATATATTGATACCGACAATGTGGTTCATACATGATGCGGGCTGCGTTCGCTTTAACCTGACCGCAGGCCGCAGAACGCCGGCGGTGGACGCCCCGGGCGTCGGGGGTCACTTGATGGCCCCCGGCCACCGCGGGCCTGTGGACGGTGAGTTGGGCATGCTCACCGTCCGTCCGTCTCATGACGACAGGCCGTGTTGACGGCGCGTTCGTGTTCCACGCGCGCCTCAAAGAGAGTCAGCAACAGCGTAGGGGCCCGCAAGGGCCGAAGCCTGCCAGGGCTGCGGGACTGTTCGAAAGAGACACCGCAGCCCTGGAACGTGAAGCAGTCATGCTAGTGAAGGAGGCGGCGGGACGGGAGAGGGAGAGATTCTCCCGTCCAAGCCGCCGCGGCAGACGCTCCGGGCGTCGGGAGCCGCGTGACGACTCCCGGCCACCGTAGGCGCGGGCCTGCGGACGGTGAGTAATGGGTAGCTCACCGTCCGATCAGGACCAGGCCCGTGCCGAACGGCGCGTACGTGTTCCACGCGCGCCTCAAAGAGATGTCAGCATCAGAGAGGGGGCCCTCTAGGGCCCAAGCCTGCCGGGAAAGCGGGATTGTCCGGAAGGGATACCGCTGACCCGGACAAAAGGGCTAACGAAGGAACATGGGTGGGTTTTAGTCAGTAAGAGTCTGACACTCCCTTCCGCTCCGCCCAGAGCGGGAGGGGTCATTAGATGATTTCCCATCCTCAAAAAAAAAAAAAAAAAAAAGCCCTGGAACGTAACGGGCAACGAAGGAACATGGATGGGTTTTAGTCAGTACAAGTCTGACACTCCCTTCCGCTCCGCCCAGAGCGGAGGGGGTCATTTGATGATTTCCCATCCAAAAAAAAAAAAAAAAAAAAAAGGCCGCAGAACGCATCCAGTGTGACAAATCCTTTAATGTCAATTTAGTCGTCGCAAAAGGTCATGACTATTTTCCCGTAAATGACAAGGGCGTAGACTAATTTGACAGTTCTAAATATTTGCTATCCTTTTTCAATGATATTTAATTTTGTAAGAAAGAGATATAGTGTGATTAAAATTAGTTTAGTGCGATGTTCGACAGAATCAGCACCACTGTCTACCTTACGTTGCTTAGTATGTGTATTCACAATAATACTTGATTTTTGTTATCGTCCGAATTAGGTATGCTAAGGCTGTCGCGACGTATGTTAATTAATAGTCTAATAATAGCATGTATTACATCATATTCAAGCCTGATATCATCAAGGTCGAAAGGGCAAACTAACAACGTATGTATACTACACCAATTCAATTAAATATGAGGCAAAATTTCAACTCCGATAATTCGGAACTTCCGACTGATATTACACCTCCGGTTCCGACTTCGGGTCCGATAATTTTAAATCGGAGGTTTTAATCGGCTATTTTATTTTATTAGGTCTCTCTCTTCTGCTACCACTTCTGACTCCCACTCAGACTCCGATTCCGGTTACAACTCCGACAAATTAAATTAAAAACTCTTCTGATAAAACCACCTTCGTTACATCCCTGCCGGCCTAGCATGACCACGACAGAAACGGGTTTTGTCTACAGAAAAATAGACAAAGTGACAGAATCGTAGAAAGATTTCTACCGTTTTATGCATACAATGAAAAGAAGAAATTTTCCTATTCTTCAGTAGACAAAAGTCTGATAAGCCAAGCACGGGTCGCCGCGTGCTCGGGCAGAAGAGACAACGAGTTGGATATAAAGAACTTTTTCTATTCTTTGGTAGAATAGAGATAGAATTGACTTATGGTATGACCGTCTCCAATAATCGATCAATTGGCATTAGGTACCACTACAATTTATACTATTGCACTATCGTTTTAATTTTGTTCCTATTTATTGTGCTATCATTTCAAAATAAAGTTTTATTATTTCATCTGTATAACATTTTATCTGCCAGATAAGTTAACTGCAACTTATTTGGAAGTGGCCAATAATGTCTTAAATGAGAGTAATGTAGGACAAAATCTGAACTGGTTTTTTAACGAAATTCAATATAATTATAATATAATTATTTACTGCCAGGGTTAGTTGATACAGGCATAATCAAAAACTCTGAATTTATTTAAAAAATACTTTGGGCCGAAAACTGTCTGAATAATATTCTTCAATTCAAGTTTTGCTCGTATCTTAATGTCAAGGATATTATTAGCTAGGTACGAGATAAATATTGAAATTGGTCAAGTGTAAGTCGTTTTTATATAATAAGTGTTCCATACATAATCAGCAGGGCTCCTAGGCAATGCGATTCTCGGGGCCCCTTCGAGTAGCTTATTAAATAGGTATCGCTCAGGTGTATCACATGAATGTTCAAACTTCGGAATATTTTATAACTTTAGACCAGGGATGTTGCGGATCCCGATTTTTTCACATCCGCGGATGCGGATGCGGATGTTTGAAGGCTCACATCCGCGGATGTGGATGCGGATGCGGATGTTTGAAGGCTCACATCCGCGGATGCGGATGTTGGAAGGCTCACATCCACGGATGCGGATGCGGATGCGGAAGTGTGAAGGCTCACATCCGCGGATGCGGATCTCAAGATATTTTTTAAGAAACTATATTTGTGGAGAAATAAAATGATAAGAGACTAATTTGTAATAAATATTTAGTAATGAAAGTTAAAAATTAGAGTATCACATTTAATAAAAAGTAATATTTGCCGCCGTTTCGGCGTCAAGCATGTTACGCAGAGGTTCGTAAATTAAACCCGCGCTACTGAACAATTATTCACTAGGAACACTGGCTGGTGGTGTCAATAAAAACCTGCGTGCTATTGGTGACAACTTCGCTCCTATTGGTTAATGAGCCATGCACGGCACGCGCCAGTCGCTGGGCCTATTCCGGCGAATATTCGCAACAACCCAGCTTTAGACGTCTCCTTTTCACTCGATGAAAGATTTTTTTTTTATTTGTGCGCGGGGGAGCCTCTGATCCATGCGGGGCCAGTACCATCATTACCATAAGGGCACACGGGGCCCGGGCCCAGGCCCCCCATGTGATGGTGATGACGTGTGTGTGACACCTATGTGTAATTCCATATAAGGTAAGTGTTTCATATTCGTAATTTCAGCACGGAACACTAAAAAATATTAACACGATAAATCTTACTAAATACGCGTTTTTGTTTGCTGGTTTGCATAGAATTAAGTTTAATTTATGATTTATTAAATTATAGTAAAAAAACGCTTTGTATCGTTGGTAAAGGTTAATGCGTTCATGTAATCAAATGATCAAACGTTTATAAACGATCACAACATAATCGGTCTTTTAATGACTCATTTATTTGTTTTGTTAATATAATTATGCATAGGCATACCTATTTACGAGCTGTGGGCAACGAACTGCCCGGCTAGCAAAGAAGTGATAAAAAAATGATTAACACCAAATAGTGTTACAAAAGTCATATAAAAGCAACGCGCAGACTACTTGTTTTTAGGTATAGCACTGTTATAATTCTCTTTAGTGATAATAAATTTTTTTATCACTACTTTGATTGCTGGGTGTGGTCCTTGTGATGAACTAAACGGGACCCTTTTACTAATGTCTGTCAATCCACATTAAGGGGCGACGCAGACGACAGACTTTTTGTGCGATCGAGTCCGCAGCGATTTGAAGCGCTCGAACAATCTGCGAAACTTAGTGAACAGATTGTTCGTGCGCTGCAATGCGCGGCAGACTCGATCGCACAAAAAGTCTGTCATCTGTGTCGCCCGTAAGGGTTGCGTTCGCGCATCATTCATCCGATTAGTATGAATGAAATTTTGTACAGTTGTGCGCACGCCCGCGCCCTCGGGACCCACTCTTATATTATTATACTTTATTTTACCCGGAAAGAGTGAGTCCTGACTGCAATGTCGTCGCGTTTTTAGGGTTTCGTACCCAAAGGGTAAAAACGGAACCCTATTACTGAGACTTCGCTGTCCGTCCGTCTGTCTGTCTGTCTGTCTGTCTGTCTGTCCGTCTGTCTGTGTGTCTCCAGGCTGTATCTCATGAACCGTTATAGCTAGACAGTTGAAATTTTCACAGATGATGTATGTCTGTTGCCGCTATAACAACAAATACTAAAAACAGAATAAAAGCAATATTTAAGGGGGGCTCCCGTACAATAAACGTGATTTTTTTGCTCGTTTTTGCTCGATATTGATAACGGCAACAGGTAGAAGCTTGAAATATTCACAGAATATTTAATTATACATTCAATTTAAAAATAAATAATTAAATTAAAATAAAACAAATATTTAAGGGGGGCTCCCAGTACAGACATGATTTTTTTGCTGTTTTTATAGATAATGGTACGAAACCCTTCGTGCGCGAGTCCGACTCGCACTTGGCCGGTTTTTTATTATTTTTAGTGGTTTTAACAAGACGCAGTAGAAACCGCAGTCGCGTTTTTTACATTTTTAATTTAGTATTTTTATTTTTCACTATTTAGTTTTTAATAAATAATAATAAAATACATTTATTTCAAACTAAAATGATGTCCATATGATTGTTAGTTATAAAGGTCTTAAGCTATGTTAGTAATACACAATTAATCATAAAATCACGTTAAAACGATAAAAATTTTAATGTTTAAATGATATGTTTTCGTAATCATCTTTTCAAGCCCATCGTTTTGATACCCCACTCGAAAGGTTTTTAGGGAAAAAACCCTTCCTTTACCCTTCCTTGTCAATGGGGTAAAAAAAGGCTTTTTAGTTCGATTTGTCGTTGGGTTTTATAGTTTTTAACTAAACGCGCTCCGTTTTCCGTGTTATATCTTGATATATTTCTGTGGTAGGGTGACTATAATATTTGGAATTAAAGGATAGTGTCGGTATCAACAGGTTGAGTGGATGTTAATTGCGGTAGTAAAATTGATGCTCATTTGTTTTGTTTTATGTCTCCCGCACACTTGCGGTCACTCGCGAAGTCACGAGTTCACGACAGAACGCCACCACCGACTGTCGCGAGTAACACGTGTGCGACGCGGCTAAGTATGGGATTGGGTAGAACACTTGTGGATTTACCGTGAAAGCTTATTTTTGTATGTTGATTACTTTTGTTGCCGAGTTTTTAACTCCCGAAGAAAAAGTAAGGTTGTTATAATTTTCAATTCAAAACCGTTGTCTGCTCGTCGTTTTTACAAATAAACACGGAAGAAAGTTATGTCATGAATAACATCGCCATCGGTATAACCAATTTTTTTTTATGTTTGTGCTTGTCATAATTTTATTCTGTGTTTATTTTTAAGGGGGCTACTGTTTTGTTCGGTCATTACAACCACTTTTGCACTTTTTATGATGCACCATAACATTTTATTAAAGCTGTCTTAAAAGGTTCTACATATAAATTGGCTTCAGCCCCACGCACGCTTTCCAAAGGTCCGGAAAACTGTAGTCCCGTGCAAGAATAATACATATCTAATAATAATCAGTTTCTTTCTAATACCAAATCAATAATTATCATACAATTAAGGATTAAATAACAATTTTCTAGATAAACAAAACAATCTATAAATTAAAATAAACAAATTAGATGACAAGAATGATGAATTTATTTACAAGATTTTACCACAATCTTGTAAATAATTTATCATCCATTATAATTTGTTTATGTAATATTTAGGATTAAAATAGCATCAATTAGTTGTTATTAAGTTCAATCGACACCTATCTATTAACACGTGCGACAATCTTTATCGGAAAATTCCTACACACTTATAAATATATTGTCACTATAAGTAACCGTGAATCCATTATCTATAAAACTATTTATAAGTTGTTTGGGTATTTATACTCAAACAAATTTTTTAACATGTTCAGATTTCACGTAACTTACAAAGGCTTGAAACTGCGTTACGCGGGTGCGGGCGCGGTCCCATACAAAAGTGCTCCGTCGCGGGGGCGGCGCGGGCGTCCGGCGCGGGGCCCGCCAGCGGTGCATGCACGCCGCACGGGGCACGGGCTTGTTCCAGGATATATATAGTGAACTAGCGACACTGCTTAAATAAAATAATTCGGTCTCCGCAACTGGTACCAGCGATGGAGACCGTCGGAATCCCACAGAGCCCATCCGCGTTTCCACGCGCGTAGACACGCGACGGGTGCCCGTCGCGGACGCCCGCTTAACGCAGTTTCAAGCCAAACATGATAGCGTTACTTTTGCTACTCGCAGTACCTTTAGTCTTCTACGCCGTCTACCTCACGTCGAAAATTCCAATATTGGGAGATTAAGAAAGTGCCACATTCGAAACCGGTGCCTGTTCTAGGAAATTTCTCCGAATACATTTTACAGAAGACATTTGTCGGACAAGTCGCGCAGAAACTATGCCAGAAGTTCCCGAACGCGCCATACTTTGGCGCCTTCTACGGCACAGAACCAACCCTGATCATCCAAGATCCTGACCTCATCAAGCTCGTTATGACGAAGGATTTCTATTTCTTCAGTGGCCGTGAAGCCTCAAACTACTCACATAAGGAATTGTTCACGCAAAACCTCTTCTTCACTTACGGTGACAGGTGGAAGGTGCTACGACAGAACCTGACTCCACTGTTCTCCTCCGCGAAGATGAAGAATATGTTCCATTTGATCGAGAAGTGTTCCCACGTCTTTGAGAATGTGCTGGACAAGGAAACTCAGAAATGCAACGAGATCGAAGTGAGGTCCTTTATGGCGAGGTACACTATGGACTGTATCGCGTCCTGCGCATTTGGGTTTGACACAAACACCATGGAGAAGACAGAAAACAATCCATTTAAAGACATTTGTGGTGCTATCTTCGATACGCACAGGTTTAGAGCATTCAAAAATGTAGCACGAGCTATCTGGCCGGCCATCTTCTACGGCCTGGGATTTAAATCAATGCCGACAGAAGTTGAAAATTTCTTCAACCAATTATTAACTGGAATTTTTAAAGCACGCCAATATAAACCAACGAATAGAAATGACTTTGTTGATTTCGTGCTAAAATTTAAAAACAACAAGTCGATGACTGGAGACAGTTTGACGAACATGAAATCTGAATCAGGAACAAAAGTGAATTTAGAAGTAGACGATGATTTGCTAGTGGCGCAGTGTTTCTTGTTTTATGCAGCGGGATTCGAAACGTCCGCAGCCACATTGAGTTACACTTTGTTTGAGTTAGCGAAGAACCCTGAAGCTCAGGAACGAGCCCTGGAAGAGGTGGACGAATATCTGCGTCGTCACAACAACACGCTGAAGTATGAGTGCGTTGCAGAGACTCCATATCTTGAAGCTTGTATTGATGAGGCTCTTCGTTTATACCCGCTCCTAGGAGTCATAACTCGCGAGGTGATAGAAGACTACACGTTCCCGTCTGGTCTGACGCTAGAGAAAGGTCTCCGTGTCCACCTGCCGGTGTACCACTTGCACTATAACCCTGAGTTCTTCCCGGAACCGGAGCAGTACCGCCCGGAACGGTTCCTACCTGAGGACAAACAGAATATAATGCAGTACACGTACTTACCTTTTGGTGAAGGACCTAGAATTTGTATTGGTAAGTGTTTTTGACTTTTTTATAACGTAAGACATAAGTGTCAAGCTTATCATAGTTATCATACTCGTAGCTACTACACTGGCCTGCAAAAATAAGTATCTCACTTAGTACGAAGTAGTAGTAGAAAGTGTAGAACCTACTTATTTTTGCAGGCCAGTATATTTCAGTCTTTGAAATGGATACATAACTAGAGCCTATACGAATGACGCTAAGTACCTATTCTACATACTTCAGCATTAGACGCTACTTTCACCATTAACCTACCTACCATAGGTAGGTACTTTATAATTGATTTTGACATCACGACATAAATTATTTCTGTTCCTCGACAGACATAAAATACATAATTTCTCAGAAAATTTGATGGAGAAAAAATGGCGAAAAATCTTCTGTACCTGCTCGCGGCATTGTCTTGTGTGGTTACCAATTTATACTCAAAAATCGTTATTATCGGCGTCATAGCGTCACATTCTAGAAAAATGTTAATTTTATTAATATAAATATGTTTTGAAGATATTATGTATATAAATATTTATTTTACGATGTCATGGGTCATCAATATTTTGATAACAGACTGCCATATAGATACGAGTGTAATAACTCGATTGAAATATATTATTATACAATCGGTTTATTTTGATTGTTTGAGAGCAGCGGCCCAGTGGTAGCAGTTCCAACTTATCGTGAGGAAATCGATGTCCTAGAACCAAAAATTCGAAGACACGTGATGTCTACCAAACCGCACTAGGCCCGCGTGGTGGACTACGGCCCACTCCCTTTCACAGAAAACAGGCTGATATCCCAGCAGTGGGCATTATAGGCTGATTATTCTATTGTTTGTTTTCAGGAATGAGATTCGCGAAAATGCAAATGGCGGCGGGACTGATAACGTTGCTGAAGAAGTATCGCGTGGAACTAGCTCCGGGCATGAAGAGGAACCTGGTGTTTGAGCCGAGAGCTATCGTCACGCAGCCGGTGGGGGGAATACAGCTGAAGTTTGTGCAGCGGGAGGGGTGGGAGGGACGGCTATTAAAATCACCTTGAGTTTGTTGAATAATAATAATTTACTTTAGATAACCCTCCATCTGTCGCATTTAACAAGCCCACCTATCTTTAATATTGGTTTACTCTTAGACGTTGTAATATAAACTATTTGTTAAAATGTACACGAATTTTGGCCAATTTTAAAGAATGCATACAAAGAAAACGATGTGTTAAAAAAATCATGAAATTAATGAAACGATAGAGGTGCTACACGCCTTAGAAGTTTATGGAGGGGCATTTCTCCATCATTTTCCGAGTTTTTACGTTATAATACTTATAACAGAACATTGAGCATTCGCGATTTTTAGATTTTGTTGACCTGAATACAACGAATAGAGCCAGACATCGGTATGAACATTTTGTCGATCATTCTAGCGAACGCTCAAGTAATTGCTCCTGAAATTATCTAAGTATTCGTTCTCGTAAAGATGTCAGCTTGGTAAAAGTTCAAAGCAAATTGTGGATTCGCTGGAATGCTTGTTAGAACGCCCCTGTTTGGTCGTGTTTATTTATTTTTACATTCGCTAGAATGCTCACTAGTCATTGCAAGTGATTGCTCAAGTTTATCATTCTGCAAATGAAAAAGGGATGAACATTTATTTTGATGTTACCGCACACGTAGGTACTACGTACAACGTGACTCAATAATCTTCGGTATTAATATAGCTTACAATAAAAAAAAAATAACATAATCTAATTATTATTATAGTATCTAATCACACGAGTCTGAATTTAAAGAATCAAGATTGTAGGTATAACGGGAGACAGTTTAAGTAATATGAAGACTGGCGCTGATAATGGTGTATAATAAAGTATAATCTATCTATCTACAATCTATATAATTGCCAGCTTATGTGCAGTTCTTTGTGTTTATAAATGTCTCTACATTGTAGGCATGTGTACATTTTTATCAACTAGATGCGAATGATACCGGCACTACGACCTTCAGTTGTCTGCAACGCGGTTACCAAAATGAACGCCCTCCTCGTTCTCGCGACTTTATTATCAATCATCTTGTTTTTAATATATTTAATATCCAAAAGGAAGTTTGGTTACTGGAAAAAGAAGAATGTGCCTTTTGTTAAGCCGCTGCCTATTTTAGGCAACTACGGGAGATATATTTTGCAGCAAGAATATCTTGGTCACGTGGTACAGAAACTTTGCCAAAAGTTCATTAATGAACCTTATTTTGGCGCTTTCTTTGGCACGGAGCCTGTTCTCGTGGTGCAAAGCCCCGAGATCCTCAAACATGTCTTACTAAAAGATTTCTACTACGTCAACGGCAGGGAATCATCCAACCACTCCTCATGTGAAGCTAGCACCCGTAGCCTGTTCTTCAGTGCCGGTGACAATTGGAAAATAGCGCGACAAAATCTCACTCCGCTTTTCACTTCCGCAAAGATGAGGAACATGTTCCATTTGATAGAAAAGTGTAGTTACACCTTCGAAGATATGCTCGACTATGAAACTGGCATATCTGACGTCACTGACCTGAGAGAGGTTAGTGCGAGGTACACCATGGACTGCATATGCTCCTGCGCTTTCGGAGTGGAGTCGAACACTATGGCATCAGACGCTAACAATCCCTTCAAGTTCATGGCTAACAAAATATTTGAGGCATCAAATATAAGAGGTTTCAAAATTATGTTCAAGGCCATATGGCCTGCTATTTTCTACCGTTTAGGATTCCAGGTTTTCCCTTCAACGATAGACCAGTTTTTCGGTCAGTTGTTAAAGGGAGTATTTGAAAGTCGAGGCTACAAGCCATCCCAGAGGAACGACTTTGTGGACTTAGTTCTGAATTTAAAGAATCAAGATTATATAACCGGAGACAGTTTAAGCAATATGAAGACTGGCGGTGATAAGAAGATATATGTTAAGGTGGATGATCAGTTTTTAGTGGCACAGTGCACTCTGTTCTTTGCGGCGGGTTTCGAAACGTCGGCGACCACCATGAGCTTCACGTTATTTGAGTTCGCGAAACACCCGGAGGTGCAGAAACGAGCGGCGGAGGAGGTGGACGAGTTCCTGCAACGTCACGGGAACAATTTGAACTACGAGTGTGTGCATGAGCTACCTTACCTGGGGGCTTGTGTGAACGAGACTCTCCGCGTATACCCCGTACTGGGGAACCTTGCCCGCGAGGTCATGGACGACTACGTCATGCCTACCGGCTTGAAACTTGATGTAGGCGTTCGCATCCATATACCAGTCTACCACATGCACCACAATCCTGACTACTTCCCGGAGCCGGAGAAGTACAAGCCCGAACGCTTCATGCCTGAAAATAAGCACGATATTAAACCTTTCACCTTCTTCCCGTTCGGATCAGGTCCCAGGACATGTATAGGTAATTATAATTTCTTGTATATAATAAATACTTGAGGTCTAGTGGTCCGAAGCGTGCCTTCTATATGCGGAGTCCTGGCTTCAAACGCTGGATTGGACAATGTGAGAAAATTCCAAACGAAAGTCCCTGAGAAAATCCGGAATAAAATCCCAAGCGAGGCTGGATCGCCCAGGTACTAGTTGATGGTAAAAAAATCCGATATTACCCACTAGCCAATGACATAGCACCATCTTGATATTGAGAGAACTGGTTTTTTGAACACCATATTTAAGATAGGTACACTTTGACGAGCTATGACGTCACAGGATGTAATTAAAAATGAATCAATCACATGTTTTTGTGTAGTCGGCGGTTAGGTCTTTACAATGTTATGACTATCACTTTTATAACTTATAAACATTAGTAGTACAAAGTTTTCAAAAGTACATGTTTTTGGTGTCGCAATTTTTCTGAAAAGACCCGACCAAACGAAAGACATTCATCTAATTCCCAACAATTTTTTTTTGTAAGGATTGTTACAAAAAGCCAAAATGAATCAGAAAATAATCTTTAGATATGATTAGAATCAAGGCGTATATCTCACATCTCAGTAATTAGCACTGAAGTTTTCATCCTGAAGGATTGATGGATGAACGTATCTGAAGAAAAGTTTACAGGAAAACTGCCTTCAGAATATGTCGTTCAACTGGAGTTTTAACCAGATAAGCTAAATTCTAACAAAACTATTCTTACTTGCCTACACGCCCAGCATGAGCACGATAGAAACGGGTTTTGTCTACAGAAGAAAAATAGACAAATTGTAAGTTTGTAGAATGATTTCTATCAGTTTATGCATACAATGAAGAGAAGAAATGTTTCTATTCTTCAGTAGACAGAATCTGGTACGCCAAGCACGGGTCGCCGCGTGCTTGGGCAGTAGAAATAACGAGATGTATAGAAAGAACTTTGTCTATTCTTTGGTAGAATAGAGATAGAATTGGTCATGCGAAGTCGGCTAGTGTAAATACCTTCGCACTTGAACATACTCTCATTTGTCCATGTTAGTCTGTCATACTCACAAAACTTATGGTTTTCAGGAAATCGTTTCGCAATAATGCAAGTGATGTCGGGCCTCATCACCATCCTGAAGACATATAGAGTGGAGCTGGCTGAGGGCATGCCAACAGATCCCATTATAGACTCTAGGACTACCCCCATTCGACCTAGGGACCAGGGCATCATGCTGGAGATGACTAAACGCGAAGGCAGGGAGGGAAGAAAATACGTTCGAGCGCAAGACATCAAGACATAAGCGTAATGTTAGGAAGTTGAGGTGCTGCATTCAACATGTGCCTCCTTCTAAGGCTTCGGAGGCTCAGCACAAAAGAGATGGGAATCCCTATTCCCATCTCTTTTGTGCTGAGCCTCCGATTCATTGTTACAATAAAAAAACACATAATGTGGCAATTATTTCTCAATAAGCATTTCAAGTAAATTAAACCTTGTGTTCTTTCCTAAAAAATATGATGAATTGAGAACCTTCCCTTTTTTGGAGTCGGTTAAAAAATATGCCTTGTGGCATTAAGTTCGCCCTGTGTAGGTTGTTGAATAGGCCAATGTATATTTATTATTTATTATATGCTTTATTGTACACCAGATATTATATAATTACAGAACATTTATATTAAAAACGAAAACACATACAATGGGCGGCCTTATCGCTATCTGCGATTTCTTCCAGGCAACCGTAGGATGGACACCAAGTGAGATGGACGCGATATGGGGTTGTCTATGGTGTAGATAATTATAATAGATATTATGTACCAATACAAATACAATTTAATATATAATATTATACATGTATATACTACACACATACCTACATACATACATACATACATACAATAATCAACTAATGAGTAACAATGATGATCATTTCCGTAACTAATGTATATTAAAGTATACATGAACAAAATAAAGCCCACTCATAAAAGAAGGCAAATACTGATTTGTAAATAGATCGAGGCAAATAAGCCAGCTATGTGAACTGCCTAAGTACACAGCTAGACATGAGCCTCCTTAATATCAGTATGGCAAAGGTTTTTGGGGCACTAGCTACAGTAGTATCATATTAAAAAGGTTTTTGTAGGACCAGTATCAAGTATCTCTATAGCCAAAATCTAAAAAAGCACCTAAGTCTAAGTGCCCTTTCAATTTAGACGTTTGCGGCCGTACCACAAAAAAATAAACATCTGTTCAACACACGTTCAACACGAATGCTACCAAAAATAATAGGCAATTGTTTTAGCACTAACTTGTCTAAAACAAGTGTGTATTATTTTTGGTAGCATTCGCGTTTAACGTGTGTATATCTTTTTTGTGGTAAGGCCGTTGGTGACGGATTGCGCACGGACGGTTGTTTTTTCCAAACAGTTGACGCATCCAGAGCGCAGTGCGACGCTGGTACTGCGACGCTGACAGCAGGAGAATGTCACGGTAAGATTCTCTCTCGAACGTTCGCAAACAAATTGGCAGTTCTCACGGTGATATCACAGTGTGGAAGATGTTAAAATTATTATAATGTTCTCTAAACATTATAATAATTTTAACATCTTTCACACTATGTTACCTATGTTTACAAATAAATTTTTTGATTGATTGATTGATTGAAACTTGTTAGTTGACGCGTCGAGAGCGCCGTCCTGCCTGAATATTATGTACGACACGCCGCGTTGTTTTGCCATATGGTGTACAAATATCTGATTATTATGTATTATTCATTGTTTTATCATTATGATTCCTGGCGCATTTTACAATAATTATTAAGTAGGTATACTCACTAGACAATTAAACATACAAGGAGAAAAAAAAAGACAGTTAATCTTGACATTGTTTCAAATTATACATTCCATCAAAATTAAACACCATTTCCTAGCCTAGTCGTAACAAATAAATGTAATGTACATAGTAATTGAGATTGAATTATTTATGTCCAAATACTTTAATAAAACGCAGTAATGTCAATAGTTTTATAATTTATAATGTCAACATAAACATAAATTTCATAAACATAATTTCCACAGAGGCGCCAACAGAATACATAGTTCATTTGTTATTTATTAGGATGCCCATATTGCCCATTTACGACCAATATTGGTCAAAATTACGGGACAATATACGTCCAAAAGGGATGCACTTTTAGATAGAGGTATACCTACATTGTTACTCTCAACCAAAAAGTGGCAACAAATAAATCACCTTAGAAAGAAATCCTAACCCTTTCGTTTAGTTTTTCCGAAGTCGGGTAAAAAGCGTGTAGCGGGCAATGTTGCGTGACTTTGGCGTCACATTCAATGTTTCTTTATACCTAATTGATGTGCGTGAGTAGTTGCATGAAAGATAGTTCAGAAGGCTTATTCTGTACATAACCTAGTGGTTCTTAGCACAGAAGAATAACCTGCAAGTATAGGTACCAGCACCAGTCTTGAGCACAAACGTCACCTACGCATTAGTTGATTTTTCGGTTTTTTTAGCGGAATGAAGAAGGCTTCATTCCGCCAAAAATACCGAAAAATCAACTAAAGGCGTCGCGGTGAGATTCTCCCTCAAAGGGACACAAACAAATTGGCAGTTCTCGCGGTAGAGAATAGGCAGGCAGCCCCCCAACCGATTGAGCTGAAATTTGGAACGCATAATGTCACTTTGACGACAATACAATAATATGGTACCCTGGAGCTGGTCTCATGATGGAGCCGGGAGGTGGCTATGATACTCTTCAACTTCTTAACATAACTCGTGTTTGGGCTCGATGGATTTATCTTGACAAGTACAAAGACCTAGATGATGTCTAGGATCTCATAATGGAGCTGGGAAGTAGTCATTATAAAAGCTTGTCTTGTAATATTTTAAGGAGTCATTGTACTCATCATTATGAACAACTTTTACTATGGGACCAACCCTGAAATCGGGAAAAACAAATCAGCTGTTCCATACATTTTGCTGAGTTAAGTAAACATAAATGTATGGAACAGCAGATTTTTTTTTCGCGATTTTAAGTTTGGTCTCATAGTAAAAGTTGTTCATAATGATGAGTACAATGACCCCTTAAAATATTTCCACTGTCTAACCTGCCACCCTGTATATATATACATATATACATATTTATGCTTATTTACTTTTTGCTTTAACTTAAGACGTTCACTTTAATTTCTCCTCTTGATGTTTTTACACACAAATGTCTACGTTTCTTCTTACTCATGTCTCCTTTCGCAGGTCTGCTGGCAGAAATTTGGTTTGAAATAAGTAGTACCTTTGTACTCCAATTACTTTTTAAGTTATCACTGTATACTGTATTTTTAACCGATTTCCAAAAAGGAGGAGGTTCTGCATTCGGTCGGTTTTTTTTTTTCTCTTGTGTGTAGGTACATAAATTGCTAAATAAATAAATAAAAATATATTTACTACAGTGGATCATATACCTACTCTAAGGCATTATAAAACTTGCGTTTAGCTCCTGTATTGCATTCAATTAAACATAGTTCCTGACTTAATAAGTACCAGTTCCATTCAATACGGTAGTGGCCTACTATTAAAAAAGTACAAATAAATTATTTTATTTCAAAGAAGGAATAGGCACAACAAAAAAGTAAAAGAAAAAATAATAATTTATCACAAAATGGAAAACATAAGACGCTTTTAAAGTTTTTGGAGGGAGTATCGCTCCGTCTTTGTCGCGCGAAGCGGACGTAGGTGGTGTTACGTCACTAGTAGCTAGTGCCGTCCGTGTCTAGCAAATCATTTTAAAACGCTTATAACTTTGCCAATTTTGTAGATGTTTCATCGGTTTTTTTGGTGTTAATTGTCTTTTTTCAAATAGTTTACAGATTCACAATAAAAAAAAAGTAGTTAACATCCCTCTGACTTACCAGCAAACTTAAAAACCACGGTCCTTCTGCATTTGACTCCTCGTATTACAGATAAACGTATGTATATAAGCTAATATGTGCTCTCAGGCTTCAGACAGACGTGCCGGGCTGCGCGCATGCGCGGGAGGTGCTACCTTCTGCTGGACTCACCCTGACATGGTAGGGCGACTATCATATTCGGAATTAAAGGATAGTGTCGGTATCAACAGGTTGAGTGAATCTTAATTGCGGTAATAAAATTGATGCTCATTAATTTTGTTTGTGTGATTTGGTAAAACATTTGTTCCAGTTGGATTGCTAGAACACTAGCTTGTAGGTCTGCCACTGTGTTTTTATTTGAAATATAATTATGATGGTGAAATTACAGGTAGGTCGGTACATGGTATATCCAACATGCTAGTGATGGGCGCTATGCTAATGCTAGGACCTACAAGGTATTGCAGCTGTAAATGACTCTAAAGAAAATCACAAACGCCTAACTAAAATATACGAGCAATTTCCTATACGCTAATATTTACACGAATAAAAGAGTCAGGCGTAGCAACACCAACAAACTGGCATCCCAATCCAAAACCAATCAGTCCACACGACCGTACTTGACCAGGAGAAGTTAGTCATGTCGAGTGCCTCCTAATTTAAATAGCTTATCATCCCTTACTACATAAATCAAGAAATAACTGAAAATGTAGGTATAGTTTTGTGAAACAACAAAGTTTTCTTAGCGACTGTACATGCACGAATGTCACGGTGAGCCAACTTCAGCCCTGCTAAGTTGATAAACTGTAGTTTTTGTTTAAATATTTTGACACTGATTTTCACAAATATCTCCCAGCCTCCGAGCGCATGGTCACCCTTCGTATCCCACTCCACGCTGTGAGCCCAGTGTTCTGACGCGTTTCATGCGTCTTGTACAAGCGGAGACAGAGCAAAACATTAGCTAGCTTTCAGACAATAACATATCTAACAACTAAACCATATCAGTAACAAAATAAGAAGAAAACTCACTATTTTGTATGAATTTTATTCATTGTTATAAGCGGTCGTGATATAAAGTGTGAAGAAAACGTAGTGAGAGAAAATCGTGTTGTGAATCCGAAATAACTTTGGAAACCATAATATATGTGTTTTCTAAGTGAGTAGAAGTGGTTTTAATTGTTATTTTCACTTTTGTGTTTCGTTTCTGGATGGCGGGTTTTTAAAAGGATTTGTTACCAACGGTGAATTATTTCATGTATTAATGTTGAATGCGTGCCTTTTTCTTCAATACTGACTGTTTAACGACTTTCAACGATATACTATGAGACAAATATTTTGATTATGACTACCAGAATGATAATTTTATGTTTAGAAAATACCTACCGTATTTTCTAGGACACACAGACATATCAACAGTTGTAGTAATTGGGTACTGAGTGGGCGTTTACACGTGTGAGTTGATTCAATAGCCGTTGATGCCCGCAACTCCGGCGAGCGCTATTCATTAGAGGCTTTATTTAGGGCGCCTACATACGCAGTGCGTTGGCTTGTTGCTATGAATAAATCTTTTAGGAGCTTTGTTTTGATTGTATGAAGTAGAGACAATAAAAGTTGTTGTTTTATTTTATTTTAAATATCGACAGTAAGCGAGTTATGTGTATGCTTTAAAAAATAATAGCTCAGCTAAGCTAAGCAGGTTCCATACAAGAAAGTGATATCTCACTAATAAAAAAATTGTTAGCAACAAATTACACGAATTATTTACCAATATAATTGTAATAAACAATATGTAACAATTAGAATTGAAACAATACCGATCGGGTATTCCAAATAGTAGATAAGTAGGTACAACAACTTCAAAGAGGTCATGGAAAATTAATAATTGATGGCTGTATTTTATGATTTACCTACTTATCATAATGTATCACCAAATAACCAAATACTTTCATCATTAAACATAGATACGTGACCAGCAACAAAGAGTAATGAAAATACTAAAAAGATCGAGTACCATTCATCTGTTAAGTGTCAATAATATAATATATAAGAGCGCAATTTATTACCATTATTACACCTACCTACTTAATAAAATGCAATAAACGAACTCCCACGGACACACACGCCATGACTCCTACGCTTTTGATTGATACAAAGGAAAATTGGCGCGTCAACCAATCTGCAAACAATTTTTATTTTTAGATGATTATATGACACCTACAAGAACAACGATGAACGTCACTTAAATTAAGTGGTACCTACTAATATATGTAAAACCTAAATAGCTTTGTGCTGAACCCGTTACATGGAGCGTCATGCAGCTCTCTTACTATAACTTATTGTAACTAACCATAGCTATCCTTTCCTACTATAAGATTTAAAAATTAATCGCAACCATAGGATCTCATCAGGAACAAAGGAACATT
Organism: Thalpophila matura; assembly: GCA_948465475.1. Classification (NCBI taxonomy): domain Eukaryota; kingdom Metazoa; phylum Arthropoda; class Insecta; order Lepidoptera; family Noctuidae; genus Thalpophila; species Thalpophila matura. Next base: position 13,088,510 of record OX419196.1, read on the forward strand.
TGTTGAAATAACTCTTAATAGATGGTGTTATATGTATCGATTTGTTATTGAAGTTTGTGTAAAACTGAGAACATGAAAAAATACATCATGAAAAATATTTGTTCAAATTTTGAAGAATCCTTTAAGGACAGAAAAATGTATAGCCCGAAGATAGCCCGCGCTAAATCGGTCACATTTCTTTGTATGAGATGAGGCATCTGTACGTATAGTATTATTATTATCTGTGTCGCAACTAACCATTCGTTAATCTAAAGTTTTTAACGTAGGTATGTTCTATTATGACAACCAAGGAAGATATTTTAAAAAAGCAAGTTACAACTAAAACCGACTACAACAACAATCGAACTGAAAGGCATGAAACATCAGAAGTTCAAGCTTGAAATTCTTGTCGTGAAAAACTTAGTAAATCAATGTTCTAATTGACAATTTACTAAAATCAAATCTTCTCATAGGTGCGGTGATCCAGGGCACCTATAGTCGCGGTCGCAGCCCTATTTGGCCAGCTTAATAATACGACGACATGCAACCACTGCTATATAAGGTCTTACCCTTAATACTCGAAATATTTTAAGGCGTAGGTGGTAAAGATGCCATACAAACGAAAAAAAAAATAATCTGAGTAAAAATTTTTTATTTAAATAAATAAATTTCATTTATTTGAAACACATAAAAAATATTATTTTCAACATTACGCTAGTTGTTACGTACCTTACTATTAATAATTATTAGAAACAAGTTTATTATATAAAAAAAAATACTCAGATTTAAAAATGATCTGAGTATATTTTTTTTTTTATAATTAAATAAATTAATTTTAAATAAATTATTTTAAATAACTATTTTAAATAACTAACTATTAAATAAATAACTATTTTAAATAACTATTAATAGTAAGGTACGTAACAACTAGCGTAATGGATGTTGAAAAGAAGTCGGTTAATAATATTTTTTATGTGTTTCAAATAAATGTTTGTTTATTTAAATAAAAATGTTTACTCTGATTATTTTTTTTTTCGTTTGTATAGCATCTTTACCACCTATAGATGTGCCTCTTCAAATATTTGGAGTATGAAGGGTAGGACCCTATATACTGAATCCATGTTGGATTTTATGTGACGTCATTTAGCCTATGACTTGGGGAAAAACACAACGCTTCCAACGAAACCTCATTTGTCAAATTACTACGAGTAGTTTAGGAGATATTATTATGAGGGAACAGCTGAACATACATACCTACATACAGCATAATTAACAAAAACCCTGTTTAATTCCAAAGGAAGCCATCATACTCATCATTATGAATATTTTTTTTGTATGACACTACCCCGCCGAAATCGCAAAAAAATTGCTGTTATTTTCGCTTTTTGGGTTGGTCCCATAGAAAAAAATATTCATAATGATGAGCATAATGGCCCCCTTTGGGATCGGACAAGGTTTTTATTAGTGTATAAACATACATACATATACATTGCCTGTTAAAATCATACCCCTACTTTTACCGTAGTCGGAAAAAAAGACGATTAGGTATATACCTAAGCATAAGCATAAGCATAATCGGCCTATAATGTTCCCACTGCTGGGACACAGGCCTCCTCTGTGAGAGGGAGTGGGCCGTAGTCCACCACGCGGGCCCAGTGCGGGTTGGCGGACATCACATGTCTTCGAATTTTTGGTTCTAGGACATGCCGGTTTCCTCACGATGTTTTCCTTCACCGTTAAAGCAAGTGATAATTAATACGCACATGACTTCGAAAAGTCAGCGTTGCGTGCCTCGGGATCGAACTCGAACCATTCGCCGTGGGAGGCACATGGTTAATCCACTAGGCTATCACTGCACTATACACTATAGATAAGGCCCATGCCCCTAATTACGATCAATGGGGCTATTTATTATTATCCGGATAACCCACGTAGTCACACGCGCCGTGGGAATACCTTCTCTAATGAATGTTAATGCAGAAAGAAAATAAACATATAAATAAGTATAGCCATTCGAAGGAAAATAAACACTTTATAAATAAGTAGCCATTAGTATTGATTGGCATATTGCATCTACAAGTTGTGTTTGTATTTTGAGACTCAACTCAATTTCATGAGTCTACGAACTTTCGTCGTAGCACTTGCTACGAGACGGTGAATGAAACTTTATCCCTTTTGCTTTTTCTTAAGGCGCTACTAAGTGCCAGCGGCCTTGAGTGATTTGGGCGGTACCTATAGCTTGAGTGTTCTGCGCTGAGCTCAAGCAATGCGACATACGTCCACCGAGCAATACGACTCGCCTATCAAGGAGCGCGCTGTGCCGAATTAGACGTATTATTACTTTTTAGTAACGAATATTTGATTTAAAAAAACACTCTAACTAGTTAGATAGTTAAATTATCTTTAAAATGGCGAAGGTTTCGTAAAAATACGATCAATCGTTTTCGCGCGATCTTCACTGTTTTGAACGCGTTAGACCTAACTTTACAAATTAATTACACTACATAGATAAACGTAATCTAAAATATACTCTAATCAAATTATTAGAAAAATGCTCTAGTTTAGCATATATTTTTTTCAAATCATTAACACTACTCGTTTAGACGTGATCTTCAGTTTAAAATCTTTAAAAGTCGTATATCTGCGCCTTAACTGCTTGTCTTCTCAAGAGATTTCTAAGATCTTATGTTTTAATCTGGCTTTATTCATTATGAAGACTGATTTATATTATCAATGATGAAAAAATACGTATAAACATTGATATTTTTTTTCATATCTGCAATGCACCTACCATTTCATCTCTACATCACCCAAGGTTGACTGGTAGAGAATGCCTATCGATGTACATATTTTGTTGCATGAAGTTTAAATAAATAAATAAATAAACAAAACAATTTATAAAATAAATTGATGTAGCCAGTAGCAATTAGTTAAGCAGCTAATTCTTTATCATTAAAATCTTCTATAAGTAACCTATGTTCATAAAATAAATGAATTTAAAGCCACTCGTGTTGATTGGCTGATGATGATTGTATTCGACACCTCGGGAGTCTACGAAAGTGCTACGAAGTTGCTACGAGACGGTGAATGAGAATTTCTCTCACTTTTTCGATTTTTCAACTCATTTCATTCTTTTTTGTGTCTCTATAAGGTATTTCCAAAATCGTCAGTCAAATATTTGTTTTGAGTCTATAAGGTGTTTGTGTGTGTGAGATGTATGTTTGAACAATACAGGAGAAGTCCCAAGCGTGGTGCAACGATTTCGTCGGCATAGTGGAGAACTAAATAGGTACCTACCAACAAATTTTTCATAGTTTTGAGAAAAACGTGATTTACTATTTTATTTATTATTTGTTTTTTATTTATTTTTATTTATTTATTTAATTTTTTATTTTATATTTGTTATTTTTTTTTTTATTTTTTTTTTTTTTATTTTTTTTATTATGTTTTATTTTTTATTTATTTAATTTTTATTTTATTTATTTATTTGTTATTTAATGAGACACAATTTAAGTGTCGGTTTAATTACGCCAAAAAAATTAAAAAACAAACTAGTAAATTGCGTTTTTCCCGAAACTAGAAAAAATGAGTTATTTAGTTCTCCACCTACGCCGACGAATTAAAAAAAACTTATTCAACTTTATATTTATTAAACTTGACATAATACTGTGTTGTTGAAAAACAAGTTTCTATAACGTTAAGTACCTTTTGTGTTAGTTCGTATTGTCACGGAAAGTCGTTGTTTTTCTTTCTCCGCGTGCAAAGCTGTACGACTGTAATTCATGCCGTTCATGATGTTTCCTCATTGGCCCGCAGATAATAAACCAAGTCTGTGTAGCCACTAATACCTACTTTCGATGGTTTGCCCGGGCAGCGGTGTAATTGGGTAGTCTGGTTATTGTCTCAGTTATTGAGGTCAAAGGGAGAGAATAGGATACTTTACTGTTGTTTATATAAGGTAGTTATTGGAAATGAGGCAGTAAGGGTAGCTACCATCCGTTGTAGCTGCAGGAAAATGTTCTTAGGAGTCCATACAATTATAATTTACAGTAAGTTCTGTCCGCATTTATGGATTTTGAAAAATGTCCTTTTCTGTACCCCTGATATGATGATCGGTTTAGTGGTTTAGGCCTGAAAATGTAGCAAACAAACAAACAAACTTATTTTCGCATTTATAATATTAGTTAGGATCACAGACAGACACTTCAATTGTATTTACTATATTTGTATAGGTACTTGCTCCGACTCCGTCGCATGGAAGTTAGGAAACAACACAATGTGATTATTATCTTCATGCAATCTTTACCTCCCCTTTTCACCCCTTTAGGGATGGAATTTTATATAAAATAATACATAATACATTAGGTAATAACTCCTGTGTACGGAGTTATATGCTTACATTATTACGTTTATGGATTTATTAAAGACCGAATTCGTAAAAGTAATCGAACTCGGTATAAAGTCCCTGCTAAAAATTTTAACAACAAAAACAATTGTTTCAGAATTTGGTGGCAAAAAAAAACAAATAATAACTAAAGCCACCGACTTCCGAAATGATTACATATTTGAGTACTTTGTAGTGGTTTTTTTAAGGTTGGTTGTTTTTTTATTGCGATAAATACAATTAGGGAGCGCCTCCGCAGCCGGCGACGGCTCCCAAAAATAACGCCGTTGGGAACCGGAGTAGCCTTGGAGTAACAGTGATACCAGACGAAAATAATTGCAAACTACCGTAGCAGCAGATTAATGTTGCCGTGTTTTAAGTTGAATTAAATTATCTACCTTAGACTGACTTTTAAATGACAGTGTCAATGTAAAACAAAATACAACTTTTTTGGACTTACAAGGGGGAGGGAGGTGGTCGACCGAGCCCCACTACGCGGGGCTCCTATTTCTGTCTGCAAGGTTAAAAGTAACCTAACACGAAGGGGTTGACGGGGGCTTCGTTCGCTCGCTTTGCTCGCTCACTGAAGCCCCCGTCAACCCCTTCGAACCTAATCTGTCCGTGTCGGGGTGTCCAAGTTCCCGAGCTCGCTTCGCTCACTCTTGGACCCTAATTAGGTATGTTACTCAAATGAAACATGAAATGTTTTTTTAATTATGCCAAATTGCCAACCCCATTTCCCGCTTTTTTTCCAAAGTCAGCGCCGGCTGCAAATTCAGGTCACGGCGGCGGTCGCGGAGTCACTTCCATACAATTATCACTGTAAACCCAAATTTTCATTTTCCATCATATCCATGTATTTAACTCAATGGCGTACGTCACACTCACATTACTCACACAATGGTCTAATACACGCCCACATACATACAATGGGGTGCTTACAGAGCAAGCTCAAATTATTTTTTTATGAATTTAAGGTACGTATTGCTTTAATAACGACATTTCAACTCACTTAAATTCATGAAAAATTTACATAAATACTCTCTAAAACCAAAAGAAATGCGTCGGCCTTGCCCTCTAGGCACGCCACTGTACCTACATACTTCACGCCACTGTACCTACATACTTCACGCCACTGTACTTACATACCTACTTTACCTACTCCCAAACGAGTAGATCTCTGATATAACCGTATTATTGAAATTAGATCACAAATGTTTGCTCAAACCGTTGGCGGTGCTACCCGTGCTAGTCAAGCACTCATGTAAACCGATTAGGGATCGAAACGAGCAATCACTTAACCCCTGATCCTCTTAACCAGGGATTCCCAACCTTTTTAGCGTTCCGTACCTCAAAAGGAAAAACAGAATCCTTGTAGGATCTCTTTGTTGTCCGCCTGCCCCTTCGTCAGGAGTAGTCAGGACCCTTAATAATAATGTAATAGCGACATCTTGCTCATAGGTGGCGCTATCGCATATTTCTAATGGAATATTTTAGTATAGCACACACATAAATAAGTTGGTACGGAACCCTCAGAAACAGAACAGAACCCTGACGCATTTTTTAGTTTAAGAGGGTATCTATGTTATTTTTTTATGAATTTAAGTGAGTTAATGTCGTTATTAAAGCAATACGTATATTAAAATGGACATAAATACGCTAAGCCTACTAAGGTACCTATGTTAATCACTCAAAGTTTATAAAAATCTCTAATAGACTAAACCGAAATGTGTTCACGCTGTCTAAACTCAACTGAATTATTGGTATCGACCAACTCCGTCTCGGCGTTAACTCAACTGTCAAAAATTCAATTGGTCGCTGGGTAGCGCCTCCCGAAGCCCCGATATTTCAAGAATCGCTCGCTGGTGGTCTAGTCTCAGATCATAGAAACAAAGGAGATGTACCAAGGCGCTATTGAAATTGACGCTTTGATATCACATTGACCGTATTATAAAACGTACACGCTGGCGACGAACCGAAAACGATCGATGAATTAAATACCTACAGTGTTTTAGTTAGTGCTAGTGTTGAGTGACAATTAACAGTGTTAGATTGAGGGTGTGCGGAATTTTTCATGTGTGGGGAAAGGAGCACTTGTAATTGTGTCAAAAAGTGGCGACAGTTGCTCCCGTCACAGATAATATACGTACATCATCTCATACAAAGGATTAAAGGATTTTGTGCTTAAAGGATTTTTCAAAATTTGAACAAATATTTTTCATGATGTATTTTTTATGTTCTCAATTTTACACAAACTTCAATAACAAATCGATACATATAACGCTATCTAATAAGAGTTATTTCAACAAATGTTCCTTTGTTCCTGATGAGACCCCGTGCTCCCGTACTAATTTGCTATGATGGCATTATCTCCTTGTTTCTATGATCTGAGGGTCTTGTAAATCACTTTAGATGTTTGGTTAGACGCCAAACGATAAACGGTTTTACGATACAGGGATTGGACCAATCCCGAGGGATATGTAAATTATTTCTTTTTATGTTTAGGTTGATAAGTTGCGTATTTTTTATTGATTTTTACCAATCGGAATGTTTTATTTAGGTAGGTACCAATATTGTAGAAATTGGTGAAGAATATTTCAATAGATTTTGAAGTTATTTGAATAGATTTTGATTGCAATGTAACAAATGATGTACTAACTACTAACTAACACTCAATAGGTGGAATTTTAGTCAGTCGAAATACCTACGAAAAGGGGTAATTGTACCCATCATTATGAACAACTTTTATTATGGGACCAACCCTGAAATCGCGAAAAAAAATCTGGAAAAAAAAATCCATACATTCAGACACGACACTGTAGCTCAGTTGGTTAAGAGCGCTGTCCCGGTTTAGGCGGAGGTCACGGGTTCAAACCCTGCCTGTGTTCGTTGTTTTTGGGAATCTTTAATGACACTAACATTTTCAGTTTTATGACATCGATATAGTTTATTCCATCTGAAGATTGGAAAAATCGGCCCTTATATTCAATTAGTAGGTATATATTTTTCTGATTAGGTATGAAAGCCGACAGTATGACAGCCGGTGTGTAGCCGGCGCTTGCGCATGGGCAGCCTACCGGATCTCACGGAACGCTCGCGTCCGGCGCCCGTCCGCGCCGCCGTCCGGACCGTGTCCGACCCACACCGCCACCGGACCCTCATCACACCGGTACGCAAGCGAATTTAAACTAAACAACTTCCATAGACTTCATTTTAATGTGACCAAAACATTTTTGCCCAGATCCCAGTGAGCACAATATACAAGAAAGAATGGCCTTGGAAGAAGCAGAAAACGCCAATCCGCGTCCCGGGATCTTGCATCGGGCCTCGCCGGCGGGACTCGGCTGCTTCATCAGTCGGAGCTGCCTCAGTTCGGCGGCTGCTAGCCCGGCAGCCACCGAAGCTGCCCAAATCTCTCGTCAACCGGTTCACCCTACTCTGCATCTCCAGCGGCCTGTGTGCGACTGCACTGCTGCCTTTCACAGCGTTCGCTGGCGCAGAAGCGGGGGCAATGCCCTTATCGATCATGCACACTGCTGCAGCAGTAGTCGCCCCATTCTCCCCCCTCATCCTCCAAAAGACTGGAACGAGATTAGTGATCGCGATTGCACACACTCTAGTCTGTGTGTTACTGACTGCCCACACTGTAGAGACTCCGCTACCGGTTCTGCTTGCTTTGTACGGAATCTGTGGAGTGACACTGTCGCCGATGTCATTGGCCCTTTCGGCGTCAGCAACTTCCTTGGCCCAAGCGGCCGGCGATGAGGCCAGAAGAAAAGTTGCTCTCAGAAGAGCACTGAGAGCCTTAAGGGCGGCCCAGGATCTGGGTCTGGTGTGTGGGTCCCTGCTTCTAGGCTTTGCCCTATTGCTGTGGTCCGAGGAGGTTTCGAAGCCTTCCACTCCAGCACCAACTAATGTATCTGTGCCAAGATGGCCGCCGCCTGAGGAATACTTCTTAGAAGATGATTATGAGGTAAATTCTAACTTTACAGTATTTTTCCAATAAAATAAATAAGCCTTTATTATTCCTTAATCTTTCCTAATCACGCCGGCCGGATACTTACCCCTTATAGACGCCTCTTAACTTTAACTTAAAGTTGTATACAACTATTCTTGTCATTTGTATGACAATGAATAGAGATGACAATTGACTTAAGAGCTGTTTAATTTAATCATCATCAATAAGTGAGGGGGTTAGTTTAGTTTAGTTTATTTATTTATAATTTTCAAAATTACAGGTCATTCATACATTGTCATTCAATAGTGGGTAACTTATAACAGTCATCTCAGCACATAGGTATTAAAAAAAATACATTCTTAATAATGGAGACATAACAATACGAATTTTCATTTAGCATAAAAGAAATATATAATATTTTTTATTGTATTTTATTTATATGTTATAGCTTGATTTTAATTTACTTATTCCAGGAGCGCATCTGCGGAGCTGCCGGTTGTCCAGACATGCAGACCTTATCAGGCACAGTCTTAGACGCTGACGGCAGAATGCTTCTGGTGGCAATGTGGGCATTCCTGGCTCTGTTGTCGGTGGGGCTGGGCGTGTACGGCGCGCCCTCTGCGCCCGCGCCGCCACCCGACGCGCGATCGGTCTTCGTGGACCCTCGGGCGGTGCTCGGAATGCCCATGGGTCTGTTCATAGGACTCCAACAGGGATTTATTTATACGTCGTATATTAAGGTACATGGTTTACTTAAATATGAAATGTAATTGAGAATTTCGAAAAGGCAAAACGGTAGAAGGATTTTTTTACGGTTTTTGAGTATCATAATATTAGAAGCGTAAGAGACATGGCTTTTGCGCTCAAAAGAAATCAGCCTAAGGCCTTAATATCAAAGCTACCTAATAGGTTATGGTGATTAAACACTATAATATTTGCCACAGTGGTACGGAGTATGCGTGGACGGGTGGTGGTGTGCGTGGCGTTCTCTTTGCGGGACAGGGGTACTGCAGGCCCTGGCTGCTGGCACCCTGTCCATGGCTGCAGCGCGAGGCCGGCGGGGCGCGCTGGCTGCTGGCGGCGGGGCTGCACATGCCTCGCTTGTATTAGCTCTACTGCGCTGGAGAGCTGCTAAGACGGACCTGGCGCTGCCTGCGTTAGCGGCTGCAGCTTGGGGCGCCTGTGCAGCTCTTTGGGATGTACTGCAGGTATTAACTACCACCAACCTAGTTTTTTACCAAACTAGATTGGGTTCGGCTTCCAGTGTAATTAATACGGCTGAATATAATTATTTTACGTGGAGCAACTGCCATCTGACCTCCACAACAGGTTAGACCAGTAATATCCTTTACAATCAGGGATTACCCAACTGTGCATCCCAGTCCCAGGGCCGTTGAAAACCGGTATACTCAGGTCGCCGGCACGCGACGTAATGAGTGCGTGCCCCGATTTGAGAAGTTATGCTCAGAAAAGCAAGCTCATCCGTCTCATTGATTGTACTCTACTGTTTTTCCTGTAATAATATCAGTCACTAATGAGCCCCGGTTTTAATAACACGTGTGTTATTGTTCGCTAACGAGCCGGACTTTCGTACTTGAATAGTGTACCTACCTAATCCTACGGTAACAGCAACGGTGAAAATGAATAGTTGTGTATCTTGTAACACTAAATTTCATGATGGTGTTCAGTGCAGCATGTGTGAGAAGCATTATGATTTCGGCTGTGCGGGTATCTCCGAGGCAGGTTATCGGAAACTTGGTGCAGAACGAAGGGCCGCATGGAAATGCTCAACCTGTCGCTTGGCGTCACCGAAACCGGCAGTTCAGGCCCAGAACGATCAAATGGAAGTCATACTAGGTAAACTGAATGACATGGCCCTTAAGCTCGATTGCCTTCCCCCTCTTTTGGAAGATGTAAAAGGCATTAAATCTAATGTTATCAGACTTCAATCAGCAACAGAAGAAGCCTTAAAAAAAATTGAGGACTGTACAGCTAGGGTGGAGGCGGCGGAGTCGCGCATGTCATTGCTGGAATCATCGGTGGCTGCTATCTCGGATACCAAGGATCAGATTGATTTGCTGCAACGAAAAGATCTTGCGCGGGATCAATGGGCCCGCCTCAACAATGTCGAAATTAAGGGAGTACCCATAAAAAAGACCGAAAATCTTTTTACTATACTGGATCAAATAGGCAACTGTATCAGTTATAAGGTCAATAAGAACCAGATAAACTTTATTAGCAGAGTTCCTGCCCTGAATAGCAGTGAGAAGTTTATAGTGGTCGGTTTTCTTAATCGATACGTAAAGGAAGATTTTATTGCGTCTGCCCGTATGATGAAGTCATTATCCACGCAAGACATAGGATTCACCAATGTTCATCACAGAATTTATGTGAACGATCACCTATCGCCGGAATATAAAAAACTATTGACTAAAACAAAACAGATAGCAAAAGAAAAGGGCTTTCAACATGTATGGGTGAAGTTCTCTAAAATTCATGTGCGTAAGGATGACACGTCACACACCTATATTATTAATTCATTATTAGATTTAAACAAATTGAGCTAATCAAGTGCGTATTTATAATGCGTCAATCCTTTACATTTTTATGTGTACTATTAATATACATTACATTGTATTCATTCCTTGCGATAACGCTGTTTACTTACTTAGTTGCGATTGGTTGCAAGGATTTCAATAACATGTTGTCAACACCAGGTGCACTCATTAGTGAGCCTATTGTTATTGTAAACGAATATTACCTGCTAATTCTATTCATTGCGGTGCGGACGACCGGTCCCGTTCTAATTGATACCTGCCTACTGTTTAATATATCTATCCTTTTCACACTTACTAGAATCACTACTATTTTTAAATGTCATGATCATTGCTTACTCTATTTGCAACTTGGGTGGTCTAATAATATTGTCGTTTCTTCGCTACTTAACCGCGAACGATGTTTGGTAGATTTAATATTTAGTTTTTTACATGTTTTTACTATAGTACTATATTATCCAACTGTTTGTTTGCGCAGGCATATTTATGATTCTATATTGTTGTTGTTAAGTCATTTCTGTGAAGAATATTAACTTGTACTACCAAAATGTTCGCGGTTTGCGAACTAAGACCTCCCATTTTCGGCGAAACATTAGTCTAAATAATTATGATGTTGTATTGTTAACCGAGACTTGGTTGAATGATAGCATCTATGATAATGAACTGTTTGGCGATAGTTATTCAGTGTGGCGTCGCGACCGATGCTATAATCTTACTGGTCAGTCGATGGGTGGCGGAGTTCTTGTAGCTACGCGCAGGGATCTAATTGTGCATGCGCACCCTGAGTGGTGTTCCACAGCAGAAGATCAGTGGGTGTCTATTTGCACAGATATGAGAAGCCAACTACATATTTGTGTAGTCTACCTTTGCAATCAGAAAAAAGGCCTAACCTTTTCACAACAACTTAGTAACTTTTTAACAAAGTTACGTGATATTGTTAACTTGCACCCTACTGACCGTTTTCTGGTAGTGGGAGATTTTAATATGAGTGCAATTAGTTGGATGAAAGTTGACGACTTAACTTTTCTCAGGCCTTGTAATGTATTGGGTACCAATGAGACTGAATTTGTTGACGAACTATCTGTGGTTGACTTGCAGCAATACAATCATGTGTGCAACATCTACGGTAAATTACTTGATTTAGTATTATCTAATAATGACGTTATTGTTACGGAATGTTCTGACCCTCTTGTGCCTCTTGATCCATACCATAAGGCATTGTGCTTGTCGTTGTGTGTCGAGGTAGTCCAGATGTTAAAACCGGCAACTCGTACAAAATTTTCCTTTCGGCAAGCCAATTACGATGCAATTAATGGTGACTTATCAAATGTTCAATGGATGGATATTTTTTCAAAGCTTACATTCACTGAGGCAGTGGACTTTTTTTATGAAACATTGAATAAGTTACGGGATAAGTATGTGCCAAGCAAAATTTTCCGTCAGAAATCTTTTCCAGTTTGGTATTCACCAGCACTTAAAAAAGTTTTAAAGGAAAAATTAAAGTACTTTAATAGGTTTAAACGTTACGGTATGCTTACTGACGCTCATACAACAAAATTGCTTCGTAAACGGGCTAAGGTTTTGGAAGAGGAGTGCTATATTACCTATCTGGCAACTGTTGAGGACTTCATAAAATGCAACCCGAAATACTTTTGGACACATGTTAAATCGCTTTCTAAGTCTACTTCTGTACCCGAAAACATGATTCTTGGCGAGAGGTCGGCAACATGTGGCAACGAAATCTGCAACCTTTTTTCTAAATATTTTTATTCAAATTTTTTAAATTCAAATCATGCTTCTTCGGAATCAATAAATCCCTGTCACTTTCATATGCCCATGGATGCTGATATATCGACAATTGAAATTTCACGTGATAATATTAAATCTAAATTGCAAAAATTGGATCCCTGTAAATCCGCTGGTCCCGATCACTTTCCTCCAATTTTCTTTATTAATTGTGCCGATGAGCTTTCATTACCTTTATTGTACCTATTTCGAAAATCACTGGCTCACGGTCTTATGCCTGCTATTTGGAAATCTGCGTTCATCACGCCAGTTCATAAAAAAGGATCAAAACATCAAATTGATAATTACCGCCCAATATCTAAATTACCTGTTTTGGCCAAAGTTCTTGAAAAAATTGTCTACGAACAAGTCTATAATGTCTTAAAATTTCAGTTTCCCCTTTCTCAACATGGTTTTGTTAAGGGGAAATCAACTGTTAGCAATCTTATTTTGTTTAATGAATTTCTTACTGACTCAATGGATGGAGGCCATCAAGCTGACGTCATCTACACGGATTATAGCAAGGCTTTTGACCGAATTAACCATAAAATCCTAATAATTAAGCTGGAAAATGCAGGAATCAGAGGTGACTTATTAAGGTGGTTTAGGTCTTATATTGAGAACAGAAGCCAGGCAGTTGTTTTGGGTAACTATATGTCAAAATGGATGAGTGTTCCAAGTGGTGTGCCTCAGGGTTCTCTGCTTGGGCCCCTTTTGTTCCTTATATTTATATCTGACATCGGCAAATGTTTTCAGAACTCAAATATATTAAATTTCGCGGATGACATGAAAATATTTAAGCAGATATCTGTTATTAGTGACGCTATAGCTCTACAGGAAGATTTATTACGGTTAGATGCTTATTGTGTATTAAACAGGCTTGATCTTAACGCCAGTAAATGTTCCAGCGTCACGTTTACCAGGAGCAGACGTCCAGTTTTGTTCGACTATACCCTAAGGGGATATAAACTTCAAAGGCTTGAAGAAGTTAGAGACCTTGGTGTTCTGCATGACTCTAAACTATTATTTGACCGACATATATCAGCTATAGTTAACAAGGCCTCTAAAGCACTTGGATTTCTAATGCGTACCTGCAGAGACTTTAAGCAAGCCAAGACTCTTAAAATCCTTTATTCCACCTATGTGCGTCCACACTTGGAATATGCCTCACAAATTTGGAATCCTAGGTATGACGTCTACATTAAGCGCATAGAAAACATCCAAAAAAAATTTATTCGATATCTTAATTATCACACCCATTCCAGTTGCCATAATTACATCAAATCATGCGAAAGGCATCATTTTTTGCAATTGCGCCATCGTCGTGATATTGCGGACATACTGTTCTTATCAAGAATCTTGACATCTACCATCGACTGTCCTGTGCTGCTAAGTAAATTAAACCTATATATTCCGAGGCACTCCTTGCGCTCTCCTCCTTTCTTTGCTATTCCTTTAGTTGCCACTAACTATCGTCAAAACAGTTTCTTATACCGCTCGTGTAACAACTATAATAAGTTAGTACGTGATCATGACATAGACATTTCCATCGCAAGTATTTCTTCTTTAAGGAAGAAGCTAAATTCTATATCTACTTGAAGGCTACTGATCAGTAGGTTTTGTATGATTGATGGTTGGCAGGTACTGCTACTGCTATCCTATTATTATTATTATTTTTTTTTTTTCTAGTGCTCACTTAACTAAATAGTTAGATAGGTAGGTATACATAATGTAAACAATCGCTATGTACTTGTTAAGGGTTTATTTGTGATTTAATTCTTTATTTAATTTCTATCTGTGGAGACTTTTAAATGGCTGTTTGATATTATATAAGTTTTTGTTTAAAATTGTCTAGCTGATAGTCTTCCTAAAAGTTAAAAATAAAAATAAAATAAAAATAAAATATTTATATTATGATTCTGAAGGAGTTTTCTCTGAATAAAATAATCTAAAGCTACACGCAGAGGTATCTTCTTCCGTTGGTTCCGAGGTTCCGTTTTTCCTTTTGAGGTACGGAACCCTAAAGAGATTGGGAATCTGCTTTTTATGATTACGTCCATCTAACTAACGCGGTTGTTACAGGCCGGTATCTGCGTGGGCGGGCCGGGCTGGCGCGGTGCGTGGTCCATGATCCTGGCGGCGCGCCACTCAGGGCTGGCGCTGGCGTGCATGGCGCGCCAGCTACTCTGCGTGCGCTCGCAGCTCGCGGGGCTAGCGGCGGCCCTGGTCGCGGCGCTAGTCACGCACACCATGCTGGAGGTTAGGATGCGCAGAGGTAAGTAGTCTTTATTATGGTTACGAATATGTGAGGCACTCGGGGCTGGCGGCCCTGGTCGCGGCGCTAGTCACGCACACCATGCTGGAGTTTAGGTTACGCAGAGGTAAGAACTCCTCAGGCCGGGGCCGCATTGGTACAGCGACAGCGACACAACGGCGATTTCGTAAAAACAAACTCATATAAACATATCGATACCTTTGGGTTCAAAGGGCGTAAAGGCCATTTTGGCAAATATGAAATTTGAGCCTTAAGGTATCGATTATATGGCTCGAATCTCATTTTGGTCAAAATGGTCTTTACGCCCTTTGAACCCAAAGGTGTCGATATGTCGGTGGCCGCACTGCAGAAACGACAAGTGAATTCTTTTTGTTCACGAAATTGCCGTCGCGTCGCTGTAGCCGTGGAACCTTGGAACCTTGGAACCAATAGTAGGTATGATGTAAAACATCATGGTAGCAGATTTTGATTCCGGAAGAATGCTGTTCTGCATAATGTTTGTCGCTGGATGGTTTCAAAAACTATCACGGACCTTCGAAACACGTGCGTTTTAAGGCTTTTGTAATCGACGCAAGGATATAATTATATGGACTCTGCTACTGTCACGAAACTACATCGAATCACTAAACGAAAACGAAACTAAACCAATGATAGAGTCTGTACCTATTCCAGGCTAGAACAAGAATATATTGATAGAGTACCTGTTCCAGACTAAAGCGACATGATTACTAAGCGACAAAACCTCTAATTAAAAAAAACAAATCTAAGCTTAGGTACTAGAATCGCGCAGAAAAGGTCGCCAGAGCTCTTGAGAATGTGCTGTGTAGACAGTGGGGGATCTGCTTATCCCCTACCGCTTGCCATTGGGCGGGTCGTCGTATGCTTGTTTGCCAACATTGACGTATAACAAAAGCAATATATCTGAAGAGATTTCCATCTTTATTTCATTTTTCAGGGGAAGCGAACCGCCCAAGGTCCTAGCGAAGACCAACAGCGACGCAACTGGCGGCGCTGGCACCGACGTCAGACGACGTCGAGGAACCCGACGTTAACGACGTCGCGTGCCACGTCATCAGTTAACGTCGCTGGCGAGACGTGAACGACGGTGACGTATAAAAGTATCGCTGGATATAACAAAATATGTGACGTGTATAAACGTCGCCGAATATAACAAAATGTGACGTGTATTAAGGTCGCCGGATATAACAAAATAATGGCGACGTGTTGTGACACTGGACATTGTTTACTGACACTAGATGACATTGTTAAAGGACTATTTGTCTACTTTTCGGAAGCACCTGTTCTATAAACGAGTGAGATCTATTTACCTTTCTACTTCTTGATAAATATTTTGTGAATTAATTAATGCTTATGGCGTAAGATAATGTTTTATTGTGAGATATAATTTTTCAAATTTTATCCAGTTACCTACTTCGTAATTTTCGTTATTATTCTGCATTTTTCCTTTTTTTATATAACTATGTACACATAACGTGTAACACTAATGCGTGGTCATATTTAAGGGGGTTGATTGGACTTTATTAAAAGCAACATTTGATAGGACAAATAAAATAATCGGCCACAATTTTTCCGTATCTCCAACGAATTGACCCGATCGGCTGATGCTGATGGAAATTCGAAAAAGAAAATCCCCAGTTTTTTTGTTCGACCTATTAAAGGTTACTCTGAATAAGAGCCCAAATAACTCCCTTATAATTATTATGATCATGCATATTTTCTTGTATACCTAGTAGGAAAAAAACAATTGACGGTTTAGTGTTACCTATTCGACCTCATGACACATTTATATTATGTTTGTATAAGTATGGATGTATAAGTCTTACGCCATAAGCTGGCCATGACTTACAGAAGTGAGGGTATTATGGTACATCTGGCAGAGGGGTGGAAAATGGTTCTATTAAATACCTACCTCAATTTATGTCCGTATGGATTGAGGAGCCACTTTCCGTAGCTGAATGAAATTAATATACTTATTTAGTAGTAAGTTTAAAAATATTGTAGGATCAATCCTCGAATTTGTAGTATAATAGTTCAATAGTTATATGAACATAAAGGTGGCTCCTCAATCCAAATGTTTGGATTGAGGAGCCACGTGGAAACACGGAAAGTATACAATGAATATTCTTGAATATATTGTATCATTTAGTAGCCATTATGTAGAATGCCTACTAAAAATCTGATTCCAGTACTGTTGATATTCAAGAATGTACAATACTTTTAATGTGGCTCCTCAATCCAGATAGATGAGAGCGTGAATTTCCATAAAAGCAATTGGTAATTTTAAATTCCACTCCAAAAACATTTAGAAGTAAGTGTGTTAGAATTTGTAGTGTATGGACAAAGTAGTAAAACTGTGTGAATTTAGTAAATAAACGCATTTTATTTGGCTCCTCAATCCTGACGTTACTGTATTGAGAAGATACTTGAGTTACCTGAGATCACAACGGAATAAAAAAACAAAGACACTAACATTTAGTATAAATTTCTACTAAATATATATGCACAGATCAACATTGTATGTATTCGATATCTGATAAACAAATAACTTTTCGATATTCCTTAAGAATTCGCCATTTAGGGGGACCATGTTATATGAATGAAACCAGGATAACCAGTTTTTTAATTTTTTTTTTACAAATCAAAATATCGGGGTACAGGTACCTATGTACAGAGATACTTCATAATATATTATGTTTAGGGTGGTGACACATCAAATGGTACAAAGTTATTAAACAAATATTCACTCAACAAACAACGAAACGCAACATTATCATTTCGTTCATCATCATCATCATTCCATATAAAAATGTTAAAAAAACTTAACATTTCATAAAGTACTTAATGCTTTCACAAATGGTAATTCTGCAACAGAACATTAGTAAATTTTTCCTTACACAAATACGTTAATCGACAAAGATCTATTGACAATTTTTTCTTTAACAAAAGGTTACCTACTTGGCGTACTTATAAGACATTAGACAATTTGATGAGGTCTCGTCATTTTGTTTACTTTCTTTAGTTTAGTATTTAGTTTCAGTAAATCAATCATGTTTTTTTTTACGGGGCAACAACAAAATTAATTACAACAAAAACTTACACAGGTGGTTACACCTGTCTAGGGTCCAAGAGCGAGCGAAGCGAGCTCGGGAACTTGCGACACCCCGACACGGACACTATTTAGTAATCTGTGGTTTAGGTTCAAAGGGGTTGACGTCAACCCCTTTGAACCTAAACCACAGATTACTGAATCTTATCTTACTTATCATTCGAAATAAGAGGGGCTCGTGGCTAAATGACGACCGCGCTGATCGATCGATCTGCGAGGTTAAGCTGCGCTTGCCGCGGTCAGTCCTTGGATGGGTGACCGTTCTTTATACATCGAGACCCCTCCGTGCCTCGGAGAGCACGTTAAGCAGTCGGTCCCGGTTGTCATATGAATATCTTTGACAATCGTTATGGGTAGTCAGAAGCCCTAAAAGTCTGACAGTTGGTCTAAGATTCGGATACCGGTATTACCCATTAATTGGGTTGTGGAGGTCAGATGGCAGTCGCTCCACGTAAAATATTGATATTCAGCCAAAACTAGTTAGACTGGATGCCGACCCCAATATAATTTGGGAAAAGGCTAGGCAGATGATGATGAGTATCATTCGAAATAAATGTTGTTAAAAAGTTTCCAGTAAACGAGGTACCTACCACAATCTATAATGATATCAAATAGATCATATTAAACATTAATAGGCGCTATAGAGTTTATCCCTCCTATAGATGGTGATATCGCATCGATGTCTGATAACTGCAAAGTAATTGGCATTGAGTTGGAAATACTGCATAAGTTTTCCGATAGATGTCGCCAAACGCTTCTAAGAAGCGTATTACAAAGGGGTCTCAAATTTCAGATGCGTCGGGCGAGACCCGGTAGCTCAGTTGGTTCAGAGCACTAGTCACGGTACGGCAGAGGTCGCGGGTTCAAATCCCGCTCGGGTCATATGATTTTTGAGAATCACTTATATATTTAATAAGTTATTAAATATATAAGTGATTCTTTCTTTCTTAAAGCCATGTTATGCTTCTATCAAGTTATTAATAATAACTTGATAGAAGCATAACATGGCAACTTTGACATTCACATTTGAAATTCACAAATAAAAATATACATTTATCCCTCCAATTAGCGACGTTGGCATGGGCCACTATAAATGTCACTACCCCATAAAGGACGAGATGTTTTGTTACGACGACTATGATTGTCATGGTAAATTAAGTAAAAGCACCGACCAACCAATTTTGTATCATACAATAACTTATGTCGAAAATGATTAGTAAGAAGTACCTATCTTAAACATATATGAAGTAGGTATCTCTGTACATACCTGTATTCAGATATTTTGATTTGTAAAAAAAAAATAAAAAACTGGTTATCCTGGTTTCATTCATATAACATGGTCCCCCTAAATGGCGAATTCTTAAGGAATATCGAAAAGTTATTTGTTTATCAGATATCGAATACATACAATGTTGATCTGTGCATATATATTTAGTAGAAATTTATACTAAATGTTAGTGTCTTTGTTTTTTTATTCCGTTGTGATCTCAGGTAACTCAAGTATCTTCTCAATACAGTAACGTCAGGATTGAGGAGCCAAATAAAATGCGTTTATTTACTAAATTCACACAGTTTTACTACTTTGTCCATACACTACAAATTCTAACACACTTACTTCTAAATGTTTTTGGAGTGGAATTTAAAATTACCAATTGCTTTTATGGAAATTCACGCTCTCATCTATCTGGATTGAGGAGCCACATTAAAAGTATTGTACATTCTTGAATATCAACAGTACTGGAATCAGATTTTTAGTAGGCATTCTACATAATGGCTACTAAATGATACAATATTTTCAAGAATATTCATTGTATACTTTCCGTGTTTCCACGTGGCTCCTCAATCCAAACATTTGGATTGAGGAGCCACCTTTATATTCATATAACTATTGAACTATTATACTACAAATTCGAGGATTGAGCCTACAATATTTTTAAACTTACTACTAAATAAGTATATTAATTTCATTAAGCTACAAAAAGTGGCTCCTCAATCCATACGGACATCTCAATTTAGGCTTGCGATCCCCAAATTTTGATAACCAGGATTTGAAAGTGGGAATATAATTTAGTCTTCTCAACCTCTTAATAATCTGTCTACCTCCCTCTACTCCCTAAGTCATGGCCTGACAAACCACAATATACACACATCAAAAGTATCTAGGGATCAACATATATTTTTGCAATAACTTTTCTCCTGATTGATATTAATTAAAATTTTCTTTAAGGATTCATCAAATAAAGTGTTTTCGTTTGTCACAGTAACGATAAACCAAGTCACCTTTGCATTAATAAAGAAATTTGCCATTTTCCTAATAAAGGGATTTTTGACATTTGAACCACTAACATTAAAGTTCGAAAAAAAGACTGAAATAACAGTTTTCTTTAAAATTTTATTGGGTAACTTAAACAATTAATAATCCGTGTTTCTACCGCGAACACTAACAACACAAGAACATCGGTTTGGCATACTCAAAATGAGTTCATCCAAATCACGCTGTGGAATGGCCGCCCATGTTCGTTGCAACAACAAAAAAAGGTCTTCTTGCGACTGGATACCCTCCATATTCGGCAGAGCTCTTCTCTGTAGCATATCCCATGCATGCTCAATCGGGTTCAAGTCTGGCGACTGAGCAGGCCAGGGCAGGACATTGATGTTAGCTGCGGCGAGAGTCTGTCTTACAACTCTTGCGGTGTGCGGTCGTGCATTATCATGCATTAACTGAAATAAGGGACCGATTTGCACTTGTAGAGGAACGATGACGTCTGATACAATCGTCTCAGCATAAATTTGAGCGTTGAGGTTGCCTCTGATCCAAATCAACTCAGTTCTTCCGCCGATCCAAATACCCGCCCATACCATGATGGTTCCACCACTATAAGGATGGACTTCCTGGCAGGATTTTAATCGCTGTTGGCGTCCAGGGGTTCTCCAGTGTCGTATACGTCTTGTATCCGGTCTCATACCAAAACGAGACTCATCAGAAAAGCACACGAAACGCCATTGTTCTTCTGCCCAATTTCTGTGTTCAAGAGCCCATTGATATCGAATCCTACGATTGTGCATTGCTATAGGTGGTACCCGTAGCGGTCTTCGGGAATGAAGGTTCACTTCATGCAAGCGGTTTCTGACTGTTTGGTCGCTAATTAAGTTCCCTGAAGAGTGATGAAGCCTCACGGCTAACATCATGGCGGTTATTGTTGGAGCTCTTCGAGTTAAGATTTGAATGTATCGGTCTTGTCTCCGTGTGGTGCAGCGATACCGTCCTCCATGGCGCTCAGCCACGGTACCAGTGCTTCGGTAACGTGTCCAAAGTCGACTGATAACACTCTGACTTGTATTCAGAGCTAAAGCTACAGTACGTTGCCGGGAACCAGCTTCTATCATTCCCACGGCTCTGAGCATTTCTTCCCTGCTTAAATGACGTCGCCGCTCCATAATAACGTTGGTTTTAATCAGTAGTAGGGAAACAGTAGCACTAATAATGTCTTCAATGCGTTGTATGTTTTTATAGGGAAAATATTGACAGCTTATTTTCATCTTTTACTCGAATTTGATTGAGAGTTCCTGATTCAAATTATGAAATGCACCAAAAAGGATCCATATAAATTTATAAAATCATAAATTTATTACAAAGCCACATCTCAATCTCAAGAAATCCGCATAAAAATGCTTGATCCCTAGACACTTTTGATGTGTGTATTACTAACACCTAAGGACCTAACCTTAATCTATTCTGTTTTATAAAAAGTAGGTACTTAATAAATTATATTTTATTTTAATACTTACCTACCTACTACATCCTTGACTGACTGTTCACTAATTTAAAGTCAATGTTTTATAAGTGTTTAGGATAAAGTCGTTGAAATGTTTTGTAGACTGATCGGTATTGAACGTGGATCTTCGTTGGGCTGCGTTTAGGCGACATTGCATCAGAGCGTGAGATAAGAAACATAACTCGTGCAGCGTTTCGGCGACATTGCGCGACTCCGGTCGCACCAATTCACAGCGACTTCCAGCGACGAATCACAGTGCAGTGTGCGTGACTAGCGACCACTCAAGGCATTCATAATTCAGTACCTACATTATTATTCTTAGTAACAAACTTATTGTCTAGCTTCGATATCTATCGAATAGCCTCTTCGATGGCTATCGAAGAATTAACATACCATAGCGGAAATGGATATAGTATCAATTTTTTTAATATTTCTTACTGGAACCGAGCTAATAAGGCGACTAGTCGACTGCAAGTCGCGTTACTAGTGGTCGTCAGTCGCTAGCGCGCTGCACCGATGTCTACAGACGATTACGTTGGAAATATTCACTGCGGGTCGCACCGACTGAGGTCCCGTGACATCGCTTGCACGCTGTTTGAGCCCTTAGGAATGACTTCCCCTAGATTGTGCCGGGCCTGAGCCGAATTAAAAAGCAAAACTTGTCGCATAAACGTAGCTTAATAAGAGAACAGTGCACGGTTTATGTATATAGCTTTTAAAGGCAGAAATTATTAATAAATCTCTTTTTTTTATATCAGAAAAGAAGTCTTTGTATTTAACGATGATGATAAAAATATATTCTACGTAAAATTACATACTTCTTGCAAAAATATACCTAATAAAAAACACTGTACCTACCTACCTATCTTATAAATTAATTAATCTTATTGTGACTTCAGATTACATGGTTTGGGCCGTTCCCAATAACCGATCCGCTCTATCCCTAGTAGGGGAAAGAGCCGATAGACTAAAGATCGGTTATTGGAAACGGCATAAAAGACGTAACTATTGTTTAATTTCCCAGCGCTTTGTGACCATTTTAAGACAAAATCCTTGAGTAGGCCCTTACTAAAAACGACAATTAAGGCGCTTCCCTGAGCAAATACGCTACGTAAGCTTGTCGGTAATGGTCAAACTGCATGAAACAATCAATTTCACTGTTCAATAAGTCAGTTTACATGAGTAAGTTACAAAGTACTAATTGAAAAATAGGTTAAAAGAAGTCCCTTGGACGCTATGTTGGCTTGGCTGGGTATCTGTCACTCCTGTTTATGTCGTAACGTTTTAAGTAATGCCTAAGATAGTAAAAAGTAGTGAACGAGAATTAGTACTTACTGAAAAAAAAACTTCCAACACCGTTAAAAACATTGGTACCGATTCTATTGTTTACCAACTAAACTAATTTAGTCTCATTACGTCTCTTTCTAATAAAAAACATGAGAAAAAGATAGAAGATATTTAATCCTGTCAAATTAGTCCACTTGAATAGTTTTGTTGTCAATTTAGTCGTAATCGCAAAAGGTCATGACTATTTTCCCGTAAATGACAAGGGCGTAGACTAATTTGACAGTTCTAAATATTTTCTGTCCTTTTTCAATGTTATTTGTAAGAAAGAGATGTAGTGTGATTAAAATTAGTTTAGTGCGACGTTCACATAATCAGCACCATTGTAACTTAATGACATTCAGGACAACATAGCGTCGAAGGGACTTTTATGTGGTACGCTCTCTACCTATATTATGACACACCATGCTGATACTGATGCTACCATTTTATCTTTTATACAATGCTATTAGATACTAGGGATTTTTAATTTCTCCTAAAATTCCTATGTAAACTGACTTACTGAATAGACTCTACAAAACGTCTACTATAATTTTGTATGTTACTTTATTACCTAATTGACGTCGCCGCGTCGTAGACGTCGACGTCAATTTGTCAAATCCAAATTAACTTAATGTCAAATTGTTATTTTGGCTCTTGGCTATAAAATGTAATGAATGTCATAACATGATCTGACAATATTATTTGGATCTGCATAAAATAATGATGTTGGATGTGAGTGTTAGGATAAAGTTGTGTTTACGACGAAAATATGAGAATAAATAATTGTTGACTGAATTTGATTTTTATTTAGACATTTCAGACCATTTATGTAGTGCTTTAATTGATACTGATTTAGACAGATTTTCTTAATTCTTTTTTATGACACTGCGACAAAATAGTCTTCTACTGCACTTACACATAACGGTGTAACGCTGTTCTTTAAAAAACCTAGGTTTTGAAGGAATAAAGAAAGTTAACGCATATATCAACGGCACCGGTTAAACTCTGCCTGAATAGATTTCTGCTAAAATGGCGTCTCAAGTTCTGTCCAGTAACCTCAGTTAACGTAGAGGTCATTTTCAGCCTTTAATATAACTGTGACTAACGTCATAAGTTTGCCCCAGAAAAGTATTTATTAGTATTATGTTCACAATAATTGCCACTGATATATTTTGGTTCTATAAATATACCTATGGTGAATATAAGCGTAAATTGTAATAATAAAAGGTATTTTGATAGAGCATATTTTGTGCATATTTTGCCGATTTTCCGTGCATATTTGCATGCATATTTTGGCATTTTGATAGTGCATATAATCCGATTTCTAGTTATAATATAGGTACCTAGTGTCTAATGCTGTATAGATAATGGTACGGAACCCTTCATGTGCGAGTCCGTCTCGCACTTGGGCGATTTTTTTTTTGTGAAATGTAAGTAAATAAAACACACATCATCAACATTAACACATTATTTTTATTTTTCCAATGTTGTCTAAGACTTAGGACCCCATCGCGTAGTCGTCATTTCACATCTCTAGAATTTGCTCATGTCAATGAAAAATATTTATGTAAACAATGTGTATTCCTGTACACAAAAATATTTTTTATTTAAATGATGTTTACTTTATGTCTGAGTAGAAACTGTAGAATTTAACATGTCAAAGTTAATTGTAAAAAAACATATCGAATTTGACATTTTAATGTTAAATCTCTAAAAAACCTGTTGTCGAATTTGACATTACAACGCAAATTCTACAGAATGACGTAAAGTATGTTTGACGACCAAACAGGGTACATTACATTCGATACAATATGATAGTGGGTATATAGCACTAACGACAAAGATCATTTCTACAATCAATTTTTTTTAATGTCATTCCGATTAATTCAAGCGGATTTTACGTCATTTTTACACAACGACACTACAAATTTGCTAATGCTCTGTCATAGTACTTTTACTGAGCGTTGCTTTTACATAATTTATTTTATTGCAAAATCAATAAAAATGGTAGGTAGCATAATTTTATTAGTGAAGTACAGTGTCGTAGTCTAAAAGCTGACCAAGTGAGTCGCAAAATAGATTAATTTGTTGATTATACAGGGTGGCAGGTTAGACAGTGGAAATATTTGAAAGGGTCATTGTACTCATCATTATAAACAACTTTTATTAAGGGACCAACACTGAAATCGCGAAAAAAAAACAGCTGTTCCATATTTTGTTGAGTTAGGAGAACATAAATGTATGGAACAGCAGATTTTTTTTTTCATATTTCAGTGTCGGTCCCATAATAAAAGTTGATCATATTCATGAGTACTTTCACCTCCTAAAATATCCGCACTGGTTTTAATTTGACCCTGTATAGCTATATCTTGAATAGACGTCTATCAAAATTACCAAAATGTTAGTGTTGATTGATTGTAAAAATTATCATTGCCTTCTATACATAAGTTAGGATAAAAATACTAACAACACAGGTATCATACTATTATTGTCTGCAACAATCGATTATTATTTCTAGCTGACAAAAATAATACAGGAAAAAAAATATCAATACAGCAATTTTTCACAATATTCTGTTGGTTTATCAAATTTGACATTTCACTGGTTGTCATTTTTAGTGATTACATCATAATAAACATCAACAAAAGATTGACTTCAGTCTATTTTTTTTTTCAATTATTTTGCAAGCCCTCGGTGTATATTTTTGAAAACACACAGTAGAAACATTTATTAATTTTTAAATACTTAATTGACATCTAAATAAGTAATGCTGAAGGTAAAAGCTTTAACTAAGCACCCATTAATAGGTCATTTATGGACATTTTAGCTACTTACATTGCGTGCTATGTCAGTTGAATCGTTTTATTAAATCTTCTTATACATTTAACTGTCTACTGGTTAGCCAACTTTTTTAAGCTAATTTCCATTCACTCATGACAGTTATTTCCCGCCACACAATTTAAACTAACGGAAAAGAAGGTTACAATAGAGGAAAAATAAAAGAAACGTATCAAAACAGTTTTGTCTTTATTAAAAGTCTATCCGTAAAATAATCTAAAAATAGCATCACAATAATAATTAATTAGCGCAAGGAAAAAAATTAAAAACAGTTTACAAATTAATAAATAAAATCGTGGACGAAATAAACGTTTACAAAAACAAAACACAATTTCAGAACTAAAATCCACACGCATTCCATTTTTAAAATGAATGCACGTTAATCTCACTAATACTAATTCAACAAAATATTTGTTTTTGTTGTAAAATGTCAGGACGTTTGACTGACACCGTACAACGTTTCTGACACTGCGCAACTTTCTGACAAAGACGTCGGCACGTGTTCTAAACATAGGACTTGATTAAAAGTACCTAACTAAGTTTTAGGAACTGAGCGTAGCTACGGTAACTCACAAAACGAATACATACAAAAAATCAATCGAATAAAATCAATGGACCTTTTTCCACTTAATCCACAATTTCCATTTTGTTCTTTCTAATTCAAATATTTTAAAAAACTGATAATTTTTCAGTTGTTTTAGCAAAAAATAAGTTTTATTACGATATCGCAGCTAAAATACAAAATTAAGCGGGCTATGTGCAGTTTAGTCTTTCTCAAACTACATGTTACTTGAGTACCTATTATATGATTGTAGGATGACTGCAATAACCCGTAGTATCGGACAAAACAGGGGGCTACCTATATTACACAATAAATAACATAAAACTTGATTATTACTTAAGAAAATTACGCGTGGAACTATGAAAATGCATTATTTCATTGCCTAAGTTTAATCAAGCGTTAGCTTTTCATAGTTAACTAGTTGCAATGACTAGTTTTCTAAGAATAGTGTTTTTAGTGTATATTTTCCGCGGGGAAAATCTTTTTAATTGGCTGTCATATTGTCATATTGTGTAAATGCTAGCCAAACGGATGAATATTACTTATTTCGGCACTGCTCGCTTCTGTTTCAGATATCCACAACACACGCAATAATTATAATTTACAGAAGAGTCTTCGACTTTTAACTTGAAGATTCTTTTTTTAAATGATGCCGTTACTTTTTAAATTTTAGAACCTGTCCTCTAAAAAACTTTGTCCTATAAAAAAAATTTCATTGCATTTCTAATTTTTATCATTCTTTTTTTAATTTAACATCCTACATTTTATAAACAGCGATCTAAGTTCGATTTTTAACACTAAATATAAGCGTCGATAAATAATATACATACTTTATTAAATAAAAATACTGTAAGAAGCATAAACAATCAATACTGTTCGCCATTTTGTTACATTTCATTGAATTTACGAAAATTGTTGTCAGTGTTACCATATTTATGTCAAAATCATAGACAAGTTTTGATTTATTAACAGCGAATTTTACGACACTTAATGCCGATTTATACAACGGATAGAGGTATTAAACGTAGATATTATACACACGAGCTAGCAGGCCAAATGGCTAATAGAGTATCTATAGTCGAGAGAGAAAGAGACAGAAGATCACATGGCCCTCTTGACCCAGACCAGCTTGGTCGCAATGGGCCATTATGTAATCATTCTTTCCATTTACAGCTTTACCATTGGCCTGCCTAAAATATCAGATGCTGTACAAGCAACGCTGGGAGTTAACATAGTTTATGAACATTATACAAATATTTACAACTCCGGTTATGAATAAATACAAGACCGAGACTTCGTAATAGATAGTAAGTACATTTTGTAGTAATTGTAACATGAATGTTTTCGCAAACATTATGTCACCTTGGCGTTTTTACACGATTTCAGAGTGCCCAGTGCGAGTTTTTCTAACATATTCGATCGCGAACGTTAATTAAGGCCATAGTCATCGACCAATCGAAAATCGGCTCGCGCTCGAAAATGAAAACGCTAACGCACGTGATTAGTTGTTCTATTTACTGTTGAGATGTTTACTCGATTAACACGATAGCTTGTAACTCGCACTAGGCACTCAGAGTGCCTAGTGCGAGTATTTCTAACATATTCGATCGCGAACGTTAATTAAGGTCAACGACCAATAGAACATTGGCTCGCGATCGAAAGTGAAGACGCTAACGCTCGTGATTGGTTGTTCTAATCACTTCGCGAGATTTTTCAACTCGCACTGGGCACTCAGGTCCTTTATTACATTAATGTAGCATTAAAGACGCTGTATAATGACTTATGTACATGTTGTGTAGCTCACAATCTTGTATTATTTTGATATTTTTATATTTGTTACGCCACAATTTTTTTTTACTCTTTATCACCACTTTTGGGCAATCTCTTCTCAAACGGTTCATAAAACCTTTTTCAAATGACAATTTCTAAGCTTAACAATTTGGTATTCAAAGAGCCTGATAAATAAACTTAATTATCTGTTAATAATTACATCTTCGTTAAGTTTAATGACAAGATTATATACCTACCTGACAGATTGTAGAAACATTTCTACTGTTTCATTCATAAAACGTAGAAATGTTTCTAAAATCTGTCACTTTGTCTATTTCTATGTAGCCAAAACCCGTTTCTATCGTGGTCATGCTAGGCCGGCTGAGTTATATTTACCAAACTCGATTAAATTACCTATAATAGTTTAATATTTACCTACACAAACATTGTGTTCTTATTAGAAATATCTATTCGAAATAGGTTTTAAGAAAATCTTCCTAGACAACCGAATTACCAACGATCAATCACAGACAAACTACTAGGTTGCGACTCGACACGATTATATCGATATGTTTTAGCAATAATTACACTAATCAAACCAAACTACGGCCAGCAAAATAAGTCACTAATCTAATTTAATATCGTAGAACTTATGTTGCTGACTGTACGAGTCTTGAGCAGGGCTTGAAATAACGATATAACTTAATACCGATATTCAAGTGACCCATTGATAAATACCGATATTCTAAAGAACCGGTTCTAGTGAAGTTGGCACCATATCGGTATAAATGTATACCGGTCTAACTTAATACCGATAAACTTTATACCGATAGTCAAGCGACATGTTAATAAATAGTGGTATTTTCAAGAACCGGTTCGTGCGGTTGACTCGATATCGGTATAAATAAATATCGGTATAAATTAATACCAATGTAACTTTATACCGACAGTTAAGTGACTTATGAAAAATACCGGAATAAACGTTATCGACTCAGGTATTTTCGCTACTACGCTAAAACAATATATCGATACATCGCATCGAGTCGATTCACACAGCAATCACCCCGCACTAACGCAACTTGCGACTAGAAGTCTCACTCACGCGTCACATGATTGGCATCCGAACATCCCGCAAAGTAAATTAGACTATAACACATGGACTTAAGGTGTATATTTACACGGGTGTGTAGTGCCCAACAGGTTTGTAGAACATTTGGCCGGTGACGACTCGGCGGATAATTTCTTTTAGGATGAGTTTCTTTTCCTTCTTGATCTTGACGAGGAAGCCTCGGTTTTCATTAGCCCGTCGGGATAGGTACGGGAGTACCTCCAGTACGGGGCCGTACGGGACGTACTTGTAGGCCGAGTAGCCGGCCTGGCCTGCAAACATTAAAAAAAAAATGTTAGTCACAGAAATAATCGTAAATACCTCAGATCATAGAAACAAGGGAGATGTGCCAAGGCGCTATTCCCATGCTTAGTAAAACACTGACCGAACTCAAAATTTGGCCAAAATGAGTTACAGTGAAATACCGACCTAAAAGAGCATGCTCTAAACCTAGTAAAAAAAAAACAAGCCTTTTATTTGCAAAATAGGGTAAAAAATTAGATCAGTCTATATTTTATGTTCCACACGCACCTACAACAAAAAACTTTAAACGTTAATTGCCAAAAGTTAGCAATTTTGAATTAGGTCAGTGTTTGATTGAGCATGCGTATTGTGCTTGACGCTTTAGTTTGATCACATTGACCATAATTAAAACGTACACGCTGGCGACGGACCGAACGCGGTCGATGATACAAATACAGTGTTTTAGTTTAGTGTTAGTCCACGCTAGGCGAGCCGAGCACTCATGAAGCCGCTCTGCGCTTCATCACGTGTGGACTGGAAGTCCACGAGCCCACTGCGAGCGTGATGCGAATCCCTTTGTGTTCGTCAAAACACCGACATTGGCGGAACACATTGACGATGACGGAATCAAACGCTATTTGCGCGCTTGTTAGTCGATCCACACAAGCGAAAAGTGCTCGGTGCGTTCTCCGTGAGTGCTCAGCTCGTCTAGCCGTAGACGCACCTTTAAGGTGCTGTTAAACGGGCTAGTTTTTTGACAATTTCTTGCTGCAATTGTATAGCCGTCAGTTGAGATCTACAGGGTGGCAGGTTAGACAGTGGAAATATTTTAAGAGGTCTTTGTACTCATGATTATAAACAACTTTTACTATGGGACCAACCCTGAAATCGCGAAAAAAAATCAGCTGTTCCATACATTTATGTTCACTTAGCTCGACAAAATGTATGGAACATCTGATGTTTTTTTCGCGATTTCAGAGTTGGTCCCATAGTAAAAGTTGTTCATAATGATGAGTACAATGACCCCTTAAAATATTTCCACTATCTAACCTGCCACCCTGTATATCGTACAGCAGTTATTGTGATGCACTATCATTTAATTTCATTGCAATATCGCCGGGCAATACTGCAAGATAGCGGCAATTGTTCTACTGAGTTGCGCGATATAGGTCTCAGCACACAGCTATACAATTGCGGCAAGAAATTGTCAAAAAACTAGCCCGTTTAACTGCACCTTTAGAAATTTGGTTCGCAAATAGCTGGAACGCTGGGCAAAAAGGGTCGTAAGTACGTACCTAGCGGGAAGGTGATGTGGTCGCACATGCCGAGCAGCTGGCCGAAGCACACCACCTTGTCCTCGGGCGTGATGTTGTGCTCCTTCATGAGCTGGATGGCGTAGCGCACCGTGTCCTCGTTGTGGGACGCCACCATGATGCCCAGGCGGTCCTTGTTGGGGCCCTGAGGACATAACAAATGTCGATGATTATAAATATCAGGGACGGAAAACCGCTATACGGTGTATTACGGTACCGGTATCGGGTAATAGGTTACCGCTATTTGGGTAACTAAGATAAATAAAGATGTTACCTCTGTTAGGTTACCATTTTAATACCGGTTTTACACACACAAGGGCTACCCGCCCTTTGACTTATGCCGACGGCACGTGTAAGATAAAGGTATTTTTTATTTCGGTAACCGGTATTTTACAGGTAGTAGGTATTAAATTTAAAAATTAAGGTTACCTTTAAAAACACCTGTAAAAATAATAAAGGTTGTAACTGAAATAATACAGGTATTGATCCTACCGGTTTCGGTCCCTGATAAATATAACGTTTTATAGCTTCAAAATGATCTGTCTTTCACTTCTTCATGTTTGCCAATGGGAACAACAGGTTGGCTTTTTTCTTTTTGCTGTTTTAAATATAAACTTTGGGTACAATTCCGACGACACCGGTGGAAAAGTGTATGATTTCAGAAGTCTTCGTCGTTGGTTTCTAGCAATTGTCTAGTGGTGCTCACCTTGACCCTGCTGAGGATCTCCTTCAGGCACTTGTGGAAGGACACGGTGGTGGCCTCCACAGACTCGCACGTGGGATCGTCATAGCCCATCGCCGCCGCTCGGGCGCGCTCCTGCGAACAAATTGACAAACATTTATTTATAGTCTAGCGACCCGCCCCGGCTTTGCACAGGTGCAATGCTAAGACATAAACCTTCCTGTCGAATCAGTCTATCTATAAAAAAAACCGCATCAAAATCCGGTGCGTACTTTTAAAGATCTAAGCATACCTACATAGTGACGGACAGACAGCGGGAAGCGACTTTGTTTTATACTATGTAGTGAAGTCAGGTTTTCTATCATTACCTCAGATCATAGAAACAAGGAGATATGCCATCATAGCAAATTAGTACGGGAACAACTGATGCCACTTTTAGTACATTTTTCGACACAATTACGCGCATAATTAAGCGCTCCTTGTGAATAAAAAGATCTCCGCACACCCTCAATCTAACACTGTTAATCGTCACTCAACACTAGCACTAAACTAAAACACTGTATTTATACCATCGATCGTGTTCGGTTCGTCGCCAGCGCGTACGTTTTTAATACGAACAATTTGCTCAAAATCAGGCATCAAGCTCGATAGCGCCTTGGCACATTTCCCTTGTTTCTATGATCTGAGATCATTACTAATACAATAAAGCTGAAGAGTTTTTTTGTTTGATTGTTTGTTTGTTTAAACGCGCAAATCTTTGGAACTACCAGTCGGATTTGAGAAAAACTTTTTGCATTTGATAGAATATTAGATAGATTATTCTCGAGGAAGGTTATAGGCTATTTAACATCACGCTGCAACCCTTAGGGGTCCAGCAACAGCGTGTGAAATCGCGGGAAACAGCTAGTAAACCTAAACCTAATATTATAAAGCTGAAGAGTTTGTTTGTTTGAACACGCTAAGCTCTGGAACTGTCAGTCGAACTGGCTCCCGGTCCGTGAGGACCTCCCGGTCCGTGCTCCACAGCTAGTGCACAAGGTATACCTGCTCGATGTACGCGCCGCGCACGAGCTTGGCGCCCCAGTAGAAGTCCTGGCGCGCCGCCTGCTCCCGGTCCGGAGGACCTCCCGGTCCGTGCTCCACAGCTAGTGCACAAGGTATACCTGCTCGATGTACGCGCCGCGCACGAGCTTGGCGCCCCAGTAGAAGTCCTGGCGCGCCGCCTGCTCCCGGTCCGGAGGACCTCCCGGTCCGTGCTCCACAGCTAGTGCACAAGGTATACCTGCTCGATGTACGCGCCGCGCACGAGCTTGGCGCCCCAGTAGAAGTCCTGGCGCGCCGCCTGCTCCCGGTCCGGAGGACCTCCCGGTCCGTGCTCCACAGCTAGTGCACAAGGTATACCTGCTCGATGTACGCGCCGCGCACGAGCTTGGCGCCCCAGTAGAAGTCCTGGCGCGCCGCCTGCTCCCGGTCCGGAGGACCTCCCGGTCCGTGCTCCACAGCTAGTGCACAAGGTATACCTGCTCGATGTACGCGCCGCGCACGAGCTTGGCGCCCCAGTAGAAGTCCTGGCGCGCCGCCTGCTCCCGGTCCGGAGGACCTCCCGGTCCGTGCTCCACAGCTAGTGCACAAGGTATACCTGCTCGATGTACGCGCCGCGCACGAGCTTGGCGCCCCAGTAGAAGTCCTGGCGCGCCGCCTGCTCCCGGTCCGGAGGACCTCCCGGTCCGTGCTCCACAGCTAGTGCACAAGGTATACCTGCTCGATGTACGCGCCGCGCACGAGCTTGGCGCCCCAGTAGAAGTCCTGGCGCGCCGCCTGCTCCCGGTCCGGAGGACCTCCCGGTCCGTGCTCCACAGCTAGTGCACAAGGTATACCTGCTCGATGTACGCGCCGCGCACGAGCTTGGCGCCCCAGTAGAAGTCCTGGCGCGCCGCCTGCTCCCGGTCCGGAGGACCTCCCGGTCCGTGCTCCACAGCTAGTGCACAAGGTATACCTGCTCGATGTACGCGCCGCGCACGAGCTTGGCGCCCCAGTAGAAGTCCTGGCGCGCCGCCTGCTCCCGGTCCGGAGGACCTCCCGGTCCGTGCTCCACAGCTAGTGCACAAGGTATACCTGCTCGATGTACGCGCCGCGCACGAGCTTGGCGCCCCAGTAGAAGTCCTGGCGCGCCGCCTGCTCCCGGTCCGGAGGACCTCCCGGTCCGTGCTCCACAGCTAGTGCACAAGGTATACCTGCTCGATGTACGCGCCGCGCACGAGCTTGGCGCCCCAGTAGAAGTCCTGGCGCGCCGCCTGCTCCAGGTCCGTGAGGATCTCCTGGTACGTGCTCTTCAGGTACGTCTGGTACGTGTTGAACACGAGGAACTTGTCCTGGGGGAGAGAGAAAACGGTTCGGAAACATAATAATCGTAAGACAGTTTGAAGTACGGGGTCTCATCAGGAAGAGAGAAACATTTGTACAAATAAATCTCAATAGATGGCGTTAGTATCGATTTGTGTGAAATTCTCAACATGAAAAATTAGATCATGGAACATTTTTGTTCTAAATAAAAAAAACCCTCTAAGCACGAAAAAAATATTGTCCGAGTATAGCCCGAATTATGACGGTCATTTCTTTGTATAAATCCGGTATTTTTTAAAGTCATACCGGAATAAAATACCGGTATTTATTAAGATTACTTAAGCCTGTTCTTGAAAATACCGATATTTCAAACACTGCTTTCAGCTAACAAAACCCTACAAATCCTGTCCATATCCATTACTTCAAACCATCCAATAAAATAAGAAAAAAAAAATGGACAACTCACTTTATTATATCTCCTCATCATCTCCAAGCAGATCCTAGATATGGCCGGCTGGAAATACGTCTGCTCCGCATCGATCATGATCCTAACATCGGCCTCATTGGCGATCTTGATGATGTGGTTCAGTCTTCGGAGCATGTTACGGAACATCTCCTCCTCCTTGGGCGAGATCTGGGAGATCAGGCGGCGCATCTGGCCGGACTTAGGGTCCGGCACTCGGAACGAATCGGACAGGTTCATGTTCTCGTCCAGAATGTTCGACCAGGGGAACAGGTGGACGATTCTGGAATGGAAGTTTTGGTCAGATTTTAAGAACAATAACATCTTCATGACCGTCATTCAGCGTCCGAATGACGGTCAAAAGGCTGAATTTCGGCCTGTAGAAGATCGGCAACAATAGATAATTACGGTACGCAGCAGTTAATAGAGCTTAAGGGACAACGCAGACGACAGACTTTTTGTGCGATCGAGTCTGCAGCGCTTTGCAGCGCTCGAACAATCTGCAAAACTTAGTGCACAGATT
The DNA here is from genome assembly GCA_948465475.1 of Thalpophila matura. Taxonomy (NCBI): domain Eukaryota; kingdom Metazoa; phylum Arthropoda; class Insecta; order Lepidoptera; family Noctuidae; genus Thalpophila; species Thalpophila matura. The sequence goes on from OX419196.1 coordinate 13,123,520, forward strand.
GTTAGCAGATTGTCCCAGCGCCAGCGCTGCAAAGCGCAGCAGACTCGATCGCACAAAAAGACTTCCGTCGCTGTCGTCTGCGTTACCCCTTAAAAGGAGATATCGGCTAGCTTCGGCTATAAAGAGCGTCATCTCTGTCGCACGAAGCACTAATAGTCCGGTATCCAATAAACAAGTCAGCGACAAAACGTCACATAGGTATGAGTGACTGACGACGTTCTACAAAGCCGAAGCTAGCCGATTATATCTTTCTCAATCTCGATGAGTAATATTTACTGCCGGGTGCTGTACATTTTCTACATAGTTTAATGTCAAAATTCGATCTCTAGTAGGTAGGGGAAAAAACCGATAGAAATATAGGTAACTAGCACTTTGCCCGCGACTTCGTCCGCGTGACATACACGTAGTGCCATCTAGCGTCTTAAAGCAATCGTGATTGTGACTGTCGAAAGATATTGTTCTTTTACCTCGGGAACAGTACTTTATTTCTGGATGAAAGGTACCCTATGTCCTTTTCTGTACCCCTGACAACGTATATGCAAAATAAATGTATATTTTTTGTGAATTTTGAAACATGTCAAAGCCATGTTATGCTTGTATTAAATATTTTATAAATATTTATTGAGAATCACTTATATATTATTAAATATACAAGTGATTCTCAAAAATCATATGACCCGAGCGGGATTTGAACCCGCGATCTTTGCCGTACCGTGGCTAGTGCTCTGAACCAACTGAGCAACCGGGTCTCGCCCGACTCATTTGAAATTTGAGACCCCTTTGTAATACGCTTCTTAGGAGCGTTTGGCGACATCTATCGGAAAACTTATGCAGTATTTCCAAAATGCAAAATTTCACGATGATCGGTTCAGTGGTTTCGGCGTGAAAGCTAACAAATAAACTTACTTTCGCATTTATAATATAGTTGGGAAGTTAGGATTGAAAACGGCCATTAGCTTATCTTAGGGCGGGTTGCTTCAAACCATCGGTATCCGTAAGTCAGTACAACATGGCCTTGGCCATGTTGTTCAACTTCGGTACAGTTACGTATCTGTAACCGTCAAATATGGCGGCTTGTACGACAATTTAATACTTTTTTTTTTTTGAGGATGGGAAATCATCAAATGACCCCTCCCGCTCTAGGGTAGAGCGGAAGGGAGTGTCAGACTCTTACTGACTAAAACCCACCCATGTTCCTTCCTTTGCCCTTTATGTTCCGGGTCAGCGGTATCCCTTTCGGACAATCCCGCTTTTCCGGCAGGCTTGGGCCCTAGTGGGCCCCCTCTTCGACAATTTCATATTGACTTAACGATTACGTACTAACTTACGGATACAGATGGTTTGAAGCAACCCGCCCTTAGTCTATACTGCTTACAGCTTCTAGCGTAACATTGCAAGGTAAGACATTACTCATCATTAGCCATCAACGAACGGAACATCATACTGACGGTCAGTTGCAGAAAGATAATTTAATTTTAGGCATTAACCATACAATTTCTATCGTTAAAGTCTCCTTTAAAACTTAATGACCTTTTCTGCAACTCAGCGTGAGAGAGCGTTTAACTAAAGGAGATCAGAAATGACTACGCCTCTTGTTATTTGCCTTTGCCTCTCGCTCACTCACATTATCTGCGAGCGGGAAGCAAACAGTGCTCGCAGAAATGTTATTCGCCTTTCGCTCTCCCTCATTCGGTGTGAGCGAAAGGCGAATAGTGGAGCAGCCATTTCTAACCCCATTCTTCAGGGTGTCCCGTTTTAAGTAGTCCAAGGTCCAAGGTAAATCCCGATAAAGGGAAATATCTGCAGCATTAGTTTGGGGAATTTCGATATCGATTAGAAATAATAATTATAATATTATTGTTACAATTTTTTATGAAAAATTCCCCACTGGCATGATTTTGAGTTCGCATGCCGCGTTCGCGAACCGTCCACTAGGGTTGTCGACGTAATGCAATTTTTTGATGTCTGAAAATCATTTACCTACGTGTCATGCAAGCTGATGCGATCAATTATTTCTTATTTATATCCAAATGCTCCAAACGAATGCTACGGAATGATAGCTACATATATTATATCCCTTTACCGGGGTTTTTGCTTAGAAAACTCAAGACGGGAAACCTCTTCAAACGGATATAAGAGGTAGTGTAATACTAGCAACATTTACGAGACAGCGCTTACAAATGTTAAAAGGTGTCGCCACTGACCGGTCCCACGGGAATATGTGGACCACACTGAAATTACCAAACGTAGCTCTGAATACATACGCAGTAACGCATTGTCTCTTTCTGGTAACCCACAAATAAATTTAATTAAATTTCCTTGCACGCAACAATCATAAATAAAAAATCTAACTACAATTTTGGTAATCAACAATAAAAATAGGTACATACCTATAGGTATATAAAATAACATTATGTAAAATTGAAAAATCCGTTTCAAACCATTCATTTCAATTAGTGCTAAAAGTATTTTATACTATATTCTGTCTCGGTCACCTTATTAAGCGCCGCGCAAGCGAGACTTAAGAAGGTATAATCTTGGAGAACGGTTTTTCTTGAAGGAACTATGACAATATTATAGTTTTTTTTTTCTCAATCGAAACGTGACCCCGTTTCCCTTTCGCCATAGGGGTTTTAAGGTTCTCTCGGTTAGGGTAGGGACTCGAGGCGTCCAAAAAGCAGGTAATCCTTGGGAGGACATGAGGATTCCACTCGAAAACTCATTGCAAGCCAGCACAGCAAGGGTTACAACACAAAACAAAATCCACACAGTGTCCCGGAAACTCATCGAGATTTATTGATCACATTGTAATTTGACATTTTATGTATGACTAGCACTTTGCCCGGGACTTCGTCCGCGTGACCCACTGTGCATTTTTTTTTCAGGATAAAAAATAGCCTATAGCACTCAGTGATAATGCAGCTTCCTATTAGTGAAAGAATTTTCAGAATCGGATCAGTGGTTTCGGAGATTACCCCCTACATACAAATTTACAAACTTAAAAAGTTTACCCAGACTAGCTGTGCCCCAAGGTTTCACCCAACGTTGCTCGGCTCCTAAGGGTCATAGCGTGATGTTAAATAGCCTATAATATGCCTCATGAATCTGGCTATCATATACAAAAAGAATGTTTCGAATCCGACTGTTAATTCCAGAGATCAGCGCGTTCAAACAAACAAACTCTTCAGCTTTATTAATTAGTAAGTTTAGTAACTAATAATTATAAAGCTAAAGAGTTTGTTTAAACGCGCTAATCTCTGGAACTGCCAGTTGGATTCGAAAAAATGTTTTTGTATATGATAGCCAGATGGATGAGGCATATTATAAGCTATCAAATATTACGCTATGACCCCTAGTAGCCTAGCAACGGACGTGAAACCGCGGGGAACTGCTAGTTAGTAATAGATATGTGTCTGTAAGACTCACCCCTCCTTATCCGAAGTGATCTTCTTCATGAACTCCTGCACCTGCGGCTTGGAGCTGTGGTCTCCGAAGTACCGCTGGAAGTCCTCGATGGTCTTGTGGTGCGTCAGCACGTTGCCGGTGCCGCCGCCTATCTGCTGCATGTAGTTGCGCGCGCGCATGATCACTTCTGACAGTTGCAGCTGCAAAGTAAATGGTTTTATTTTTAACGGAGTTTAGTATGTTTTTAACGGAGTTTAGTGCGTTTTTAACGGATTTTAGTGCGTTTTTAACGGATATTAGTGTATTTTTAATGGAATTTTGTGTTTTTAATGGAGTTTTGTGTGTTTTTAATGGAATTTAGTGTGGTTTTTAATGAAATTTTGTGTGTTTTTTAACGGCGTTTAGTGTGGTATGCTTTTTTCTTGCCTGCTAAGCTTGTTGAACTTTGCTTAGATTGTGGTAAAGTCAATAAATAATTATTTAGTTAAAATTATAATAAAAAAACTTACAAGTAACTGCGGCCTGCCGAGGGCGGTAAGTTTGATTGCCATCAAACCTGTGCTTTTGGTGATGCCTGAAGACAAAAGTTAAAATAGTTAAGAACAATTTAAAAATAACGTTATTACTATGTAATAAGGTTCACATTGATTGACGCGTCTCAATGTATAGGTATACTCAGTGAATTTTCAAAGTATGCGTGAATGGCCAAAACCGAAACTTCACCAAAATCGATTTATATCTTGATATCTTATAGTTTCGGTATGGCCATCCTAAATCTACGGACATTAATAGAATTAGGATAAGTCAGTATATTCCTATTGCTGTGACGAACTGTTCTAGGTCACGGCGAGCATTGGTTAGCGGCCAATCAGGACATAGACCCAGCGCGGATATACCAATTTAACAGAAGTGTTCAGCGGAGAAAAACATCGTGGGCATTAGGTATGTACACTCGACGTCATTGACGGTCGACCACTTTTTACCCTTATTACTAAGAACATAAGGGTGAAAAGTGGTCGACCGTCAATGTTGTCGAGTGTACATAACAATATCATGTATGTAATCCTTGTAGTTGTGTCACTTCTGATGTCTATTCCGATTTCAATATTTTGCTTTAAAAGAGGCTTGACCACGTTTGAAATGGCGTGTGAATCTGGCTGTCATATCAAAAGAATTTTTCAAATCCGACTGGTAGTTCCAGAGACTAGCGCGTTCAAAAATACTTTTCAACTTTATTACAGCATGTAACAAAAACCCTGTTCGATCCCAAAAGGGGTCATTATACTCATCAGTATGAACAACTTTTACTATGGTACCAACCCTAAAATCACAAAAAAAAAAAAATCAGCTGCTCCATACATTTTGTTGAGTAATATGTGAACATTAATGTATGGAACAGCTGATTTTTTTTTCGCGATTTTAGATTTAGTTCCATAGTAAAAGTTGTTCATAGTGATGAGTTTAATGACCTCTTTTGGGATCGAAAAGGGTTTCTGTTATATGTTGTATTAGTATAGATATCTCCTCACCATGAACTGCATCGATACTCTTCAAGAAGGCCTCCATATTCTTCTCGCAGGAGGCCTCGTTCAGGTAGAAGTAGGTCCTGGCGCTGGTGACCTTGTACCGCCTATCTGCGAACCTCTGCTCCACGTGGTACTGTTTCAACTGACCCTCCTCCGCCTTGTCTCCGCACGCTGATATTGAAGCACTGGAAATTGAGATGGGTGGTTAGGTTAGGTTAGGTTAGATAAAACTGGAGCAAAATGCTGTGAAGTAGTGTCGGTTGTTCAGCTTGGTTTGGGTCTATTTTTGGTACTTATCAAATACCTACCTAATTACCTATAGTAATATAAGATTTGAGAAAAAATCGCTAAGCATTTAAATTCTGTCATTGTCATGTCATCAGAAGTTAACTTTTTACGAAATCGGTCCTATAGCATCCTGTGAGAGTAATTTTTATACACGAAAAATTGCTGTTAACCCAGAGAACTTTCTACAAAAACGTCTCGGCGGTAACTCTTATTTTCCTTGACTAAACCAACCACATCAAAATCAACTCCACCAAATAATAAACCAATTATTTCAATCTAAGTTGTATTTCTAAAGAAAAACAAACCCTGCACAAACTCTTTTGTGAATCGCATTATATGTATAAGCGCGTTTCAGGAAAGAGTTCCCTTCGCCGTCAGAATAAGCTGTCACTGTGTCTATAACTTTAACACTTAAATCTAAAAAAACCTTTGAACGTATACACCCCAGCTAACATTACGGCGAAGCGAAATGTTTCGTGAAACGCAATACATTGTTCGCTAAAAATACACATGTCATGCTCGGGAATTCATCCACACAGTTCAGTTAGAGTCGGTATTTATGTAGGTACTTATGGATTGTAAAGGAGACATAAACATTAATATTTTAGTACGACTAGTAGTAGAGTGCCAACTAACTGCAAAAAACCCAAGCCTTTAAATGCTGCTACAAGCATTTGCGGCGAGTTTATTATAAAATTTATGAAAACTGTAGTCCACAGTTCGGTGGCGGCGTTAGGGGTTGCCGACCCCGTCCGCAGACTACAATAAATTGGCCAGTTTAAATGACCTTCTTAGTGAAAGGTGGCTAGTACTACGAAGAGGTCAAGATGTATCTTTGGTCCATCCCACAGGAATGAGATGAGACGTGGCTTAGATTTTAAGTTGGAACCCAAGCTACTAAATTGAAAACCACATCAAAATTCGCTTTTTACGAGATGCACAGACAAAAATCAGAAAAAATAAAAATGGGCATGGTTACGTCCACGTACTACGGTACGGGGACGTAACCATGCACATTTTTATTTTATATATTTATTTATTTTTATATTCATTTTTATTTATATATTCCAGTCCACACACACGGCTTTTTTTACAATTTCATAATAGTATAGATGATTGTTTATTAATGATTGTTTCACACGCGCCAACACATGCCAACTGTAGTACCTATCCATCCATTAATGGGTGACACTTTCATTGCTGTTATACAACACCACGCAGTAGGTACGCATCTCTTTCGCGACGATGACTAATGTAACTATGTAATTACATTGTTGCAAATGCCACTCACTCCTGGCCCGTACTCTAGAAATCTAGAACAGTGGTTCCCAACCAGTGGTCCGCGGACCATCAGAGGTCCGTGAGAACTAATGAAGGTCCACGGAACAAAGTTAAAACCGATAATAAAACGTTTTTAGAATTTATAATTTGTATTTTAAATCTTGGGGTCTCTGCACTTAACAAAAGAAAGTGTCAGTGGTCCTTAGCAGTGGCGGATCCAGTAAGTTCTGACAGATTTCAGACTAGATTAGTGATTAAGTGTTTTAATGTTTTACCTGTTAGCCCCATAAAAATCGTAGGTAGATATCTGGATGAGCCCTCAGCTATACTCAATCTGGTGGTCGGATTTGGAAGGCTCTTAAGCGTACCCATTATAATATACAGAGAGCCCTCACTTAGAATAAATGATAATACTCTAAAGATGAATAGCTGTCTGAAACACTCGGAGAGGTTAAAGAGATTTTAGACTTTACAGATAATTATGACAGTTGAGATATCTCAGCAGTTATTGTCTGCTCTGCGTAGAAACTTCAAAGTCAAATTCGGTAGAGATCGTCTAATGAGTTTTCGTTTCTGTACCGAATCTGTACAGATTCTTTACCGAGTAGGTACATGTAATTAAATGAGAGCTTTCTGACGAGTCGTTTCGGTACAGATTTTTACCAAGCGCATACCTACACGCGTCTCTGTACCGAGCACAGATAATAGATTGAACTAGATAACACACACAAGTATCACGATTTGTATGAAATCCAAAGGACCGCACAGGGATTATTAGAAATTCCATCCCTAAAGGGGTGCAAAAGGATGGTAGAATTTACCATCCCTTTTCGTATGAAGAAAATAACGACATTGTGTTGCTTTTCGACTACCACGTGAACGGAGTCGCGGGCAGAGCCAGTTTTAAATAAAAGATGATTCTAATCCAAATATTCTAAACGCAAAAGTAACTCTGTCAGTTTATCACGTTTTTCTAGTTAACCGCAGGACGGATATTGATGAAATTTGGTATGGAGATAGATTGAACTCTGGAAAAGGAGATAGGATACTTCATACCTATCCGGGTACATGAAATAGGTTCCCTAAGATGACGGTTAAACTGGGCAAGAGCTAATACCATCTTATATAACATTCATTCTCTGAATGACTCTTCAACAATATGCCATCGTTCATTGACCTATATTTCAAACAAATGACTAACATCATCAACTTAAAAATAAACTTCTAAGAATCCACTTTCACTATCAAATTATTGGCACGCTTCATTCAGCTCCACCCACTGAAATATCGACCTAATTTCTTTAGATATACAGTGCAAATTGACAAGTAAAAAACAATCATATTCGCATCCTTGTTTGACGTATCTGGGTCATCTTAATAGTTCATTGAAAGTTATTTTTTGCTTGCGCTTTCTCCGCATTTTTTATCTAGATTACCTACAAAGTATTTAGCTGAACAAATTGTTAGACTTGCTACTATTGGCTCATAAACCTGCCTGAATACCGTCATATCTTAAAGGCTGGTGTAGGATGCGCTTCCATGGACTTTTGATCCAGTTTTAAGAGGAAATGCGGGCGGCGTTTAGTCCATAGAAATGTATTTCTCTGTTTTCTCCCTGGATAATTCAAAATATGTAAATACAGTAATTTGTTATTATTTTATTGTACCGACTTCCCCTCACCCTTCACTGCTGGTACGTACCTACTAGGTATTAAATATTGCCCTGTATCATACACCTCCTCTTAGGTATAACTCCACCTAACTTTCCTATACAGGCCAATATTTTGGATAATAGGAGGTCATTGTGCTAGATCAAACAGTTCTATCAATACAAATATAAAACCACCTACATTAAATTAGTAAGTAAAAAACAAACCACGTGAGCAACACATGTCTAGATCACGATGTTTTTCTTTTTGTTGTTGATATTACAGTGAATTTATTTCCACATTCTTTTATCGACACGGAGCGGCGCCGGCGCATGTTTGTATTGAACCTATTTTTATGCTCTTGTAGTAATAGTAGCAACAAATAAATGTACAGTGACGAAGGGTGAGGGGAAGCCGGTACAATAAAATAGTAAGGGACAATAAAATAGTAACGACAATGATAAATAATTCCGTTTTACTTATGTCATACCTACCATTGTATTTACTTAATTTGAATAGACTAAATAGGTGAGGGGCTCGTGGCTAAATGACGGCCGCGCTGATCGATCGATCTGCGAGGTTAAGCTGCGCTTGCCGCGGTCAGTCCTTGGATGGGTGACCGTTCTTTACACATCGAGACCCCTCCGTGCCTCGGAGAGCACGTTAAGCAGTCGGTCCCGGTTGTCATAGGAATATCTTTGACAATCGTTACGGGTAGTCAGAAGCCCTAAAAGTCTGACAGCTAGTCTAACATTCGAATACCGGTATTACCCATTAATTGGGTTGTGGAGGTCAGATGGCAGTCGCTCCACGTAAAATATTGATATTCAGCCAAAACTAGTTAGACTGGATGCCGACCCCAATATAATTTGGGAAAAGGCTAGGCAGATGATGATAGGTAATAACATAGTAAAACGGAAGTATTCATATAATTTTGATACTATTTTATTGTACCGGCTTCCACTTACCCTTCGCCACTAAAATGTATTATCACGTTATTTCTCTATTTTAAATCCTATTGTGGATACTACGAATTGATGATCATTCATGATCATTGCTTATGATGATGACGGCATTCTTGGCTTAATCACCATTTAGGACACTTACTTACTAGCAAACAGTAGAATACCTAAGACCTCAGATCATAGAAACAAGGAGATATGTCATCATAGCAAATTAGTACGGGAACAACTGATGCCACTTTTAGTACATTTTTCGACGCAATTACGCGCATAATTAAGCGCTCCTTGTGAATAAAAAGATCTCCCACGCATTGAACATTCCGCACACCCTCAATCTAACATTGTTAATCGTCACTCAACACTAGCACTAAACTAAAACACTGTATTTATACCATCGATCGTGTTCGGTTCGTCGCCAGCGCGTACGTTTTTAATATGAGCAATTTGCTCAAGATCAGGCATCAAGCTCGATAGCGCCTTGGCACATCTCCTTGTTTCTATGATCTGAGCCTAAGACTGTACTTACTATGAAATGAAAATGCTATCATTGCACTGTGAAAAGTCATGGTGCTTTTGTTCATATAAGTACTTACAGGGTGTTTTTATTTAGTCACCTGCATTTGTTAAGATGATCTACCCGTCATAACCGAATCAATTATATTTAAGTACTTTAAATATGTTTACAAATTAGATAGTGACGTGTATAGGGTTAACAGATCGAAAAAAAGAAAAAAAAATCCAGACATTTTCTTTAAAATTGATTTGTTGCGTAAGCGATGCATGTGACGCGCGTTTATTTGTTTTTTTTTTCTCTCATTAGAGTAAACATTTTGGAAATCTAAGTATTCTCCCCGCATTCCGGACAAAAACCAAACCGGATATGTCCGGAAAATTCCGGACGTATGGCAACACTAGACGTGCGTAACGAGTGTTCTCATTCGCCGACATGAATCGAATGAAGCCTTATCTAGGAGCTGGTAGTAATTACATGAGTACCATGCCTACTGACTGGTGTGTTGCGAAAAACGGTTCGATATGCTAAAGTAAAAAACGAAAAGTTAAGATACTTTTATGACCTAAGTACAAAAAAAAATCTTGCACGTTTCTGATCATCCTTTATAAGATAGAAAAAAAATGTGGCCGTCAATGGACACGCGGCAGGTGTGAAGCATCGAAACGCACACACAAAGAAGTAGAGGGGCATGACGGCATAAAAAAGCGCCATGCCATCTGCCGTCACGGCATAAGAGTCGGTCTTGATGGACGTGCCTTGGGGGTACCCAAGGCACGTCAATATATGTTTCACATAAAAACGTAACTACCATAATTTACTTGTAACCAACAAAAACATTAAATACAATGTTAGAAACACTATGTAAGACTGATAATAATCTACCAAACAATGTTTAACTCATAAGTTCCTGCAAAGAAACCATTTACAAGAACAATGATTGAACTAAAATGCAACAAGAAAATAATGAAACAATCGTAAAAACAAAACGCGAAGGTCAGCCTTTAATGGAACGTCTACGTCATAGGCATGTCAAATGACGTCATATGACATTTACATAATGACAGTTATAACATGTCAAAAATACCTCGTCCCGAGTGACAAGGGACAGGACCTTGGTCCACAGATATTTTCATCGTGCTACACAAACTAGTGGAATGATAAAAAAGAAAAAATAAAATAAAACCCGGCAAAGATAAGTTCTTGAAAATTGCTTGGGCCACGTTTTAGTAATTCCGTCAGCTGTTCACTGGTTAAACTGCCACTGAAATGAGGTGGGAACGCTTTAGTTAAAGATACAGGCATATAAAAAAACCTAGCATCTTCTTTTTTGCAGACACGCACGTTTAAGGGTTACACTTGTAGGTACCTACTAATTTCCATGAAACATTAAATCAGCTGGAATGATTAAAATCTGTCTATTTTTGTTCATGATCTTTTTAAAAAAATGCGATAACATTTTCATTTACATACCTACTTAATTATTCACACATTGCATTTTTAAAATAAAAAAAAATACAATGTTTTTTATTTCTTTTATTTGTTAGTTTATTCGAATCAAAATCAAACAATTTGCAAAGTAAGTTACCAAGACAGTTAACATGTACCAAAATTGCACGTTTTATTATCACCTCAAGAAATAAAGAACACACGTGTTTCAAAGTCGACAATCATACTAAATCACTCGCAATCACAGAACAAAATTAAGTCCAAGATCGAAACACTTTTTTTACTAAACTATGTACCTACTCATTAGAAACACGTGATGTCTATCTTTGTAGCTAGAAACAAGGTTAGACTTAGAAATTAACACAACAAAGACTACACGATATATTATACGTTTTTAATGACAATCATCAAGCGAAGCCAAGGCGTTTAACACTATGCCTCTATAATACGTTGAAATTGAGGAAGAAAGATTTATAAATGAGAGATAGTTTCAATTTAGATAAATACGGTTAACTAGTCAATACCGGCAGGGTTTTATGTTAAAATTATGCCAAAAAAATCACCAATCATTAATTAAAATCAAATCAGTCAACCATGGAAAATCACTCCAGATAAAATAATTTTTATTTATTCCAATTTCAATTTTCTACAGTAATTAGCCTTGCAGTACACAAATAGCCCTATTTTGCGGTATTTTTTTCCTCATTTCTCCTCGCTGCCCTCAGGCATCATCGCTCAGGTTACACTTTCGATCTTTGCCTTGAAAACGTTGCCATGCGAGGCACACGTCATAATGAAAGGCCGTAAGTGCCGTAACCGACATAGGTACGATGAAATTGTAATGAGTTAGTCACAATGCTAGCTGTTTACGAGCATACTTTTATGTGTTTTAGTAAAATAATAGTTTACATACTACTTATTCCATTATTTTATTATTTATACAGGGTGGCAGGTTAGACAATGGAAATATTTTAAGGAGTCGTTGTACTCATCATTATGAACAACTTTTACTATAGGACCAACCCTGAAATCGCGAAAAAAAATTTGCTGCTCCATACATTTACGTTCACATAACTCAACAAAATGTATGGAACAGCTGATTTTTTTTTCTCGATTTCAGGGTTGGTCCCATAGTAAAAGTTATTCATAATAATGAGTACAATCACCCCTTAAAATATCTCCACTGTCTAACCTGCCACCTTGTATAGCGATATTATGCAAAAATGCATTTTAAACCTGCTACATATTTTGCATCAAATCTGAATCGAAGTTTTTGTTAGCAACTTTTTTTTTGTTTTAATTTTGTACCAAAACATTATTTTAATGTTTAGCATATCGAGTTATAGACTCTTTTTTATAGGCGTAAAAAAATACAGATCATAATATCGTTGTGTGTAATACTTAAAGAAAGTTATGTTGTAAGTAATTACCTACGTTTGAAACAAACGTTAGATTTTTATTTCTTTTTCCTTCAGTTTTTATTGCAGACCAGTAGTTACTTAGTTATTATGCTACAAAATAGTTACTAAGTTAATTGAGGTGTTTCTGGACGTTAATAGTCTAAGAAGCAATGAGTTTATTGTAAGTACGTGTGGTGTTACAAGATCTTTTGTTATTCATTTGTAACTGTCCTTTGAATTTTTAAACTAAGTCGTAATTATAGCCATACCGTAAGTATTGTTACTGTTACCATAAAAAAAAATGCATAAAGAATTCTAAATGTTTTACTGTCAAAAACTTACTATATACTTATATACTTTTTTTGTACACACCCTGTATACAATGACCTTACAATCTTTAGACTAACCCCCGTCTATGAATGCCTAATCAATGTAATATGTTATCTATCAAATTAATCAAATATCATATCAAACACATTAAGAGCTTGAATTTGAGCGTCATCACTGTCGAACAAAGCACTAAACAGTCCGGTATCTAATAAACAAGTCAGCGACGTCACATAGGTATGAGTGACGGATACGACGCTCTACAACGCCGCAGCTAGCTGATTATCTCTTTCTCAAACTCGATGTGTATCTAATATTTACTGCCGACTACTGTATATTGTTGAATAGTCAAAATGGAAGATTAACGAAATCTCGAGGCGGTAGTCTCCAAACACTCATAAACCTCGAATAAAAGAAATAGTGTTATAATGAAAGAAATTGTGAAATACTTACTCCAATTCTCGCTTCTCAGCCTCCTCTTGTGACAGGTCCTCCTCTACGGAGTAATCGAGGATTGACTTCACTCCGAAAGAGCGCAATCTGAAATGTTATAAACATAATTAAAGGACGTCGGCAATTTTGGGCTTGATATGGTACAGTAATAAAAGCTTAACCAAAAATAAAAATATATTTTAATTGTTCTTTGCCTAATTTATCTTAGAGATTAAGAACTGGAATAAAAAATCGAATTAAATAAGAATTAAAATGATTATGCCGTTGACATTTTGAAAAAACCAATAAAACAAAAACGGGTGCATGCTGGCTGGTGTGTGCCTCCACAGAATATCATGTCGACAACAACTAAAACCTTTAAATTGAGAACTCATTAGTCGGGCTGTACTTCATTGGATCATTTACACCATACTTAACCTCACTGTCACAAATACGAAGATTTCTTTTTAACCCAATTACGTACAAAAACATAAAACATTAATTTAAATACTCTTGAAATACTCGATTACACCAAACTAATTTCATATCTGTACCGAAATACACATTCTGAAGCCCAGCGTTCTATGGGCCTCTGCCAGTGTCCTTTTAGTTATTTTGCCTAGACGGAGAAGATGAGCTATGGGCCGATCACGAGTTATTTTGACGTATGGTATCGTTAAAGTAAGCATATTTTGAATCTAAAATACAACAGTTTTAGAACATTTTAATAAAATTTTATACAATTATTACATTTAAAAAAAATACAGAGTAATTAAGTAGGTACCGTATTTAATTTATACACCGTGACATTTCATCGCTTTCATCCGGCGATGTAGCCATCATTATGAACAACTTTTACTATGGGACCAACCCGGAAATCGCGAAAAAAACATCAGCTGTTCCATACATTTTGTTGAGTTATGTGAACATAAATGTATGGAACAGCAAATTTTTTTTGCGATTTCCGGGTTGGTCCAATAGTAAAAGTTGTTCATAATGATGAGTATAGTGGCTACATCGCCGGATGAAAGCGATGCAAATGTCACGGTGTATAAATATTGTGGAGCAAACGTTATTTTCAATTAAAAATATGCTTACATTAACACCTTCACTGCGG